>OX638369.1:124699906-125314779 GCA_951812925.1 Calliopum simillimum | reverse complement strand
CGGCCCATGTACAGCCCACGTACAGCCCATGTACAGCCCATTTCAAAAATACAAAATAAATTGTACGGCCGATGTACAGCCCATGTTCAGCCCAATTCAATAGTATAATTCAATTGTACAGCCCATGTACAGCCCACGTACAGCCCACGTACAGCCCATGTACAGCCCATTTCAAAAATAAAAAATAAATTGTACGGCCGATGTACAGCCCATGTTCAGCCCAATTCAATAGTAAAATTCAATTGTACAGCCCATGTACGGCCCACGTACAGCCCATGTACAGCCCATGTTCAGCCCATTTGTTTTCTATACAAAATTTTTTTTGTGCATTTGTACAGCCCTTGTACGGCCGCATGTACAGCCTTTTGGGCTTTTTTAGTTTTGTACAGCCCTTGTTCAGCCGTGTGTACAGCCTTTTGGGCTTTTTTAATTTTGTACAGACCACGTACGGCCTTAAAAAAGCAAAAAAGCCCACGTTCAGCCCATGTTCAGCCCTTTATCATTTTTACTCGGGTACCCTTAAGTGATGGAAAAAGGGGGTAAGTATGTTCGAAGAAAATGTTAAGGGCAAAAAAAAATTGAGACTGGTCTAACATTCTACTCCACCATGAATATTCTGGATGCCCTAAAAGCAGGGGAAAAAATTTCATAAAAATATTTTTCCAGGGGTTTTCCTCCAAGGAAAGGTTCTAGCGGGTAGATATACTTACGAAAGATATTAAGGGTGCAAAAATAATAGCTGTTGGTCTTACATTTTTGCACTCTAAGGCCGACCCCTGTGCAGCTATAATATGTCAATCATTTTCACATTTGATGAGACGCCAATTTTTTAGATCACGAATTATTTGATTAGTCCACACAAAATAAAGGGTGGTGGGGTCTCAAATCGAGAAATCGTGGACTAAATTATGTCATAATGTGAGAATATGTCTTCTAGACCGTATCAAGTTACAGTCAAAAGAAAAGCCCGCCTTGTGTGTGGGGGTCGTCCATTAAGGTAAGATATACCACTATTTTCAGCAAAAAGAAATTAAGAATATTTTTAAAAACATTTCTAGTGCAGTAATCGCAATACTTCGTTAGGAAAAGTTAAATGATTTTTTGTGAGCTTGAATTTCTGACATTTAGGTGGCACATTAGGATGGTAGGAATTGAGAACCGGTGGGTAAGTACTTGAAGGCGGCACTTGATGTCAATGACCACTGGAGCCTCCCTTCGAGGCATAAATATTGATGTATCATTCTTTAAGATCGGACTGTAAATCCCGAAGATATGATGAAAAATGTTAATGAGCCTACGTTCGGTAAAAAAAAAGTTCCGAATTTTCTTGTAAAAATGCATCGTTTTAGAGGAGGCACGGCGTACGGCGGACTTATTTTTGGTATGAGGGGTATAGAAGCAAAGACAGCAATCTCCATTTTTTCTGAGTGTTTCTGTTAGTGTTTGACCACAAGGTATCATCAAATGCAAGAAGATGGCACGATCAAAGAGGTACAGAATCAAAGACGACAGTCTCTACTTTAATCATGGACATGTTTGATAGTGACATCGAGTTGCATTTAATGGTAGTGTTCATGCCAGATGGTTACACTAATCTGTTAATTAACATTAAGCCAAACGTCAAGATACGGCAATCTTTTTATCCGTTTTTAAGCCGTACATATTACAATGTTGGCAATTATTTTTCCTAAAAATAAAAAATAAGCCTTTTGATCTAAACCTCAAAATTGACCTTAGTCACTTTGCGGCATAGATTCAAGGCGTTAAGTTCTACATAATCAACGTAAGTCACAAACTAATAAAGTGAAATATATTCCATATCCTAAATCGCTTCTTTTATTTCCAACATATAAAATCTCAATTTCTTCCGAGTTTGAGATTTTATTTCATTTCAGCTTTGATTGAGAAACTAACTTTACTTCCATTTCCATCGGCCTCTTCATCCACTGGATTTCTCCTAGTTACCAAAGTTCACAAATTCACATTGGTCCAATTCGAGCCGGATTAAATGAAGAGGAAATCTTTGAAAAACTAGTTTCTGCAGTCAAAACTCCAATTCGACATCTCCGTTTAGCTATCAAAAGCGATATCCAGCTCTCTTCAGCTTACTCTCCAAGAAACGCTTGTCCGAATAATCTTCGAAAGGTACGTTTGCATTTATTTCTTTATGTAAGTTAGTTCTTGAGAGACTTTGCGTAGGGTCAGTGCGTCGCGCGTATTTTATTCGAAAGAAAAAACGAACATTATTACGTAAAAAAAAAAATATATAAAAAAAAAAAAAAAAAATCGCGGTTATAAAGACAAAAATAAATTCAAAGTGAAAAATTTCAGGAAAAAAACAATTTTAATCAATTCGCGCGGCAAAACTCCAAAAAGAAAAACAGCCATTTTAGCAGGGAAAACCGGCCAGCAGACAAATTTGTAGTGCTAAGGTAATTAGCAAATTTCACTTGAAAAAATTTAAGTTAAAAAGTGCGAAAAATCCGGGTTAGATACGAAAAATCAAGTGTGTTAGTTTGAAAAATTTGTTTAAAAAACAACAAAAAAATCAAGGAAAAAATCTTTAAATCAAAAAATAATAAAATATCAAATCAAATTAAAAAAATATGTACATATAACATTTTTCGTATATAGCTGCATTTTTCCCGCTAAAATTGTCGAACATATAGGTATACATATTTATATGCATATGTATACATACATATATACTTACATAGCACATATAAAATATATTGCCATTTTACCGCGTCAATTCATATACATAATAGTAGTGTCCGAAAAGTTTTTAGACACAGTGTAAACAGTGTATGTTCTCAACATTGTTTTCAGCAACATTTCTGCAATATCATTTTTTCGCAACATTTCTCTTTGTTTCCAAAACTAATTTTTCGAAATTTGTTTAGTCTGCGCTCTCCCGCAGCTTTTCACTCTTTCGTAGATTTTTTATGCAAACGTGTTTCAGCATCGCTGTTCCAAAGCTTTGCCGTGAAATTACTTTTTTTTCAAATCGGTTTTGTTCCTATATTCCATTTTCATTTTGTATCTTTAAGTTCATTGAACTTTTTTACATAGAATTCTTTTTTATCTACTTTGTATTCTTTTTACATGCACTATTATCCTTTTGCAGCCTGGTTAAAAAATCAAAATTTTAGTTTAACAAAAAAAAAAAAAAAACTCTTTATTGATACAAAATAATAAAAATTTTCAAACTGAAAAGAATAAATCAAAATAAAGTGATAAAAAAGAAATCTTGTGCAAAAGAAAATTACTCTGTACAGTGGGAAAAAATTTTTTCTATCCAAAAAAATTATTCTGAATCAAAAAAAAAAATTTTTTTTATTTGTTGCGTGCACTGAAAAGATCATTTTTCATCAATCTGTATGCATATGTGTGAACTAGATTTTGTTTAAAAGGTGAAGAAAGAATTGTATTAATTTTTTTTCAATTCGGCTTGTTTCATAAATTCAAAACAACAAACTCAATTCATATTTAAACAAAATCAGTTAACTATTCTCCTTTACGTGAACACTGAAACGATCTAAATTGCAATATTTATTAATTGTAAATTGCAAGGATTGTTTTCTGTGATATTATTCGTTGAATTCTTTCTATCAGTATCGCGATAGTTAAAATTTCGTTCTCGAACATTTTTTTTACAAATTTCGATATAAAGATTTTGTATCCTAGGTTTCAAAAATTTCGTTTTTTTTTTTGAAATTTCCTCGTGTCAATCTTCCACTTGAATATTGACAAAAACTTTGTTTTTCCCTTGGTCTTTTATCCTTTGGCTTAAAAGAATTTCTGGTTCTAGTTTTTTTTTTCAATTAAAATATTATCGATATTTTCAAATCTTGAATTTAAAGAGGATTTGCTTCCATTTCCAAATCTTGTTCTGTGTCGTATTTAAGTCGATAAGTTCCTTTTTATAAGAATGTCTGAACTCGACAACTTTATACTTTTGACCGACACTTTAGTCGAGTTCGAAGCTAAATTTACGGAAATGCCAGTTGCAGAGTTTTCCACGTTCACTCTGGATGTTCACAGAGAAGAGTTGAGATCTATCTGGGACAATGTTAAAACTGCATACAGTTCCTGCCTTCGAGAGATAGCTAATGCTGCTCATGCTGATGATGATGAAGCAAACATCGAGTCCATTAAAAACCGATATCATAAATGTTACGCAACCTATGTCCGTAACCTAGGGAAAATTGGTGAATTTGTCCAACAACTCACTGCAGCAGCAACCTCACCAGTCGAAGTCAGACACTTAGAAAATTCAAGTAGTAATTTTCGCTTGCCGCCCTGTGACATGGACATATTCAACGGTGACTATCTTTCTTGGCCATCATTCCGTGATATGTTCACCGCCATCTACATGAATAACTCCAGGCTGAGTCTTGTTGAAAAGCTGTTTCATTTAAACCAAAAGACGAGGGGTGAAGCACGAGATATTGTCAAAAAGGCACCACTTACCAACGATGGATTTCTTTTGGCCTGGAAAAACCTTCAAGACAGATTCGAAAATAAAAGAATCCTGGTGAATAGTCAGCTTAGAATTTTGTTTAACCTTAGTCCCGTAACATCTGAATCAGGTACTTCACTTAAAAAGCTGCAGCGCGATATACAAAGTTGTATATCCGCACTGGAGTTATACAAAATCAATATTGCAAACTGGGGTCCTATCTTTGTGTTCTTATGTTCAAGTCGTTTACCTGATGCAACGTTGGCTCTTTGGGAGCAGTCACTACAAAACAAGACTGCTATACCGTCCTGGGAAGATCTTGATTCATTTTTAACTAGCAGATACCAGACGCTTGAAACCGTATCTGATATCAAGTGTATAATTAATTCCAAGCCCACCATTCCACAAAAACAAAATACTTCTAATCCTAGTTCCAGCATCCGAGGCTCAGTGAAAAAAGTTAGTACATATCATGCTAACACAATGATTCCAACGTGCAAAATTTGTTCTAAAGAACAACATACTATCCGTAACTGTCCACAATTCTTGAAAATGACCACTAATGAGCGAATGGTTTCAATCAAAAAGTTTGGGCTATGCCTTAATTGTTTTGCGCGAGCACATTCTGTTAAAGATTGTAAAAGTGTACATAATTGCTTTAAATGCAACAAGAGGCACAACACTTTATTACATCATGAGACCGTTGAGCCAAATTCCACTTCTTTGAATCCAATTTCACATCCTAATAAACCAAATTCAAGTGCTCATAGATCTCATGCGGTTCAAATACAGTCCACTGAATCCGTTAATGTGTCTGATACAGTGCAAACATGTTTTGCATCAAGCTCCAAAAGTGTTCTTTTAGGCACTGCAATAGTACATGTATGCAATTTAGGCATGACATATTCCGCTCGTGCTTTGATCGATCCGGGTTCTGAAGCAACCTTCGTTTCAGAAAAGCTATTCAAACTTCTTAAGCTTCCTTCGCGTTCTATTCAAGCTCAAGTATCTGGGTTAAATAATGCAATTTCTGCGAAAACACAAAAAATGTGTACATTTGTTCTTCGATCTCCAGTAAATGCTGCTATTCAAATCGAAACATCAGCATTAGTTCTACCCCATCTCACAGGCAATCTTCCTACACGTAACGTCGATTCCGCAATAATCAAAAATCTTCCGAACATAAAATTAGCAGATATAGATTTCTATAGAAGTTCACATATCGATCTTTTGATTGGCGGCGATCTTCTTCCTATAATTATGCTCGACGGTATAAAACGTGAAGTTTGTGGTTCATTAATAGCTCAAGAAACCATCTTTGGATGGATTTTGACGGGTCCTATCATGAACACAATATCTTCTTCAGCCACTTATGTTTCGTATTTCAATGAAATATCGTTGAATGACGATATTTCTCGTTTTTGGGAGGTGGAGGATCTTCCACAAAAACGTCCCATTACTCCTTCCGAACGTTTTTGCGAAGAATTGTTTGTTAAAACGACTACAAGAGACCAAAATGGAAGATATGTAGTTTCACTTCCATTCAAAGAGGGGTATCCTGAAAATCTTAAAATTGGTCATTCTCGTGCAATCGCAAATGCACAATTCATAAGAAACGAGATACGACTTTGCAAAAACCCAGAATTCAAAGTACAATATGATAATGTCATTCGGGAATATATCGATTTGAATCACGTAAAACCTATTTCTCCTCCGTTGTATTCTCATTTTCCTAATAATTATTACTTGCCTCACCATGCTGTAGTAAAGCCTGATAGGACCACTACAAAAATACGCGTAGTGTTCAACGCGTCAAGCCCTTCTTCCAACGGTGTAAGCTTAAATGATATCTTACACATTGGACCTGTATTACAATCAGATCTCACACTTTTAATTCTAAAATGGCGTTTCTATCGTTTTGTGTTCAACAGCGATATCGAGAAAATGTATCGTCAAATTTTAGTGGATCCAGGTCATTCTCCATTTCAAAGGCTTTTATTTCGTGACTCACCACAGGAAAATATTCGTGACTACGAGCTCTTAACTGTGACTTTTGGGGTAAACTGCGCTCCATACTTAGCCATCCGAACTCTCCTACAACTGGCCGAAGACGTTCGTGAATCTTATCCATTAGCGAGTGACATTTTACTTAATTCGATGTACGTTGACGATGCACTAGCAGGAAGCCACGATGTCTCCACTGCCATTAAGGCTCGCGATGAGCTTATTGCTGCTCTTGGATCAGCAGGATTCTCATTACGGAAATGGACTGCTAATTCCACTGACATCCTTAAAGGTCTTCCTCGCGAACATCTTTTAAATGAAGATTTTCTACAACTAGATGATTGCAGCAATGCCAAAACTTTAGGTATCAGATGGAACGCAAAATCTGATGAATTTTATTTCTCAACAAAAGAACTTGAGCTAAAATCTACTTTTACAAAGCGTGAGGTTCTGTCCCAAATTTCGAAATTGTTTGATCCAGCTGGTTGGCTTGCCCCTTCTATTGTTTTAGCTAAAATCCTTATGCAACAAATATGGTTGTCGAAAATAGATTGGGACGAAGAATTAAATGCGAATTGTTTACGAATGTGGCAAAGCTTTCTCAACAATTATCCACACATTAATTCTATAAAAATTCCTCGATGGGTTAACTTTTCTCTAGATGATGCAGTAGAATTCCATGCATTTTGTGATGCATCGGAAAAAGCTTACGCTGCAACTATTTACATCCGAACTTGCAATACTTCCGGTAACGTTTTTACCACTTTATTGACTTCGAAATCCAAAGTGGCACCTGTAAAAACATTATCTATTCCAAGGCTCGAGTTGTGCGGAGCCGTGTTGTTGGCTGAAATGGTAGACGCTATCATTCCACAACTTGATGTCAAAAACTATAGTACGTATTTTTGGACAGACTCTACTATTGTGCTTGCTTGGCTTCAAAAGCCGCCATGTCAATGGCAAACCTTTGTGGCCAATCGAGTTTCTAAAATTGTCCAAAGTGTTGGTCCGGCAAACTGGTTCCATGTGAACTCTCAAGCTAATCCAGCAGATCTTGCGAGTAGGGGAGTCGCCCCACAAGAACTTATTGGCAACGATCTTTGGTGGCATGGTCCTAATTGGCTCAGACAAGATCCAGTTCATTGGCCAAATTTCAGTGAAAACTCCAACCATGACACGGACCTTGAGAAAAAGGGAATAAAATCAAATTTCGTCTTCTTTCAGAAATTCGATGACATCCTTGTACGTTTCTCTTCGTTTACACGAGCAATGCGAGTAATTGCTTACATCTATAGATTCTTTCATACATGTCATCCAAAGCATCGTAGTAATTTTAAATACGATTCAGAAGAGATTAGTTCCGCAGAAATCAATAGCGTAAAAAATCGTCTTATGATCCTTAGTCAGAAAATTTCCTATCCTCTAGAATATAAAAATCTCACAGATAAGCAACCAATTAAGTCTTCCAGTAGTTTGCTTAATTTGAATCCTTTTATCGATTCAGACGGAGTTCTTCGCGTTTGTGGCAGATTAATTTCTTCACCTTCTTTGACGTATGATGAACGTCATCCAGTTATTCTCCCGTATAACAGCTCTTTTACTCGGCTCCTAATTCAATTTACGCACCAAAACTCCTTCCATGGAGGAAATCAACTCATGCTAAGATTGATTCGAATGCAATTTTGGATTCCCAAAGTTAAAAACCTTATTAAAGCAACCATTCATAATTGTAAAATTTGCATTCTCCATAGAAAAACCATCCAAACGCAACTGATGGGATCATTGCCACCAGAAAGAACTGTTTTAACGCGTCCTTTTGCACATACTGGCCTGGATTTTGCTGGGCCTTTTGATATAAAAAATTACACAGGCAGAGCGTGCTTGATAACTAAAGGCTATGTTTGTGTTTTCGTGTGTTTCGCCACTAAGGCAATTCACCTGGAAGCAACAAGCACTCTATCCACTCCTGCGTTCCTCGCTGCCTTTAATCGTTTTATTTCAAGACGTGGGTGTCCTCTCCACTTATATTCCGACAACGGAAAAACCTTTGTTGGTGCTTCCAAAAGTTTAGAACGAGACTTTTTTCAGACTTCCAGATCTGCTTTAGTGTCTAACTTTAGTAATTTTCATTTAAATTGGCATTTTATTCCTCCAGCTGCTCCCCACATGGGGGGTTTGTGGGAAGCTGGCGTCAAAAGTTTTAAGACACATTTTAAAAAGATCGCTGGATCTTTTAAATATACTTTTGAGGAACTCTCAACGTTGCTAGCTCGAATTGAAGCGTGTCTTAATTCTAGACCTATTTCCGTAATGTCCGAAAATCCTAACGACATCGCTGCTTTGACTCCAGGACATTTTCTTGTCGGCGGTCCACTCTTAGCACCGATTGAACCCCAAATTCATGATAAGCCGATCACTATTATTCAGAGGTGGCAACGACTTACAGCGCTTCAACAGCACTTTTGCACTCGTTGGAAAACCGAGTATCTCAAAGAGCTCCATAAACGTAATAAATGGAAAAGTCCTCAAGAAAATGTCGAGGTTGATTCCATTGTTGTGATACGTGACGAAAACCTTCCCCCACAAGAATGGCGCTTAGGTCGCGTTTCAAAGGTTTACTGCGGTAAAGATAATTTGGTTCGCGTCGCCGATATTATAACTGAGCGCGGTCCAATTACGCGCCCTATAGTGAAACTGGTTCTCCTCCCAAGAAACTAGTTTACTGTACCTCACTCGAAACCATGCAAAATCTTACTTTCAACTACTTTTCAGTTCCTTCAACATGCCACGAATTGTTCAAAATAAATCCACTCCACGCAGCTCAGTTCAGGACCGTCTTTCTACATGGCGGAACCAAACTAAAGCCAAAGAAAGATTTCAGTGTCGTCTCTGTCGACAATATCACGCCCTCCGAACGTGTCCCAAATTTCGTAGCATGAACACGGAACAGAGAATGCGTGCAGTATTAATCCATAAATACTGTTCAAACTGCTTGGCACATCAGCACTCAGGAAATTCCTGTCGTAGCAAACTTGGCTGCTACTATTGTAAGCAAAACCACCACACAATGCTACATATGAATGAGCGCGTGCAACCCAATGACGAGATTATTCCAACCAGTTCAAGGCCAGCTCGACTAACTACTGTAGCCTCCATAATTTCGCAACACGTTGTAGCTATATTTCCTACAATATTGCTAAGAATCCAAATTGGTGTTCAGCTATATAATGCAAGAGCACTTTTAGATCCTTGTGTAGCAAATAGTCGCATTTCAGCTAATCTGGTAGAAAACTTGCGCGTACCTGTCACGAAAATGGGTGATGAAAAAATGTGTTCTTTAATTATTCGATCTCATTCTGATCCGCAAGTTAAAATGGAAGCTACGCTACAAGTCTTCAATCGAATTTCACTGAAGACACCATCTAAATCGTTGAATGCTAGTGTCAAAGAAAATTTTTCAAATATGATACTAGCGGATCCAAATTTTGATAGATGCGCCGCCATATCCTTGGTATTAGGTGCAGACTTATATCAAAAAATAATTCGGCCTGGAGTCATTCCAAGTTCAGGTGGTCTTCCAGTTGCTCAGAATACCATATTTGGTTGGATCTTATCCGGATCCTGCTCAGTATAGTAATTAACTTCTTGTCCAAATAAAAATAAAATCCAATTAAATGAATTTAAATACACGCAATAGAATAAAAAAAAAAAAAAAAAAAAAAAATTTAATCTCTCAAGAATTAATAAAAAAGAAATATGCAAACGTAATACATATTATTTATCGTTTTTATAATAAGTTCCATATTTTTTAAGAAAAAAAAAAAAAAAAATCTAATAATTAAATATTGAAATCACATAAATATCTGTATATCTAGATTTTTTTGAATTTTTAATTATATATAGAACTTAATTGCAGACATACTGCAAGGCGGGCGGCGATGTTCATGCCAGATGGTTACACTAATCTGTTAATTAACATTAAGCCAAACGTCAAGATACGGCAATCTTTTTATCCGTTTTTAAGCCGTACATATTACAATGTTGGCAATTATTTTTCCTAAAAATAAAAAATAAGCCTTTTGATCTAAACCTCAAAATTGACCTTAGTCACTTTGCGGCATAGATTCAAGGCGTTAAGTTCTACATAATCAACGTAAGTCACAAACTAATAAAGTGAAATATATTCCATATCCTAAATCGCTTCTTTTATTTCCAACATATAAAATCTCAATTTCTTCCGAGTTTGAGATTTTATTTCATTTCAGCTTTGATTGAGAAACTAACTTTACTTCCATTTCCATCGGCCTCTTCATCCACTGGATTTCTCCTAGTTACCAAAGTTCACAAATTCACAGGTAGCTTGTGATCAAACACTATCAAACACGTTCATAAACAAAATGGAGATTGCTGCCTTTGTTTCTATACCCCTCATATGGTCTAATGTCCTCGCCTCAATATTTGAATTCAGAATATATCTTGTGCGTTTATTTAACTTTTATTCCAAGAGCCTAATACTTTTTGTTACAAATAATTTTATTTTATTCTTCCAGCTAAAGTTCTTTGTAACTTACTGCCTAAAATGACAAACACCTGCGATATAGTTAATTTTCTAACGGAGAGGCATTACGAGGCGCTACCAGATGCACAATTTCTACACGGGCGTGGTTCAGCTATAAGAGTTCGTGATGATAATATTGCGAATAATACCATGGATGATGATCCTGATGAATTCCTCATGTATCTCACCACAAGGCAAATCTTTGAATTTACATTCAATACGATGGCCCATCTGTGTATGGTTTTTGTTATGGCTGGATTGACTTACAGATGCATCAAGCTCAAATTACAAAGGACAGCAATGCATGCGTTTCTATGCACGTTAGGGGTATGTAGGAGATTCTATGGATACTTTAGGTTCATTTAGCTAAATAATAATTTTTTAAACCATTTTGCATTTTGCAGATATTTATGCTTACGGAAGGCGTACAGGTACGCTATTTAAGTAATCCTTTACTTGTCTTCTTTAGTCCGGAAACAAAAACCATTTGTCATATATTTTTGCAAGTTACCGGTGGTTTGCTTGGTCTGGCCGGAACGGCGCATAAATATATGATGAAGAAGATACATTTTAATACAAATCATGGAAAATTTGGTGAGTTCTCTTGGTTGAATTAGATTGCCATACATAATGGGAATATTCATTTCAAGTGTGCGCTCGTTGAATTAACCCATTTGTGACTTTATTCCATATATAATTATTCAAATTATCAACATCTTAAAACAGTTTTCTCATTTCTTTTTCAGGTCTCGTATCTTTGGCGTTTTGGGGTGCTAATGTCTTCGTTGGAATATTTACCTATTATTTCGAGTCATCGCTTTTGGGCATTACACATAATATTATAGGACTTTTTACTTTTTCATTTTTTATGTTTTCCCAATGGATAGGCTATGAGTCTGGCTTCTTTCGACGTAATTTTGACAATCCAAATAGCTACAAATGGTTTACGGGAATAAGTTTATTTTTATCAGTAATCGCTCCGGTGCAATTATGTGTTAACAAGATAATATAAATACATATGTTAAAAAAAGTAACATTAAGAAAAATTTCTTAAGAGTTTGAAATCTGATCAATAAAATATGAAAAGTATATTTATATTATTTTTTATTGAGTGCATGTAGTGCAAATTTTTTAATATTGTACTACATGTACTTTTTTAATTCCTACTTGTATAAATTTAAATCAAATTTTCTTCAAACATTTTTTTATTGTCAAAATAATTTTATAAGTTTTTCAGTATTGAAAATTTTCTTAAAAATTAATAGACGGATTAATAGACGGATTAATAGACTGACCCTCCTCATAGTATCAAAGCTGAATTTTTTTGTGAGTGTTCTTCCAATAGTAGGTATGAACTTCTGTTCTAGTGAATTCCTGAGAGGTGGTGCCTACGTGAGATATCGGGCGCAAAAGGTCGAGAAAAACGGTTTTTTGTTTTTGCAAATATCTCGCTAACGGCTATATCTACAAAAAAGTTAACTTCCAAAATTTTGTAGCTCATTGAATTTCATATCGAAAAGTGGTGCTAATTGTTTTCGTACGACCTATAGTTTTGAAGATATGGTCCAGTGAAATTGGAGCTTCCGATCCAACATATAAAATCCATAATTTTTTTTTCTTTAGTCGGTTTATTTTATAGTTGCAAAGTATGCACCAAAATTCGAGACCAATTTCACTGTCGTTCAAAAAGTTATTCAGGCACAAAGGTCGAGAAAATTAGTATCTCGCTAACGCTTATTTCTACAAATAAATTGATCTCCACAATTTTGTAGCTCAGAAAATTTCATATCAGAAAGTGGTGCAAATTATTTTCGTACGACAAACAGTTTAGGAGATATCCTATTTTAAGGTATTTTCCGCATACAAGTGTTCATAGTAATATGAATGTTGATTTTCAAAGTACTCTAACTACGCCTACGTCATAGTATCATGGCTGAATTTTTTTGTGGGTATTCTTCTAAGAAGGAATTCTAACTTTTGTTTTAGTTAAATCGAGAGAGGTGGTGCCTTCGCGAATTATCGGGTGCAAAAGGTAGAGAAAATCAGTTTTTTGAACGTTGATTTTGAAATTACTATAACTATGCCTACGTCATGGTATCATGGTTGCATTTTTTTGTGGGTATTCTTCCAATAGTGGGTACTGACTTTTGTTCCAGTCAAATCGTGAGAGGTGGTGCCTTCCTTAGATATCGGGTGCAAACCCGAGAAAATCAGTTTTTTGAAAGTTGATTTTGAAATTACTATAACTATGCCTACGTCATAGTATCATGGCTGCATTTTTTTGTGGGTATTTTTCCAATAGTGGGTACTAAGTTTTGTTCTAGTCAAACCATGAGCGGTGGTGCCTTCGTGAGATATCGGATGCGAAAGGTAGAGAAAATCAGTTTTTTGAAAGTTGATTTTCAAATTACTATAACTATGTTCGATATCTCGTGAAGGCACCACCTCTCACTGTTTGACTAAAAAAAAAAGTTGGTACCCACTAATGGAAAAATACCCACAAAAAAATTCAGCCATGATACTATGACGTAGGCGTAGTTATAGTACTTTGAAAATCAACACTCATATTACTATGCACACTTGTATGCGGAAAATACCTTAAAATAGGATATCTCCTAAGCTGTGGATCGTACGAAAACAACTTGCACCAAATTTTGATTTGAAATTTTCTGAGCTTCAAAATTGTAGAGCACAATTTTTTTCTAGAAATAAGCGTTATCGAGATACTAATTTTCTCGACCTTTGTGCCTGAATAACTTTTTGAACGACAGTGAAATTGGTCTCGAATTTTGGTGCATACTTTGCAAATATAAAATAGACCGATATGAAATTCAATGAGCTACAAAATTGTAGAAGATAATTTTTTTGTAGATATAACCGTTAGCGAGATATTTGCAAAAAACCGTTTTTCTCGACCTTTTGCGCCCGATATCTCACGTAAGCACCACTTCTCAGAAGTTCATACCTACTATTGGAAGAACACTCACAAAAAAATTCAGCTTTGATACTATGAGGAGGGTCAGCCAAGCGCTGGCTCTTAGTCTATAAGATGGTTTTTTAGAAAATAAAATTTAAAAAATATAATTTTCTCTTCAACAATATAAAAGCAACAATTTTCTCTACTATTTAAATTATTATTATTCAAAATGTCATTGAGCGTCTTTACAACCAACGTAAACAGTGTGCATCCTGCATATCTGCCTGCTTTTGTGACCCGCCCATATTTTTTGGAAAATACGCCAGAATAGTTTTTGGCTTTATTTCCAAAATAAAATTGAATTTTGCATGGAGGTTTTTTCGGCTTTATTTCCAAAAAAATTTCAGGTGTTATTTCAGGGATTGATTCTGATAAAAAAAAATAAAAATGCATTACTTTGTGTATTTTTATGTTGCATTTATTTTGCGTAATTTTTTTTACCCACAACATTAGTAGTTTTACATTTAATATATTGAAAAATTAGTGATTTGACATGCAATACATAAACTCGCATATTGTTGAATGATTCGGATAGGTATATGATTAAGTAATATATATTATTGTTTCGATTACATAGCATATTGTGCTTTTGCTATAATAAGCAACATATAAGACAGAAAAATATTGAATAAAGTATTTACTTGAAAATACAAGTTTACGCAAGAAAACAAAGAGGGACAGAGAGACAGAGAAATCAAAAGGTATCACTTAAAAACTATACAAAATAAAATAAAGTTCAAAACAAAAATCAAAATAAAATCAAGCCCATTTCAATGACTTGTTACACAGTTCACTAAATATTATTAAATCCATTTAAACCGTTTAATAATAATAATAATAAAGTATGTCTACTAATATAACTCCCTCTGTTTTCGCTGTTGCGCAATATAAAAAGAAAATCTGACTTAATTTACTGAGCATTACGTTGAGCAGCACTCATAATATCCAATGCCTGTGGAATGCTGCCATTAACAGATTCCAATAGCTGTGTCAACCATGCACCTTCATTGCTGAAGCCCATAGCCATCATTGAAAGTACGGCTTTGTTGATTTTTGGATCTGTAAATAGTAAAAATATTTATTAGAAATAATACAACAATCATCATCAGTTTTGGGCAAGTGGCAGAAGTGAGTGCTTCTGTTTTTGGTCTGATTATAATGCATTCCCGTATCTGATGTCATATCTAATATGTTACAAACCTCGGTGATAGATTGGTGTTGAGCGTTTCTCTTCCTCTCTAGCAAGAGCAGCTGCAGCTGCTGGTGAAACTGGGGCTGGAATTGGGATTGGAGTTGTTGGTGCTTCCAATAATTTTGCCAATTTTGCATCGTCTTCCCTTTGCTGCTCTTCTGCAATATGTGTTCTCAAATCCTTGCTCAATTGTTCATAGTCGATTTTAACTGTTTGTGTTTGTTGTGCAGTAGTAGCTGCAGCGGCTGTTGCTGTAGCTGCATCAGCTTTTGGCGTAGATGGAGTTGGAATACTTGCAGTAGCGCCAGCATCCAATGATTCTATTGATGTGTTAGCAGACATTACAAGTGGTGGCACAGTTTGATTATCAATCAATTGCCAATCGTTTTCCTCACTTTGTGAACGACGACGTTCTTGTGGTGTTTGTGTTTCTGTCGAATCAGCTGTGGAAATCAATGATGAAACGGGTACGAAAGGTGGTGGTGGTGTTGCGTCTGGTGTTGAAATCAATGATGATGCATATTGCTGAAAGTTTGGTGGTGTTACAAATTGTTGCGGTTCAGCGTCTTTTTCGAGCAATGGTGTGCTTTCAGTATGTTTCTCATTTTGTTTTGCTACTGGAGTTCTTGCGTTATTTGATGCACTACTCATATTGGAAGATGTTGTAGAGCTCATAGAACTTTTGCGACTTTGTTCTGGGAATGCGGCTGCCTGGAAGGGACACTGAGCCGGGCCGCCGACAGATCCATCCATAGGATCGAGCATTTTGGCAAACATTTCACTAAAATTATTCAAAATCTGTATGCCGGCTTTCATGTATTGTGGGTCAACAAATTGTGCGACATTTTCCAATAGTGGTGAGCCAAGTACTGGCACAGCTTCGGGAGTAAAAGTAGTTTGTTGTGGCTTAGGAGCAGCATTGGTAGTGTTTGTTTCATTGGTTTTCTTAAGAGTTGGTTCCTCAGCAGTAGCAGTGTTTTCGTTTGGAGTTTGTGGCGGAGTTTTTGGAACAGCGCCAGTAGACTGGAATAAAGAAAATATTGGTTATTATTAGTTTAAATGAATTAAAGTTTGTACTTTTTCCTTTTATAATTCAAATAAAAGTCTTTGCTTACTTCTGAATTTGGCGCCTCTTTTGCCAGAGTTTCCGCTGCTTTATTTAAAGTCGCAGTAGCAGCTGCGGCTGCAACGGCAGCTTCATGTGCTGCGTTATGTGCAGCATTAGCTGCTGTGGTGGCAGCTTCATGAGCTACTTTTGTAGCTTCCTGAGCTGCCTTTGTAGCTTCTGCTGCAGCTGCCTCCCCAACGGGACCACCCCCTTCGGCCAAATCCTGCATCATATTGTAAAGATGAGCAAAAATGCCATTTTGCATATGACGACGATGATGTTTTCGTGCATGACGGCCATGATGATCCTTGGCGCCATCACATGGTTTACCACTAGCTGGTGTAGTAGCATCTCCACCAGTGGGTGGAGTGCCACAGAATCCCATTGGTTGCGTACCAGCAGTAAATGGACAAGCACCACTCATATTGCGCTTATGGCGACGTGCGGAGCGACCAGATACCCAAGCTTCAACAACACTTGGACAGTTATCACTTGGCATGCGAACCATCATATGTTCTGAATGCATGTGTTGAGCTTCACAACGTTCGCATAAATCAAAATTGGCGCATTGAATGCATTTATAGCGGAAGCCAATGATAGGTGCATTGTTACAACCATCGCATTCAACGCGTTCATGTATAACAAAGGAGCTGGGATCGACATTAGTGCCATCGACGTTGGTGCCAGCAGCAGGAGCAGCATTATCACCGCCCTCAATAACTGGTGCCACTTGCAAATGGCGACGCTCGCTGCGTTTATTCATAAAAATTTCATAGTCACATTGGTCGACAATATCGATTTCATCACCATCTTCATCTAAAAATTTAATAAAAAAAAAAAATTTTAAAAATAAAATAATTGATCATTTAATAAACGAAAGCATCTCTTTATTAACAGGAACTGCACCAACAAATTTTTTTTCAAAATCTGCTAAGTTTGGAATGTCACATTAGTAGCCTAGAATCCAATGATTGGCTGTGGGTTAATCTTTTTATTTGATGTTCACAGAACATTTTCCTCTTTTCTTATTGTGTTTGGAGATATTTTGTGGATTTCTATGAAATAAAGCTTGTACACGAAAAAACATAGTCGATCACTTGAGGACTATTAAACATTTCTGTCGTGTTTTTCTTATATGGGTGGTCTAATAATTGAAATCTTTTTACGTAATATTTAGAGGGCCCAATATCAGCTATAGATAAAATTGTGAATGTACACGAAAAAACATAGTCGATCATTTGAAACTTAGCTTGAATATTACATTTGAATAAAGGAAAACTTAAAATCTGAACTTTTTATATTCCAATACCCAACTACAACACAGAGGCTAAAAATAACACATGTGCATGAAAAAAAAAAGTAAATTATTTGGTGTTTTAATTTTTTCATGAACATTTTTGCGCCTTAGCTGAATTTAAGCATGTGCAAGGAAAAGCACTATCGATCATAAAATTTGTTTGTTAAAAATTGGAACTATGTAGGGAGTATGAATTGGATTTGGTATTTGAATACAAATAACTTTCGAACCGAAGTATAGAATGACCTTCTTGAAAAAAATATTAAATTCGAATAAATTTTTACTTTAAAGGAGGTTATATGGTCGGCTATTTGATGATAGCGGATAATTTTCCATGAGTTAATCTTAATGTCTAATTCAATTAATAGTTAAAGGTGCATAAAGGTTGTAGTGTAAATAATTGAATATTTCATTCAAGCGAAGAAAAACATTTAATATAAATACTCTTTAATTCCTTAGGCCAGTGCACGAAATAATGTGGTCAATAATAATCAGTGTCAATGCTACTTTAAATGGGACAACTTCAACATCCTTTAGTATATGCATGTATATAGAAAATTTTTTATGAATTGTGTACATTTTTGTGCCTTGCGCGAACAAATTTTTTCGTGTACATGCAAGTAATTTGTTTTTATTAAAGAAAAATATAGAAATGAAGTTTAAGTTTATTGAGGAAGGTTATGGTTCTTTAATGTCATTAACAAAAAGTAATAACACTGTTTACTGTGAGTGCTTTGCTACTTCAAATATGCCTGAAAACAGCTATTTTCGCACTTTTAAGCAGAGATATCTGGAGAACTAAAGTCAACCCTGACAAAAATATTATACGCTAAGTATCAGATTACCTAAGTGAATCTGAATTTAATCACAAAACTAAGGCCGCAGAAATAAAATAGTTCTATAGACCATTAGACTCGAAGTCTTATATTTTTTAACATATTCTTAAGTTAAAGTTTAATTTTATGTTTAAATGACAGTTACGACTTCCAGCTCTTGTTTAACAACGTAATACTGCAACTTTCTTAAATTTTAATATAAAAACAAATTTAAAATTGTTTCTAAATATAGAATTAAAATTAAATAGTTTATATTCTTAAGCAAACAACTAATTGAACAAGTTTTTAATAGTGGAATATTGTAGCATTTTCAATCAAAGAGAAACAAAACAAAATTTGAATAATTCAATGGCTTGAAATTATAGTTCTAAGGGTTTCGTCTGGTCTATTTTGCTTGTCATTGTTCTGATTTAAGGTTATGTTTTTATTTCAGCCGAACTTTTGCGTATTCATTGCAGCTGAACTTGTTTTTGCTAATTTTTTCATATTTTTCTTTATCAGTAACAAAAACAAGCATCAATAAAATAATCAGTTTATAAATAAATTTACAAAACAAAATGTACATATGTATATAAAAGAAAAAAGAGAATAATAATAGACAAGAAGAAAATGTAAACTAAGGGTACTTTTTCGATATCGATTTTAACAAAATGACTCTTTAGTGCCTACCTATTACCATAAAAACAAGCAAAGGCAGGCAGCAGCAGTTGTCAGATAAAATAAATAGCAATAACAATGAGTGCTAATGTATGTAGCCATGATGACTCAGTTGGTTGTATTTTGGTTTTTGTTATGAAATTCGTTTCGGCTAATAGATAAAATAAGTACAACATGATTTTTGCGATAACAAACAAAATTTGTCACAAAATAAAGTACATTAAGTAATCAATAATTAAGGATATTAATATCATTAAAAAGATCATTTTATTAAATGTCAATGACTCAAATTTCAAAGGGGGCTTTATATAAATAATGCACATTGAGTTTACAAAAAAATAAACAAATTTCTGCTTCCATTTCAATTTTGCTCTTATAAAAATATACAGATAGATTCGAGTTAGTTGCATGTGAATAAAATTCATGGTAAAAACTTGTTTATGACAATTTTGGCATATGTATATACTCATATTTCAATTAGAGCTAAGTTTTTTATATGCACATACAGCAGTTAACAACTGAAAATGTTTGTTTTGGATACAGCTTCTTTTCTTGAAACGCTTAGTGGAGCATTCTTTAATGTTAAACTGCAAGTGCAGTTATGCAAT
The DNA here is from genome assembly GCA_951812925.1 of Calliopum simillimum. NCBI lineage: Eukaryota > Metazoa > Arthropoda > Insecta > Diptera > Lauxaniidae > Calliopum > Calliopum simillimum. The sequence goes on along the minus strand of OX638369.1, from coordinate 125,295,080 downwards.
ATTTGTAATTTTATAACAAAATTTTAGTTTTAATTGAAGTCAAGGTAATGCATAAACATTTAAATTTTGTATATTAGACCTACGTCGGATAACGGGGCTATTAAAGATCCCAAGAAACGCAAAATCTCTGTGGTTGCGCGTTAAGAGTTGTCATCAGGGGCGTCACTCTGTAGTTCGACTCGGAAGTCGTTTCTATTCGAATACCAAATTCAAGTCATACTCCCTAGTTGGTTCGGATTGGCTTTCGTAAATATTTTTGAAAAGCCACAATACTGTTTGTCAAATATCTAAACGCAAAAACTATATAGGAAAAACTAATTTTAAAGAACAGATTTGTTTACGAATCGTACTACATAGTAGCCCTCCAGGGTAATATAGTAATATATAAAAGATTCCAAACTAAGGTATGGGGAAATATAGTAAATGTACCATTATTTATCTGTAGTACTTAACTTTCGAGTAATTCAATAACCATCGTTTTAAGCGAGGTTTCTGGTTGAAATCGTGAGAACTAAGAATTTCGAATAGTTATACGTGTACATAAAAGAAAAATGACAAGTCAGCAGTTTTTACGATTTAATGCTGAATGGCCGATAGATTACACCTTCACGGAATTAGCTTAAAAAATATAAGATATAAGGCAGCTTTACTTCCGGGTTTCCAACTTTTGAACTGTGTATCGGGTAGTGCTAAGGCTTGAATAATGTTCGCTCTGAACAGATAAAATTTGGAATATCTTGGAATCTTCCATACTGTTGCACTTTTACTGATATTTTGGATGTTTTCGATACTTTTGGACTTTTACCGATATTTTGGATGTTTTTTCGATATTTTATTTATTTCAATATTTCGATACTGGGGCGTATTTCCATGTTAAATAAATTTTCAGTAATGTGAAAAAACTTTTAGAGGCTGTTCACAGTAACTTATTTTTTAATGTCTCCAGTGTTATAATAAGTTGAACAAATATTCTAATCCCCTTAAAACTTCAATTCTAATGTTTTTGTATAATTTTTAAGTTGATTTGACCAATTATGTTTTTGTATTTAATGGAAAAAAAGTATAAAACTTTTGGTATGCGGCCCTTTGCCGTGAAACATTTGGAAATATGTATGCTCTTTTGTTTTAAACATTTTATAAATAACTATTATTTCACCATTTGGAAATTTAGACTACCTCTAGGCATATGTAAGCACCGACGTATATAGCCTTTGGAATATAAAAAATATTAAAATTTTCTTCGGCGACTATACGAAATACGTCTTTTTATATCGAAATCTAAAAATTTCTATGGAAATAAGCCCTTTTGTTCCGAAATGCGATTTTTGATCACGATTTTCTCTTGGAAAAATGTCTTTATTGTAATGGATTTTGAACTATAGGATGCATTTTAGCATGAAAATGGCGATGACATTCTAAGGTTTGCTCGAGGTTGGATGTGGAAATACGCCCTTTTGAAAAATCACTTCTCAGTTTTTTTGCGCTGTTGCAGAGTGCCTATTCCTATAAATATGTAATCTTTTTTGGTTTTTTTTTAATAACTGCTTAACAGCAGTTTTTGCATGGAGATTGAACCCTGGAGGAAGAAAACTATAGAAAAATTTATACATGAGCGGTGTCATGCCACATCAGTAATCTGATTTTCATGAAATTCAGAGTGGAGATAGACTGAACTTCAAGAAGGATTTTTTTAGTGAACAGTGCCTCACTACCAAAAGGGAAATAGTAAATGTAAATCAGAAAATCCAAAAAAGATAAGTGCGAGTATGTAATACTGTCAATATTCAATGTTCCGGCTTTTTTATATACAAATCGCCACCTGTGATACTAGTATATGTAAATGGTTGAAATGATGACTTGTTATTTTTCTTACATTTCATTGAATCAAAATGAGGATTTCTGAAGCTGGCGCAGACAATTTGAAATTTCTAGCAACGCTGGGCCGGTTTGGTCTCGTTAAAAAAAGCTTCGAGCAAACGTTTATTTCGAAAATTTATCGACTGAAATTTAAAATATGTCCATAAGCCACCTGTTTCAACATTATATATATATATATTCCGGGATTTTGAATCAATTCAAAGTGCCTGTTCTTTTCCCCCCAATTTAATCCTTTTCAGTCCAGACAGTAAGTTCATGCTCCCTTTTCAACCACTATTCTAATGTTATTTTATGCATCATCATCATGGTTTGTTCAAGAAGTTCAACAGCCCTGTTAATGGAATAACCCCTTATTTCACAATCCTAAGTACTCACCAATCCAGTAAGTGCGCAATTCAGTACGTGGTTGCTTGCGTTGATCAAAAAGGCAAATGGCGATTTCACGCAGGAGCACCGAAAAGGTCGGAGATGGCATCTTTAAGTAGGCATTCAATTTGGTGCCTCCCTTTGGTGGTGCACCATGATAGGTAATCTTCAGGAATTTTTCACTGGACATCTTTACGTTTGAGTTTTTTCTTAAATTTTTTTTAAACACTTGGAATTGAACTTAATGTTTTTCTTAAGAATTTTTCGCTTTTTAATTATTATTTCACAATTTTTAATGTATTTCGCAATCTCTTTTAGTAAATTTGCAAATTTATTTCTTTTTTATTCAATTATTTATGGTTTGATGCACTTGATTCGTCTTTGAGCTTTTTGAATCGTTTGAAAAATTTCTCGCCTCTCTTTGCCTTTTATATTTTCGCTGCGTAGTTTTCGTTCTTCACTGTTTTGTCACTCCACTTTGCGTTTTCAGCTGTTCTTGTTTTTCTTGTTCTTCCCTTTGCTGTTGTGTTTTCTTCTCGAATTTTCTTTAATTCCTACTCTTCGTTTGCTCTTAGTTTCAAATTTGCAATTCACTACAACAAAAGCCAATGTTTTTATTTATTTCGTGAATCACCAATAATTATATTTTCTTAATCGAAAAATGAGAAATGAGTTGCAACTTCTTCATAGTGGTTATGAATGAGTGAGCGAGACGAGAATAGCACACAAAGAGCAAAACAAAATGCAGAGAAACAAATAGAATAAATAAGAGAATGAATGATGAAACAAATTGAAACAAATTTCAATCAGGGTTGAATTACCCTGGTTGCGGCGATAACAAATGATGCGTCGATGCGTCTTCTTATTATTTTTAAACTACGAAAATGTCAAAACAAAAATTGACAATTGAATTCTGAATGAAAAATATAAAATATAAAAATTTTGAATTTTAAATTCTTCAATTATTTTAACAAATGCTATTTTCGTGTTATCTACAATAGTTATGGAGAAACCAATACATCCCAGTGTACCAGACGGTTCAAATTTCCGCTTTTTTATCCGTTACGGATCCGTTACTGATCCGTTGGCGGGAGAGATTCCCAAAAAAAAAGCGAATCGTTTTTTTTTTTTGGAATTTCTCCCGCAAACGGATCCGTAACGGGTAAAAAAGCGAAGATATGAACCGTCTGGCACACTGGGATGTCATAACTGGCGCAGCTGGACATGCAGCTTATACTATTGGACGTGGTGAAGTAATGTTTTTCACATGGGGTAACCATTTTACGACACATCTTCCGGATGCCTTAAATACTACATTTAAAAAGAACGGGATAACCCAGCGTGTCTGGACGGCAATTAAAAATAGGAATTATTCGATATGATAACACAACGTGGTAGCGAATTACATGCAAGTCGGAAGCAAACATCGCGTATGTCAGCTGCTGTAGCTGTTTGGGATCATACGCGTGATTGGTCGCACGGTACTGCTCCAGGGGAGCTTGTGTGAATGGCTGTCCTTTCTGATGGAAGCAATGGTGTGGCAAAAAAATTATTTTTCTCGTTTGCTGTTTCGATTTGCCATAGAGCAAAACTTGATGTAAAAATAAATCTTATTTCACTGAACAAGTACAATAGATCATGGAGCGTTCTTATTTTGGAATTTAGTATTATTTGGAATGCATCACAACCCAGTGATTAGGAAACCAAGTTTTGATTTTGAAACAATAAATTTAAAATCTAACAATTTTAGACGGCCCCTTAAGCCCAAGATACAACTGTGCGAGAAGCATGCGTGCGCAATGGGGCAATTTAAGGGCCGTCCACACGCACAGTTTTACCTCAAGACTTACCTGCGCAAACTGGTTTGTGCAGGTAAGTCTGTACGTGTGGACGGCAAAAGTCAAGTTTGCACAGTTCGCGGCCTGTGCTTTCTTTGACTTTCCAAAGATTTTTTTGTGCCTTCAATCTGTCGCTTAAATTGCAGTCTTCAAATGCATGTATGTTGCTCTGTCATGAAAATTATGCGTTTTTCCATTGATTTATTTTGGAAAATATACAAAAGAAAAAACAATTCAAATGAAAATAAAATGTTTGCCTGACGTCATTTTTCAATAAAAATGAAGTATACTGAAAACTGCAGACTTGCCTGTGTCGTGTGGACGCGATATAAAAAGTATGCGCAGAGACTCTCTAGTTTGCACGAACTAGGCTTGCACACTTGCACAGGTAAGACTGTACTTGTGGACGGCCCTTTACAATACTGCAGGCATGATATTCGCACTTCTCCAATAGTACATTTTTTGAAAAAGCCAATAGTACTTTGGGTACTTTTTGTTTTTGCAGCCTTGGATATATGAAAAAGAGAAAAGAAACATTGCGCATAGTAAATTTAGTACCTGGAGACCAATTCCTGATCGGTAGGCAATCTGATCTTATTATTTGAGTCGATGTTTTTTATTCATAGCTATTATTTGTGATTAAAATTCGTACATTTCTACCTCATATTTTCAAAATGATAAATTGATTTTATTTAATTGAACTTTTAGTCATATATTTGCAAAGATCGATTTACATATAAATCTATCAATGCATTTTTCTAACACATAATTATGACAAATAAAGGAACGGATTAAAAACACGGCTATAGTGACATATGTTTCGTCTTTCGCCACAAAGACTCATCAGACTATTTTTGTTGTAATTATAATTATATTTATTTTACTAAATTAATTATAATTGAAAAATTGCAAGTTTGAAAACTTTTTGTGTTTTTTTTGGTCTGGGCGGGAGACGAACCAAGGATCTCCAGGTTGGTAGCAGAAGTCGTTACCACTGCACCAGCCTTGCCCGGCTGCGAAGCCGACTTTTTGCCAGTTTTATTTGTGTGTTAATACGTATTGATATATCATAATTGTTGTTTTGTGTTATTTATTGATATTTGGTATAGTTGTTCCTTTGGAACAAATTCAATACCGATTGCAGGTGTTTCTGACGAAAAACGTTTATTGGTAGCCAATTTTTCTCCCGATCCTTCACGGAATCCATATACCTTTACAGTTACTTTTTAATTTTCTTTCTTTTCACAGTATTCCTACAACAGCACGAAGTACCAAAAGTAAGTGTTACGTTTTCATCAATGATCTAATTTTTTTACATATACCGAATGAAGAACGTAAAAGTCCACTTATCTTAATCAAGATAAGCCCAACTCATCCTCTATAGCACATCAGACACCAACACTTACACATTATACATTAGGAACATCTTATCAAATATGGTATCAAGTAATTTTATAGACGTATGGTATGGTATCAAATATTTTTATTAGACTTATATTACATTTATATTATCATTCCAGTTCTCACCCATACCGATTAATCCGTAGCTGTGCATAGATTATTATCATCCTTTTTTTCTTGCGTCTCATAGGTAGGGATATCACATATATCACATAGACCGTGACATCTCTCACAGTTTAATGTTGATGTATACCACTCTCATTAGTGAACCCCATAGTATACTCCCTTCCACCAATACCACTTTTTCTATCCTAATAAGGATAACATTTATTACTCACAAATATAAATTAATCTATCCTAATAAGGATAACATTTATTACTCACAAATACAAATTAATCTATTCATGTGGCTAAGAGAGTTTTTGAGGTTGCTGAATTTCGGATTCGGTATTATATTTTTTGTAAAAAAAATGGCGGATCCAAAATGGCGGAGAATTTTCTTAAAAATTTACTTCATTACGACAAAATTGTGGCTAAGGGGGTTTTTGAGGTTGCTGAATTTCGGATTCGGTATCACCTTTTTTGTAAAAAAAATGGCGGATCCAAAATGGCGGAGAATTTTCTTAAAAATTTACTTAATTACGACAAAATTGTGGCTAAGGGGGTTTTTGAGGTTGCTGAATTTCGGATTCGGTATTATATTTTTTGTAAAAAAATAACGGATCCAAAATGGCGGAGAATTTTCTTAAAAATTTACTTAATAACGACAAAATTGTGGCTAAGGGGGTTTTTGAGGTTGCTGAATTTCGGATTCGGTATTATATTTTTTGTAAAAAAAATGGCGGATCCAAAATGGCGGAGAATTTTCTTAAAAATTTACTTAATTACGACAAAATTGTGGCTAAGGGGGTTTTTGAGGTTGCTGAATTTCGGATTCGGTATCACCTTTTTTGTAAAAAAAATGGCGGATCCAAAATGGCGGAGAATTTTCTTAAAAATTTACTTAATTACGACGAAATTGTGGCTAAGAGGGTTTTTGAGGTTGCTGAATTTCGGATTCGGTATTATATTTTTTGTAAAAAAAATGGCGGATCCAAAATGGCGGAGAATTTTCTTAAAAATTTACTTAATAACGACAAAATTGTGGCTAAGGGGGTTTTTGAGGTTGCTGAATTTCGGATTCGGTATTATATTTTTTGTAAAAAAAATGGCGGATCCAAAATGGCGGAGAATTTTCTTAAAAATTTACTTAATTACGACAAAATTGTGGCTAAGGGGGTTTTTGAGGTTGCTGAATTTCGGATTCGGTATCACCTTTTTTGTAAAAAAAATGGCGGATCCAAAATGGCGGAGAATTTTCTTAAAAATTTACTTAATTACGACAAAATTGTGGCTAAGAGGGTTTTTGAGGTTGCTGAATTTCGGATTCGGTATTATATTTTTTGTAAAAAAAATGGCGGATCCAAAATGGCGGAGAATTTTCTTAAAAATTTACTTAATAACGACAAAATTGTGGCTAAGGGGGTTTTTGAGGTTGCTGAATTTCGGATTCGGTATTATATTTTTTGTAAAAAAAATGGCGGATCCAAAATGGCGGAGAATTTTCTTAAAAATTTACTTAATTACGACAAAATTGCGGCTAAGAGGATTTTTGAGGTTGCTGAATTTCGGATTCGGTATCACCTTTTTTGTAAAAAAAAGGCGGATCCAAAATGGCGGAGAATTTTCTTAAAAATTTACTTAATAACGACAAAATTGTGGCTAAGAGGGTTTTTGAGGTTGCTGAATTTCGGATTCGGTATTATATTTTTTGTAAAAAAATAGTATAGATTTTGTTAACTTTTAATCGTTTAATCCCTTCATGCTGAATAGTAGACGCAGTAAACACCCATGTACCAAGTTTCATAATGATAGCTGATATTGGAACACTGATATAGCATTTTGTGTTTTTTTTTTTCATATGGGGGCCCAGGGGCCCAACGTCCTCTGGTTCAATCCCCCTCAAATTTTGCATGGTTGATGGCAAATAAATTATGCATAAGTTCACTTACTTTCATAATCATAGCTTGTATAGCTGCAGAGATATAGCAATTTTTGTATTTTTTTCGTATGGGGAGTGCAACAGTGCAACCCCCGTCCCCCGCAGCGGCATCTCACCCCCTTATGAACCTCCTACAGATCATAGCAAACAATTTAATAAATTAAATTACTTAAATCGGCCGTGTAGTTTTCTCGTCCATTAGCTACATACGGAGGAACACCATTTAACAAAATCATCAGTCGTGCACATCAGTGCATCGCATCAAATTGAGAATTAACAGGAAAATGTTATTTTTGTTATTAGCTGAGATTTCCACGACATTTTTTCATTAATCTATTTTCGAAAACATACAAAAGAAAAAACAATTCAAATGAAAAAATCGTTAAACTGTAAGATGCTTAGTGCTTAATAAAGTGTCCACAAAAACACACAAAAGAAAAACCAATTTAAATGAAACAATCGTTAAACTGTAAGATGCTTAGTGCTTAAATAAAGTGTCGACAAAAACACACAAAAGAAAAACCAATTCAAATGAAACAATCGTTAAACTGTAAGATGCTTAGATGCTTAGTGCTTAATAAAGTGTCCACAAAAACACACAAAAGAAAAACCAATTCAAATGAAACAATTCTATAGAAAAATGTTGGGAGAATTTTGTAAATAAAGTTATTCAGGGTAAAATTTTAAAATTTTTTTTAAATTTCCAGTGGCATTAGAAATAAGGAAAAGCATTATCTCTTCTGGACATAGTATGTCAGCGTTTTTCAGCGTTATCATCTTAATCAAAATCCTTTAGTAATCCGGGAAGAGCTAAGTTATTGAAATCACCTTTTGCGTTTTCTGAGGATTTTTCTCCATGGACTTTATGAAAGACGACGCCTTTTTGCCACTTTGGAGTAGGACTTAAATCTTTATTGAGCTGTATTGAAAACTGTTCAGATTTTTCCATCATTAAAAAGTTTTGTTACTTTTAATATTGTTGATTTTTTAATAGTGGTATTTTACATGTATTTTTCAATTGGAAACCATTTTCTTCCTATCAATTAACCGGGGACTTAAGTGCATTTTTCAATGATAACGATAACTTTAATCTTTTGAATTGAAACTAAGACCCCATAGCGAAAACTTTAATCTTTTCCAATTGAAACTGAAATTGGTAATTTTTTTATATCGATTCGTTCAACGTAAAAGTTGGTAACTCGTAAATCGCAGTTTTTAGTAATGAACATTTTTGTATTTTACCTTTATTTTATAGAAACCTATATTAAATAAGTTTAGGTTGTGACTCAAATTTCAACCAAAAAACATTTTGGCCAGAAAAAAAATCTTTTTTGTGGCAACACTAATCGTGTAACAATTTTCGTTGTTGTGTATCATTTTTCGTTGTTTCGTCTCATTTTTCGTTAGTTTCAACGAAAAACGTTGTTTTTACGATTTTGGCCAAAAAAAAAACATTTTTGTGGCAACACTAATCGTGTAACAATTTTCGTTGTTGTGTATCATTTTTCGTTGTTTCGTCTCATTTTTCGTTAGTTTCAACGAAAAACGTTGTTTTTACGATTTTGGCCAAAAAAAAAACATTTTTGTGGCAACACTAATCGTGTAACAATTTTCGTTGTTGTGTATCATTTTTCGTTGTTTCGTCTAATTTTTCGTTAGTTTCAACCATGATACAATTATTGAGAATTTCTGTCAATAAAAGCAAAAAAGCAAAACAGAGACAAAAAACTTGATAAAATTTTATTAATGTAATTAATTGTTGTGTTAAATTGCTTAATTGCTTATTTATTCGTTCGGAAACAAAAATGGCAAAAACTATTAAACTGTTTCCTACGTTGCAATTTTGTGGACAACAGTTGTCCACATTGTTGTTGATCCATTGTCCAGAGTATAACAGTGGAACAATACAAAACAGGTAAAGCTTTAAACAACATTTAATATTCATGAGATATCGCGCTTTAATAATCAACATAACTTTTAGGCAGTTCAAAGTACAATTTTTGTATGAAATATCTTTGGGACTGAGCTAATTTCCAGTGAAACGGAAGATCGCTTAATTGAGATGATGTCCATGGAGGTGACTTATTTCACTCTATGTCACTTATTTCGGATGATATTCGTTACTTTATAAATGGATATTGCTATTACGTTTCCTAGTTTCTAATTAATCAGTGGAATTGCCGCATTGCCGCCGCATTATGAAACATAAAGCTAGATTATCGATATATCATTGTCCAATGACTGATTTTGGAATGATGTTCAATTGACCTTTTATGTTTTAATAATGGGATGTCTTTCATCTACATTGGTTTGCCTTTTTGCCTTGGAGAGACAATGACAAAATTTATTTATTCACAAAAATTGATTAACTCATTCCTTAGATTTAAGAGATTTTAAGGTTTAGACACCTCATTTTAGGAATAAAAATTCTTGCATAAACTTACCTTTCAGACTTGATGTGATTCCAGTACTTGTGCTAGGTATAATGATATTTCCTACTTTAAAAAAAGTTTTTTTTTTTTTTTTCATCTACAAAGGCGAATGTCCTCTTAAAAACAATACAATAAAAACAATAACTTACATTTTATTGCAAATGTTTTATATTATTATTGCCTTATAATGTGAGAAAAACACTTGAGTTATCTGTATCCCGGTGGCGTTTTTGAGCGACATCGTCCATATGATATTGTCATCGATGAATCATCAAGAAATTAAATTTTCCGAAATGATTTTTTCATCGATGACTCATAGTGGGGATGTACGGAAGTTAGTATTCTCTGCCGGAAAATGTCATTTAAATGTCTCTGAACTTCTTAAATGTTCCGAATCGGTGAAATTGTCTGTTAAAAGTCGATAACATGACATTGTCTGTTACATGTCGCCATCAACGAGTAAAAGTCACGGATACAACCGATTGTTATTTTTGCTGTCAGTTTGTCAAGCGAATTGAAATAAATAAATAAAAAATTTCGTGTCTTCCTATAAAATGTGATTAATTTAAATTAAAAAGATATGTTTTGTAACTGTTAATTTAACAATGAATACGACCCAGACTTACCATTTTGAGGTGAGTTAATATGTCCTTAAGAAAATTCTTTAAATATAGTTATTATAATGTCTGAATTTTATCATTTAATAGATTTCCGTTGTCGACCTACTTATAAAGAATATAACCGAGAATTTTGCTATTGGATGGATAAGTGTGAAAATTGCAGCATATCCCTTTGCAAATATAGAATAATTGGCTGACCTACGCCATAGTATCAAATATGAATTTTTTTAAGTGAGATATGAAGTTTTGTTTAAGTCAAATGGTGCTTTCGTTAGATATCGGGTGGTAAAAGTCGAGAAAATTAGATTTTGCAAATATCTTGGGGTATTTAAAAAAAAAAATCATAATTTTTTTATAGGAAATTTTCTGAGCAATATTTCACCAAGGCACAATTTTACTGGAACACAAGATTATACCTACTTTTGGAATAACACCCACCAAAAAGTTCAGCTTTGATACTATGACATATTTAATAGGACTTAATTATTTTCATTTATTTATAAGTATTCTTATTTAGGGCCAAAAGCCCGAGTTGCTAGTGTCATGTTTTAAAAGATTGTTTATTTAATTAATGTAAATTGAAATATATTAATTAATAAATTTAAATAAAACAAATGCAAAACCAAAAAAAATTTCCAGGTCCTGACTTATTTGTGACAAAATCATTAGTGAAAGCACGATCACATTTTCCTCTACAACTCACTCGGAAATATATGCATAAGTGACTTATTCATGAGGGAATCATACTGATATTGTCTGCTGCAAGTCGACTCAGTGATATTATTCAGCATAAGTCATCAGTGATTTTTTGGACATTTGTTCTAAAAGTTCATGCATGACAAACAAATGCGTTTGTCACCTATGATCTAATTTTGTCTCTATTCGTCATCGATAAATCGTAGTGCCGTTTCGCCACCGGGTAGTTTTATGTTGAATTTAAAATAATATCTCTTTGAACTTTTAGTGGCTCTTAAAAGAGCCGAGAGCCGTTGCTTAGTTGCTTAAATCAAAATTTTTAATAGTTTGTTTATTCTTTTGAAACTTCAAACGTCGATTCAAATTTTTAATTCTAAAAGCTTATTGACCTCGTCGGCAATTTTCGATATGTTTTGCATTTTTTTTAATAAGATATCTTGCAGAGAAAGTGGGCGATTTCATTGCCATTTACATTAATGAAAATAATTTCAAGCTCCTTAATTTTCATTAAAAAATTTGGTGATGGTTTTTTTAAGCCACCTTTCTACCCAAGTCCAAATTTGACCGGTCCGATACCTCAACTAATGTTTTCAATTTGTGCATATTCTAAGCCGTCTTCATGAAGGAATTTGATCTATTTGACATGGAAAAATCTTCCAGTTCATCACGGATACACGTTTTTGTTAGTTTTCACAAAATTGAAAAAGTGGAGATTGTTCGCCAGAAAAAAAAAAAAATTTTTTTGTGGCAACACTGTGTAACAATTTTCGTTGTTGTGTATCATTTTTCGTTGTTTCGTCTCATTTTTCGTTAGTTTCAATTGATTGATTGGGAAGGGGAAGATGAAGAAAAAAAACATATTAACAATTTTCATTCTTTCAAAATGATAAACAAACCGATGAGAATAATGATAAGAAAAAACTCGGAAGAATATCAAAAACTCAAATTTTTTTTTTGGTGAAATATAATTTTTGAAAAAATATAAGAGTCCTATTGGAAAATCCGTAATGATATTTTGAGAAATAAGTACAAAAAAACAAAACAAAGAAACAACATAAACATACAATTTTAACTCTAAAACAAAAAAACATAAAAGAATGAAACAAACATACAATTTTAAGAAGGGAAGAAAGATAACATTTTACTCAAAATACCGAAGTTTAATCGGTTATAATCGGTTTTTGAAACTAACGAAAAATGTGACATGTAACGAAAAAATGTAACGAAAAATGTGACAAGTAACGAAAAATGTGACATGTAACGAGTTAGAAAAGTACCGAAGTTTAATCGGTTATAATCGGTTTTTGAAACTAACGAAAAATGTGACATGTAACGAAAAATGTGACAAGTAACGAAAAATGTGACAAGTAACGAGTTAGAAAGCAAAAAACAAAACAAAAAAGCAAAAGAGCAAAGTTTCTCTCTTTCTCTTGTCTCTCTCTGAACATTGATAGATATTTTTAAGAAATACAAATCCCAAAGGAAATTTCCTTCATCTTTTTTTTTTTTCGCTCAATCTTCTCGTTTTTTCGTTAACTTTTACTCACCACACTTGGGAATTGTTCAGAAAATTTATTTATTCTCGGTTGATATGCTTCAAATTTTTTAAAGCTAAAAATTAGTTGAAATTGTAATTTTCTCTCATACTGTACTGATTTTGTCGTTTTTAGATTGTACAGTACATGACAAAACTTATTCATAATATTTATAGACAATACTTTAAATCACTTTTATTTAAAGCCTTTAACGTGCGAAATATTATTTGAATAAAAACAAAAATAAAGAAAAAAATAAAAAAAAGTACAGAACAAACATTTATTTATTTATTCAATTTAAATGTATTTTTAAGCAAAGTTTAATTTGATATGAAAAAGACCAATTTTATGTGTAAAAGGTTAAACTTGGAGTGGTCAACCTCTCTCTGTTACGAAGGGTGAAAGGACAAAACAAAGAAACGGGAAAAAACTTTGCAGAAATTTTCTAATAAAGTTCAATTAATCTCAGTAGGATATCTTGGTTTTCCAAGCAAACTTTCAGAGCATAGCACAGACAGTTGTTAAGATTGATACGAGTATTGCCAACAAAAGAGATTATATTGTTTATCTTTTTGTGATGCTGATAAGCTGCCCTAGTTGGCCCCAAAGAGATGTAACACGCATTGGCCTTAATTAAATTATTTCTTTATAATTTATGTTGTTGTTTTTGCTGTTGTTTTTGTTAATATTTTGCAATTTTATTTACTTTTTCATTTTTTTTAGTAAGTAATTTAGTTTTAATGTGGATTTCTGTTGATTTTCCTTAAGTGCTCTTTCGATTACTTAACTATTCCATTTTATTTATTTTTGTTAGTAAGACTTTTTTGTTGTTGTTGTTCTTTCTTGACAGCAATCACGACGCTGCTAAAAGAAACTTTGCCAAGTTAATTCTTAATGGTTTTTTTATGATTTCAGTTGCCCTTAGCGGCTTTTCTTGGCAGCACGCATTTTGTGTGTTTTTTTCAAATTTTAATTTGGTTATTGAAAGTCAAGTTGAATTGAATTGAATCATTTATGAAATTTCTAAATTGCCAAAAAAAGTAAAAGTTCAGTTTAATTTTTAATTTTAATTTTTGCGCGTTGTTACTTCTTAACTGATCTTTTGAAAAAACATTAAGTTTACAACTTCAGGCAGGAAAATGCATTTTATCAGGTTTGTATAAAGTTTTTGTGCCTGCTTAAGAACGCACTTATATAAGTATTTGGCTTGATGAAGAAGAGCTTAATGCCTTGCTCTCACTCTCTTGGTTATTCAAACCGAAATAAGAACAAACTAATAAGCAAAGGTTAGCTTTCATACTATCTGGTCTTTACGCTGACACTAAAAAATTATCTCCCGATCAAGAAAATTTGTCAAGTTCTTGTCATTTATCAGAAATGTATATCAAAATGATATCAAAAATGTATCAGCTGCTGATATACAATTTTTGTATTTATATGATATTGATATATTTTTGATATCAATGAAAAACATGTCAATTTTGTATCAGAGCAGCCGTATTTATTAGATTTTTTAAACCGTAGCTATTCTCCGGTTTAGTTGAACCTGGTATAAAATTTTAAATCGAAGTTAAACTACTGCTGATTTATAAACAATTTTTACTAAACCAGCCTTTTGTCAAATTTTATTCTATTACATTTTTCAACCTTCATTTTTTGACAACGAAAAATCAAAACAAATAATAAAAAAATTCATTTTAGAAAATTTGCGATGAAAAAATATAATTCTGATCAAAAACTAGAGGAACTGGCATCTCCTATATAAGCAAAATCTTCAAAATTCATGCTGAAGGCGTTATTTTAGTTTATGCAGCCGAAATTTACCCAAAAAAGGAGCATAAGTTCTTAGCAAAAAATAAGAATATTTGTTTACTGAAAACTGTGTTTTACGATCGATATTTATTTTATGTATTTTCTTTCCAATAAATTACAATAATTAATTTAGGGCCATTTTCACAATCTCCAGTTAAAATTTAACTTCCAGATAAATAAATATTTTGTATGAAATTAAATGTCAAAGTGCCAGTTAAAGTTCCAGTTAAGGCTTAACTGAACATTGTGAACTCGGCCCTTAAAAATGTAGCTTTTCATCTTAATCATTATCCGGATGCAAGAAAAACTGTGATTTTTTGTGCCGGTTCAGTTGTTTCTTAAAGGTATAAAATCCATGTGAAGGTTGCACTTTGCCAACAATAACTGTTCCGTCATGAGTAACGCGCCCGATGAAAAGTTACTTGTTTTCAGCTGTTTCGACGCCAGGAAGCGCATTTAGTAGAATTCTATAACATAAACTGGAACCCAATAACCGGCGCTAGCACAAAGAACTTCATTTCGTTATTTTTATGTTCATCGCCACTGTAAGCTATATAGCAAACTCCTTGTGATGTATGGAGATTTTTGGAATAAGGCTACCTCAGTGGCGAGCGCGTTTAATGTAAACTAAAGTCAATAACTCCTTCCATTGAGCTTGATGGGATTACGCCATTAGCAGATGTAACCAAACATTCTGGTCCTCTGCCAGTGGGTGCAATGAAACCCATTACTGGAGCTGAAATAGCTGCAATATCAAGAAGCCATGTGGAGACACCAACAAAAATAACAGAAAACTAGTTTCGTGCGAAATTGCGGCTGCTTCACCCTGCCATCTGGAAATGTGCCATCTTTACTTGAGGGTGTGGGCGATATTTCTACCAAGCACTACTGTGATTGAATACATTTTTTCCGCAGTTGGACGTTGCAATACCGATACACATAAAGCGAGCGCAAATTTTATTAATTTTGTTTTATGTTTTTATTTTTAAATTGACAAATAAATTTTCGAATTTTGAATATAATTTTTGACACGTCACGTCAAATGATTTAAACTGGGAATAAAATTGTTTATAAATCCGAATTTCATGTTAAACTTCGGAATAGCCTTATTCCATGGCTTAACGTTTATTATAAATACGGCTGGAAATGTACATCAGCTGCTGATATGTCGAATTTGACGCTTTAGTTTGTGGATTTTATGGAAGACGAACGCGCAGCAATTTTAGTGAAGAAAAAGTGAAAAGCACACAAATATAATTGAGTGCAAAAAACCCGACACTCCATTTAGGTGCTGCATACAGCCTGTGGTTGGGAAAACAAAAAGTATGGAAAACGGACGCGCAGCCAATTTTAGTAAGAAGTGAATTTCTAATAAAATTCGTGAAAAAGCACAAAAAATATAATTGAGTTAAAAAAAACCGACACTTCATTCATTTGCTGCATGCCGGCAATTTCTAAAAACTTGTTGCCGACGATCAAATACAATATTGCAAAATTTCGCCATTATCTGCGTCGCTTTAGTTATCAGACTCAAAGTTGGTTATGTCAATTTTGTATCAGAAATGGATATCAAAATGATATACAAATTTTGTATATCATTTTGATATCATTTTTTGATATCATTTTGATACCTTTTTTTGATATCAAATCTTTTTTTGATATCATTTTGATATCTTTTGTTGATATCATGGTGATATACGCAAAGCGTTACATTCCGTATACCACTGTGATATCCTTTTTTGTCAAAATTAAGTATGTCACTGACAAATTTTGGATATCATTTTGATATATTTTTGATAAACTTTTCTTGATCGGGCTGAGTTCGGACTATGCTATTATTATCCCTTGCTGTGGACATAAAAGAACTGCATTAACAAAATTTTTGCATCATGTCTCAGTTTTCAGATAATGACAAATCCAAAATCAAGATTTACAATAGCGCAAAAATAAGTAAAAAAAATTTGAGGCCACAGAATTAAAAAAAAAAACTAGTAAGGGTGTTACCTTTGTCCTGGCTAAACATTAAATACCCTACACTGTAGCATTTTAAAAATTTTGCTTGTACCGGAGATGCCACGACCACTTCTCCGAATTCTTAAAGCTTTTGCCCAGATCTCGCACTTACTGTTCTAAGTGTTTAAGGAAATTTGGTAGCATTATCTCAAAAAATGCTTTCAGTATTGCATTTTGGATCTTTTACTTATATGGAAGGTGCCACGACCTATTTTCTGAGTTCGCCTAGTTAATGATGAGAGCTTGCAGTTACTGTTCTTGGTTTCTGAGTGAAGTTTTGTTGAATTATCTCAAAAAACAATTTCAGTATAACATTTTGAAACTTTTGCTTATGTCCGAGTTTGCCTAGGTTTTGCTCAAAGCTTACGCTTACCGTCCTTAGTATTTACAGTTAATCACTTAAGTTAGTATACACCAGGCAAGACTTATTCATTTTGAAATAAATTCAAAGATTTTACAAGGAAACTTATAAAACAAACTTTATTTCACATAAAGAAAACATAGAACTTCAATTTCAAATGAAAATATTAGCATAAATAACTCAAAGAAATAAGTTATGGCATTACAAACAAAATAAAGACTGATTTTCATATCACAAAAGTTTGTATACAGCAGTAAAGAATTAAACCAAATTTTTTTTTTCATCGCTTCTAATGTAAAATTCAGTATATCGTTAGATAAGCCTTGAGGTTCAGAATGATACTAAGCTATGATGGCATGATCGGACAAGCCTTCGTGTTGTTGTTGGAGTTATTTTGCTTCTCTCTTCCATTTGGACACGTTTTAAGTCTTCTTATCTAACGATTTCGTATTTTTGGATTTAGATCCTTCCACATATGCTCAATAGGACCTGCATACGGTAATTGAGGTGGAGTTTTCAGTTGTTTTCGCACATAATGAAGGAGTAAGGACATTCCGTCATATTAAATGAAGCAGATAACCACGCTTTCATTAGGAAGACGACAGAAAATCTCAAGACAAGTGCAGCGTTAATAAAATCAGGGATGGAAAAAGAAACTGGAAGGCACTGTAATGCTCAAACTATTCGCCGAATGTTATGTGTCGCAGGTATTAATGGCTTTGGTATAGAAAAGAAGACGTTCATAAGCGAGATAAATCGGCGTAATAGAATTGCGTTTACGAAGAAACATTTAAAATGTGTTCAATCATTCTGGAACAATGTGTTTTTCTTAGACGAAAGGAAATTGAATGCTTATGGATCCAATAATCGTGACAAAGTATTGAAAAAAGCTAACCAGGAGCTTAACCCATGCAATATGGCAAGTACTGTTAAGCATGATGGGGTTCTATTATTGTTAGGGTTTATAAGGCGGCAAATGGCGTGGGAAGTTGTTCATAATTGAAAATATAATAGACAGATACGGTTATAAAAATAAACTTAGCAATAATTCAAAACAAAACGCGAAAACATTAGGCACTGAGGGGTCATTTATCTTTCAGTTATAGTCATTATATTGCTGAAAGACAAATGACCCCAAACATTCGGCCTACATCGAGAAAGAATAGCTCCTTTACAATGTGCGAAAGCAGCTGAAAACCCCACTTCAATCACCGGATCCAAGCCCTATTGAGCATTTATGGAAGGATATAAAGCGAAAAATACGAAATCGTCAGATTAGAAGACTTAAAACGTGTTCTAATGGAAGAGTCGAGCAAAATAACTATAACAACAACATGAAACCTTGTCCGATTTATGCAATCATGGCCTAGTGCCATTCTGAACCCCAGGCTTATCTAACGAAATACTGAATTTAATATTAGAAGCGCTGAAAAAATAAATTTTGTTAAATTCTTTCCATTGGCCCTATGCTCCTCCTAGGAGTTAAAGGAGAATACATACTTTTCTGCTGTATACAAACTTTTGTGATATGAAAATCAGCCTTAACTTAATTCTTTGAGTTATTTTTGTTAATATTTCTTTTCGAAACTGAAGTTCTATGTTTTCTTTATGTGAAATGAAGTTTGTTTTGTAATAAGATTTGCCTGGTGTATACTAACTTAAATGATTAACTGTATGTGTATTTTGGTTGCATTGTCGTGAAAAATATTCATAAGGATACATTTTGAATATATTTTTTGTATGGGCGGTATCGAATTATCTTGGTAATTTTTCGCGTGAAAATTATTTCAACGCACAGACACCCAGCCAGCCAGCCAGACAGACGGACATGGCTATATCGACTCAGGAGGTGACGCTGATCAAGAATATATATACTTTTTCATACCCGCCACAAAGTGAATATACCCTGGGTGTAGAGTATAAAAATGCCAATCAACAACGCAAAAGTGAATATACTCTGGGTGTAGAGTATAAAAATGCCAATCAACAACGCAAAAATTTCTAATCTGAAGAAAGTTTTTAAATCGGTCAGACAGATTTTTTGTAAATCCAATTTTATTCAGAAAATGTACTGAAAAATCCAGGTAGCTCCTATTTGTAATTTCGTGAATCCCGCTAGAACCGAAATGAAATTAACAAAACTGCTCACGCTTTTGTGCGCAATGATCATTTTAAAATCAAAAACTTAAAGACTAGAACCGTACATAACAAACGCAATAGCATAGACAAACGACAGCGTTAATCTGGATCTGGAACGTACTAATGCACCGTGTTATAGCTTGTAATACATTAAAACATATTTTTGTTTGCAAAAAGCATACGATTATCTGATTGATTTGTATGATTTGAAAAAGGATGTATCATATTGTTACAAAATTTCCTGTCTCTATGACGATAATTTCAGTCTCTTACAGTTTTCTGAGTTCGATTACTGGATTGTGTAGCAATCAGAAACACACACTTTATTTAGTTATAAAATGGTTTATTCAAATTGCAAATGTTTATTTTTACTCGGTACAATTGATTATTTCACTACAATTAGCACTTTATTTACTTTCACTGGCACTGTGTGTACAACCTTTTCGCTTTATTGCTTAAAATCAACTGTGTTCAGGTCTCATGAACAGCTCCTTTTATACCCATATGAACGTTCTAGAATTGCATTAGCGAAACATCTGGCAACATCTCGTTGATTCCCTTTATTGACATCTCGAACTGTCACGTACTTTCGTGACGTCACTGGTTTTATTGACATCTCGAACTGTCGAGTATTTTCGTGAAGTTTCTTTTCAGTTGTTCTTATTTTTCGTCACAATATCCATATGAAATATACATATCTGTGGACTTTTGACAAAACAACCTAGCTTGAGATAAGACAATTCTCCAGAGTTTAAGTCATAAATATAAAATTTAAATACGCTTCTTTTGGTATAATCAACATATCTCTATGAATTCCAGTTTCGGATATATAAGAGTGTCCCATAACTCATGCAAGATTTGAACTTGGCGCTATTCGTGAGGTGATGTGTTGCTAACTAAAAGAAGAAAATAATTTGACAATTGATAGTTGAAGATTGAAAAGCAGTTTAACAGTTTTTTAGCTCTCCTGAAAAGTTGCCAATTTCGAGTTCGGTTGTTTTGTTAAAATGCCAAAGATATTATCTATTTAAATTGACTCATTTACTTTCGCTTGACTTTTGATCTATTTTTATTAATTCGTTATATCTATTAATGATTTAATTTGAAACAATTTAATTTCGCTTTCAATTAAATACTTTTTTTTTGACTAAATCAAAACCGTTTGTTCTTCTCAACTATATAACCTATGGACATTTTCAAAGTAAAGATAAGATCAGCAATTATTTTTGAAATTTCTAATTTCACCGCAAAAGCATTATCTCCACTAATTTAATATCATTTTCTATACGCAACGGGAGTTTGTTTTTATTGCCATCATTTCCGTATATTTCGCTATTCTTGAAAAAAAAAAAAAAATAAAAAAATTTCTATTTCAATTTCGTTGCGGATTATTGATTTTCAATTAATTATTTTGTTTTTTAAGTTAATTTAAATATAATGTATTTAATTATACCTTACTACAAATAAGTCATGAGTCAATGAACTTTTTGCTGTGCAACATTTGCTATATCCAGTTGCTGGTGCTGGCCAGGCAAGCAGTAGAGGGAGCGGCAAAATTGCCACTTTAGTCGTCACCTGGAAAAGTTAAACAAATATCTAGTAGTAAATAATGGCATGAAAAGCAAATAACAAATATTTAAACATAAATTAGTGAATTAGCAACAATTGCAATTAATGACAAAAACGTTAGAGAAAAAGCTCTTTCAAAGCTTTATTGTTTTGCACAATTAATTGTTTAAACAATAGCTTGTTTTGCTAAGTATTTGTTTTTGTGAGCATATTCCCATGCATGACTGTTTACTTTTTCATTGTGGACATTTCGCCAAGTATGAGGGATTACATGAAAGAATTTTCTTAAATATCGTCGAAAATTACACCTTAAACTGTTTTTGAGTTTTTGAGCAAACTAACAAATAAACTGAAAGCTCTAAGGTTTTATTTAAATGGACAGTTACAGCCGTTTCGATTTTGTGGTTTAAGACAATTTTATTGGTTTAAATTTTAGTTGGTTCTTAATAAAGATTATAATCTTATGAGTATGGTATAAATGAAAAAAGTATAAATAGTGTTGTGTTTTGTTTGATAATCAAACCAACTGTCAGTAGGAACATTGAGCTTTCATTTGACTTATTTTGGCTTGGTTAACGAATATGGTGGAAATGAAGCTTTTCATAGGAACATTCGAAAAACAGGCGAAAGCTCTAAGTCAATAATATCCAGCACATATGCGCGATCTGTGAGTTTGAGCTTTCGCGCATGCACTTGCACTTGCAGCACTTGCATACGTATAGAAACCGTTCTCACGTAGCTTAAAGATTTGGATTATTAGCTACCAAACAAGCATGTGTCCGATGCATATTTTTCTTTTTGCTTTGAAATTAGTAATGTAAACCAGCTTTCCAACAAATTTTTTATTGTGTTTTCTTTTATGTATTTTGCTTTGTTTTTGTGTTTTTAATGGTGTTTTACATAAACACAATGCACAGTTAGCTCAAACCAACAATGCATCTGACACATGCTTGTCTAGTAGCTAATCTTGTAAGTCTTTATCTGCTCAAAAAACAATTAAAATTAAAGATTTTGATATTTTCATATTCTTGAGTACAAAAGTTAGTTACGAGTACATATTAAGCTCAATTTGTCTTCAAGAGCTTTAAAATTGGTTTAATCAAATACTTAGTTTCTTTTTAAATTTATATTTTCTGTTTTTTTTTACAACAATTTTCAGTTTTATTTTCTTCTTAATTGTGCATCTATGCATTTCAAATGCTGAACTCAATGCAACAACTTCGACTCAAGCTTTAAGCTCCACTCAAAATTCGACACAGATTATAAAAGCTATTAAGAAATTAACGCCAAAGGAAGATGATAGCAATGAAAATGATGATGATTACAATAATGAAAGTGATGAAAGTGCTGAGGGTGCAAGACAGTCAAGAAATAAAAATGTCACCACTACGGGACGTGTTGGCATAACCTATGCATGGGGTAAATGGGATAAATGGAGCAAATGCGCCAACTCATGTGTGCAGATAAAGAGAAGACCGTGCATTAAGCGGTAAGTGAAAAAGATTATTAAACTATCAAAATAAAAGCTCTTTAGGGATGTTGAGATATTTTAAAGCTGGTATGCTTTTATTGAAACACTTTATAGAAGCTTAAAGCTGTGTTAAGTCCAGTTTACATAGAGAGTCAAAATCAAAAAAGCCTTACAGCAGTGATATCCAAACTCAATACTAGCGTATTTTGTCAATGTATAAAAGCTCATTGAAAGCTTTTATATTTTGCATAAGCTGCAAGCAAGTGCTGCAGATCTGCACAACTACTGACACAGTTAAACGCTTATCTGTGAGTGAATACTTACGTATATGGAATGCTTTTAAGCACAAAATCGCAAATGTCCGCGGGCAAAGGCGTTGGATTTCACTGCCTTACAGCCTTAATGCTCCCTTTTGCTGCACTCTTTTGTCTCGCATGATTTGGTATCGAGCAATGTATCTTCTCGAGTCTCTCAAAGTTATATTTTACTCACTTGCTCCCACTGTCAATTTTTAATTTTACATTTGACACTACAGGGAATGTTTTGATTTTGATCGTGACTTTTTATGTAAACTGTTCTAAAGCGCACAGAGTAAAAATTTTATCGGAGATACAAACCTGTGAGGGGACTTGAAAATTCTGAAGTGTTGTGAATTTTTTGAGAGGAAATGCCTATTATTGTAAAATAAAAAGCAGATGAAACCCTACAAATGCATTGAATTTTGATATTTTTTTGTTGCAAATTTATTTAACCGAATTCAAGTTATTATAAAAGAAAAATTTTTCAAGCATTAAATACCGGAAAATGTAAATTTTCTTTAAAGAAGAACAATGGATCCCAGCACTTCTCTGGAATATTCAAAAACCTACAGATAGTACAGATTTGAGATTTTAAGAAAAGTGAAAATTCACGACCCCTAACTATCTCAAATACTTTAAATATTTATCTGAATACACCATATTTATGTAAAATCAGTGATTTTTTAACATTTTGATCCATTTGATAAAGTATGCAAAATTTTTCCTTTTTATAGCACATTACTGTCCGACCTTGAAGTACGATCAATATTTATGTCTCAAAGAGACTGACTCACCAGAATTCAGTTTCTACTATCCTATCCTAACGTCAGAAAAACTTGAAGCTCGGAAAAATTTTTCCTAAGAAAGCATTTCGATTATTCCATAAGAAATATAGGTCATATATGGATGAATGTCATGAAATACCGTAATTTCGGGATATGAAAATTTGAATATCAAAAGTTGTTGAAATGGTCCAGTAATCGGTGGATTCCATCGTCTAGATCATAAGTAACCCCTGAAACCCCTGAAATCTATACGACGCCACCCACTCATCTGCAGCAGCAAAATCATGACGGAGGGGACACATGACGGAGGGGACATTTCATGAATAATTGAGCATTACGCACACAAAGCAAATCCCAACTTTTGCTACCGGGCATAATCGACTAAGTTTGACAGACTCTTCATTACACAATGATGATGCACCAGAAAAATTCCACTTCTCACCAATATTTTGACCATAGTAGTCTTGGTCTTGCAATAATAGCAGCGTCTTGGTTTCGCAAAATTACCAAGACCAAGCACAAGACTCAACACCAAGACTAATTTGGCTCATCACTATGTCTAACGCGAAGGAATAACCGCGGTTATTTAGAATTACCTACGTGCAACAATAGTGATAATGCCACCAGCGAGCTTCGGAGGGTCTGAACGTATACGTGGAGGGGCTTGCTCCACGAAAAAAGCATCTGTCCTTATGGAACTTCAACATGTCCACACACAGAACATCAGTGAAATATTGTATTTGGCTAAATTGAGCGCGGAAAAGGCTTGATTTGCAAAAGTACCATGACAGAGGGGATATTTTCAGTAGTTTTCATGCGATTAAACTTTATCAGGACTTCTTTTTAATTCCGGGACGTATGTACGTTATTAAAAATGTTAATATTGAAACAATGTCATGGTGGGATGGTCGAAATTTGCTGCAATCGCGCAATACACCCGTGGGACAGGTGTTTTTTGGCATTTCGTGTCATTCACACATATACATATAGGGTGTGATCGATAAGGTTACGAAGTTTCTAAGAGGTGATAAAGGAAGTCTAGACTTACAAAAGGGAGGGCTAATTGTATGAGCTTTTTAAAAATGGATTTGGTTTATATAGCTTTAAAGGAATTGGCAAAGTTCTGCACCTTTAAAGTTGATATTTTAAATTTTTTTCCAGTTTTTTGACTTTGGCGACCATTTTAGTATGACAAAGGTCCTATTAACATATCCTTTTATTCGGTAGAAAATTTGTCATACCAGTTTTTTTTTAAAAAAAAATTTCTTTAAAACGTTAGGGTGACCCAAGAAATTTATTTTTTTTTTTAATACAAGTGGGTAAAGAACCCCTCCCCTGGTTCAATTTTTTTTAGTCTACGCTTCCTCTATTGCCTCCCAGAAGCTTTGTAACCTTATCGATTACACCCTGTATAAATATTGATATATCATACTTTAAGATCGAACTGTAATTGTCGAAGGTATAATGAAAAATGTGAATTTTTTTTCGTAATTGCCTTTTAAAAATGCTTCGGACTTTTTTTTCTGGTACGTTGGATTGTAAAAAAACTAAATTTTTATATTTTTTATCAAAATATTTCCTTTTTTACAGCATTAAAAACGACACATTATCAGCGCCCATCACTTATACCCTATTTCCTGGCGCAGCGCAAGATCCCCTGGGTTGCCAGGGTAGCATAAAGAAATATCGCATATGTAAAGATGAAAAATGTAAATCTCCCAAGCATTTGCGTGATGAACAGTGCGCCAATTTCAATAGGATTCCATACAGAGAGAAATTTTACAATTGGCATGGTTATGAAAAGGAACACAATGAATGTGAGCTATTTTGCAGACCCATCGATTCTGATATATTCGTTAGCATGAATCAATCGGTGACAGATGGTGTACCATGCGAAAAACCAGCTGTTTACTATACACATGCCTACAGACGAAAGGCAGTTTGTGTTGAAGGTATATGCAAGGTAAGAACATGTACTTTTTGAATAAAAATTTACGATTACTAGTAGTTTTATAAAAAGACACAAATTTTACTAAACGCCGCGAACACTAATCTTTTAAGCCTGAGAATAAAATTGAATTTTCCACGCAAACTACTCCCTTCATACAACTTAACATGTAACAGATTAATCTTCATAAGGATAATAATCGCACGTGACACTTTTACAAGAATTTTGGTACAGACAAAGACCATAATGGAAACAGCTACTACCACCATAATCTGCTGCACGATCGTTTAAAGCTCTCCAAATGGGCGGTGGCGGCTCATTGAATGTTTAAAAAGTTATCACGATCAAATGTGAACACTTACAAGCGATTATCTCTAATTTGTTAAAATAAAAATAATAAATCGTAGTCAGCCACAAAGTTGGTATTAAAGCATTGCTGATCATGTTGAGCTAATCGCTGCCGCCATGATAAAAAGCAAAAAAGTTAGAACTTCATTTTAATCAACATTTAATATAAAAAACGCCAGGCAGCCAGCCACTCTATTAAGCTGAAGTTGGCTGATGGTTATGCTTAAGGTTGTGATAGGTACTTGAAATTATTATCCTTCATTTCAGCTTTGATCTTAGTTGATCTTCTTCGAACATTATGTTAGTAATGATGAGCTTGTTAGCTGGCTGTCAGCTATTAAAGGGTGTTGAGTGCTTTGCGTCTATTTAAACTTAGCCATGGCAATGACGGCTTAAATGTAATCTTGCTTTTGATGAAATTTTTTAATCCTAAGCTGATTTCATTTAATCCATTCATAATTTTTTGCGCACAGTGTATAGTGTAGCGGAGACTCCCCCTCAATAAAAGACAGACAGACAACTCAATGCCATGATTATGACAGCTCCGCGGATACTTAACGCACACTTTGACGATCAATCTCTAGCCAACATCCATCTCAATCGTTCGGATCGTTGGAGATTGAACGCAAAACATCATCTGCACATTAACACGAAGAAATCGTACGCGCTTAAGTGGGTTTCACCGAAAACAATACAATGGAATCGTTGATGAGTAGTGGTAGCAGACAAAGAGGATGGTGGTGACAAAGAAGCGCAGCTTAAATTGAAGTGTGCAATGAAGTGCACTTGCAGCTTGAAGTTGGAGCATTACAAATTTTGTTGGAAATCTTTTGTTTTTGTGAGCGATGCACAGTGCTTTGTATGTTTTGTATAGGAAAGCTGTTGGATTTATTTGGCTTTTTTGGTACGGTTTTGTGGATTTATACAAACTAAATTTGCTAAGTAATCTAATAAAAATATGCTCAGTATTTTGCATTGGCTTTTAGTTAGTACGGTACTGGAGCTTTTACTTTTCACCTCCTCAACATTGTATATAGTTTGCAGAATTCAAAAGGGTATCGACCAGACAAAGATCAAGACTTAGACCATGACATAGACTATTTCAATTTAAAACTTTTCTTGTCTTCTCATAGTTGTGCATTTGGAAACCCTAACCTTAAACTCAGTACACCATATATGGTTGAGTACTTTTTTAGGGTTAGAGATAGGTAAAGACATAGGTTAATATAACAAAAATTAGATAAAGTTTCTTTTAAAATGATTTGCCTAAAAATTTCTTTGGTTAAAAATTGACCGAAATATGGCTACTCGAACATGGAAATTTTGTTTATGCAGT
This sequence comes from Calliopum simillimum, assembly GCA_951812925.1. Taxonomy (NCBI): domain Eukaryota; kingdom Metazoa; phylum Arthropoda; class Insecta; order Diptera; family Lauxaniidae; genus Calliopum; species Calliopum simillimum. The sequence continues at coordinate 125,268,192 of OX638369.1, read as the reverse complement.
TTGAAAAACGGTTTTTAATCAAAACAGAGGCGTTTTACGAAAAAAATTCAGTAAGCAAAAAATGCTTAGAATCGTCCAAAAAATACGTATGATTTTTTTCAGAATTTTTTGAAACATCTTATAATTTGGTCCTTTTACTTTTTTTGAAGAATCTTATGTGAATCTAAAAATTACACATTCCAGTTGAATTTGGCGGTTCAAAGAATAATAATTCCCAAGAAAATCCGAATTAAAAAAAAAGAAAACATGGAAATGTTACTTTTTGTTCGATCACAAGTTTCAGAGATATGACATTTTTTAAGGGCGTGGCACCGCCCATTTTTAGCTTGGACACTATTTGTCCCGATACTCATCCATATCCATTAAATATTTTTAAAGATATAATAAATAAATTTTTTTGGAAACACGAAAAAACGAAAAAAAAATGTTGGTTTGGTAAAAAAATTTGTTTGCCCTAAAATGTCGTAAAAACTCATGAAACGCGTAGAAAACAAAAAAAAAAAAACCAAAAAAAAAAAAAATTTTTTATGAAACGCGTTCCCGCGAAAATATCGTAAGTCATAAAACGCGTAGAAAACACGAAACAAAAAAATTTTTTTTTCTAAATATTTGATTCGGACAGCCAAGGTTGGAATCTTAGGTGAAAAAAAAAAAAACGCGCCGTATCCAAAAACCTATATAAATTTTCAGGGCCTATAAGGAACATACAGATATACAAACATTCGCTTTTATATACAGGGTGTATCACATTAGGTTACGAAGCTTCTGGGAGGTGGTAAAGGAGGCCTAGAGTAACAAAAAGTTCCACATTGGGGCTTATAAAATGCGTACACCTGAGGAAAAAATTTTATTGGATCACTCTAATGTTTAAGTGAAAACATTTTTCCACGAAAGTTTTAGTTAATTGTATGAGCTTTCTAAGAGTGTATTTGGCTTATAGGGCTTAAAAAGATTTCGCTAAGTTCTGGACCTTTAAAATAGATATTTTAAATTTTTTTCTTATTTTTTGACTTTGCCGGACATTTTAATATGAAAAAATCCAATTAATGTGGTTTTTTATAAAATTTTTGGGTAACTTCGTTAAGTTTTCTTGCATTCGGTGGCACATTTGTCCTACCAATTTGCTAGTTTGAGGTCAGAAAAAAATTTTTTTCAAGAAAAATTCCTTTGAAGGGCAGCGCGTGCAGCGTAAGGCATGTGAGTAACGCTTGAGTTGTTACATAAAAGTATTTTTTCTGATCTCAAATCAAAAATTGGTCTGACAGATACACTATTGAATTAATGGAAATTAATTGAGGATTCCAAAAAAAATTATAGAAATTATATGTTCATACGACCTTTTTAATACTAAAATTGCAGCCAAAGTCAAAAATTAAAAAAAAAAAAAAATTCAAAATCTCAATTTTAAAGTGCCAAAACTTTGCGAAATCCTTTCAAACCCTATAAACTAAATACACACTTAGAAAGCTCATGCAATGAGCTAAAAATTTTCTGAAAAAATATTTCCTTAAAATGGTTTATGTTGACTATATGAAAATTATACTAATTTTATGAACTTTAGTCAATTTTTTGCAAGAATCGAAAATTCCATGCATTTTCCAACTTAGAATATTATGACAATTAGGAGAAGAGAAAAAACTACTGAACATGGCTATGGTGACATATGTTTCGGTTACCGCCACGTAACCATCATCAGACCAATTTATGTTTTATTTAATTTATTTTAAATTAAATGAAATAACAATTGAAAAATTTTTTGAACTTTTTGTCTGAGGCCGGGATCGATCTATGAACCTTTCGAAATCAATCTCTCTACATAGCGCATTTATCAACGGACTGCGCTGTGTGCCCTCGGAAAAATTGGTAGCTTAAGTGCCTATATGCATGTAGCGTGGTTTCATTCTCTATACTCCTTTGTCATCATTCATGTTGTGTTTGTTTGGTAAGGCTCAGCCATTGGCTGAGAATCAATACCGTTATATTATATGACTGACAAATGTTGCCAGTTGCACATATTTGGCGTGTTCTCCATGATTTCGATTCTTGCAAAACATTGACTAAAGTTCATAAAATTAGTATAAAAAATATTTCCCTAAAAAGTTAGGGTGACCCAATACAATTTTTATTGTAAAACAAGTCAGAAAATCAGCTTTAACCCTATAGCTCCTCATTGCAATTTTTTGTTAGTCAGTGCCTCTTCTATCAACTGCCTGAATCTTCATAACCTTATGCGATACACCCTATATATATATAGATTGCGTATGTAAAATACGGTGCTTCTAGTAAAGACACGAATCATCTGATATCAAAATTCTTTGCATGCTTTTAGGCGGTGATACTTTTTTGAGATTTACCCTTTTAATAAATGTTTTATTGAGTTTTGAGTTTTTGTTGTATAATACTTTGAAATACTGAAAATTTTGTGAACGCACAACACGTTCGAATGATTTGTTGTGCCCCAAAAAAATCGAAAAAAAAAACAAAATATTTCTTCATCATGCGAGTATCACTGTGCTCTACACCAATGACCTCTTTGTGGATGCAATAAAATCAGTGCATTTTCTAAGCTTTGAAAATCGGTTAAATTTGAAGCGCCAAATAACAATAAAAATTGAATGCAAAGATTGAGGAAAAAAATTCATAAATTGAATTGTATCTATGCAATACAAAGAAAAAAAAAATGATGTTTTACATAAGTACGCCAGCCACAAATTGCGTACGCACATTTTGATCTTGTGGCTTGGAGATTTTGTTTTTTTTCGTTCGTTGGTTGGCTGTCTAGCGATTGTGAGTGGGGCATCTGTTTTGTCCAACAAATTGCTTTCGATTTGAGTTTTGTTGCTTGTATTATTACTTTTTGATATATATTTTTTTGCGTTTTGCCGCCGCTGCTGCTGCTCTTGTGTATCTATTGGATATTATTAAGTTGTTTTTTGTGATTTTTTTTTTTATGTTTTTCACGAACAAAACAGCAGCATAATCAACATCTTCTTCAGCGCTTTGGAGACGCTATGGACCCATACCATTCATTCGCTTTCGATTTGTCAACCTTTCAACAACAAACGCGACGCGCCACACGACGTGTGAAGAGATAAATTAAAGAAGAAAAAACGTAAAATTAACGTGTATCTTTGTATCTGAACGAATTACAAGCAAGAAAAATGTTAATATGACATTTTAAAACTTAAATACAATTAATAAGCTAAGGCTTTAAAATAAAATAAAAAAAAGGAAAAACAAAAATTTTTTAAAAAATTGTCTTCAAAAGATTTAACATAAATCCCAAAAAGTATCTATTACTTTGTGCATTTTTTTTTTGTGAAAAATCCTTCAGTTTGCGCTGCTTTGTGTGTGTTTTTTTTATAAGAAAAAGATTTATCTTGTGGTTCAAAGCTCTAACAAAACCTTATGTCGCACTAAGTGCAGTTATGTTTTTGCAAGTCAAGTGAATTCTACTGCTGTACGTACGATCAAGTCGGGTTTTCTTAATTCTAAAGTTACATGCGTACATCTGGTTGTGTCCAGCAAAAACTCTTACAAATCATTTATTTAGATCTCTTGTTTCTTGTTTAATTTGTTAAGTTTACATTTTATCATGTTAAATTCTTTGGCTACTGTTATGTCAGCTTCACCTTCGTTTAACTCCTCTCTTAACTGATCCTTAGCGCGTTCACATTCGTTAGCTGCATCTTTAACATCAAATATTTGTCTTCTTAGTGTTGTTGTTTATCTTTGGCTGACACAAGCCGGCATCTAATGTGGTGAATACATTTTTTTTTTAAATTACCAGTTGTTGCAGTTAATGTGACACTTAAATTAAATATCGAAATATAGTTATTTTCAGAGCTGTAGATCTAATCCATCAGATGCGGTAAAAAAAAACAGTATATTTTATTTGATTTTGATAGTAGTGCACTAAATGAAAAAAAAAAATTGAAATTTACAGAAAATGCTTTTGAATTAAAAACAAACTACTGAACTTTCAGCAAACATTAGCACAATAGTACAAAATGACGTGCAATGTATAGATAAACAATTTATTTACCGAAAAAGACTTCACGAATCACAAAGTCCATTCAAATTTTGATGTTAAAACTATGAAATGCTTTTGATTGTAGTGCAAATACTTTTAAATCAAATGAAAAATCTTTTGTTGTATAGATCAGATGACAGTTCAGTAGACCGAGCCGAGATTTAGATTCATTCTGGGACTTTTAAAAACGACATCTGCATCATTTATTTTTCATTCTGAGAAAAACCAATGGAGCAGTTTTGATTCTACTAAAGGCCTATTTTGGCTAAAAAAACATGTTTTTTCGCTATAACTTTTTTTTTTATTAGAAATTGGATACCCAAGAATGCATAAGAAATAAAAATTATGTTCTTAAAAAAATGTTGGCGTCTGAAAACTTTTTATTTTTTTGGAGTATACATAGATAACAATCGGTTCCAAAAATCGATTTTTTTAAGTTTTTCAATAACGAGGTCGGAAAAACGATTTTTTACTCAAAAGCAACGCAACTTTGCGAAATAAGTGCAAACGGTAAAAAATGCTTAGAATTGTCCAAAAAATACGTGTGAATTTTTTCAGAATTTTTTGAGATATTTTATAATTCTTCAAAAATTGGTCAAAAAAATAAAAAAAAGACTACTATGGTTTGCTTATCACTTAGCCCATGTCATGCAATTTTACAAAATTAAAGACGAAAATCATTACACTGTACCGAACTTCATTGATAGTGATATTTCGATCTTCGTTATTTTTGATGAAATATGATCCCGATATTCCTCTTCATGTAATGATAGTTTTTCGATCTATTTTGGTTGAGTGTCACTCCACTTTTGAGAATTCTGTTTATTATCAAGGCCATAGGGGTAAAAATGGGCTTTATACATATGTAGCTGAACAAAATTTTAGCCTTTATTTTACTTCAAGACTCCAGCTAAAATATTGAAAAACCAAAAAAAAAAAAAGAAAAAATATCATACTATGGAAGTTATCGGAAGAAAGTGCATTCGATGGAGGAGTTTCATACTTGGGTTTTGAAATCGTTGGTACTCTACTTTGGGAATATCAATTTTTCCATTTTTAGTTTCTATGATTCGATTGGAGGATTAAAGAAAAAAGGTTGATGTTTCGAAGCAATGTCGAAAAGACGAAATTTAAATCAAGCTTAGCTATTTACTTGACTTCAAACTAGGTACATTACTGAGCTTCGGTTCCGATAGATCGAAACCTCCGATTGACCTCTGACTTTGGTTCCGAAAATTTTGCATCGGCAGTTTATAACGTAACTTAACTAAAAATTTGTACAGCTGAATTGTTGAAAATAAAATAAAAAAGAAATTAGATATTATTTCGTGGAATCTCTCACGTTTGCTGTCTCTTTTACTTGGTGGGGGGGCACTTTTCCCAAAATCGTTTTCCCAAAAAAATTATTTCACCAAAAACATTTTTCTTAATTTTTTTTCTTCCCAATACTTTTTTCCCCAAATTAAAGTTTTCCCACGCCTTTTAAACTTTTCTCATTAATATATATACAACAACTTATTGCGTTGTCATTTGTTTTTCCATCAATATTTTAAAAGCGCCTTCAAATTTCAGTAAGAAATAAAAGTTAATCAAATTTTTCGTCTACGTATCTCAACATGGCGGAATTAATAAATTGGCCAAAGATCATCCAAGCTTCTACGTTTTTCTCGTAGAACTACAAAAAGAACAATCAGACACTGAAATCATGCTACGGCAATTATAATCTGGGCAGAAAGTTAAAAAATGAAAAGACTCCAAGAGGCTGAGGAGAGATCAAAGGATATATAACAATGACGACGTTATCACGTACTTACAATCGTTGGGACCATATGTAACTATGTGAAATAAATTCTTGTATTGATTTTGTAAAAAATTTTTTGGGATAAAAATCTCTTGAGAAAACTTTTTAGTGGAAAAAAAAACATTGGGATAAAAATCTTTTGGGACAATCTTTTGGGAAATCTTTTTAGTGGGAAAAAATATATTGGGAAGAAAAAAAATTGGGAAAAATGTTTTTGGAAAATGAATTTCTTGGGAAACGATTTTGGGAAAATGTACCCCAACCTACTTGGTGGGGGGATTTCGGTTCAGACTCCGGTTCCAATTTGGAAAGATTAAATTTAACATATACGGTTCTGACTACGGTTCCGGTAAGACTATACACATAGCATAATTTCTTCAAACATTGAAAAAGTATTTTTCTACGGACATGCTTGATTCAAGGATAAAGCTGCTTCTTCCGAAATCTTCTTCGATTTATAAAAGAATGGGATTTTGTGAAGTTGCATTATATCTTCATACAACGTGGTTTATTCAAAAGTTATATGATAACCTTGAAGATTACCATTACCTCTAAGCCATTTTACTGAAATTGCAGTCATAAATCTTTTAAATGTAACATTTATAATTTTATCATTTCATAGGTGTAAATTTTTGTCACTTAAAGCTGAAAAATCAACATTTCAATACAAATTTTGTTTTTAAGTCCCAATTAAGTTCCATCGTTAACCATTGTAATTCAAACTATAAAAGATTTTTAATCTTTTATTTGTTTTGATTTTAACCAAAAACTATTTCATGCTATATATTTCATTAAGACCCTATAGTTTTTTTTTTTTTTGTTATTGTCTCGCTTTCATCATTACCAACGCAAAAAAAAGTTTTATTTAACATTTGGCTTCAAATTGACTTCATTCAGATTGGTTTTACTTTTTTTTTTTACTCCAAAAATCATGACATATTTTTTTTTTTTTGCTTACTACGATGATGATAATGATTTGGTATATAAATATTTTTTTTTGACAACATTGTGTATATTTTACATTTTTGTTGTTTTTGTTATGTTTTTAATATTATTGTTGGTGTAATAACATTCAAAAAAATGATAAATGACATTTCAACATTTTTGTTTTGAACACTTTTAATGAGCTTCCATTTCTTATATAAATCTTTGGCTAATAACTAATTTTTTCTTGTTATCTTAATACATTTTAATGTTTTCGCACAACATAAAAATTTAAGGCATATAAACTTTGTAAAATAAAATTAATATATATGGCATACTTAGCAAATGCTTAAAATTTGCCAAATTAATATGAATTCAGTTAAAAAAAAAAAAAAATATTTTATAGCCGCTTCGCTGCTTACGGATATACTTGTAGGTAGCTAAGTTTTGTTAAATCACGCGAAGCACATTAAAAATGTTCCCCCCTAACATATGAAAAAATAAATTTATTTTGACAAAGCGAAACAAATATCTAGAGTAATGTGTTTTCTTTAACAACAAAATACTCGAAACATAAATATTTAGGTAGACTCTTATGCAAGCAAGCAGAAAACTGACATAATATTTAAGAAAATATTTCCGCAAAAAATATATGGCAAATTAAAAAAGAAAAAAAAAATTAAATGAGGATATTAAACTCAATCGAAATGAATACTAGAATTTGAAGAAGTTCAGTAAAACATTTTTCCGAAATAAACCCAATTATACACATACTTACTTAGCTCTGCGGTTATTGATAATAAGTAATATGAACTTGAAATATATCGAAGAATACCGCGAAATTCTCATGAACTTGAAAATATTGAACTCTAGGAAGAACTATGAACTGTAATGAGAAACATATGTAAAATTGCTACAAATCGAATAAAAAATCATCAACAATAAGAGTATTGGAAGATAACGATGTATTTCAAATAATATCGGAACAAATACGAATAAGTCAATACTTAATTGGCGTAGAAAAAGTGTTTGAACATTTGTGCTGAGCATAATTAGTCTTGGTCTTAAGTCTTGATCTCGGTAATTTTTCGAGACCAAGACCAGTCTTGGTAATTTATAGCCAACTGGCAATTCCCGGTGTGTGTCGCTGAACCTTCTCTTGTACAGAGGCCGGTGCATTTCCAATTAAATTAAATCAAAGCATGTAAATGTTTTTATTTACGTACCAAATATCATCTTTGTGCGTAAAATAGTTTCAGAGATATGACGTTTTTTAAGGACATGGAACGCCAATTTTTTGCTTATTATTTGTACCGATACTCTTAATACCATATCTCAAATCTCATACATGTCCGGTAAATATTTTCAGAGAAATGATAAATTATTTTTTTCGGAAACACGAAAAATACGAAAAAAAAATTTTATTTCCGACATCCAAGATAGACCCTTGGTGCAAAAAACGCGTAGAAACATCTAAAGGGGGACCATTGGGTGAAGAAATTTTTTTTTGACTAAAATGTCGTAAAAAGTCATGAAATGCGTAGAAAACACGAAAAAAAAATTTTGGGTTAGAGAATCCTAAGGCGACCCTTAGGTGAAAAAAAAAAACCGAAAATATTAATGATGCAGAATTACGCGCCATACCCAAAAACTTATAAATATAAATTTTCACGGTGATCGTGCAAGCATAAAATCATCTCTGAATTCGAAATTTAGCATTTTAAGAACCCAGCTGCTTTGTAAAAATATGGTTTGAAATTTTGAATACCCAACAATCCGTAGAAATTTTTTCAAGACCATGACCAAGATCGAGACCAAGACTTAATGCACGAAATTAAGATCAAGACTCTATATCAAAACCAAAATCGGGATCAACACTCAATGTCCAAGATCAAGATCAAGACCAAGACTGTTATGGTCTTTGTCTTGATTTGCTCATCACTAACAATGTATTTTTTTATTATCATTCAAAGGCTTTGGATTGCACTGCGACCTAAAAGATCATTTGTGCAGCCTCTTTCCCTATCAGAACAGTTCTAGACTATCTATAAATCGTGTCACTGCCGTGAGATTAATTTTACCTATGCCATTTGGATTTAAAATCTCGGTACCTAGGTATCTTACTCTGCGTCTTACCGCGGCGTGGCAAGTACAATGTATTTCGAATCCTGATACTTTATTAGAGATGCTCTGTTGTTTCCAAATTAATTTGGCAGAATCTCCAGAAACCATCATTGGAAGGGCAGAGTTTAAGAAAAAACATAATACTTATATGGAAAATTGTGAGATAGCTAAATTATCTTTCATATTCAACCGACATTATTAAACCTTATCTAAAAGTTTTAAAGTCATTGCTTCTTTTCATTCCGGTTTAGGTTGATCGTTCCCAATGTATATTCACTGTGTCGCTCCATCAATAACGCCCAGAGAAGAAAGCGGGATAGGTATTAGGGGTCTGCACAAGACGCCTTGTTTGCATTTTAAGACATTTCATTTCAAGATACGTTATATTTTGTACCTGCTTTTTATTTATCAAATGCTTCAGTTCAGTGTCGTGTGTAAATGTCTTGACAGAACTAAGATTTGAAAAAAAATAAACAAATACTGTGCTGATATGTCTTGTTTTATTTATTTCAGTTAATTTAGTGTGTATACTGTAGTAGTAGTGAACACTACTAAATGCTAATGTTGTGATAAGAGTAGTTTATCGCTCTCGCTATGTGCCTCTTTTTTGTTCTGCAAGTGTTACCATAGCTTACATTTTATTGTGGTTTTTCTACTCACACGTTTTACAGTGACCTGAAGTATTTGTTTTCATAAAATAGAGTTCACTGATGTATTTTTTAGAATCAAGTTTTTTTTTTCACAACGATAAAACAAGACAGTGTTAATAAGTGTCAAAATGAAATCAGTGTACATAGTGATTTGAATCTTGAAATTTTTGGCCATATCAGTCTGTCAGTCAGTCTGCGGAAATCATTTTAACGAAAAAACGAAGCACGTTTATTCGTTGAAATCCTGTATGCTGAATCCCAATCCCAATATTTAGCCGTTAGTAATAGTACCAATTCTTCAAAACAATATACTGACAGGAATGTTCGGAACTAAGTAGTGTTGTACATATATGCTGTTAGGCACTTAATTTTCTGCAAGACCCTTACTAATTAATTTTAAGTACATCAAAAGCTTTGATTTCTTGTTAAAATTTGCAATCAAACTACGATGTCATAATAACATGAATTACAAAAGTTTATAATTAAAATATTTCGATATATAGTATAATTTATTTTCCCATAACAGTAATGTATTACAATTCTGTAATGAAAAATAACAAATAAATTGAGAAAACTCATCGCATTTAAAAGGCATAACAAATTGATTACTCCACGGCTACGGTACTAAAACCAAATCAAGCAAAAGAGTTGGGTAGTGAGCTTCGAATTCAAAGTTAAATTTCACGTTTGGAAACTTCAGATACAGATAGCATTGAGACGATGTTTCGAGAGTGAAGAAGATGGCAAATAATAATGCTGTCGCAATTTTTTTTTTTAATTGCAATGAGTTATGAACAACTTTTATTTCCTTAATTAAGTGGAAAAACTAATTTTTTAGATTTTGTGTTTTTTTTTTTTTTATAATTTACATATATCTTTTGCGGGCATACATAAATAGCTTCTTTACAAAAAATGATGAGATTTATGCATTATTTGAATGGGTTTTTTTGAAAGTGGAATAAGTCCACTTTTTCATAAACTGAGATATTGAAGGGTTTGCGTACGACTCAATTTAAAAATATTGGCAAGCGCTATTTAACTGGTGTTAAGTGTTTACCACTGTAAATTTACCAAATTTTGTTATGCTGTAAAAATTTTTACAGGTGTAATAGAAAATAGTCGAGTTTTTTTGGTCTGAATGGACTTATTCCACTTTCATTTATAATAAATTTAAAAATTTGTTATACTTTTGTATGACTTATTCCATTTTTACTCACAAAATATTTTGTAAACTAAAGCAAAGGAAAATTAAAACTTAGAAAAATTTTACTTTAAAAACTGTTGTTGTTTTTTTTTCTTTTACTTTTGCCCAAATAGGGCTCTGGGAAATAATTACAACAATAAAAAAAACAAAAAGTTCTTGTCGGACCTACTTTCGGAGGTATAGCCATCGGAAGATCGAGATATATCTTTTATAAAAACTGTTATAAGTTGGGAACCCCTAAAAGGATTTCAATAATGTTAGTGTCATACGAAAGATATATTAATTTGCTATAAAATCAACTCGAAAAAATTTTTAATGCGAGTGGTGGTTATGGAGATATTGCAAATTTCCAGAAATTTTGATAATTTTTTTTTTTTTAAAGGACTATTTTTCCAAAAACTGTATCATTAACGCATAGTTTTAGTAACATAATATGAAAGCCCAATTTATTTCCTTTCATCTAACATGTAATTTGTACCTGATGTCTTGCACTAGCATACTTTTTTTTTATAGGAAAACAAAAAAGTAAACTAAAGAAATTTTCATGAAATTTTGCAAAACATTACAAGAACAACAATAATACCAGCAACACCAACAACAAAAATAACAATGACAACAATAACGATGTTTTTGCATAGTTTTCGATCAATTCCGATTCCTGTAGGCTTTTCGATGCTTTTCAATAACTTACTTTTTTGTTTTCCTATAAAAAAAAATTTGTAATGCAAGAAATCAGGTACAAATTACATGTTGAATGAAAAGAAATAAATTGAGCTTTCATTTTATGTTACTAAAACTATGCGTTAATGATACAGTTTTTGGAAAAATAGTGCTTTAAAAAAAAAAAATTATCAAAATTTTCGTGAAATTTGCAATATCTCTAAAACCCCCACTCGCATTAAAAATTTGTTCAGGTTGATTTTATAGCAAATTAATATATCTTTCGTATGACACTAACATTATTGAAATCCTTTTAGGGGTTCCCAACTTATAACAGTTTTTATAAAAGATATATCTCGATCTTCCGATGGCTATACCTCCGAAAGTAGGTCCGACAAGAACTTTTTGTTTTTTTTATTGTTGTAATTATTTCCCAGAGCCCTATTTGGGCAAAAGTAAAAGAAAAAAAAACAACAACAGTTTTTAAAGTAAAATTTTTCTAAGTTTTAATTTTCCTTTGCTTTAGTTTACAAAATATTTTGTGAGTAAAAATGGAATAAGTCATACAAAAGTATAACAAATTTTTAAATTTATTATAAATGAAAGTGGAATAAGTCCATTCAGACCAAAAAAACTCGACTATTTTCTATTACACCTGTAAAAATTTTTACAGCATAACAAAATTTGGTAAATTTACAGTGGTAAACACTTAACACCAGTTAAATAGCGCTTGCCAATATTTTTAAATTGAATTAAAAGGAATATCTTCTGTATAGCAGTAGATGAAAAAATGGACTTATTCCACTTTCAAAAAAATCATTTTTGTAAAAATGCTTTTCATGAAAAGTTCTTTTGAGTAATTTATGATGAAATCGTGGTCTAACGAGTCTGTACTTTTCAATATAAATAGAGGACATATATAGCTAGCTATAACTACCATAAACTCAATTTTTCTGGAATTGGACTTATTCCACTTTCAAATAAACCCATTCATTTATTGATAAATCAGATAAACGCAATCTTATGTTCAAGTGGCAAATAGAGATAAGAAAATTGCGTTTTTGCGTTAAGGAAAATATTGCAAAATTCAAATTGGCATACAGATTATACACAGATACAGATACAATTAAAGTCACTATAGCTTATAGGAAAAAAATTAAAATTCAAATTGGCATACAGATTATACACAGATACAGATACAATTAAAGTCACTATAGCTTATAGGAAAAAAATTAAAATTTTCTTAAATTTTCTATTATTTTTTTACTTAAAATTTATATATAGAAATAACTATTTAGAGGTTCCTAACAATTTGTCTCTTCTCTAAAAACGAAAAGTTCTCAGAAAAAAACTTTTTTTTTTTGCTTAAAAAATAATAAATTTCTTTGATGATATACACTGACATTGATTTTAATCACCCTTCGAAATGTTTGAAAACATATCACAAATCTTTTTAAATTATTTTCATTAACATTTTTGAAAAGTTTTGGTTCAAGACAAATAACAAACACAGTTCAATGTCCCTAATAATAAATTGTGATGTTAAAATTGTTTAAAAAATAAATATATGTATATTTTTTTTACTTAAATAAATCTTATTTTATATCTGAAATTAATTTTTAATACCGTCTCTACTAATCTGTGTCAGAAATTTGAAATATTTCAAAATGTTGACAAAATTGATATGTATTTTATATGAATTCTAAGAAACTTTAAACACTTTTTGAAAATTTTAACATTTTAAGACATAAATTATCGTGGTTTATTGGTTTCATGAAAGTATTACCGCTCAAAAAACACATTCAAAAATAAACTCTTTGAGAGTTAAATATAAATAAATACTACATTTTACAAAAAATAAATATTTGCTCTTAAAAACTAAAAATATCAGTCTGCATAACTAATTTAAAGAATATTATAAATAAATATATTATAAATATGGCCAAAGAAATTATTAACTGACAGATTTGGAATCATGGGACCTGTAAGGAATTTTTAGCGGTCATATAACTTATAGAGAACACAGCCATTTACAAGAAATTCATGACAACAATGTTTGCAAACATCTCCTTTATATGAAAAGGTATGGTACGCTCAATCAAAACAGAGACAGGGACAGAAGCTTTATCATATTACAATAAATGTTATTAGGTGATCTGATCAGACAATCCTGGTAGAAATTGTTTAATCGATGGATCTGAAGGCGCAATCTTGTATAGTATAGAAAATTGATTGGTGATTAAACGTTGGTTAACAGGAAGTTAACGGAGGAGTGATAAAACGAAACATGAGAGGCTGTTGGCTAGCCATTGTCTCATATTCGGCCTCAAGCAACCTGCTGCCTCCCAGCGGCAACCCCCGGTAATATTGGTTGGCGGTGACACTGTTGACCGTAGTGTCGCTGTCGGCTACCATCCAAAGCAGGAAGGCGAAAAGGCGTGACTTTTGGAGAGATGAGGGTTTTTCCCTTTAATCCCAATTGTCACGTTATGCATATGGCAAAGTGGTAAAAAGCAATCCAATACAGGATTTCAAAGTGGTAAAAAGCAATCCAATACAGGATTTCGAGGGTTTTCCTGAGAAATCCGTTAGAAGGACTCTTAAAAACGATACATTATTTTTTTTTTTTCATTCTGTCTTTATTTCTAAAGCACCCTTGGGCATCCATTTTCTAATGAAAAAAAAAAGTTATGACCAAAAAACATGTTTTTTTTTTAGCCAAAATAGGCCTTTAGTAGTGCTCCAGAAAGAAAAAAAAAAAAAAAAAAAAAAAAAAAATGATGCAGATATCGTTTTTAAGAGTCCCTCTAACTTTTGAGCTTGTTTCGCGATGAATCTAAATTTCGACTCGGTCTACTGTCTGTTTAAAATAACTTCTGTGCTTTATCCTTATTCTTGAAAATAACTTTTGAAATTGAAACCTCCACCGTGTTGCACTAAATTTGCAAAAGTTATTGTTGCAAATGAAAATAACCCAACGGTTCCTTACTGAATGGTTTCTACGCATAAAATCCGGGGTCAAACAGATCTAATATTTAAGATAAGCTGAACAAAGTTTAAAAGTTTTAAATTTCAAAAAAAAAAAAGCTTAAGCCTATGGTCTTTTATAGTATTGCCACATACATTTCTTCAACATTTTCTTCAACATTTTCTTATACTTAACTAAGTATTTATGTACATTTTATAAAAACAAAAAGCTTTAAAATTTCCTCATTATGATGATGATAAGCAAAACAACTGAAGTCAATCTTCTTTCTAACAGTAACCACATTGCAAACAGCCTTCAACATTCAGTCAATCAATTAGGAAATGCAACAAAATTTGTTGCATAAAAGCGCACCAAAGATTAATTAAGATTTATGTTATGGCAATGCTGGCCATTACAATGGCCAAGCAAATAGCAATAAGACGACGCTATAAGTATTGATCTTAAACCGTGTGTGTGGCCCCGGTCGATTGGTCATATAGAAAAAATTTCCCCTATTTATGGTGGTTTATGAGCGCCATATGGACATTTTGGCAAAAAATTCGCACACAAAGTTAATAAACTTAAGCAGCTAAAGTGAGCAAGCTAAATATGGGTCAAAAATGGTCAGCATAGATAACTTAATTAAGAGCACAGAGTCATAACTTGGCAAAGCAAACAAAGTGGATATTTATTGCATATAAATAAAAAAATAAAAAATAAAAATTGCGGAAATTTAATAAATTGATAAATTATTTAATATTTTTGTAGTCTAAGCAAACAAGAAAAGAATTACGCTTTTAAAGTATTTTTTTGTAACAAACAACACAATTGGCTATTAAATCAATAATTTGGCTCAAAGCCAAATAAATATGAACAGACACAGAGGTATAGTTTTTTTTTCTGTTTCATTTTGCAAAAAAAAAAAGACGACTATCAATCAATTTAAAGATCAGAGCAGTGTACAACTAAAGAAAATTACTTCAAAACCAGATCAATATTTATTTGTAGATTCATATAATTTTCAGGCAGACGGTGTAAATTTAATGATCACCCATCGCGGCACAGAGTTCACTTCAGTTTTTGCTTTACACACAGCAGCAGCTACTGCTGTGCAGTGCTTTGAAAAAAGTTTTTAGTGACAGCTTGTGCTGTAATTGTCATTAACAAGTGTCAGAAAAGAAAAAAACAAACGTCAAAATTGTGACAAAATCTTTAAGCGTTCGTGTCATTTAATTGACTTTTATTTTATATTTTATTCGTCGTGCGATTTTCACTGATCTTCTTATGTTTTTTTTTTTTGCTTTGCTGCTATTCATCTTCCCACCATAATTGCTGTCATAAAATGTTGCTGACACAAATTGCTTTTGGCTTCTCATTTGCTGTCGCTGAACGATGATCATGTTAATTAAGTGATCTTTAGTTTTTATTAGTTTATAAACATTTTATGTGCTTCTCCACACTGTAGAGGAGTCCACATTAAAGCAGCAGGTAACACCCGGTGGGCTGTTTCGGGCACTTTAAATGATTAGTGGGTGTTTCTGTGGTTGAGAATTGTGGCGGCGGCAAATTTATGCTTTTATGTTCTTAATATTTTTAATTAATTGCTGGCAATTACTTTAGTAATTTGGCGCGAATTTTTATTGAAATTGGTGTAATGTTTCTTTGCCACAAAGTTGTCTGTTGGATTTTTCCAAACGCCAGAAAAATTCTAAGCAAGAAAGTCTTTTATGTAAATAAAAAAAAAAAAAATTAAAAAAAAGCAAAATAAAAGTAAAGAATTCCATTCAATATAATTTTCTCCAGGAAATGCAATTTTGAAATTTAACAAAAAGTATTCAAGCATAACATGGACAACTCTTTTACTTATCTTGACTCTCATATTTAAGGAAAGTTCCGTAAATTTTCTCAAACTTTGCTTTTTGATATCTTCAATTGTGAGGTTTTTATTTTACAATTTCAAAATGTCTTAACTCAGTCAATAGGTCTGTTCCGAAATCCGTGTGATTTCAATTCCTTTTCATTTTGGAGACTTTTTGATGAAAACGTTGAATCGAACGATAAAAGGTATTACAATTTATTTGTGAAGGCTTACAGGTTCCACCAATAATATTGATTTGCATTAACGAAAAAGTAACCATCTAAGAAATATCCTTAAAAAACCACAAAAAGTCGAAAAATTCGATTTGATCGAATATTTTTTAAACTATTACTTTTTCCTGCATGCAAATCAATGAGGGGATTCCTGAAAACGTGTAAAAACCTCGAAAACCTCGTAAACTCGTAAATGTTTTCTAAATCAATACGAAATTTTACAGTTTTACGAGTTTTCGAGATTTTTACACGTTTTCAGGAATCCCCTCAATATTATTTGTAGAACCTGTAATTCTCCACAAAAGTAATTCTAATACTTTTTATCATATGACTCACCATGAGAAGTAATTGAAACCACACGGATTACGAAACACACATGATATTTTGAGAGAATCCGAAAAAACCGAATTTTGATTTTTAGAATAAAACTTTTCCTAGATTGATCTTAAGATATGCATTTATCTGTCTAATATCATACTTTTATGTAGATAAAGCTCAAATTCAGTTAGTGGCCGTGCATAAATTGCATAGGAATTTTATGGAGATGTGGTCATTATTTTCTTATGGTTCCTTAAAAAAGGGTAAAAATATCTGTGAATGTTTTCTTATATGTGAGAAGGAGGGGTTCAAAATTTTGGAAAAATTTATCCGTTCAAGAAAATTTTTGATACTTTACTTCATCATCACTAGAAAATTTCTACACAAGCAACTCGTGTTTTTCTTGGGTGAGAATCTTAGTAAATTGATGAAAACTCTTGCAGTGTGGCTCAAACAGATTTTCTTTGCTAGTAGATACAATAATCTATTTTTCCCATATTTGAGAAATATACTGTAAATGCCGAAGAGAGCTCTCTACTTACTGTTCAACTCCGCTATTCGGCGAGCTTAAAAACACACCATCGTATAAGTACCTCACATACGAAGTTACGGATTTTTAAAAACTGCCCCCACTGCCCTAACTGGACCATAACTGGACCATGGGTACCCATAGAAGGGTCAAATGTATGACCGACCCCTATTATTTCTAGGAAAATTTATAAAAAAAAAATTGTATGGCAGCCCCTTTCACGGTTGAAAATTGGGGGTAAGTATGTGGCGGAAAAATATAGGCCGCGAAAAAATAATGGGGGTCGGTCATACATTTGACCCTTCTAGGGATACCCGTGAGTCAGTTAGGGCAGTGGGGGCATTTTACATAAAAACAGTAACTTTGTATGGGAGCCCCCTTAAGAATTAGAAAAAGGGGGTAGGTATGCTGAGATAAAACTTTGGAGGGGGGAAAATGGGGGTCGGTTTTATATTTGACTCCTCTAGGAGTGATTTCTGGGCAGTTATGGGCCTATTTGACGATTTCCTTTCCATATTTTTCATGTCCATGACATCTATTTTGTATGGGAGTTCCCTAAAGAAACAGAGATTCAGGGTAAGTATGCTGGGAAAAAATGTTGGGGAGAAAAAATATTAGGGACCAATCATACATTTGACCCTTCTAGGGGCACCCAGGGGGTGGTGGGGATCGATTTCTTAAAAATGTAAATTTTGTATGGGAGCCCCCTTAGGAGTTAGAGATAGGGGATAATTATGCTTGGTAAAAATGTTGGTGGGGGAAAAATAATGTGGGTTAGTCATACGTTTGACCCCTCTAGAGGTGACCTCTAAGCATTTGTAGGGCTCTATGCAAATTTTTTCTCTTTTTCTCTCACATTTGACCTCGATGCGCCAACCTTAACCCTCATCCTACCCCCAAAATTTTTTTTGCAAACTAATTTTTTTTTCCAAACCTCACAAAATTGAGGGGTGTCAAGTATCAAAATGTTGTTACTAAGGACTCCATATAATCTAAAAACACCTCTATTGTACATTTGAATTGAAAATTTCCATTTTTGTATGAGTTGAGATAATGTTATAAGTAATATTCCATATTTAATGAAGTTGTGTAAAGATACATCCCACTCTGTCGTTTCTGAACATAAAAACATATTCAATTTTAAAATAGTCATAAAAACGTATTCCAGTTCCAAAATAATAAATTTATTTTTTTCCTAGGTACTTGACTTCATTTGCAAATATTTTCAAAATTTCTTTATTTAAAACAAAAATAGTCATACACAAAAACCACTTGACTTTTTAGTACCCCGGTTGAAAAAAAAAATACAGAATAAAAATCTTCAAAAACCAAAGCAGCGCACAGTGCGAAATTTGGGAAGTTTAGCGGAACTTAATTCAATTTTTGAAATACATAAAATGCGTAAGATTATTCATTATTTCAGTAGCTTAATATCGCACCTCAAAAACCTCATACTCAGTTTGGTGAAAAACCCTGCCAAACAACTGCAAAATGCACCTGAAACTTGCATTACTTATTCAATTATACTTTTTGCCTATTAAAAGCTTTTCGATTTGTTAAAGTTAATAGAGTGGTACATACAAACGGTAAGTCAGTAGGCCGCGAAATTTTTATCATTTATTTTTTAGTAAAATTGTCACTTGTTGGCATTCAAATAATTGCAAAATCTTTTCTTACTCGTATGTGATTTGTTTGTGAAAATTGTGCTTTTTAAGAAGTGGATAAGATTTACATTTTCAACTTCATTGGATACTTTAAAAGATGTTACCACAAATTGCCATTTTGAAACGTACAAAATTTGAAAGGTAGGTTTATCCTCTACTGGAAACACAAAACATCTTTTGCGATATTTTGCGATCTTCTTTTTAACTAAACCTTTTTCCAGAATGTCTTTGGAAATTTCATATAACACCGAAATTTCATGAAAACCCGACATCGGACGCCATCGTTGGTTTTGTTTTGGAAAAAATAGGCTCACCAACACTAACTTCTGACACTCTCCATAGTTTAAAGGTAGTTATTCGTACGCTAGTTTATAATATACTAAAAAGGTAGGGGCATCCTCTCGAAATTAAGAAGCATTTCTGAATAAAAATGCAAGAAACAGCGAATACCCCTTGTCTTACCCCCTTCATTTTTTATGGTGTTTTGATAAGAAAACGGTTATATCTATCAAGTTTCATAGCGATATCTGGTATGGGAGCAGAAATACAACGTTTTAAGCATTTTCATATATGGGGGGTATAATAACCCCTTGTCCGATCCCCCTTAATTTTTGCATAGTGTTTTGCCAATTAAATATATATCCAAGTATTAAGTTTCATAACTATAACTGCTATATGTGATGAGATATGAATTAAGTTCCGCTATACTCTGAAAATTTCGCACTGTGCAGCGCAAGAAAATTTCTATTGCAAAGCATTTTCTTATGCTTTAGAAAAAATTAAGATAAGCAAGAAAACCTCAAATTAGAACATGACATGACCCAATTATCACTTGATAATCACCCCTTAAACAATACACTGGAAGTGCGTAGCACTGGCAGAGTTATCTTTCTCTCTTCATTTTAAAAAATGTGTTGAAATTTTCAAGTATTGTTGGTTTTTTGGGGGCACGCAACTGCAAAGAAAAGACTATGGCAATATCTTAACGAAGGCATTGAAAGTCTGAAATAAGAGCCCACTTAAGTTCGAAAATTTTACTTTTCTTTTTAGTTTCTTTTTATGCATTTTTTTTTCCCAATAAATCTATTTCAACACAATTTAATTACGTGTAATAAAGCATTTTTATTTTCAAGTTAATTTTTAAAGTTTTTACACAATTATTTACAGCTTAAAAATAGACCAACATATACTTTCAAAATTTGAATTACAATTTATGATAAAAATGAGATATCACATTTTATAATATAAATTGAAAAGGGTTTATGTTAAATAATGGCTACAAAATTATTGGATTACTGCAAAATACTTATTTTAATATCATTGGTAAGTATTGGTTAATAAAATGATTTGAGAACGATCATCTCATATGAAAAAAGATCAACAGTTTTGATTATCTATAAATATATTGAGTGCTCTGAATGAAAATAAGATTGAAAAGTTTATAATAAATTTTAAAATAAATATGTGACTTGGACTATGAAAAATAGGCTTACGTGCGAAAAAAAAAATTTTGTATAAACAACTGGAAAACAACTTTTAAAGGTCAATTTATGCGAATCGGCAAAAATTGGAAAATTTTTTTTTTGACATGTAAGACCCTTTTTCATAGTCCAAGTCACATATAAGTACTTGCAGTATTCAACACCATTCTGTTAGGCTTCACTGGCAGTGAATGACCTATGCATAGGATTTCAACTTCAAGATTCCTGGGGTCCGATGACACCTTCTAAAGGCTTTAACAATGATTTATGATTAATAGATGATATACTGAAACTTGGTATGATAGTTTCTGGTGTCACATCAAAAAGTTTTTAGAGATTATAGCTCGAAAACAGAAATCAGATAGACCAAACATCATACAGTTCCGCTAAAATTTTTTGTTGTGGTACTTAATTCAATTTGACTAGATATGTATTTTTTGATTTTTCGTGTTTTCGAGCTTAAAAATAAGAAGGGTTCAGAAAAATGCCAAGTTCTTGTGGGCTGATCATAACAAGTTTTTTTTAGAAAGTGCAGAATTTGTTCAGGTTTCACGTGTCTTATAAAATATATTGAAATTTAGAAATAAAAAAAAACTGAATTTTTCGAGATATTTATATGTTTCATTTTAAAAATTTTTGACGTTTTTTCAGAATTTCCGAAATTGGACCCTTGATATAAAAGATAATGAAAAGTGACACCTGAACAGATTCTGAATATTTGTATTTAAAAAAAATCGACCCACAGCAACTGGAATTATGTGCATTTTTCCGAACACGTTTTTTTAAGCTTTTGACAAGGTCCACAGCTCAAAAAAACCGGTTTCGGGAAAAATTAAAAAATATGTGTCTAGTCAAATTGATAGAAGTACCATGCCGATAAGTTTCAGCGTGATGGGTTACGTTGGTTCGTTCTCATGTTAAACCTGGTCAAATATATTTCTTATTATCTGTAATCGTTTAAGACGTGTGGTACTTTGATTTTGAATAGAATGTAAACGGTTCGGAATTTTTCCAAAAAACTTTATTTCGTTCGAAAGGTCACACAATAGGATTATATGTAGAAAATTAATTCGTGAATATGTTTACCGCGACTGTTATCTCACTCTTTCGCCATATTTTCGATGACATTTTGCAGTATGGCCTCCGGAACGGCCCGAATCACCGATGAATTATTGCTTTTCAAGTCTGGAATGGTCTTCGTATCATTCACATAGACTTTATCCTTCGTGCAACCCCACAGTAAAAAATCTAACGGTGTCAAATCACATGATCTGGACGGCCAATTCAAATCACCGCGACGAGAAACTACACGGTTCGGGAATTTGCGACGCAAAAAGTTCAAATTAAGGCGAGTTGTGTGGGGTGTAGCGCCGTTCTGTTAAAACCACATATCGTCCAGACCCTGAGCTTCAACATCCGGCACAAAATAGTCCTTCAACATAGTGTAGTACCGCTCAGAGTTGACATTTTCAGTTTTTCCATCCTCATCTTCGAAAAAAAAAAAACGGCCCGACACATAAACCGCACCAAACAGTAACCTACGGTGGATGCATTGGCTTCTCCACGATCATTTGTGGATTTTCCAAGCCGCAGATACGGCAGTTTTGCTTGTTTGCCGAGATGGAAATGAACCTCGTCCGAAAAGATGTTTTTTTTGAATTTTGGATTTTGGATTTTTTGGAATTGACTTGGAATTTAAGATCCAAAATTCAATGCGTTGCTCTTTCGTGTAGTGATCCATAACTATAATCCTATACTGTCACTATGAAAATTACACAAAATATGTCAGAGAAGGGTCGATAATGCAGATTTTAATCGATACCACACCTGCTATTGGAACACCATTTACTTTTCTATACATCTCTGAAGCCTAATTTCTTTAAGAATAAATTTAGAAACGGAAATTTTTCTTCCCTCTTACTAAGTCTTTTTTTCCTCTTCCATTGCCAACTTTGAGGTAGGTCTTACAGGCATAGATCTAAGAGAGGCCGTTTTTACAATCTTGAGGTTTATATACTTAGGCTCAAGAAAACTCATATTTCCAATCTAGTATCTAGCATCCTTTGTTTGAAATGGTATAATGAATGTGACGGAAAAATCTAGGACCATTTGATAAGCATGGCTCAAAAACTTTATGCCGGAGTGAATATTCATTCAGAGTACACAAGAATGACCATAAAGAGACTGCACGAAATCAAGTCTTAATCTTTTGATACCTATATTCTTAACTCACAAAAACTCTTCTCATTACAGGCTGTTCATACAAGTGGCGCCATACGTCCAGCTACCACCAATGACAGTCAACTGAAATGTGGCTCCGTGCTATGTCAAATCGTATCGGAACTATACAGTAAATCTAAGTTAAGTTATGGATATAACTATGTGGCAACGATACCAGCGGGTGCTATGAATCTGACAATAAAGCAAATGGCCAAAAGTGATAATTTGCTGGGTAAGTTTTGTGTTCAAATATATGTACGAGTATCTTCTTCTAATCGAATGAATCCTTATTTCGAAACCTCATTTTAGCGCTCAAATCCACCGATGATGAATTCATTCTAAATGGTAATAATCGTGCTTCATCTAGCGGCACTTTCCATTACAACGATGATACATTCGACTACAATCGTGAAGTGGGCACTATAACATCGAGAGGTCCATTAAGTAAAGCCGTAATTTTGATGGTATATACTTTTATGGCCATTGTTGGAAACTTCATTAAAACTCTTTCTGCTATATTTCAGCTTTTTGTACATGGTCTCAATACCGGCATCAAATACGATTATACCATACCGGTGCCATCATCTAGCATCTCCGAAGATGAAGAACTGCAAACACAATGGAATGAGCTCGGCCAGCCGCTTGATGAAATCGACGATAATAACATTGACATACAATCGCAAGTGGCGCGTGTCAAAGATCGCAAACGGCGGAAATTCTCATGGAAGCTACTCGGCTTCGGGCAATGTAATCGCTCTTGTGGCCCGGGCGTACAACCGCCAATCTTTCGTTGCATACGCGATTCACCGACACGTTACTATTCGCCAAAACGCTGTGCTTTCGCCGAGAAGCCAGTTTTCAGCGAAGACATTTATCATTGCAATCGTGGCTTATGTCCGGCCTATTGGCGTGCTGCTGACTATAGTGAATGCAAATGTGTTGAAGGTGATTTGATGGGCTTACGCACACGTCTCATACATTGTGTACAGGAACAAATTACCGGTAAAGTAGAGGAAGTTGCTGAGGCGTTGTGTGCACAAGAAAAATTACCCGAACTCACCGAGACTTGCAATTGTCCACGGCAAATAAGACGCAAGATATATGCACGTGCACCCGATAAAAATGCTAAAGTCTATTCACGTCTCATTGGTACGCCGGCGTCGGTACGTAATGTCCATAATAATACGGCCGTACTGCGACGTCAGTTTCGTGATGAACGCGTTGATAAGGCCGGTGTTTGGTTGATGTCTGTATGGAATCAGGAATGTTCAGCAGAGTGTGGCACTGGTTTTGAGCATCGCTCAATTTATTGTGATCGCACTGCACCATATACGGACTTGTGTGATTTACGCTATACACCCGAACAGAAACGTTCGTGCAGTGGTAAAGAGCTTGAGTGCCGACATGGTGTTTGGTTTGCTTCCGAATGGAGTAATTGCTCTGGAGAGTGTTTTAACTTACAGCGTAGACGTACCGTGCTTTGTTTGTTGGATGGTGTAGTGGCTGAGGATCATGAATGTGGTGGCAGTGTAGAGCGTCCAAAGGAAGTGGCCAATTGTACGCATAAGGAAGTGCACTTTTGTGGACCGAAGTGGCATTATTCTGAATGGTCGGAGGTGAGTTTTTTGATTGGGATAAATAAAAGCCTGGTAAAGCAGGTCGGAGTCTAAATTTTTCCTCTACAAAATTTGAAGTTCAACTATTCTTTATTTGCTACTCAGAGGCTCAGGGAATGATTTTAAAGGCTTTTTCTATGTATACTTTTAGGATTTTCCAAGGAAAGCCTTCCTATTAATAACTCACTACAAAAATATTTGGCTTCACCATCTGACTGAAAATTAGTGCATGGTTTCGTTTCAGGCCAAAACCAAAAAAAATGCCAAAAAAATTTTTTTTTTTGCTGGTTTTGGGGGGTTGAAAAACTCATTAAATCGGCACATAATGACGAAAATTTAGGTATAACGAATTTTTTGATCCATCTTGACAAATAAAAAAAATTTAAAAAAATCTTATGACATTTTTAAATTATCTCATGCGATTTTTTACTTTTAAAATTGTTTTATTACCATTTTGATAAAAAATTAAAAATATGAATATATTTGAAAAATCTCATAAGAAACTTAAACACGGCATAACAAATGAAAAAAACAATTAAGTATATCGAAATTTATGATCTGCATTAAGAAATAAAAAAATGATTAAGAAATTTCATGAGATTATTAGAATTATCTCATACGATTTTAGACTTAAAAATTTTATTTTAAATTACGAAATAAATTAAAAATACGAATATGTAAAAAACCTCATGACATTTTTAAACTATCTCATGCGATTTTCTACTTATAAAATGTTAGCTTTATTACCACTTTGATAAAAAACTTGAACTTAATTAAAAATATAAACATATTTGAAAAATCTCATGAGGAACTTAGGCAAGACATAGAAAATAATAAAAAACGTTTTAGATTACGAAATTTTTAATTTACATTGACAAATCAAAAAAAATTACTAAGTTATCTCATGAAAATTTTAGAATTATCTCATGCGATTTTTGACTTAAAAATATTATTTTTATTTACACTTTGCGAAAAAACTTTAACAAAATTAAAAATATGAACATATTTTAAAATTTCATGAGAATCTTAAGCATAAAACAAGGCATACAAATTTGAAAAAAAAGTTTAAATTTCATGAAATTTTACAAAATCTGCACTGATGTATGAGAAGCCCTTAAAATTTGTTGTAAACATTGTGTGGCATTAAATATTAAGAAAATTTGTATGATTATAGCAAAAACATTTTAAAATATCATCCGACTCTTCAAAATTTCGTAAAAATACAATTTTTGGAAATAAATCGCATGTGATTTATCAAAAAGTTCCATGCGATTTTTTTTAAATAGTACAAAATTGCGGATAAGTCACTTTTTAACAGTTCTCAAATAAAGAGATTTTTCCTTTACATCTGACGCCCAACGTGGGTTATATCATAAGTATTGTTAATGAATAGAAGCATAAAATAATCTAAGCGTTGCAGCAGACTTTTTAAAACATGGACAGCCCCATACTAGCATCTTTCTGATGCTGTCAATTTCAGTGGCAGAGGGTTACGAAGACTTTTGTCGAGAAAGGTCATAGAAAAATTTTTTGCTAAAATTTTATTCCGTTTGAAGGTTTTATGTCATATTTTAAAGAATATAGCTACTTCTCGAGGTTGTGCAGTCTAGGAAGAGATTTAGAGGCAACGAAAGCGAATACTTTTATCATGAAAGATGATCTAAATATCACATGAAAATGTCCATCACATACAGGGTGTATGGAAAATCCGGAAAAGGTCAAATATTTAGGAAGATGCAATTTAAATGGAAAAATTAAAAAACACAGGTCCAATAATTTTAGCAGAGCTATTCAACGATACCAATCTTGACTTGAAATTTTCCAATGGATCGTCAGGAGGCTCAAGATTGGTATAGTTAAAAAGCTCTCTTAAAATTATTTAAAGGTTTTTTCACGAAATTTTAGGCTTTCCATACAGCCTGTATGCATAATATCGTCATGTTGGGAGTTTCTTTCAAGACTAATAAGAAATTTTACGCAATTTAACTGACAAATGTTTTGTTTTAAATAACAATATTTACGCTTAATTCTTTCTTCATTCCACTAAATCTCTCTGAAGTGTTCACGTACCTGCGGTGAAGGTATACAGCGACGCTATGCAAAGTGTCTCGAATTTGATTGGAAACTGAACGCAATGGCAGAGTCTAACCAATGCAAGTATTTGGATCGTGAGCCTGTCTATGGTGCCTGCAATGCGCAGAAATGTGAAGGTAATAATGTTGACAAATCTTGCTCGCAAATTAACTCACATATTTGGGATGTTAAATTTCTAATTCACCTTTTTTTTGCTTTGCAGAGCTTGACGCTACGCTGAATGTGGTACAAAATGATCCGGCTACAGCGCCCGATGATTGCAGTGATGAATTCTCCAACTGTAAGCGCATCAATCGTCAACGCTTATGCAAATTGCAATACTATAAAACGTACTGTTGCCTCACTTGCAATGGTTACTATTAAGTGTACTTAGTTAGATCTAAGTTTAGATTCTGAGTCTACATTAGTTTTGTAACTTTTTGTATGGATTTACCTATTCAGTTATTTGCCTTTTCATGCTATGAGCAGCTGACGTGTATAATTGAATTAAAATAGCTAAGCGTTTCTATGTGTTGAGTCTCATTTTGGTAGACTCAATCCTACTATAGAGTTCTTTTTTTTTAGTTTTTAAGTGTTTAGTTGTTTGTTTATTTATCTATGCCATATTGTATAAGAAAACAAAGAACATTTAATGGTCCATAACGGTTGCCATTTGAGAGAATATAAAAAAGTTACAAGCGGAAAAAAGAAATGCTCAATGAAAATCATTTAAACGATTAATCTTGGAAAATGTAATGTACGCAAATATTCCGTAATCTATGTGGTTTCAAATACTTTTCATTTGGAAAACTTTTGGTTGAAAACGGCGAGTCGCACGATAAAAACGAATAGCTTTTGCAATTAAAAGTAAATGAAACCACTTGGATTATACAGAATAGGTCCGATAGTTGTGAAAGTAGTTTTCTACTGATATCAAACATATCATACTCAAAGTGCAATTTTTTATATAAAGTCTATCCAGATTCGTTGCATTTTATTGTAATACGAGTACTTTTGTAATGTTTCTTTTTTACATAAATAAAAATTTTGAAAATTGTACAACATTTGCTTATAAACTATGTATGTGTTGCATTTATATAATATATAATTTAATAAAATGTTTCTACGTTTATATCAATAAAAATATTTAAAATAATTATAGCTGTATAGATCTATTTGATTTCTCGATTGATTTTATTTTGACTTAACAATAAGTGATAAAATAAAGATGTTTTTATGGCATTATTTCAAAAACACTGGCGTAATACTTACTTATTTCCTAGTACATGTTTGATTTTATTTCTAAAAATTAATGCCAGAAGATGCCTGGCTTTAATTCCTAATTTTTTTCTGTCATTATTTCTTATGGCATTTTTTCCGGGAGCCAATTCCTTGGACTGTTCTGAACAACTTTTACTTGTGAGATTTTTTCCAAGTTCACAAAACTAGCGGAGTTATTTGATTTTAAAGTGAACCACTAGCGCCCAAAGTCCCTGTAACAAATTTTTTTTTGCAAATTTCGAAATATGGCACAGGAAATAGTTGTTTAGAATATTTGGATGAAATTTGGTACGGTGATAGTTTGAGACAGTAGAAAGTACATTGGATACTTTTTATCACTGAAATCATCTCTCAAGGGGGCGAAAAAGAAGGTGGAGGTTAGTGTGGGGAATCAATATCTTTGGCCTGGCCAAACATTAAATACTCTACACAGCTGTATTTTGAAAATTTTTTCTTATATGGGAGGTGCCACGCCCTCTTGTCCGAATTTATCCAGATTTTTCCCAGAGTTTGAATTGATATTCTTAGTATTTGAGTGAAATTTAGTTGGATTATTTCAAAAAATGTTTTCAGTATAGCGTTTTGAACCTTTTGCTTATATAGGAGGTGCCACGCCCTCTAGTCCGATTTTATCCAGTTTTTGCTCAAAGCATGTATTTATAATTCTTAGTGTCTGAGTAAAATTTTATTCGATTATCTCAAAAAACGCATTCAGTATAGCGTTTTGAACCATTTGCTTATATGAGAGGCGCCACGCCCTCTTGTCCGAATTCGCCCAGTTTTTGCGCAGAGCTTGCGGTTCGTAGTATTTATGTGTATTTTGGTTGCATTATCGTGAAAAATACTCCAAAAGTTGCATTTTGAATATATTTTTTGTATGAGCGGTAGTTGTGTCCGTTGATTGATTTTGCTCATTTTCAATCCCCGGAGTTGACTTTGACGAAGGAAGCTGTGCACCAAATTTCATTGAATTATCTTGCTTAGTTTTCCCAAAAAATGTATTTCCAGCCAGCCAGCCACCCAGCCAGAAAGACGGACATGGCTATATCGTCTCAGGAGGTGAAGCTGATCAATAATATGCATACTTTTCGATATCTGCCACGCCTCCTCAGCGTTACAAATGGAAGGACAAAGTGAATATACCCTGGGTGTAAGGTATAAAAATGGCTATGTGTCTGAAGCATTATCACTGAGAAACTTTTCGGCCAATTGAGCTAAAAATTTGGCAGTGAGGTTACCTCAGTTTTGGGAATGTATTTATGCCATACACAAAGGTTTCGGAAGATCACCCGAAGCCTTCATAGTCAAAACAGAGAACATCTAGATATACTCGA
Source organism: Calliopum simillimum (assembly GCA_951812925.1). Classification (NCBI taxonomy): domain Eukaryota; kingdom Metazoa; phylum Arthropoda; class Insecta; order Diptera; family Lauxaniidae; genus Calliopum; species Calliopum simillimum. The sequence goes on along the minus strand of OX638369.1, from coordinate 125,239,221 downwards.
GGAAAAATAGCTAAGGGGTACTATCAAATAGCCTTAACTGATGTTTTTCTGGGAAACTCGAAAGTTCCCAAAGATCACCCGAAGTGTTCATAGCCAAAACGAAGAACATTTTGGGTATGTTATTATTATTATTTTAAAGGCTCTAGATTGTACTGCGACCTAAATCAAAACAGTTCCAGACTATCTATAAATCTTGTTACTGCTATGGGATTAATTTTACCTATGTCACCTGGATCTAAAATCTCAGCTCCTAGATACTTAATTCTGCGTCTAAACGCAGCAGGGCATGCACATAGCACATGCTCTGCTGTTTCCAAGTCCTCTAAGCAGAGTCTACAGGAGTCATCGTCTACCAAACCCATCTTTTTTAGGTGATAATTAAGTTTACAGTGACCTGTCATTATTTCACTGTACGTTTTTATATCTTTTCTGCTGAGATTTAGAATAGCTTCAGCCTTAACTTGTTTTGGATCATTCAGCCTCTTCGCCTGTCGCATTTTTGGGTATGTTAGAGGGATAACATCTATGGCGGACTATCAAAAAGCTATAGCTGATAATTTCCTGGAACACCCGAAAATTCCCTGGGGAAGAAAATCTAGGTAACCTAGAAGAAAAACATCTACGAAGGACTATCAAATAGCCTTAAGTGATATCTTTTTGGGAAACCCGGAAGTTTCCGGAGGTCACCCGAAGGCCATAAGTCAAAACGATGAGTATCTAGGTATACTAGAAGGAAAATATCTATGGCGGAGTATCAACAAGCCTTAATTGAATATTTTCTATTTCCTAGAAATCTCGAAGATGTTTTGACACATGATATTACAATTTCAACCTCTGAAATATTTTAAAAATAATGTTTCTTACGGAAAAGTTGTGGCAAATGAAAAAAACTTGCATTGATTGATTGAGAAGTAGGCGTAGTACATATCTGATTATACCTACTTTTTGACTGGTGTACGATGTTCATGTTCAGCATCTAGTGCAACATTTCAAATATGGCATGAAATTGGGAGTTTTTCTTGTATTTGAGAAAGTCAATGTTCCTTTTTGGCAGAATGTAACTTTTGTGGAACGGGTGATTTTTATTTTTTTTTTTTTAATAACCAAAATTTTTTTTTTTTTTTTAAACTGGCAAAGTATGAAAATTTGTCTGCATTTTAGTGCAATGACGTCTAAATTTCACATCAGTCTACATGACAGCTGAAAGGTGGGTGGCCAGCAATTTCATTAACATGGTTTTCAAATGTTGCAATAACCCATTTTTTTGCGAACGTTTAATAACTTTATTCATTACCATTGCTGTTGTTTCTCTCTCCTTCCTTCTTTTGTATGGTGATATAATTACACTTTCTTTGCAATAAAAAACATTAAATTTTATATTAATTTTTTTTTAACCGAACGATTGAAAATGCGTTTTCTGCTTTGTTTGGCACATGAAATGTTTAAAGCAACAGTTTTCCATTGAACGGTTTAATTGCGCACGCGTTGCTGTTGTCTACATGGCAGTGGTGCTCATCATGCGTTATCATTGAGTTGGTATGTGGTATATGGATTGTCTGGTTGCGTTTTTTTGCACTTGTATTTAAGAAATATTTTTTATTTCTTTTAATTCAATTTCATTATTTTTTATAAATTATTGGCTCTTAAATGGATAATTACAGTTAAATGCTGACCTCACTGATTGACTTTTGAGCAGAATTTTTCCTGAGAAAGAATTTTGTATTTTGAGTTAATAATAGTAATCGAACATACATACATTAGTTGTTTGAGGAAAATTCTATAAGCTAGCTCGAAATTAGCAATTTTTCAGTGGAGCTAAAAAACTGCTTCGCAATAATGTGTCCGAATATCTTTGACACAGCGTGGAATCTCCTTTTTCAGCACATTTACTAGCCTTAAACTGTAAGCTGTTAAATTGCTTTTTTTTTTGGTTAGCAACATTTCACCGCAGAAATGCCGGCAAATTGAAATCTTGCGTGAGTTCTGGGACAGCTTATAACTCTGGAATTCAAAATGATAGAGACATGACACTTACACCAAAAGAAGCGTATTTACATTTAATATTTATGACTTAAATTCCAGAAAATTTTTTTTATCTCGAGTGAGGTTGTTTTATCAAAAGTTCATTAAATTTCATATGACAATTTTTTTAACTTTCTGCGGTCGTAAATATGCAATTAGTTAGACAAAGTAAATACATAAAAAGTATTTCATGAAACGAAAAATCTGTTCAAACTTTATAGGTATCTGTTGAATAAATGGTTTTTTTTTGGGGACTTTTTGTCAAAAAATTTCAAGCTGAAATAACGAGAAAACCAGAACTCAGGCATAAAAATTATTATGATCATTAAGTTCAGCGTACTCGAATTATGTGCTTTGTAGAGTGTTGTATAGTAACGAAAATGTAAGTTCAGTTTTCAAGACCTTACATCTAAAATATACTCTTGATTGTGCCATCATTGTTCCATTTTCTTTACAAATTACTTATGTAGTTTTTTTTCTTCAGTTTCTTTTTTCAACAGAAATCGAAAGTAATTCTTAGCTCCAAATATTTTATTGCATAGTTTCGGGGAATTTTATTATCTATGCAATAAGAAATATTATTAATTCACAGTAATACAACATGATCGTATGCAACATGCAGCTCTGTTATGATATGTTGTAAACATGTTGGATGCTTCTTGCCCAACATCTTCTGCATGAACAAAGAAGTTGCGTTGGGCTTTGTCAATTATGGCATATTAACAGTGAAATGTAAGCGCTAACTGTGTGTAAGCATGTGATTAAATTATTAAAAAAAATAAAATCAATTTAAGCAAATACATTGTGGCTAATGTGAACTAAAAAGACAGATAAAGTTTTTAGTTTTCAAGTTTTTATAGAAATCTTTGAATGTCCGAGGAAACATGCAATTTATGTTGGTTGAAAGTCCACCATAGATGTTTTTTCTCTATTATTCCTTAAAATTCTTTGTTTTGACTCTGAAGCCTTCGGATGAAATTCAGAAAACTTTAGGTGTTCCACGAAACATTCAACTAATGCTTGTTAATAGGCCGCCATGAACGTTTTCCCTCTAGTATACCTAGATATTCTTCGTTTTGACTATGTAGCCTTCGGATGACCTTCGGAAATCTATGAATGTCTTAGAAAACATTCAATTAAAGCTTGTTGATAGTCTGCCATAGATGTTTTCCCTCTAGTATACCTAGATATTCTTTGTTTTGACCATGAAGCCTTTGGGTGACCTTCGGAAATCTTGGATGTTCCAAAAAACTTTCAGTTAAGGCTTTTTGATAATCCGCCATAGATGTTTTCCGTCTGATTTGTTCTTGATTTGAGTACAGTAATAGATTATTTGACCCAGTTATCTGTTCAGTTCTTCATCATAATTTGTTATTGAAAATTTTTTTACGAGTCCTTTTCCAACAAATGCTTCCATTTTCTGCTATATAATTATTTTTGATCTGGATAGAAAACCTCTTGAATCATCCACCAGAAAATCATTAATCTCATGTGACGATTAACTTCATATTCGGATTGGAAAGTCTGACCCGCCTTCTTAAAAAGTTGCCTGAAAATTGTACTACTATATACATCAATCCTTAAAAACGCTTACAACGCCAACGAAATATTTCTTATCTTTGAAATTTTTTTCGGGTAAGTAAGTTAAATGACCTTTTTTGGAATTTGTTACTATAGAAAAGTATTAAAAATATCTCGCTACTGCTATGACTAAATAAACACCTTTTGTTTCTGTAATTAAGATACAAAGCAATTACAACTTCCTATGTACTTTAGCCCATTAGTAAATATTTAAGAAAGCACCAAAATCAAACAAAAAAATACATAGACAAAGATAAAATAAAAGCAAGCTAATCAAATGTATCTCTTTGTTGCAACTGCATCTATCACAACATCAACTTCTAAAGTTTTAATTTTAATCTTAAAGTCAAGTAATTTCCGTACGTCTAGCGATTTTCCATATTTTCCACTTGAAATGCAGCCCATCGTCATAAAGAATACAAAAAAAAAAAAAGCTGTTGCACACTTCAGTTGCATTACTCTTCTTCACACTCACAACTCACGCGATAAAAACACCATGCAAATGCTGCGGTAAAAGATACGGATACATTTGTGCAGATACAAGATAATAACATTTAGATTTTTAATTTCATTTACGGTTCTGGAAAATGTTGCGCATCGTAAAGTTGACAACATCATGCCTGATGTTGAAATTAAATTCTGCAATCGAGTGTGAAGCATAAACTGTTAATTAACAGCTGAATAACAGCGCTTTAACAGCGCAATTTCGCTTTGCGCTATGCTCGTTTACATGCTGCCATGCTGCCAATCCAGATACTGCTGCTTTTTCTTTCTGGCGTTTCTTCTTTTGTTGTTGTTGTTGTCGATTTGTGTTTTTCTTGCGCTTTTTATGCTTCACATCTGAAAACGCTTTTCCCGCAATTTTAGTTTTGATTTGCGTACGACGCGGTTAAGACGAGCTTTTCTTCCTGTGCTCTGCTCCAACTCCTGGATTTCGATTTGTGTTGTGTTCGCGTGATTCTTTGGCTTTTTGGATTTTCGGAATTTCGGACTTTGAAGTGCGGCATTCAAGCGCGCGCGTTTTTTAAGTTTGTGTCGGTTTGCGGTTTTCTTTTGACTTTGAAACGGTTCGGACGCGTAACGAAACGGTTACGATTTTTTGTTTGAATTCGAAAAAAGTGTGTGTTGAAAATTGGGAATAACTCAAAGTGAAAAAAAGGTATTAAAAAAAGTGTAGAATAATTAAAAAATTTAAAACACCGTTATTTATATGAAATAAATCCTTCAAAACACGTTCGTTCACAAAAGCTTTTGTAAAGCTCGAATCATTAGATTCTTTTGGTTTAGTGCCATGATCCTAAAATTAAATTTTTTCAGAATTTTAGGACCTGTTAAGTGGCCGTAATGAGCGATTTAGTCTTTTTAACTTTTTCACTCACTGTGTGCCACACACGATTTTTCTGAATTTTACTTGAGAATATTCGGAAAAGTGCACTGTAACATATGTATCTACAACTTCTGAAATGTGTGCTCTCCCAAATACTATCGGAAATCTCGATTTTACTGAAATTTTGAGGTAAAACGATCCCTGACAGCCCCTCATGTCGAAATTTTCTTGATTACCTATTGAGCATTTCATCCTACACGTCTAGGATTATATTCCACCGCATTTGGTTAAAGAATATGAAAAAAATTTTTTATGAAAACCTGGAATAAGAGAAGATTATTTTCGGATATCCCCATATACGTCGCTATAGATACCAGACGGAACTTTTTCAATGTCTGAAAACCTTTTCAGAATTTTCACACAACTTTTGTAGACAATATATTTTCAAATAATATCGGTCAAATAACCGATTATAATGGCACAAAATGTGTATTAGACCGGGTCAAAATTTAGATTCAAGATAATTTTTTTTTTCATTTTGAGAAAAACCAACTGATTCTACCTAAGGCCTATTTTGGCTAAAAAAAACATGTTTTTTGGACATATGTAACTTTTTTTTCATTAGAAAATGGATACCAAAGAGTGCTTTAGAAATAAAGATTATGTTCTTAGGAAAATTTTCTCGTTTAAAATTTTTATTTTTTTTTTGGGGTATGGACAATATTCGGTTCCCAAAACGGATTTTTTTACGTTTTTCAATAGCGCGGCCGGAAAACGATTTTTTACTCAACAGCGAGGCATTTAAAGAAAAAAGTTTATATCGCAAAATATGCTTAGAATTGTCCGAAAAATATGTGTGAATTTTTCCAGAATTTTTTGAACATTTTATAATTTTCAAAGTTTGGTCAAAAAAATAAAATATGAAAAAATTCACACCTATTTTTTGAAGGATTCTAAGCATTTTAAGTTATACGAAATTTTTTTGAGATGCCTTGGTTTTGAGGAAACCTATCATTTTGCTGGCGAACGTAAGTTTAACAGCTGAAAACTATCAACTTGATAAATTTTTTAAAAACTATGAACTCAAAAAATTCGAAAAAATTCACAAATATTTTTTGGATAATTCTAAGCATTTTTTGTCATATACACTTTTATCGCTAGATGCCTCGCTTTTGAGTAAAAAATCGTTTTCCTGGCAGCTTTGTTGAAAAACGCAAAAAAAAAATCCATTTTGGGACGCGAATATTATCCATACCCTCAAAAAAAAAAAAACTTAAAATTTTTAACGCCAAAATTTTTGTAAGAATACAGTCCCTATTTCTAAAGCACTCTCGGGTATCTTTTTTGTAATGAAAAAAAAGTTATGACTAAAAAACAGGTTTTTCAGCTAAAATGGGTCTTCAGTAGAATCAAAAGTGCTCCATTGGTTTTTCTCGGAACGAAAAAATTATGCAGATATCGTTTTTAAGAGTTTGTCTAACTTCTGAGTCGGTTTTGTGATGATTTTATTTGCTTCATACAAAATCGATCCGGTCTAATGTGTATGACTTTACTTTTGCCTCTTTATGAACTTAATCCACTTACAAAAAAAAAAAAAACAAAAAAAAAAAGGTCCTCCTACGAATCTTATATTTTGTTCGTTGTGTTACCGATTTCCAATCCCCCTGTAAAATATGGTGCAGGACATTCTCGAAATAATGGGAAAATCAAAGGTTGCAGCAAAGACTATCATAGGAGCAGTACTCATTGGTTTGGATCAAAATCCCTGAAAAGATAACCTGCCAGGGGCTTGAATAAAGGTCTAAGCGTCAAAAATCAGTGTTGTTTGACAGTTTTTTAACTTATCTCAAAAACTACGAAATTATTATCAGTAATTCAGAAATCTTTTAACCCTTTCGAACCGGTTGGGACAATAATTCCCATAAATTTTTGAATAAATACATAATGCGGTTATTTACGTCACTTAAATTGAATGAATTAATAAAATTAATGAAATTTTTAGTGATCACTGTTTTTTCATAAAACCACTCCAAGGACATTATACCACAAAAATTCAAATCAAAAACATCTGTTTGGAGTATGGACCAGAAGCGCCTCTGGCAGCGAAAATTTTAATTTAGAGTCGATTAAAAATTATACTTCAATTTAGTTTCTAAGTTTAATCTATCACACATATTGTATATCCCACATTTTTTTTTCGACTTCAAAACTCAAGAAACAAGAGATGCACAGATACTTTAGATCCCAATCAATGTAAGAAATATTTTTTGCTATAGTTATTCTTACAAACCATAGGAATTTTCGATCATCAATTTCGAAAACGGATGCTTCCCAGCCACATTTCTGCAATCAAAAAATCTGCTTTAAGCGTAAAGCAATTTTGAAACATGTTTTCAAATATATTACGTATTAAGGGATGTTTTGCTTTTGAAAGCTAAATTTGTGTGCAACCGAAAGTTATTTTACGACCCTAAAAAATTTCAGTCTGATCTAGACTCCTTCATCTTAATAGAACAGTGCTTGAGATCTTCGCTGCTTGATATATGAGCTGTTTTTCGTAAACGCTTGATTTCTTAATGCTATTTGTTATGGGAAATTTTGTTTTAAATTTTTTTTTTTGTTATAATTTGCGACAAAATATTATAATTATAACATTTTCATATTTATACACGCTTAATGATATTTTTTTTGAAATATTTCCAGCTTAACACCCAAAACAAATTACAATAATATAAGTAATAAAAACAAAAAAGAAAAAAATAACGTGTGACTAATTTCAAATTAATAAATAAGCAAAGTGTTTGAAACGAAATTAGAATTTTAAATAGTGTTACCATATAAATATACGTATAACATAAAAATAAACCTTATCTTTGTAGAAAAAAAATAAAAAAAAAAATAAAAAAGTGCCGAATTACAGCAATAAAAAAAAACAACAACCTTTAGAGCATGCTAAACGTGATTATAAAAATAGAAATAACAATAACAACAATTGAAATAAAACCGAAACAAAATTAATTAAACAAAAAAACAAAAAACATTTTTTTTGTGTGCCGAAAAAGGTTACAAGTTCAACGGCAAATATTTTTCAATAAACAAAAATCACTCGAAAAGTAAACAAAACAAAATAAAAAGATATACTTAAACCATATAAATTAAAAAAAAAAAAAACAAAAATCACAATATCCAAAGATATATAAAAATAAAAAATAAAAATAGTCAACAAACCGTGTAAAATTAATTGTTAAATTAAATCCATTGCTTTCTATCGTAACAATTTTAATTAATACAAAATTACATTAAATTTACATGTGATTTATACATAACAATTTAACGTGCTGTGTCCATGGTGTAAAAGTAGAGTGCAGCGTTTAGTTTATGCTTCAGTAAACTTAATTATACGTACAAACATTTTCGAATTGGTGTATGCGGCAATTGATTTAAGGTGAGTTGGAATTTTTGTGCACAAAACAGAAACGTATCAAAAAGGTAGGTTAATTGTATGCTCACTTTTAAATACATTTAGATAAAGCAAAGATTTGAAAAATACACCCTCAAATATTTCCAAAAAATTTATTTAATTTATCTTATGTCAGAAGTTATTGCAAATCTTTATATTTATGTTTAAGGGGCGCCTTTTTCTAAATTAATATTTAATTACTTTGTGTCATAGCGTTACCTATGTGTGTTTCTTAGAAATTAAAAAAAAAACCAAAAAAATTTATGTTCAATTTATTGACCACAAGTTTTATTCAATTTGACATTATTATATTCAATAATTTACAATGTACCCACTATTGACCACAAACTTTTTACCGCTTCATTAAGTTCAAATCAGTCATTTACTTACAGAAATTTCAACAATTTTGAAGTAATGGAAATTATTTATGGTAGCACGTGTTTAGCAATAACTTAAGAAAATGTTTTGAAAATACTCTATATAAGCAATTCTATATAAAAAGCTTCAAATTGCCTTAAGATATCATAATAAACGTAGAAAATTTGAAAATTACCTCAAAATTATATTTAAATTTTCCATTATATATACTCACTATAAAAGCATGAAATGAAAATGGCATTTTTGCACTTAAATGAGCATAAAACCACAAACTTTTCAACGCTTCATTTAACTCGAAATAGACATTTATTTACAGCAACTTCAAAAGTTTTAAAGTGATTGAAATTATTTATGGTAGCGATATATTATTTTTAAACATCGGACATTACCTGCGGATGTTATGGCAAAACAGACGATTTTGGCTGTTATAGAATTTATTGTTTCCTAGATAAACTCAAAGTAAGCTTTCAAATAGGGCGTGGTTTTGCCAATTATTTTTTCATCGAACCGGCAGAATGTAAATATATATATTTACACAGTCAGATTGACTGTGATATTGCTAAGTTATAGTATTACAAGGTGTCCCAAAAGTCAGTTTATATATGTTTAGCTATCTGCGTAACGAATCCGAAGGACGTAAGGGGTATGTCAATCGTTAGTCCAGCTCCTTGAAATTTAGTCGCTTTAGAGGGTTTTTCGGGAACGGACCGCGCGTTGTGCTTGCGAGAGTTTTACAAAAACGGTGATTGCCGGATTTTTAAAGTGTGCCGCCACTGCCAGAAAACAAATTTGCTGACATGATTTTTTTAGGTTTCTGGAAATTAAAACCTTTTGATCATAATAGTATTTTACAACAATTTATAAATTGTGATGCCATGATGTGCAGACTGCCTCCTACCATACCTTCTTTTCCTAACAAACTTCCAGGTGGTAGTACCTAAAAGGGATAGTTGGGCTATTTTAAATACGTTCTTTAAAATATACACGGATGGGTCAAAATTGGATACATGTACTGGATCAGGAAGTTTTCCGAGTACATAGAACTAACAAAATCGTACAGACAGAGATTTGTGCTGTTCTCAAAATCGCAATTTTTTGGAAGCGTTGTTATTTACTTTGATAGCCAGGCCATCAAAGCAATTTCATCAAATCACATTACTTCAAAACTTATTAAGCTGTTAAGAAGGACCTTTTGCGATATTAGTGAGGACTACAGTATGACTTTTTGCTGGGTTCCCGGTCATAGTAATTGCTGATGAACTAGCTAGGAAAGTTTTAAACCAGAATATTCTTTTGGCTGCCCTTTCAATAAGAAAACACATTAGCGTAATCAAGGGAACAATCGAAAGTAAATGTATTCAGCGTGCTAATTCCAGACGGTCAAATCTACAAACTTGAAAGCATTTTAGATTTATTTAATTTATTTAAGTATGAATCAAACTTAATTTTTTATAGTCAAAAGAGAAAAACAATGTGCCTAATTTAATTGGTGCTATTACTAGAAAACCATATATTTGTAGAAGTTGTAAAGAAACTGATATGGAAGATACAGTTCTTCATGTCTTTGGTCATTTCAATTTTGAACCGCTTGGCTCACTATCTGAAGTGTGCCTTAAATCCGGTAGAACATGTATATGAAAGTGCATGTGGTTCTCCTAGAATTACTTTGTTAAAGCTCTCTGTGTCGGGTACACAATGGGGCCAAATCCGAGCCCTAAGTTAATGATGAGAACATGGTCATCCCTCGGATTTTACCTAACTGAGCATACATAAATCAATAAACCAATTAAAATTCTCTTCAAATTTTTGTTGTTGTTAGTGTGCCGCCAAATTTTGATATTATTAAAAATTTGCCGTGACGAAAGAAACGACTGTTTTAGGCTTTCGTCACTAAAATGAGGCGCCAAGTATACACCTGATTTGAAAATAGTTGAGGGTTTGAAGTGATCGGTTTTTTCTATATAGTCTTCTGTGAATTCTAAACCATTTAATTTCAAGATACGTTATGGCTTGTACCCGTTATTTTTTATCAAATACTTCAGTTCAGCATTGCGTGCAAATGTCGTAACAGTTCTTGGATATGAAAGAAGAAAATGCAAATACTACACAGAACTGTCTGGTATAATATGCTTCAGTTCAGTTCATTGCAAATAAGTACTTTAATTATAGTGTTTATTATAAAATACTACTTTAGTGATAAAAGTGTTTTTTCGCTCTCTTGTGCCTCTCTTTTGCCTCTTTTTTGAATTTTTTTTTTCTAAAATATTTACTATTACTTGCTACAAAAAATCCTTTTTCTGAAAGCCCTTTTCACGTTTAAATTTTTAGGGGGCTCACTAGTGAAAATTTTGGTTAGCTGGTTTTGCATATGAACTGATGCAGCTAGTTTAAATAGAAGATCTCACCAATCCAGTGATATAAAACACACAGTTTTCAAAAAAATGGATTTATGGGGTTTGTAACTCCACTTCATATTTTATTAAGACAAAATCTGTGAAATCTAGAAGAACTAAAAACTGTTTTTAAAAGCGTCCTTATTATATCGTCGGGTTAAAACTACAGCTAGAAATCTTCATTTTTCATGTTTTGAGAAAAAAGCATTTTAGGTTTTTTGAAATTTGTGTTTTGTATGAGATTTTAAAGTTTTGATAAGGATTATATTTCAAAAAAACCGACTAGCCTGGGGCATAGAGCCATTTTTTCTTCATGTTTTTGTATACTTGACTCAAAACATCAAAAAATTTAAATATAGTAAATGTCTAGTTGTAGTTTTCATCCGACGATACTTGAATGAAAAACCCTTACCAATTAATTAATTAGGCAACAACACCGTCCGACACAAAAAAAAAAACACATTAGAAAATCCAAAAAATTCTTAAAGTAGACGTTAAAAAAAAAATACCCGTGTCTCGTGGTGGGGAAAAACCACGTCACATTTTTTTTTGATCGACTTTTGAAGTTTTTTTATCCACATTTGAGGTGTATCATGTGTTCAGCAAACTTATGCAAAATATTGCGGGGAATATTTTTTAGAAAATTTTAGCCCTGTAAAACCCAAACATATGGGTCATTTTTGCCCTTTCCTTAAAAAGGTACAAAAATAACACCTAAAACAGGGGAATATTGAGTCAGTATGTACTACAGAAATATTTGCTATACAAGCTTAATTTTATCCCGAAAGCAAAAAATCGTTAAAATCAGTAAGCAGTTCTAACAATAAATATTTTCCAAATTTCACCCCACTGTAAAACTCTAAAACTACATTTTGGACAAAACTCGTTCTCACAAGATTACATATAACGAAATCACACAAGGATAATTTTCCTGGAATACATTAACCTATTATATCCTGCTTTTATGGGTCATTTTGACCCCTTTTCTAAAACTGAGCCACAATGGGTTGAAAAAATTTGCAAAAATATCCTACAAAAAATTTCACAAAGTCCTAATTGATTTTAATGATTTTTTTGGTTTCGGGCTCAAGATTCGACCTTTACGTGTTTAGAAACTAGTAGTGAAATTTTATAGCAAATATTTCTGCAGTACATACTGACTCAACATTTCCCTGTTTTGGGTGTCATTTTGGGGGTTAAACAGGGTTAAAATTTTTTACAAAAATATTCCCCGCAATATCCTGCATAAGTTTGCTGAACACATGATACATCTCAGGTGTAAGGATCATATGGTTAAATTCATCGATTTAACACAAGAATGCGGTATTTTCGGTTTTTTCATGTACAGTGGATAAAAAAACTTTACAAATCAATTAAAAAAAATGTGACGTGCTGGAGAAAAACCACGAGGAACAGGTATTTTTTTTAACGTCTACTTTAAGAATTTTTTCGATTTTGTAATGTGTTTTTAAAAAAGTTCGAAATTGTCGAACAGTGCAATTAATTGCACTTTCATACTGAATGAAGAAAACAAATCTAGGGCTGATTTCATATAAATCCATCCAGCGGCATTGGATTATCATTATCAAAGAAACCACTTAATTGGCAATAATACAATTTTGTTTTTAAATAAATTTTTGTCATTGCAAGTTATCGAATCAGACAATTGAAAAGAATTTTTTTGGTTTTGTATTTTTTTGAGTTTTTTTTTCTTCTACTTTTATATGATAATTTCAACTTTCATTTATGAATAAAGCATGACATGGCAAAAATCAATACAAAAAACATGCACAATAAATAATTAACATCAAAAATCATGCCCAGCACTTGTTTTATACCTTCTAGAACCAAATAAATGGAACATTTATTTCATACCCTAAAAAGAATCAGCATGACCTTGGAAAATTTGTTAAAAGTAGGCTAACACATTTAAACATAAATAGCAAAACTTACATACTCGTAAGATAAGCTTTTAATTAATTTATATTTTTGTTTTTGTAAAAATAAACAAATTTTGAACTTAACATTCAAAAATTCATTTATGATTAATATTTTCTCTATTGTTCTTTACAATTTATGTTTATTTGCTGAGAAAACATATCAAAGTTCTTTATTGCTCTGATATTAAAAATTATCCATGAAACTTTCTTTCGTTTAGCCAGTCAGTGTGATATGTTTACATTCGTATTGAAACTCATTATTCTTGCATTATAAACATTAATTTATGAGGCCAAGAAGTTTTCAGATTTTTCATTGTTGTCGGTAATTTTTTCCAATTTTATGTAAGAGTATACTTACTGTGGCAAGGGCTCGCGATACTCATTTCGCTGATTAATTGCATGATTTACATTAAAAAAAAATAAAAAATGTAAATAGATGTAGGTGAGGAACAACACTTTTGCATATGGCTTCCGAAGGTTATTGTTTCTAACGGCTAAAGTCATTGTAGTTTTCGGATATTACCTCATGATAAGAAAATATGTTCTGTTGCAACCTTACTTAGTTCAATTTGTGGAGTATACTCTTAGAAACTCGCATTCTTATTATAGCTTTTCTCTAACGGAATTGCTGAGGTTTCTTATATATTTTGATTTTGTATTAAGCAAAATGTTACCATCCCGAAACCGACTCAAAAGTTAGAGCTACTCTTAAAAAGGCCTTTGGCTAAAAAACATGTTGTTTGGTCATGACTTTTTTTTTTTCATTAGAAAACGTATACACAATAGCGCTATTGAAATAAAGATTATGTTCTTACAAAAATTTTGGCATTTAAATTTTTTTCTTTTTTTTTATGGTATATATAATATTCGGTTCCAAAAATCTATTTTTCTTACGTTTTTCAATTACCCGGCCGGAAAAACGATTTTTTACTCAGAAGCAAGGCATCTAATGAAAAAAGTGCATACGGCAAAAAATGCTTAGAATTGTCCAAAAATTACTTGTAAATTTTTTCATTAACTTTACAGTCATTCGAGGATCCTTTCAATTTATAATTTTGGAGAAAAATCTATGAAGCATTTTTTGAAGCATAAAATCTCAACTTTTTTCGGGTCCAACATTTTTAAAGACTTAAGCTGAATTAAGTATTACCAACAGTTTTGTAGTCTTTGAGGTATGGAACCTCAAGGGTTCATATGTCTCACCATAAAGTGACTCGAATTGGGATTCTTTCAGTCTGAGTCATAATATTCACAAATTCTTCAAAACAGCGAAAGAGCACAACACAGTGAAAATGTACCATTTTGTGTAATGTTTTCACTCAGTCTTTTTGTCATCATTTTTGTTACTTCTATATTGTTCAGACTAAGCCATGTGCTAAAGATTTCGAAACGGCGTTTCTGCTATGGTATTGCTGTCTTGTTGATCTGATTGTTGTCTCAAGAAAGAAAAGTTCGGGCTTGAGTCTTTTAGAATAAGAACAAAACAAATTGTTCTGATGATGATAAGTTCTGCTATTGATAAGGAAACGTCTAGAAACGACGAGGAGGCGTGTTCGAGCTCGAACTTTGAAAAATTTATTTTTTCAAATTAGAATTTAAATGAACATTTAATATGCTTATTATCGGATTATAATGAGGTTTTTTGATTTTTATTAATGGATATTTAATATATCAATTGCAAAAATTTATAAAACAAAAACTTCCCCCTATTTTTTTTTTATTTAAAATTAATTGGGAAAATTTATTTAAAAAAAAAATATTGTCATTAAAAATACATTAAAAAAAATGGTGAATTTTTGTGTGTAATTTACATTCACTATTAAAATTAAATGGAAATTTGCAATGGAATTAAACATCTGTTTATAATTTTCTGTTTTACTTTGTTAAAAATCTATGAATATTTTGTTAAAAATTTTGTCAACCAATGAAGAAAATGAAAAAACAACTTCAGAACAAACTTGACATAGAGTTCTCCACCCTCAAATTTTATTTATTTTTTTTGAAAAAGAACAAAAACAAAAAAAAAAAAAACGAAATTAATCGAAATTTATGTTTAACTTATGATCAATTTTAGATAGCATTTGAAACATTGAAAACAAATTTTTTTCTAAACTGATATCATATCAACAAACATTCGCTTGTAGTACTATACGTATGTTTGTATGCATTTAGAAAACAAAAACAAATAAAGAGCAACCAACTGTGCTGGACTCTAAACAATCAACGCACTGAAAATGTATCCAATGTCGATTTACATCAATATATCGCACGCCGCTGTTGTGATGATGATCGTGCGAATCCACTAAGTACATACGGATGGATACGTACGTACGTACATATGCTACAAATAGATGCTGTACGTAGCTCAACCATGTGACGACACTCCTCTTCATTTGCCATACGATCGTAATGAGTTTGATTCAGTGGAAGCCATAGAGATTAGTGCCAGTATTTAAGCAAAAAAAAAAAAAAAATACTGCAGATTTACGTTCTTAAGCCATTGCGATGGTTTTACTCAATTTTACTTAGATATCGTGCATAAAAATGTTCGAAAAAATTACGATAATTCGGACACTCCTATGTTGAACGACTTTTCCTGAATGCCATATGCTATACCTTTTTCTTTCTTGTTTTCATACTTAAACTCTCTAAAAAATAGCTGTCCAAAAAATTCTTCAATCCCCTTCTTCGACCACTGCCTGATTTTGTGAGTTCTGCGCCTTACAGAGAACACCGTTTTGTACGGTGTCCACTTACGAAAGCTTCGTTAAGTAAAGAAAAAAGTCGAAACTACCAGATAATTGTATAATATTCTTGATAAGAGCTAAAAACACTTTCTCAAAAATAATAATAAAGACAAAGGCCCCTATTGCGGTTATCTTTTTGCGATAAAATCGATCAGCCATCGATCTTTCTTCTAGCACTATCTTCGAAACTATTGTGGCTGTGATCATCTCACTTTTTTCGAAATTTGCAGTTGGGTTCTCTGATTTTTATAAAAATTCACAGAGATGTTCTAAGTGCTTAGCATGGAGACCTCTCATTATTAGTTTTGCGAAAAAAATTTTTTTTTCCAAGTTACGGGCATGGAACTTCAGAGTGTCCAAGTGGTGTTTTTGCGAAAAATCGATGCAATTTTTTTTTTTCTAAGTCCCGCCACTTTGTCAAAAATAAATTTTTAAAAGTTTTGTTTTCGGATTCTTGTAGCATTTTAAACGTTTATTTATTTTTTATTTTTAAATTTGGAAAGTTTTGAAAATTTACAAAATGGCGGCCATTTTTTGAAAAATCTTAAAAGTTGATTATCTCAAAATAATATTCGTTTTATTTTTTTATTTTTTTTTTTTACAAAAAGGCGAATGAAATACAAACATTTTGTAGAAGACTTGTTTTGCGCTAAATGGCTGCGAGAGCCACAGGAACATTTTTTCTAAAAAGTCACGTGACAATTTTTTTAACTTTGTTTTGTGCTTTCATTTACACCCACTAGGTGGCCAAAAAAAAAAATTTGAAAGTACAAGGATATAACTTCCATTACTTAGAAAATAGAAGCTATACCAAAAAAACCAATATTTCCTGTATGAATCATAAAAATAAGTATTGACGAAATGACGGCCATGTTTTTTAAAATCTTAAAAATCAATTTTCCAAAAAAAAAAAAATTTTTTTTTTCTTAAAAGTTTTTTTAATGAAATCTTTTGAAAGGTTATGATGAACATTCGTTTTTCAAAACACAAGTTAAAAAAAATAAAGTAAAAAAATTTTTTTTGGAAAATTGATTTTAAGATTTTTCAAAACATGGTCGTCATTTCGTCAATACTTATTTTTATGATTCATATAGGAAATATTGCTTTTTTTGGTATAGCTTCTATTTTCTAAGTAATCGAAGTTATATCCTTGTACTTTGAAATTTTTTTTTGGCCACCTAGTGGGTGTAAATGAAAGCACAAAACAAAGTTAAAAAAATTGTCACGTGAGTTTTTAGAAAAAATGTTCCTGTGGCTCTCGCAGCCATTTAGCGCAAAACAAGTCTTCTACAAAATGTTTGTATTTCATTCACCTTTTTGTAAAAAAAAAAAATAAAAAAATAAGAAGAATATTATTTTGAGATAATCAACTTTTAAGATTTTTCAAAAAATGACCGCCATTTTGTAAATTTTCAAAATTTTCCAAATTTAAAAATGGAAAATAAGTAAACGTTTAAAATGCTACAAGAATCCGAAAACAAAAATTTAAAAAATTTATTTTTGCCAAAATGGCGGGACTAGGAAAAAAAAATTGCATCGATTTTTAGCAAAAAAACCACCTGGACACTCTGAAGTTCCATGCCCATAACTTGGAAAAAAAATTTTTTTCGCAAAACTAATAATGAGAGGTCTCCATGCTGAGCACTTAGAACATCTCTGTGAATTTTTATAAAAATGTAAATGGCATAAATCAATGAAATCGGTGCAGTAGTTGAAACTTGTGTAGAATAATCGTGAAGGATTCTTAAGCCTAAGTTGTGACAACATCGTGTGAAAGCAAAAGTTAAATGGATAGATTTCGATATGAACTTAAGCATATTAAAATAAAAAACATGTTAGCAACGATATTCAATTAGAACAGTCATAATCTATCAGAATCCTGCAGTAAAAATATGAAATAGTCTACAAAAAATGCTAGTTCACGGTTTACACTAGCCCGAAACTAATGAAAAAGGGATGCAGTGGAGGCTGGTTTGATATCAGTTTTTAGTTTGTAGGGGCAAATAAATTTGAATCGTGACGAAAACAAATTACAATTTTCGATATTTGCTTTTGAAATAATTTGTGTTTTGTGTCACTTGAATTGTGTCAAAGTAAATTGTGGAAAAAAATGAAATTATTGACTTAATTTTTGTTAATGCTGTAATACATGTAATTCAACTTTATTTTATTTGTTTTAAGAAAATATAAATTCAAATAAAAACTAGTAAGGGTGTAAAATTTGGCCTGGCCAAACATGAAATACCCTACACTGCAGTATTTTTAAAATTTTGCTCATATGGGAGGTGCTACGCCCTCTTGTTCGAGTTCACCCAGTTTTTGTTCAGAGCTTTCATTTATAGTTCTTAGTGTCTGAGTTAAATTTGGTTCGAATATCTCAAAAATCGCTTTCAGTATAGCGTTTTGAAGCTTTTGCTTATATGGGAGGTGCCACGCCCTTTTGTCCGAGTTCGCTCAGTTTTTTCTCAGAGCTTGTGCTTATAATTTCTAGTATTTATGTGTATTTTGGTTGCATTGTCGTGAAAAATACTCCTAAAATTGCATTTTGAATATATTTTTCGTATGGGCGGTAGGCGTGTCCGTTAACCGATTTTGCTCATTTTCAATCCCCCGAGCTATCTTTGATGACGGAGGCAGGGTACCAAATTTCATTGAATTATCTTGCTTAGTTTTCCCAAAAAGTGTATTTCCACACACATCACCCAGCCAGCCACCCAGCCAGCCAGCCAGCCAGCCAGACAGACGGACATGGCTATATCGACTCAGGAGGTGACGGTGATCAAGAATATATATACTTTTCTATACCTGCCACGCCTCCTTCTCTGCGTTACAAACGGAAGGACAAAGTGAATATACCCTGGGTGTAGGGTATAAAAAAAAAAATATATTACTATAGGCCTATTCATACCACAACTAGCCCTGGACTGGTGTAAAAGTAATGCATAAGAGGCCAATTGAAATTTCGTAGGACATCATCACACAAAAAATAACAGTTGCTTGTATGCAAAAGGAATTGCAGTCGGACTAGTACTGGTTGGTAGAGGACTAGTTAATGGACTACTCTTAAACTAGTCCGTTTGCCTGCAAAGGAACATACAAAATAGTTTTGCCAGTGGGAACAGCAAGATGAGGCGATGAGTTGCTTTCGATCTCAGAGATTTCGAAACTAAGAAAAAAGCCAAATGTTCAAAATGTGTGGTTTTTATTAATCAGTTCAAGTTGAAAATGGTGTCTGACAATGAAGCACGTAATTCAAAAAGTATTGCTCATATACCTGTAGGATTTTCAGATATCCTTGCTTGAAGTTGCAGAAAACGCTGGTTTTAGGCTTATGGCGCATTTCTAGGAAACGCTGTAATTCTATTTTTTCAATTGCATTGAATAGCCATGATCTTCCTTATCAAACTATGCCTGCGAACTTTTCCACTTATGCTCTTACTTTTCGAGCTATCTATATTGAAAGTAAAGGCAACAAAATTTTAAGTGTTTTGTAGCCATAAATCGGTTTTCCGCTACAAATATGATTGAGTCCTTTGTATGGGAGTTGAGATGCATTTACTTCAAAGGGTAATATATCGAAAAGTAAAAGTACAATCGAAAAAGTTTGAAGGTATAGTTTGCTAAGGAAGATTATGGCTATTCGATGTCATTGAAAAAATGGAATTACGCCTTGTCTTGGAACTGCGCCATAATTAAGCCTGATAATATGTCTTTTTGCAACTTTAAGTCATTTTGCAACTTTAAGCAATATATGAGAAATTCTATCCTCAGATTCGGATTCAGCGTTGAATAGTACTTAAGGGCACATAGCTGTGGATTTTTGACAAAACCACCTTATTTAAGATAAGACAATTTTCCAGGATTTAAGTAGTAAATATAAAGTTTCGATACGCTTCTTTCGGTGTAATAGTCTATTCTCTATGAATTTTTGTTCCAGAGTGATAAGGGTGTCCCATAAAATTTGAATTTGCCGCCATTTGTGCGGAGAAGTTTTTTCAACCAAAATAAGAATACAGTTTGACAGTTGATAAAGAAACCTTAATGCTGCATCAAAAAAATTCAGTAAAATTTTGGAAAAGCAGATTTTAGATGTCTTGAAAAGTTGCCAATTTCGAGTTGGGTTGTCTTATCAAAATATCATAGATATGTTTAGTCAAAAGTTTATTATGTATTTTTTAAATAAATTATGAAATATGCATTAATTGGTATATTTAACCTAAGGGATGTTACGGAGGTGGTTTTACCGGAATTGGACTCGGGACCAAATATTTTAAATGTGAATTTTTCATCGGAGACAAAGACGGAATCGGAGTCGGACATAAAAGATATATATTACGGGAACTTTCATTGCATTTTTCCTTTCTTTAATTTTTGTCGCATAGGAAACCCAACTTATTCGTAGGACTGTAATAGTTTTTGAGCCCTCTATATTCAAAATTCAATGATGAAAAGTAAAAATTCTGAAAAAAACCTTTCTTGGAAATTGCAATGAAAAAAATAAGTCACATGACAGCTTAAAATTCTTACATATGTATCAGCTGTGCGATCATTAAGATTTTTTTATTTAATTTTTTTTTTGGCGCTTACAGTTCGGCCTTTGATTTAATGAATATCATTTAAAAATTTAAGCAAAAATTAAGCAGCAACACCAGCGCAAATTGGGGATTCATTGGGGCGGGCACAAAATGACGCAATATCGATTGGAATTTTTTTTGGAGCCATACTTAAAACAAAATGTTTATTGTGGCGTCGTCGAATATAATGTAATATGTATGACGACGAGGAGTAATTTCAACAATATCGAAATAGAGAAAAGCGTAACTCAGAAAAAAAAGTAGAAAAAAAAACTTGCAATAAATCTTATCGTAGACGGAAATTGCTTGATTGTCAAAACTATGTCAACTGTCATCGTTTGGCAATAGCGAAAATCGAAATTGAAAAAAAATAGAGAAAAAAAAAATCTTTTGGTTTATACCCCCCATACAAAAATCAGAACTGATCGTGCATGACATATTCGCGTAATTTGTCGTAGGTAACGAATGTAACGTAACATCAACTGGGCGGGGCTGTGAACGTGAGGAATGTTTTCGTTAGATAGATTAATAGCCAGATAGTTAGTGTATGTGCGCGTATGTCTCTAACCAAGACGGAAGATGCATTATATGTTATTGACCTTCATGCTAAGTTGATTAAGAATCCAAAATGAAGAAAATTCTGATGATGATGTGGGCTTAGGGCGCTTCAAAAAGTTCTTTTCATTAATCAAATATTTTATTTATAAATAATTGATAAAATTCTAATTTACATGACTTACGCTTAAGTCAAACATTTCATTACAAAATATACACAGATACCCATCCTTTAATTGCCCATATTCATCAATTTTTATCTTCAACGTTTAAGATAAATTTCAAATTAAAACCATTAATCAAAAGTCATCACATTAACGTGACTAAAGTTTTTTTGGCTTTATCACTAAATGATATTAATTAAATTAAACGTAATTCATTCAAATTGTGAGCAAACAAAAGCAGATAAAAAAAAGGTTCAACACTAATGTTCCAATTTAAATCATCAAACGTACGGATGAGCAACATTTATCATGAACCATCAAAGCGGCGCAACTTAATTTAATGGCAGGCTTAAATGACACCAACATCAACATCAACAGCAGCAGCAACAACATTTACGTTAACAGCAATCTATGTAAATTGGCCACAAATTTGATATTCACTCTAATTGATTATTAAAGGTGGAGATAATATAAGTAACTGATTATAGTCTTTTTCTCGTTATCTATGGAGTTAATGAAGCCATTTTAAATTAAATTAACAGTTTTTGGATGTGGGCATTTTTCCAAATATGCTGGGAGAAAAATTATTCACAGCCAACATCAATATAGTATTTACATATAAGTAAACTTTTCTTCAGGAAGAGGAAATGCTCTTATCTGACAATTAAACTCTTTTTTTATACATTTTTTATTATGAATGTTCCGTGGGAGGTTTGTTCGTTTTGGGAAATTTTCACACTAAAAGTCAATTCTCAGTTTTTTGATAAACTTAAGTTTTGATTTTATGTAATAACGGGAACACTACCATTTATGATTAAGTCTACACGGAGAGCAAAATGCACTAAAATAAAGCCGAAATGAAATTTTGGGAATTGCACAAAATCATGCCAAAATATGCTCATCTTGTTTGCAATTCGAGCTCAAATTCGAGCCTAATACACGTTTTGATAATTTAGACAATAAGTATTCCGGTTTGAGTTGGCTGAACTTAAGCCATTTTGTGCTTATTTATCGTAAAACAAATCTGAAAATTTGTGCTTAGTTTGAAAACTTTTTTGCTGTTTTTATGATTCTCAATAAGTTTATGTCAAATACTGCTTAAATTATTTCTGCCCGACAGTCAAATTTTGCATATGTGGTAAAATGACTACTATAGTACTAAAATACCAAAATGGGATGTTACGATTAAGGATGTGCAATGAGCTGATTGAACCTCTTCGAACTTTCGCTACATACAACGAACCAAGATCGATCAGCTCAGCTCAACTCAGCTCAGTTCGTTGGCTCAATAAGATCGCGTGTTTTGAGCTGATCGATCAACTCATCCATTTTAAGCTGATCGTTTGTTTGTTCAGCTCAGAAACGCTCAGATTAACTTTTTTAAAGTTGAACAAAAACTTTTAGGGTTGCCACCTGGATTTTTTTGTAAGTTTAGCTTAAACGATTTTCACAAAATTTCAAAAAAAAATCAGGTGGCAACACTTAAAATATATGATGGATTTAAAAAAATTTTTTTTTATTGTCTTAAAACTAAAATTAAATTCTTTTTGAAATATAAAACATGTGGCAACCTCTGAAGCTTGTGTACAATTTTCAAAAAGTTCATTTAAGCGTTTTTAAAACCAAAAATTTGAATTTAGTTACAAAAAGTATGATTTTAACAAAATTTTAGAAAATAACCAGGCGGCAACCCTGAAAGTTTTTGAACAATTTTAAAAAAGTTTATCTGAGCGTTCCTTCAACCAAAAATTTGAATTTAGTCACAAAATCTATGATTTTAAAAGAATTTCAGAAAATAACTAGGTGGCAACCCTAAAAATATATGTTGGATTTTTAAAAAGGTAATCTTAGCGTTTAAAGCTAAATTTACAAAAAAAAACAGGTGGCAACCCTGAAAGTGTTTGTACAGTTTTAAAAAAGTGTATCTGAGAGTTTCTGAGCTGTACATACATATATACAAGGTTAGGTCAGATTAGATTAGGTTAGGTTAGGTTAGGTTAGGTTAGGTTAGGTTAGGTTAGGTTAGGTTAGTTTAGGTTAGGTTAGGTTAGGTTAGGTTAGGTTAGGTTAGGTTAGGTTAGGTTAGGTTAGGTTAGGTTAGGTTAGGTTAGGTTAGGTTAGGTTAGGTTAGGTTAGGTTAGGTTAGGTTAGGTTAGGTTAGGTTAGGTTAGGTTAGGTTAGGTTAGGTTAGGTTAGGTTAGGTTAGGTTAGGTTAGGTTAGGTTAGGTTAGGTTAGGTTAGGTTAGGTTAGGTTAGGTTAGGTTAGGTTAGGTTAGGTTAGGTTAGGTTAGGTTAGGTTAGGTTAGGTTAGGTTAGGTTAGGTTAGGTTAGGTTAGGTTAGGTTAGGTTAGGTTAGGTTAGGTTAGGTTAGGTTAGGTTAGGTTAGGTTAGGTTAGGTTAGGTTAGGGTGGTGGTGAAATAAAAATGTATTAAACTATTCCTTGTCCACCTTAGTCTGATATGACGTTCCTTTCTATGGACGGCACCACAACTTCTTGAAACTTCTTGAAAACTTTTTCCTTAGGTACAGAAAGCGTTTGAATTTGTAAGTAAAAAAAAAGAATAAAGAATACAAAGTACAGGGAATCTCACCAAGCCTATGCCGCTTTTGAGTAGAGTATAGTGCAGTCACACTACGCAATTCGGCTATTAACTGTAACTGTGTACACAAAACGCACTTTTCTTTAATGCACACAGAAGAACAACGCTGATTTATGTTATCTTTTCAAAAAAAAAAAAAAAAAAAACGACTACGTGCAGAACTCTTTCACAATATACTTAGATACTCCAATTTTATCTTCACATATTGTACTCTGTCTGCCTCAACCAGTACCAATTGCGATAAGTGGTAACATAATTTTTCCGACATTATTGCATTTGGTTAACGTACTCTACTTGTTAGACGATTACAAAATTTTTTAATTTGAAACTCATGTTTACATTTCTCCAACACTTTTTTTGCGTAATTTTCCCAGATAAGCACTTTGTACAACATTTATCTACAAATAGTTAATAATTTACATTTTGTATTAAGATAATGAAGATGTCAGAAAAAGAAAAAGAATTTATATCTACAAAATTCAAGTTTCACTTTCTGTAGCTTAACGATGCGCTTTTAAAAATCTATTGCATATAAATTCATCATTATCATAAATGGGTCAAACCGTCTGTATATGTTGGAATAAAGGCAGGAAAAATTTCATTTAGATTTTTTATTGTAATCAATCGTGGCATTTTGTGGCCACCACTTCGGCACAACCCCTGGAGAATCATCGTTGTCATTGTCAATAAAGCGTCGCTTACATATCATTGACTTTTAAGCATTATTGGAAAAGTCTTAAATGCTGTTTTCTAATGTTAAATGTTTGGTCTATTTATTGTCTGCTTAAATTTTATATAAAAATTTACGATTTCAATGTTGGCTGGAATGAGAGGGGTTGAAAAGCGTCACGATTTTAGCATTGCAAATTTTCAAAAAGAGTGTCATGCTGTTTTTCTTTGGCAATTTAACAAAAAATACATAAATATTTATTAAAAATTTTGCAAAGAATGTGTATAAATGTTATAAAAGTTTAACACTAAACTGTCTCACATGACTTAAAAAAAATACATTTTCTTTTGAGTTGACGACTGCTCTTTAAATGTTCTTTTCAAAATGACGTCATAAATGTCTTTCTCCTTAAGGAACATTGAATAAACTATATTTTAGAAATTTTGAATTTAATCGTACTGTTGTTATAATTTTGGATTGGATTTCCTTAAATATATTATTTAAGGGCATTCCCGAAATGATTTGCTTAGGGTTTTCAAAAAGTAATTTTTTGTTTTTTTTATTTTTTACGTACTTATGGATGCTGTATATGGCAAAATATATGGCTGAGTATATGGCAAGAGCTCACCTTCCTTTTTGACATTCTCAAATTATTTTCATAATATTTCTTTCAGCTGAGTTTTAAGGAGTGTCTACGAAAGGATTTTAAATGGTTTATTGAAATATTTACGGACGCCTTCACTTCAACATATCGTCCCTTAGCTTCCAACACCGCCTAGGTCATTTTTAGCACCTTTACAGGAGACGGTGTTCAGGCGGTGTTTAGACGGTGTTCAGAGGGCAACCAACTTGAGCGCTGTAACTACTTTTTGAATTACGGCTTCTGATTGTCTGAAATCTACATAATGTGACGAATGGTAAGACGTGCAATGAGTAGCTCCACCAAATAGATTAAAATGTCAAAACCGCCAATTTTCAACTTGAGCGGTGTTGGAATCTAAGAGACGATATGGCAAAAGTTAAACATTATTTACGACATTCACGAATCACTTTTTAAGTGCATTTCCGAGATGATTTCCTTTAGATTTTTGAAAATACTTATCGACAACTAACTAACTAAAGACGGGTCAGAAATCTGCTTTGTTCTATAATGTCAGGATTTTGAGATATCCCTAATTAAACGTTCAAAACTTTCTGTCTTTAGGTATAAGAGATATCTAAAGATGCTGATTTGATAGATAAAAAGGCTATCAAAAAAATGTTTTAGGAAAGTTTTCCGATCAGTGCTTTTGTAGAATCCTTAGGGAGATGAAAATAGAAAACAACCTAGAACATCGTTGAGCCGAATGATAGAATATGTATGATAAGTCAAAAATCGGAAGGAACTGGAAAAACATAACACAATGATATAGAGATCGAAGAGATTCAGGGGACATTCGATTTTGTAATTGAAAACAAAAAAACACTATTTAAAAATTTTATTATGAAAAAACTATTATATTTATTGACAAAATTTCTTTTGAACATTGTTAAGTATTGTCCAAAAAATATGAAAAAAATTTTATTTTTTTATTTTTAGTTTCCCTTGGCTGCTGTAGAGGGCGTTATCCAAAAGTTACTTTTCAAACTGGTAGGAAATTTATCTCCGAATCTACTCGACGGATTTTAAAAAACCAAAAAGCATTCGGTTACTCATAAAAAATATTAAACAATAAACCTCTGAAAGTTTTAAAAAATACGCCCCCCTTTTTTACGGGGCATTTTTTGAGGCTAAGTCCCTGAATTTTTTCGCATTTTTCATAAATATTCATACAAAAACTTCAAAATATAAAAAAGTATAAATGTTAAAGGCTTATTGTATAGTTTTGGGTCTCAAGAATAAAATTCATTTTGAATTTTTCAAAAATCTGTTACAGGAGGTCTAAAATATTTCCTACCGTTTAAAGAGTAACTTTTGGATGGCGCCCTCTGCAGCAGCTAAGGGAAACTAAAAATAAAAAAAAATTTTTTTTTCATATTTCTTAAACAGTGTTTAACAATGCCCAAAAGAAATTTTGTCAAGAAATATAACAGTTTTTTCATAATAAAATTTTTAAAAAGTGTTTTTCTTTTAAATTACAAAAGCGAATGTCCCCTTCAATAACTTTTGTTCGGTATCTGCGCTACTAAGGAGCAATATGATAGCTTGTTTATAGTAGTAGTTTTCGTATACAAGGGAAAGTATAGAAATTAGGTCAACTACAGTCTTTAAAATGAAAACAAAAGCATGACCCATAAAAAATAAAATACAAAAAAACATTTTCTGCCTGCAACATTTGCTATTGTTTTTCTATGGAATGAACTTGACTTGACACAATCAAAAATGTCAAAAGTGCATCATAATAAAATAAAAAAGCAATAACAACATTTTGAAGTGTTTTTTTTTTATCATTTTTGATTGTTGACAAGTTGAAGTCGTTTTATTTGTTGATATTTTTTTTTATTCGTCCATCCCAAGAATTTCCGAAATGGATAGCAAAATGCGTGCGGCAATTTCAAATTGACTGTAGAGAAGTTGAGTTTATGTCTGTCTGTCACTCAAGTATCATAATATGAGCGTAACTAAATGCATGACAGCTGTGGACATACATACAAATTTGAGGAAGCTGTGATTTTTTGTCTTTTTTATTTAAGAAATATTTTACAAAATAAAGTAGTTTTTAGTTAAGGGCAAGTCTGGACATTAACTCAAAATACTAAAAGTCTTCGATTCTCAAATTTTAAGCCGATCTACAATCATGTGAAGTTGGTGCCGCAATTTTTGAAAAATTTTTAGAGTTCTCAGTCCAATTCACGAAATTCGAAATAGTTATGCGAAATTGGACCAAAAATTTCCTTTAAAATTTTTCATAAAAAAATTTCTTCCAAAAACATAGTTCTGGATAGTTCGAAGAGTTATGTTCTCTATTCCTAATATTACTTCTCCGAATTATTCGTAGTTTTAATGCTAACCGCTAAATAAGTTTCCATCGTAGAGGAGTTCTGCATAGAGTTCTGGATAGCACTCGAAGATTTTTACAGAAAAACCTTAGATTTCTAAAGATAAACTTTTCCACATTGTTCGTAGTTTTCATGTTAATCGCTAAATATCCGGTCATTCGGAAAAAAAAAATTGATCTGAGAGGAGTTCTGATTGGTTGGACTTCTCAGAAATCTATTCAGAACTCCTCTGCGATAGTTTTTTTTTTTTTATGAGAAACCGATGGAACGTTATTTAGCGCGTAACATTAAAACTAGGAATAATTTGGAAAAGTAGTACTAGGATTTTCTGTATAACACTTCGAGCGTTATCCATCAAAAAAAATCAAAAATCCTGTCATAGATCTACTTATCTAACTAATTAGGTTCCTATTACTTGTCAGCCAAATTCTGATCATAAACTTTGACTGAAAAATGTTGTGTCTTTCTGAACTTCCCGGAAGTTGTTAGAATTTTTTCAGACTCTTTGAGCGCTGCGATAAATTCGGAATTTATGTAGAACTCTTCGAGCGCTATGCAGAACTCTGATCAGAACTTTTTTTTTTCTGCAAGAAATTTTTTTTTTTTAATTTTTCCAAAAAAAAAAAAAAAAAAATTTGAAAAAAAAATACATTGTGTAAAGAACTCTCAAACTATTTCGAATTTTTTGAAAAAACACCAGAACTATTCCCAACGGACACAAAACTCTTAAAATTTTATCGATTGGAGAAAATTGCGGATCCAACTTCACATGAATGCCTTGGGTATGATATGGTTCGAAAGTCTTGAGACCGACATACGCCTCAAACGCAGATTTATAGTAAACGTCTAAAAAAAGGTGGATAGGAACAGTGTTCAGAACCCATTCTGGTTGACTGAAAGTCACTTAAGCATTATTGGAGAAAAAAATAATATAGCCAATTTAAAGTGTATTTTCTCGCCTATATTTTTTGTGTTTGTTTTGACAAGTAACCTTTCAACTTGCTCATACGCCACTATTCAACCTGTCATTAATTCTGCTTAGAAGTTTTAATGTTTCAAGTGCTTTCATGTGATTTTCCCACAACTTAATCAATTTATCAAACAAAAATGTTTTTATTTTGTTGCAACTCAATCACCGTTTTGTCATCATAGTTGGTGTCCATTACATAACCTTTTACTCTTATCAGCAAAAATATTTTTATTGATTTATAGCAAATACAGCACCCTCTACGTTAAAATATTGTCGGTGCATAAATTACTTAGCACAGTGTTTACTCGAAAATTGTGTAGCTAGAAGCATTGTTTTGGCCGCAAAATGCTTTAGCCAAGTTTTTGGTGCTAGTTTTGGACCCGTAACCATTTTGGAAACTGAAAAATGCTCTTAAAAATGGAAAAAAATGTTTGCTTTAAAATTTAAATTGTTCAATGTTTTACATGGATTTTGAGCCACCAAAACCGAATTTTGGAATTAACATTACCGTAAGTTTGTAGTTCTGGAAAATTAAAATTTTAATATTTTGTTCTTATTTTAAATTTTTCACCTTGAAAGAACAATATCTTCAGAGCTGCAGAACTTACGGAAAAATAATTATCTATTGTCACTACGAGCAATTATCGAGATCTTACTGTAGTTGAAATTTTCTTCATTGCTTATTACACATAAAACTGAAAATAATGAATGATTGATTGATGCCGCGCGTTTTAGGTTGTTTCTTTATTTATTCAATACCCCTAATGTTTATGCAACGCGGTCAATTGATCGGGCACTGGTTTGTTGTTGTTGGGACTGTAATTGCTGTGACTATAATCAAATCTATTGATAAACTGCATGCAACATTTTACTATGTTGCCATTGTTTTAATTTTTTTTCTCTCCACACAAAGGGCAATATTTATCCCTTTATTGAATGGAGGGGGAATTTTTAATGCATTTTTTGTTTGTTTTTTTAACTCTTTTTTTTAATGATTTTAATAAACTGCAATATCATGTTACTTGTTATTGTTTGCGTTGTTCGATCTCGTTCGTGGTCAATTTAAGATAATTGATCTCTTAATAATTGAAACAACTTGATTGACGATTTGATAAAATGCTCTTGTGTCAATTTGTTAATGTAGTTATTAAACATTATGTCTATGACAGAATGTGTCAAAAGTTCAAATTGTCATGTGGGAGAGTTTGTTATTTGACCAGAAATAATTGTATATGTGAAATGTGATGGAAATATAACTTCTTTTACAAGTTTGTGTTGTCAAAGTGGGATATATAGATACCCTAACGTTTTTAATCGTAGTTCTTCCTGGTTTCTGGTAATGACATTCAATGTCTGTAAGATCCTTATCATACTTTACCTTCGGACTTTTTCAATTGAATGCTTCCTTTTCCAGTTATCTTATTATATTAGTTCATCGTATGGAGTTGATGCACCTTTTGTTCAATGGGTGTTTACTTGAAGATTCAGGATCCAATTAAAAAGATGGGGCTTAAGATGGTAAGAAAGATTTAAATTTGCAGGTCCTTAATGGCGCAAAGATGTTCGAAGTCACTTTTCATGAGAAGCTTCTAGGGATGATTTTGTTTTTTACTATCTATGAGCATTTCAGGTTTAGAATCTTAAGGAAATGTTTAATTGTGAGAAAATTGCATTTAAAGTTGGTTATAGACCACCATGGGGATTGTGTTTCTTTATATTTCTTGTAAGTTTAGTTAGCTATGTAATATTTTTTCAATTTTTATACCCTTCACCCAGGGTATATTAACTTTGTCCTTCCATTTGTAAAGCAGAGAAGGAGGCGTGGCAGGTATGGAAAAGTACATATATTCTTGATCAACGTCACCTCCTGAGTCAATATAGCCATGTCCGTCTGTCTGACTGGCTCACAGTGCGTTGAGCCCATACAAAAAATGGTCAAAAATAGAAGGAGTGGTTGGATATCGATGAAATTTGTTACTTTAAATAACACTGTTCAACGAATTTCAGGTTTGTGTTTTTATCTCAGTTCAAATCATAAAATTATTATTCCTTGCTATTGACATAATAGAACTGCATTTTCAAAATTTTTCCATCACGTCTCAATTTTCAGAAAAATTGCTAAATCCAAAATCATGACTTACATCCGCGCGAAAATAAATTAAAAAATTTTTATCTGTCAGAATTTACAAATAAAAATGTCAAACGATTCGGGAAATAGCAATAATTTCAAATCTGAAAAAAATTTTTAAATCGGTCCGACAGATTTCTTTGTATGCCCATTTAATTGAGAAAATGTACCGAAAAAACCAAACACAAACCATCTTTAATTACATAGATCTTGCCTAAAATAGTACAATACAAAATTAAAAAAAACTCTCTGCAAACTTATGCGACATTATTTTAACTTTATTTTGATACCAAAAACTTAAGGATTGGACCATGAATAACTAACTTATTTCCTTTTGAACAAAAAATGTACATACAGAAAGTCATACAAAAGCTATTGAATTTTGTATCATAACTACTTGGAAATAAAAGTACTTGTATGACTTCCTGTATGTACATTTTTTGTTCAAAAAGAAATAAGTTGGTTATTCATGGTCCAATCTTTAAGTTTTTGGTATCAAAATAAAGTTAAAATAATGACGCATAAGCTTGCGAAGAGTTTTTTTAATTTTGTATTGTTTTAGGCAAGATTTATGTAATTAAAGATGGTTTGTGTTTGGTACATTTTCTCAATTAAACAGGCATACAAAAAAATTTGCAGGACCGATTTAAAAATTTTTATCAGATTTGAAATTATTGCTATTTTTTGAATCGTTTGACACTTTTATTTTTAAATTCTGATAGATAAAAATTTTTTAATTTATTTTCGAGCGGGAGTCGTGATTTTGGATTTGTCAATTTATCTGAAAATTTAAAAATTTTGTAAATGCAGTTCTATTATGTCAATAGCAAGGAATAATAATTTCATGGTCTGAACTCAGATAATTTTTTGCCGTTGAACAGTGTAATTTGGGGCTGCTGAGCTCAAAAATTTCAGATTTGTTGTAAACTTTATAGTTTTGCTAAAAACCAGGTGTTTAGGACGATTTTCTTAAGCCCCATATATAACGATTTTTTTTTTATCTTTAAAATATGTGTTTTTGTAATATACGTAGTAGAAATAATGTTCATCCAAGCGTTTCCAACTTATACTGGTTCTGCTAAAACTACTTTTCACTCAAATTTTTAATTTTTTTTTTGTGAGTTTTTTGGTGCGAGCTTTTGATTTTCCAAATCCACAAAAATGATTAAAGACATTTTTTACTTTAAAAAGCAAAGCATTAACTTCAATTTCACTGCTGCAATTGCTTCTTTTTCTTCTTTTGCAATTGCTGTTTCTTATTTATCTTTTTTTTAAGTCAGCTGTCAAAAACCAGTGGAAAATGGAAAAAACTGTCAACGATTTTTGGAAAAAGGCGTTGCCACATGTTTTTTTTGTGCAAAATGTCTACGAAATTGGAAAAAATCAGCCTTCAGACAGGTTGTTTGCGCAAAATGTCAAAGATATGGGAAGGACTCAGCGTTGCCAGATGTTGTTTTTGTGTAAAATGTCAACGCTCTTGGAAAAACACGGCGTTGCAAACTGGTTATTTCTGAAAATGTCAACGATATTAAAATAAAAAAAGTATCCCTGCAAGGGGAGTTTCCATTCATGAAATATTCACTACTTCCAGTGCTCCTTCCCCGGGAGGGAGAGAATGGAACTCCCTTCAGATTTACGGTAAGGCCCTATATTTCATGCACATTTTTCATTTTAAGCATTTAAAAAAAAAAAAAAAATTATTTGTAGGACGAAGAAGGAAAAGTTATTTGCAGTTCCTGGTTATATGGAATCCGTACTGGAAGATTAAAAAAAAACGACACTTATTTTTATAAGATTTGTTTTTTCTTTCATCGAAATTTGTCAATTTCTGAAGTTTTTCATTTGATAATATCATATATTAAAGTCACTACAATATATATCAAATTATATTTTTTCTAAAATTTTTTAATTTTATTTATTTACTCAAATATTATTTATAATAAAAAACTTTACTTCGCTTAGTTTAATCAAAACACAAATTTTTGATAATTATTTGTTTAAGAGAACCCAAAACGAATTGAAGAACACATTTTTTTTTAAAAATATCGCAACTTTGAAGTGTTACAGCATAGCCAAAAGTTTTTCCCCTAAATATTTTGGTTTTATTTTATTGATACAATTACCTGTAGATTGATATCAATATCGTTAGATTTTGAGTCACAAAAAATTTTGATTTTTGTCTATGGGCCAACGCAGTGTGTGGCTGGCTGGCTGGGTGTGCGTGGAAATACATTTTTTGGGAAAACTAAACAACATATTTCAATGAAATTTGGTATTCTGCCTCCTTCGAAAAAGTTAGATCGGGGGATTGATAATAAGCGAAATCGGTCAACGGACACGCCTACCGCCCAAACAAAAAATACATTCAAAATGCAATAATAAGAGCATTATTTGCAATAACAGAAGCAAAATACATATAAATACTAGGGATATTAAGTACAAGCTCTGAGCAAAAACTAGGCGAATTCCGACTAGAGGGCGTAGCACCTCTCATATAAAGAAAAGTTTCAAAATGTTATACTGAAAGCGTTTTTTGAGATAACCCAACCAAATTGCATTCAAACACTCAAATCAATAAATGCAAGCTCTGAGAAAAAATTAAGCAAACTCGGACAAGAGGGCGTGGCATCTCCCATATAAGCAAAAGTTTGAAAATGCTATGCTGAAAGATAATCTAACCAAATTTCACTCAAGTACTAAGAGCATCAATTGCAAACTCTGAGCAAAAAGTAGACGAATTAGGACTGGAGGGCGTGGCACCTCCTATATAAGCGAAAGTTTGAAAATGCTATACTGAAAGATTTTTTTAAGAAACCCTAACCGAATTTTACTCAAACACTCAGAACAATAACTGCAA
Organism: Calliopum simillimum; assembly: GCA_951812925.1. Classification (NCBI taxonomy): domain Eukaryota; kingdom Metazoa; phylum Arthropoda; class Insecta; order Diptera; family Lauxaniidae; genus Calliopum; species Calliopum simillimum. The sequence goes on along the minus strand of OX638369.1, from coordinate 125,205,875 downwards.
GCTCTATGCAAAATCTAGGTTAGCTCGGAGAAGGCGTGGCACTCCCCATATAAGCAATTTGTTTTTATACTCTCCTAGAAGTTATGGAAAAATAAACAATTTATATTAATAAAAACTTGTATGTACAAGAATATTGCATATTATTTATCAACTAAGTGTTAAATAATATACTTGAAATGCATTGTAGGGTATCTAGTTTTTTCTTAATCGACTCTTTTTTTTAATTGATTTTTTAGAAAAATATTATATTTTTCCTGATAACTTTTATTAATCGAAAATTTGTTTTCGAATTTTCATGTTGAGCTTTTTTCTGGCAGAGTTAAATCTTTAAAATGCTTTTTTTCTGTTTCATAATTTTAGACTGACTATTTTAATTCGGTATTTTTTCCCAATTATAAGCTAAATATCAGTTAAATGTCAAAAGCCAGAATGCCAGAAGCAAACACTGAATTTTGTATGATACACATGACTTAAAACATAGCTGTAGTGACTTCGTATGGTGTCTAGTTTAAAATTTTTTACGAGAGAGGCATGGTTTTTTTATGTGTCGTACAGATCTTACTTTCCTCCATAATTATTGCCCATAATAACCCATTATCACTGTGCAGGGTCATTGTCATCATGTCAACATAAGCAGCACTTGAGTGAATGAGTGAACGCTAAAAAACTGTGCTAAATTTTAGCACAACAACATACTGAACTTTGTATGCCACGTTTATGAAAAATAAAAATAATTTTTACTTGAAAAATATGTAATGAAAATCAACTTGAGTAAGAACTTTTTTCGCATGTTCCCACGAATAACAACTAAACAATTTTAATCTAAAATAATTATTTCCAATAAAGTTTATGACTTTTTTGATGATTTCATATATTTTATGTATTTTTCATTATTAGAAGGCTACCATTAACCTAACCAACTAAACATATTTCTGTGCATATGGGGGGCGTGATAAGCAACTAATTTATGACAAAGTTTTTATGACACCCATTTCTGGTGTTCTCAAGCTACATGTATGAGATGTGATGTTAGAATTAGGTTTTTTTTTTTTGTTATTCCTCAATTAATAAATTTAATGTTTTGTTTATTTTTTATATTTTCAGATTTTCTTAAAATTTCAGCGGCACAAACTATGACTTTTATGAATTGTGAAAGTTTTGTAAACTATTAAAAGAAAAAAAAAAAGTTTTATTATTTTTATGAATGAAACCAATTTTGTTAAAGAAAAAAAAAATTTTTTTTGCGATTCATAAAAAATGCGTTTAATTAGCAGCAGTGGGAGAAATAACATGGCGACCCAACATATGCACCGAATAAGGTGAGTCATTAATTTATGGTATTTCAAGCTTAAGAATATTTTTGATTTATAGTATGTGATATGATGTGATAGGAGTCAAATTTTGAAAACAACAGCTGACGTTTCTCTAACGTTTGATATCAAGAAAATTATAATCGGACAATCGTAGATCTCGTATTTGAACTTCGCTCCAACTTGCTCTCAACCGCATCATCTTGTTTTCAGCTAAAAATTGAATTTGTAAATCGACTTTCCGGGAAAGTTTTTGTTTTGAGAATAAGACGAGAGTTTGAATTGGTGAAAGGAATTTCTATTCAGAATTATGAATATAACTGCAGGCTTTTGAGATATCTTTGCTTTAAGATGGAGAATTAGCTGTTTTCAGGCTAATGGGGAGGAGAAGGATTTTCAGTCCCATGCAATGGACGAAATATTTTTTTAGGGGCGTAGCATAGACAATATTTTTATCTCAGGGGCTTCTCCTTATTGGCACTATTAAAAGAAAAAATTTCACCTTTTCCAGTGAAAGCAGCGTTATCTCCAACTTCAAGAGAGAATATCTCGATATCAGGCATGTACTTATATTGACAATTAGGAGTGGTCAGGCTCAGTGTCGAAAAGTAGGACTGCATATGAGAAATGAAAAGTAAATTTAATTTCGTTCTTTCGCCTCAGAATACAAGATTATGAGGTTGAGAGAAAATTATGATGCTCCAAAAGAAAAGTTACCTTATCTTCAAAAGCGGTTTTTTTGCATTTTCTAAACACACATATTATAGTATTTTGAATAAAATGATATCTCGTTTACCGGAAAATTCTAAAAACTGGCTTGAGTCTATGATCTGTCCTTTATGGTACTTCATCCATAACACAGGCACACAAAAAAAAAGGTTCTGCCCCAGAAGGGAGGCCCCCTACCACCATGTATTTTGGGACGCTGAAACCGAATATAACCATAAAAAATCGATCTGATAGGCCATTTCCCCCTACCCCCAACATTCGCAAATGTGTGTATTTGTTTAGGTTTTTGGGTGCGCTGTAATCAAACATAGTTATACAAAAATATTTCATGCACCCAGTCACCCCATAGCACCCCTTTATAACCGCCCTAAGGGGGTTGAAAGTTAATTTTTTATGAAAATTTAAAATGTTAGTGCATTTTAAGGTTTTTCAGTGTTTTCGAAAACTTTTTGTTCCAAAAAAAAATTTCATTAGGAAATTTCATTAGGAATCACCAAAGACGAGAAATGGCTTTTATGGCCTATGGTCCACAGTCTATTATCAGCCCTTTGTAGCCTTTGGTCCATGATAAAGTCTATTAGCTATCCTTTATGGTCTATGGTTCATAATTTATGGTCTATTATCTGCCCTTTATGGTTTATGATCCATAATAAATGTTTTTTGGTCTAGGGTTATATAATATAAAGGCTATTAGCTAACCTTTATGGTCTATGGTCCATAATCAATGGTCTTTGGTCTACGGTTATATAATATATAGGCTATGATCTGTCCTTTATGGCCTATGATCCAGGGGTTGAAATAAGAAAAAGTTATTACTGCAGAATTTTTTTTGGTTTTTATTTGCAATTTTTAGCAAAATTTAATATTAAAAATTATTATTAAATAACAGATATCATGGCAATGGTTCGATTTAAAATTGAAAATTTATAGCGAAATTTTCGTCGAATGCATTTATAAAAATATGTTTAAAGTAGAGTTGGTTGCCGACACGGTGCTCTTAAACAGTCGATAGGTTTTTTGGCTAGGTGGAGAAAATCTGTGAATGGGGTTTCATTTGTATTAGCTTAATGGTCTGAAAAATGCAAACCCCGAAATCATAGCTGATCATCCCCGCGAAATATCGCAAAAATACATATCCCATATAAAAAAAAAAAAAATCGGAAAAAAAACGCAACAACAAATATAAAAATAATTATATGTAATGTATTTTGCAATGCTTAATCTGAATCCGGCCTTAAAATTGCTATATCTCATACGGTTTTTGAGATATCTTAGCCTAAACAAGGAAAAAATACCGTTTTTGCTATATTTTTAAGCAATATAACTAGAACAAAGAACATTCATACGCAGAATTCGATACATTATCTGAAAGCTCCGATCTTTTTCTTTAAAACCACATTTAAATTATATCAATAGCTTAGTTTTTCTCCGAAATATCGTAGACTGAAATAATGACAAAACACGTTTTTTGCACTTTTTTAACTTTTTAGGTTAGGATATCTCCGAGAAAAATAAAGATATCGACATTATTTGAATTAGGTTAAGAAGATTGATTAAAGCTTTCCATTTCTGCATCAGAATTTACGGATATACGTAATTTTATATAGCTCCAAAACACAGCAATAAAACATAGCATCGACTTTTTTTCCTTGTTAAGGGTAAGATATCTCAAAAACCGTATGAGATACAGCAATTCTAAGGCCGGATTTGGATTTAGCATTGCAAAATACATTAAATATAACTATTTTTATGTTTGTTTGTTGCGTTTTTTTTAGATTTTTTTTTTTTTTATATGGGATATGTATTTTTGCGATATTTCGCGGGGATGATCAGCTACGATTTCGGGGTTTGCATTTTTCAGGCCACTAAACTAATACAAATGAAACCTCATTCACAGATTTTCTCCACATAGCCAAAAAACCTATCGACTGTTCAAGAGCACCGTGCCGAGTACTTATTGTGGTTGCTACATTTTAGCCCAAATTGGTGAGGTTAGACAACTAAAACAACGGTTATAAGCGATATAAAATGAGTATTTAGTTTAAGCGATTAACGCAAAACAAAGTAATATGAATTTGGGTCAAAATTATTATTACAATTTTTTACAATATTCTGAAGTTATTACTGCAGAAATAGGGTATTATTACAGCTTATTTCAATGCCTGCTATGATCCATAATCTAGGCTCTATGATCTGTGGTCCATAACATATGATCTATGATCTGTAATTTATGATCTTTGATCAATATTATATAGTCTATCATCTGTCTTTTATGGTCTGTGGTCCATAATCTATGGTCTTTTAACTGTCGACAAAATTTGGCAAAACATACAGTTAGTTTTGCCAAATTTTGTCGAAAATTTGGGAAAAATATAACAGGTCATTCAATAAGTCCGTAGGATAAGTAAGAAAAAAACAAATTTTGACAAAACCCGATTGTTTTATTCAACATAGTTGCCTTCGAGGGCGATAAAACGAGTATAGCGATTTTCCACCTTTTCGATACCACTTTTATATTACGATTTCTTTTTTTCGTCAAAATAGGCCTCAGTTGACTGTCTTTTGGATTCTGGTGTGTAAAAGCGAAGCCATGTTTCATCTATTGCGGTTTAACAGCGGTTTAACACTCCTCTGAAGTATCAATTCGTTTTTCTTTTGGTCGACTGTGAGCTCACGCGGCACCCACTTTGCACAGAGCTTTCGCATACCCAAATGTTCGTGTAAAATGGTAAAAACTCTACCATCTGATATCTTTACAATATCAGCTAGCCCGAGCACCTTTAATTTGCAATCGTTCATAACCAATTTTTTTCATCAAAAAGCGATGCTTTACCAAAACTCGGAATTCACTTTTTTCCATTTTTTTTTTTTACTAACAAAAGTTGCTTCACACAAAATGCTATAACTCATGATAGTCCGATTGCTGTCAAATTTATTCACGTATCGTTTGAAGGTTAGTTCTAAATAAAAATCATATGGAAAAAATTCTAAAAAACTATACAAAACAATATGCGTCCATTATATATCCGTGGCATTTTTCGGCCATTTAAAATCCGGGAAGTTTTCGGGACGTTTTTGAATCCCGGGCACGAGCGCGTAATACGGACTGTCTCGAAAAGTCCGGAACGGCTGGTCAGCTTACTGTACACTTAACTCAAAACGTGAAAATGTAGACAACCAGTTGTACTTAGCAGTTACCTGAGGTTGTGATGGCGAAAAATCTGTAGAATAAAACTGGTGGCTTATATTTATTCTAAAAAGCCTTAGATTCAAGATTTAAAAAAAAAAATTAATAACAAAAATCATTACAACTTGAAGAAAAAACACTCCGTAGTCTTGTAACTACCAAAAGACACTTCGACGAACACTTTGAGATCGGGTAAGACAAAATATTTCGGGACCCACGATATGAAAAGTAGAAAAACAAATGTAAATGGAAAAAAAATCGTATTGCGCACGCGCAAAAATTTTTTTTATCCGTGACGAAAATCTTTTTCAGGATACTAGAAACAAGTTCTCCTTAATCACCATGTCTTGAAAATGCGCTCATTTTATTTATTCACGCCTGAAAATCTTGAAAAAATGGAAAAATCGGTCAACACAATAAACTGTTTAGTGGATATATCGAGTTTGGCGCCACCGATTACCGTTAAAATTTGAATGAGTCATCGGAACTTCTTGTAAAAATTTTTCGTCGAACAATTTTGCTTGGAATCCCCCATGTATATAAAAATGCACTATTTTACGATTCTAATGAAAGAGAAAAAATGGTAAATAAAAATTTTAAATTCAAATTAGAAAGTAAAAAGTTGAATAAATGCGCCATGCCATCTTTTAACAAAGATAAATCAATACGCTGAGGGATCACTCGTCAGCTGAGGGATCGCTTGATTGATTTGTTATTCATTGCAGTAAAAACCCCAAAGAGGTTCACAAAAAACTTTGGAAATAAATGCGAACAAAGACAACTGCATTAGAAATGGGTCAGAAAAAATGCATATAAAGTCTCGATAAGAATTAAAAAAAAAAAGAAAAAAATTTCAATTTCATGAGATCATATAATGATGATATCAAAATCAGGCCAATCAATTTAATTAAATTTTGATAGAATTTACAATAAATGCGCCAATACAGTTTAACGTAAATGAAAATTTATGGCAACAATACATAATGTATTGCTAATATTTTGGTAAAAAAAATTATCTAAATATACATGCGATATGTGAATTATGTGAATTGAACCAACAAATTTCTTCGCACTTATATTTCAACAAAAAAATAAAAAAAAAAGAAAACTTCTTTCATGAAGTGTTGTCGTCATTCATTCAGTCAGTCATTGAATATGAAGACATTTCAAAAACTCCGAGAAAAAAATTGCTCCTCATATAAATTTGTCGAATTGTTAGATTAACTGCTGTACGGCTGGCGATGTTCTCACATTTCAAGTGTTGCTTTTGAAAACGATTTCATCTCAGCAATTAGCCTAGTTTCATCATATTGTGGAAGAGTGGAAATCAACATTATTTTTTTACATGATGCATGAAGATGTATCTTTTCACACAAACGCACGCATATATGTACATTTTAATATTTAAGACTTTGTGAAAAAAGACTAAATTTTGCGAGCTTAGATATGTATTTCAATTAAAATTTATTTGAGAAAGCCTTAGAGGAAAATCAATATACGTAATATAACACTTTAATTCAATGTCAATTACTCAAAATCAAATTTTGACTTTTAACAATCAAGATTTTTCAAAATTACCATAGAAAATTGCTATTCTGAGAGCTTTGTTTGTGATTATTCCATCGAATTTTAGAAAAGAATTTAGACGATTTGGGTATGCGAAGAACAAATTTGGCAAAGTTAATTCGACTTTGAAATGTTCAATTTCAATTTGTAAGGGAATATTGTCGGGTGTGCGCACCATTTTGTTGTCGACTCATATTTTTTGACCATATGCATGGATATTATGCATGCTAAATACTTTAGCTAACTACTGGTGAAGAAAGTAAGTTGATTTCGTCAGTTGGAAAAATTATATCAAAAAAATAGTGAAGTGACAATTTTTCCCAAAAAAAAAAAAAAATGTTGGGTCGGTTGTGGACCCTTAGAAAATTGGCTTTTGCCAATCATGATTTTTTTATACCAATCCATTTCCGCCATCTGCTCCTCGGTCCACTTGTCTGGAAACTCAATACCGAGATTTTTTACAAAATGGTATGCCATCTTACCACCCACACTTAATAAAAACATTTTTTTTTTCTGCGATATCTTTAAAGGGCCTATTGATTCTTTCCTTTCCACTTAAAAAGCGTAAAAAGGGATAAGAACACTATTTTAATCCACGACGATATTTTAGTAAATCACACGCATTAGAATAAAAAAAGAGGGGTGCCCACAATTGACCCAATTGACAATTTGACAGTCACTTTGAAATTTGTGTAAATATTTTGGTTGAATTCGGTTTTGAATCACAAAATATAACAAATTTACTGCACAAATATAGATTGCATTCAGCTTTTCGATTGATTCACTTCGATTTATTGCACTTGGAAAATGATTGAAAAAAACTTTTGTGTTGACTTTGACTTATTCAAAAATTGTGCCTTAATCAGCACAAAGCATATGCGTGTTTGCTTCAGTATATGCACTAAAACTTCGTGCTGTCATAATACGCGCTTAACATTTGTCGGAACAGACGAATTTGTTTTCTGTCAAATGTTACGGGGGGGTTGCCCACACACAGTGGCGGATCCAGCATTGTCAAGATGGGGGTCGATTGACTACATTTCGAGATAATAACAGAATGATTTTAAAATCTTTACATATAATTTAAAAAAAAAAATGTGATCACTTGGTTTGAGAGGAGGGGCCGATTGCCCCCATCGCCTCCCCTTGGATCCGCCACTGCCCACTGTGGCACTTATTTACATCAAAGAGAACTTTTGATGCTATATAAAATTTTCGGTAACTCTATGTTTATCAACATATAAGATCCTGTTGCATAATTACTCAAGCCATAATTATATAGATATTTACACTACACTTAGTTCATGATGAATTACTAAGATGACTCAATATTTGTAGATAATTGTTGTACAATGTTTGCCTAACTCAAGAATCGAACGACCTCTTTAACTGAGCTAAGCTCATATCAATATTTGGTATATAATTTATAACCCGAAAAAAAAAAATGCATTTAAAGTATTAATTATTACGCAAAACCCCAACATAAATCATTTTCATTTCATTTTTATGAACTTGCTACACTCAAACAATGTGGGGTGGGGTAATGGAGACTGCTTAAGCCAAGTATTAACTGCAGCAGGGTCTCAACATAAATAGTTTATTTTTCATTCGACTTTTTCGAACTACTTACAATAAGTCTTAGAGATAAGTGAGCTTAAAAAGAATTAATTTTCTTATTGGACCATAGTTAATTGATTTTAATTATTTAATGGGTTTTTAGTAGCATCATTTTATTGTATTTTTTTTCGGCTTTTCAAGAAATTTATTAAATTTTTTTTTGGCTTTTTTTTTATTTTTCATGCCCTTAAGGGGGAAAATATGTTTGAAAATATCTTGCAAGTATTGTACCGCACAAGTTGTTTTTGTTATTGTAATATCAATCTTTTTATTTTTTATGACCGCCGCACAGTCACTTAAAAACCATCAAAAAATGCTGAGAATTTAATGTTTTCCCGGTTAAGGTTGACAATTTTAAATTACACGTACAACATAGTACATTTTACATACATACATATGAATATGAACTTCATTCCGTCATATGAGGGTGGGTGGGGTTAAAAATTTGGCACGCGTCATCATTACTAGATATTTTGTATGCTTTTAATTTTTTTAATAAATTTATGGTTTTTTAACAAAAAATCGTGGCAAAAAGTTTTTTTTCTTTTTCTTTTGGTTTATTTTGATATTTATGAACTAGAGAAAAACTCAATTACAGCTCGATTGAAAAGGGTCTTTGAACTGATAAGATCATTTATTTATTTATAATTTCCGCTTGGAATATTTTTAATTATAATGTTAGCTTTTCCTTCATGAAATCAAATTTAATGTTGTGTTCATAGAGTTTTTTTTATGGTAGTTTTCAGAGAAGTTTCAATTTATTTCATTATTCAGGTGCAAATTGAAACTTATACAAAAACAACTTTTTTTCTGACATTTAAATAACATGAAAAAATCCAAAAAATGGTCTACAAATGAGATAAGTTCTGAAATCTATTGGGTAATTCTCCTAAAAATGTACCGTTCAATGTTCCTGGGCTCAAAACCATGTTTGAATTTAGAATTTGATATTTTAACTATTGAATAGTACATATTTTTAACAAGAGCTTCTATATGAATAGCTTTAAAAAAGAAAAAATAATTCTAAATATTGTACCATGAAATTATAACAAAAAGTGCTAAAAAGTCATTCTCCCTGTTGTTCCTAATCGGTTATTAGTGCACAATAGATACGATATTGTTTGTATATCTGCATTCCGCCAAAAGTCCACCGTGAGCCAAAAATTTAAATAATCATATCTCTGAAACTATTTCGCGTACATGGATGAGTTTTGGTACTCATTTAAAAAGCACCAATAAAAATAATGTGTACTGAGAAAAATGGGGGTATCACGCCAGGTCGTTGTAGGTACTTTATTGTATTATGTACTTTGCAAGTTTAATGTTCACTGTAATATTTTAAAATTTCAATTTCCTTTTTTTAAAAATTGAGTTCTCTCAAAAGTTTTCATTGTATAATTGTGGTCCTTGTTGTAGTTTAATAATTCTAGTCCTTATAGTTGTTTCTTTAATTAATTTATTTTAGGAACTAATCTATTTAACATATTTTATAATATATTTAATAGTAATTCAATTCTTTGAATATTGATGATTCTATTTTAAATTTTTTATACAATGAAAACTTTTGAGAGAACTCAATTTTTAAAGAAAGGAAATTGAAATTTTAAAATATTACAGTGAACATTAAACTTGCAAAGTACATAATACAATAAAGTACCTACAATACTCCCCCTCCAAGAAGATTAATAGGCATAAGATTAAATGTTACTTTTTTGGTATGTATTTGCTTGAGTTGTGTCAGTTTGTTAGTGTCTAGAATTGCTGGTTTAATTCTGTCAATTGAAATGTTTTTGTGTTGATTGTTTATGTTAAGTATGAACCATTTAGGAGTTTTCTCTATTACTTCGTAAGGTCCTTCGTATGGATTTTGTAGGCTTGATTTCTTGATTTCTGTTCTTACCAAAACAAATTTGCATTCATTAAGTGTTTTAGGTATGTAAAAATTGTTTGATGTGTCGTGATGTGAAATGTTTGATCGAACGTTTGAGAAGTGTTTTCTTACGTTGATCAAAATATCAGTGGGATCAACTGATTTTTCGGAAGGAACAACGAGTTGGTTCGGTAATCGCAGGTTTTGACCGTACACAATTTCCGCGGCTGTAGATTTAATGTCTTCTTTCAATGAAGACCTCAATCCTAATAATATAAGTGGTAGTTCATTGTACCAATCCATTGTGTTTTCGCTTGCTAAAATGGAATTTTTGAGTTGTCTATGAAAACGCTCAATCATTCCATTAGCTTGAGGGTGATAATAGTTTACCATTCCAACAAACTTTTGTATTTGTTTTATTGATTTTGGCTGTTCGAAATCTCTGATAGCTTGTACTTTGGTTTCTGAAGCTTTTATCCCTTGGGATGAAATATTATAGCTCAGAAAATCAATATTTGAAACTCCAAATATACATTTGGTTGGTTAGATATTTAATCCGTATTCCGCTAATCTTTCGAAAACTGTTTTAAGGTGTGTAAGATGTTGCTTTTCATCGTGACTTGCTATGAGGATGTCGTCAAGGTAAACAAATGTGAAATTTAAACCTGTTAAAACTTCATTAATAAACCTTTGGAATGTCTGCGCTGAGTTTCGAAGACCAAAAGGCATTCGGATAAACTCATACATTCCAAAAGGTGTCGTTATTGCGGTTTTGTGTATGTCCTCTTCGGCCATTGGAATTTGATGATAGGCACGTATGAGGTCTAATTTGGAAAAAATGGTTTTGTCGCGAAGGTCAATATTGAGATCGTGAATGTGTGGAAGTGGGTATCTGTCTGGAACGGTAACAACGTTTAATCTGCGATAATCGCCACAAGGTCGCCATTCATTTGGTGCTTTCTTTGCAACTAAATGTAATGGTGATGAAACTGATGAACATGAAGGACGACAAATGCCGGATTTTACTAAGAAATCAAATTCTGTTTTAGCAACTTTATGTTTAATGGGGTCTAAGCGTCTCGGTTTGGAAAATGGTAACTGTCCTTCAGTAACAAGGTGGTGTACAGTAGAATGTTTCACTGGTAGATTATAATTTGGTTCTGCTGTAATGGAGGGAAAAAGTTAAAGAAGTTGTGTGTATTTATTTTCTACTGTAAAAATACGAGGTAAAGAAATATTGGAAAGAACTGAAATGGCATTTATTGTTAATTTCGTAAGAGGATCTATTAAACACTTATTTTTAACATCTATAAGAAGTCCGTATTTGGAGAGAAAATCTGCTCCAATGATCGGTTTTGAAATATCTGCAATGAGAAAAATGAAAGGAAATTCTCTACGCAGGCCTAAATTTATGTTAAGCATCTTCTTTCCAAAAGTTGAAATAGTGCTGCCATTTGCAGCCGTTAAAATGATGTCTGAAGATCTTGAACTGTTTTTGAATTTGGAGGAAGGTAAAACTGAAATTTCTGCTCCACTATCGATAAGGAAATTCAACTTGTTGTCTTTATCGTAGACAAATAAGCGACGAGTGAAAATGTCCAAGTTCCCATTGTCTGTCGCTGTGACAATGGGTTTCTTTAGTTTGTTGAAGGTGAATTGTTATTATTGTTATTAAAGGAATAAGGCTGTTCGCATTTTCTAGCCTGGTTTCCGAATCGGTAGTGGAAACGACAGACCCAGTTTTTAGACGAAGATCTCCTACGCTGTTGGGATCTTTGCCTAAATTGTGGCCGAGAATTTCTTTCGTGAAACTGTTGTTTAATCGAGTTCACTTCAACACTTAGTTTTTGAAAATTTTCACACATTGTCGAAGTAACGCGAGTTAAATTTTCTAAAACTTTTTCAAGATTTGAAGTTGAGTTATTCTGTATGGAACTTACTTCACTATAATGAGTTACTTCCCATATGTTTTCCGCGAGACGAATTAAATCACGAATATTATTAAGATTTGAACTTGTTAACGCGATATTTAAGTTCTTTGGTAATTTTCTTATCCAAAGTTTTTTAAGAAGGTCAGAAGAAATCATTGTTCCGGCAAGTAGTTCTAGGGACCTATAATATTCTGATGGTTTACGGTCACCGATTTCAGAATCCGACAATATTTTCTCGAGTTTTCGTTGTTCACTTAGAGAATTACGTTCGATCAAAGTGTTTTTAATGTTTTCGTATTTGTTATGTTGAGGTGGTTTTTGTATTACGTCAAGAACGTTCATTATAACGTCCTGCGGTAGTGCAGTGATTATGTGTTCGTATTTTGTGTTGTCTTGTGTAATACCATTTATAGCAAATTGCATTTCGGCATGAACAAACCAAGCCTCTGGACAATTAGTCCAGAATTGTGGAAGTTTGACCGAAGTTGCAAAAATCTCTACATGTTCTGTAGATGTGTTTTGAGTATTTGTGTGAATTTGTGGATTATCTGTGTCAAGGTGTGTTGGCTGTATTAGATTTGATGTATCTCCACTAGCAGGAGCATGGACAGGGGAACGTATCATATTTATCGAGGAGGGGGGTGTACAATTTTTACTATTTTATTAAGTTTTTAAATATGTGGCTTATATTTTTATTTATGTATATATTTTATTTATATATACGAGTACATAGTGTACTTATATTAATAGTTGATAAATAAAAAAATAACCTTAGTGAGTGCGTTGTTGATGTTAAAATTGTTAAAAGTTGATGGTCAAACAATGCGTCGTGACGGTTCGTTTCTGTTTGACTGGATCAGCAGAAAAACAAGCAATTCACAAATAGATGGATCACTTACTTTTATTTTGTAATCTAATTTTTTTTTTTGTTTGTTGTTAAATTTTATCTTTTGTTGGGAAATGATCTCCTTTTATAGATGCGCTGTTGTGGCTTTTCTTTTTAGCATCGTTGGTAGGTGTAACTGTTGCGTTACTGTTGCGTAAAATGTTGAGGAGCACGTTGGTCTTGTTCCTGTTATTGAGGCTTTCGTCGACTTGCTGCTGGCAGGATCGCCAATTGTGGTCCTTGTTGTAGTTTAATAATTCTAGTCCTTATAGTTGTTTATTTAATTAATTTATTTTAGGAACTAATTTATTTAACATATTTTATAATATATTTAATAGTAATTCAATTCTTTGAATATTGATGATTCTATTTTAAATTTTTTATACAATGAAAACTTTTGAGAGAACTCAATTTTTAAAAAAAGGAAATTGAAATTTTAAAATATTACAGTGAACATTAAACTTGCAAAGTACATAATACAATAAAGTACCTACATTCGTCATATGGAAAATGCCCATATATATTTCAGTTACTGATTTTCTGTATTAACTCATAGAAAAATTTTTTTTTTGTAGAATTGATATACATAGAAGTTGGTCCCACATTTTAGACAATCTCCGATCAGTTTTTCTTATTCTTACTGCCAATTTTTTTAAATATTGAGTAAAAAGAGAACTGAAAGTAAAGAGAAAGAGGAGGTTCAGTGCATTTTCAACTCAATCAGTTTTGGTTTGTAAGGAACACAAGTGTTTGTCATTCTCCCTGTAAGTTTTTTATACCCTACACCCAGGGTATATTCACTTTGTCCTTCCGTTTGTAACGCAGAGAAGGAGGCGTGGCAGGTATAGAAAAGTATATATATTCTTGATCAGCGTCACCTCCTGAGTCGATATAGCTATGTCCGTCTGTCTGGCTGGCTGGCTGGGTGGCTGGCTGGCTGGCTGGCTGGCTGGGTGGGTGGCTGGCTGTGTGTTGAAATACACTTTTTGGGAAAACTGAGCAAGATAATTCAATGAAATTTGGCACACTGCCTCCGTCGTCAAAGTTAGCTCGGGGGATTGAAAATGAGCAAAATCGGTCGACGGACACGCCTACCGCCCATACAAAAATTATATTCAAAATGCAATTTTAGGAGTATTTTTCACGACAATGCAAACAGAATACATATAAGTACTACGAATCGTAAGCGCAAGCTCCGGCAAAAAACTGAGCGAATTCGTACAAGAGGGCGTGGCACCTCCCATATAAGCAAAAGCTTCAAAACGCTATACTGAAAGCGTTTTTTGAGATATTCGACCCAAATTTGACTCAGACACTAAAAATTATAAATGAAAGCTTTCAGCAAAAATTGGGTGAAATCAGACTAGGGGCGTGGCACCTCCCATATAAGCAAAGGATTCAAAATGCTATACTGAAAGAGTTTTTTGAGATAATCCAACTAAATTTCACTCTGACACTAAAAACTATAAATGCAAGCTCTGAACAAAAACTGGGTGTACTCGGACAAGAGGGCGTGGCACCTCCCATATAAGCAAAAGCTTCAAAACGCTATACTGAAAGCGTTTTTTGAGATATTCGACCCAAATTTGACTCAGACACTAAAAAATATAAATGAAAGCTCTCAGCAAAAATTGTGTGAAATCAGACTAGGGGCGTGGCACCTCCCATATAAGCAAAGGATTCAAAATGCTATACTGAAAGAGTTTTTTGAGATAATCCAACTAAATTTCACTCTGACACTAAAAACAATAAATGCAAGCTCTAAACAAAAACTGGGTGTACTCGGACAAGAGTGAGTGGCACCTCCGATATAAGCAAACTTTCCAAAATACTGCAGTGTAGGGTATTTATTTTTTGGCCAGGCCAAAATTTACACCCTTACTAGTTTTATATTCCTATACATATTTTTTTATCTTGATATGATTTAATCAATAAACAAATAAACAACTTGAGGGGCTATCCACCAGTTTCAACTTTTTTAAAAAGAAGTGCTATTTTCATTTGATATTACTGTTTTTGCAACACTTTGTCATTCTTCGTTAAATCATTCTCCATCGTTTTTGGAACATTTCGTCTTGGTTTTTCGATAGTGAGTGTTAGTCTGTTTTTTTTTTTAAATTTTGTAAGGAACGCAAGTGTTTGTCATTTTCCCAGTAAGTTTTTTTTATATTGCTGTACATATTCTTTTAATTTTATATAATTAAATCAATAAACAACTAGAGACGCTATCCACCACTTTCAAGTTTTTTAAAAAGAAGTGCTATTTTCATTGTAATGTTAATGTTTTTGCAACACTTTGTCATTCTTCGTTTAATCATTCTCCGTCTTTTTATGGAACATTTCGTCTTGGTTTTTTGATAGTGAATGTTAGTGGGTTTTTTTTTAAAAAAAAAGTTTAAAAATTTTGTAAGGAACACAAGAATTTGTCATTCTCCCTGTAAGTTTTTTTTTTATATTGCTATACATATTCTTTTATCTTCATATAATTAAATCAGTAAACAACTAGAGACGCTATCTACAATTTTCAAGTTTTTCAAAAAGAAGTGCTATTATCACTGTGATACACCTGTTTTAGCAACGATCGTCATTCTACGTTTAATCATTCTCCGTCGTTTTTTTTTGTTGCAACATTTCATCATTCTCCGTTTAGTGACCCTCCTAGTTTTTTTTGTTAGTTTTGCTTAAACTACAAAATTTTATCTTAATTTTTTAAATATGTTGTTTAAGCGAATCTTAAAAAAAAAAAAAAAACAAATGAACAAAAAGGCATGATTTAGTACATTTTTCAGAGACTTACCCATAATTACAAAAAACCCACTATGACCTTTTTTTGGACCTTCCAAAATATAATAAGCTTTCATATGAGCTAAAAGTTAAGATGGTATGTTTTACGGATTAGAAATTATGATTTTGTGAACTCTTAAAATCATGAAATTTATTGAAATCGCTACAAAAAACTCACAAAAATGGTTCATAAGTAGGACATTTTTCAATCGATTTTCATGTTCTGAACTGTTTTGAAAAGTTAAAACTTAGTGAAGTTGTTTTCTTAAAAATCCACGCATATTCTACAGCATCTTTGATGCCAGATGTAGGAAAAACACAAGTCATCAAATGTGGCAATTTAATATGAAGATTGAAATATGTACCATATCAACCAAACTACTGACTGAATCATTAAAAATGAACTACAGGTGCTACCTGTATCCTTATCGCGTTGACATTTTCATTGTGATATTTGAAATTTTTTAAATCTTAAGAACCTTCGATATCGCGCCATACACGCAAAGAGAATTTGATTGACTGAATGGAATCGTGATTGATAGACTACAGACAGAGTCATGTGCTACTAGTGATGATGATTGCGCCGGCTACTGCAATTGTTGCTAGCAAGGTGTTGCCAATTAACTGCAAAATGTTTTCACATATTTAGCAAATACTTAAGTATTTGGTAGAACAAAAGAAAAATAACATATTTTTCTTGATTAATAAAAAGAACTATTGCGTGCTCACATGTTTTTTATTTTTTTAGTTTTTTTTGATTGTTTACATGTGTAAAGGTCGCTGGCAACAGTTGCTGCTGTGGGAAATGTTGTCAGCCTTTAGTTTTCGCAAATACTCGTCGCAAAAAACATATATTCTAGAATATATGTTTTTTGCTCGTCGTACCTTACTGGCAATATTGCACGCTTTATTCAATTTAAAAGATATTTTTATACAGTTACTGTGATTAACTTATGGCTTATAATTGATATCTTTACTTTGGCTTATTGAGGTATACTATAGTTTGTATCACTTTTTACCTGAATAGACCAATACGTATGATGTTGCCAATTGATTTGATCTTATCATTCAAAAACACGCATCTCATTGTTGCGCTTTATTGATTGTTTTTTTTTGAAAGCTGTTGAAAGAGGTTTGAATTCAAAATTTATATGAAGAGAAAGGTACACTCTGAGAAAAAAAGTTTATTAAATTATTGTATGTATGAAAGTTAAACTGGTTTGATTTGAATATAGTACAAAAAAAAATGTTATCCCGACACCATTTCAAAAGTAAGAAGGACTCTTAGAAACGATATCTGCATTATTTTCTTTCGTTCCGAGAAAAACCAATGGAGCACTTTTGATTCTCCTGAAGCCCCATTTTGGTAAAAAAAAAATATTTTTTGCTCATAACTTTATTTCTTTTATGGAATGGATACTGCAAACATTTTGGCGTTTAAAAACTGTACATTTTTTTGTAGTATAGTTAACATTCGGTTTCAAAAATCAATTATTTTTCCATTTTCATTTTTCATGGTCGGAAAAACGCTTTTCCTTAAAAGCAAAGAATCTTACGATAAACGAAGCGAAAATTGCCAAAAGAGTCGCCAAATAAGTGTCATAAAATGTGTCGCCATAAAGTGTCGAAAAAATTTTCGTCAAA
The DNA here is from genome assembly GCA_951812925.1 of Calliopum simillimum. Lineage (NCBI taxonomy): Eukaryota > Metazoa > Arthropoda > Insecta > Diptera > Lauxaniidae > Calliopum > Calliopum simillimum. The sequence goes on along the minus strand of OX638369.1, from coordinate 125,188,351 downwards.
AAAGTGTAAAAAAATGTATTGCCAAAAAATGTGTCACCAAGAAAAAAGTAGCCAAAAATGTCAAAAAATTTGTCGCCAAAAAAAAATGTCGAAAAAAGTCGCTTAGAAAAATTACGAAAAATTTGTCATTAAAAAAAGTGTGGAAAATTGTATAGCCAAAGAAGCGTCGAAAAATGTATTGTATAGAAAAATGTCGCCAAGAAAAGTGTTAAAAAATTCTTCGCCACAAAAAATGTCAATAAATGTCGAACAATTTGTCACTAAAAAAAAGAGTCAAAAATTTGTCGCTAAAAAGTGTCAAAATGGAGTCGCCGAAAAATGTGTTAAAAAAAGTGTCGCTAAAAAGTGTCAAAAATTGTATCGCCAAAAAATGTGTAGCCAAAAAAGGGTCGTAAAATGTGTTGTGCTGCCGAAAAAGGTGTCAAAAAATGTGTCGCCAAAAATGCCTTAAAAATTTTATTGCCAAAAATAAAAAGTGGCGAAAAATGTGTCGTTTGGCAACAAATAATTTAAGTGTCAAAATATGTGTTGCCAAAAAGTGTCAGAAATGTGCCACCAAAAAAGTGACAAAAAACGTGTCGCTTTTGCAACATTAAAATTACTGTGTCAAAAAATGTGTCGCCACAAGATAGTGTCGAAAAGTGTGTCGCTAAAAGAGGTCATAAAATAAGTCGCCAAGAAGTCTCAAAGTGGCATGTTAAAGACTAAGTTCTTCTATGTAAGCAATTTAAATCAATAAATAAAAAAGTGTCGAAAATTGTATAGCCAAAAATGTCTTGCCTAGGAAAGTGTTGAGAAATTTATAGCCAAAAAAGTGTTGAGCAATATGTCGCTAAAAACTGTCGAAAAAAGGTGTCGCCAAGGAAAGAGTCAAAAAATGTTTAGAATTGTCCAGAAAATAGATGTGAATTTTTTTAGAATTTTTGGAAACTTTTTTTTGTTTTTTAGTTCTAATCAGTTTTTGGAAAATTATACAATAAAATGTCTCAAAAAATTCTGAAAAATTTCACGCGAATACTCTGCACAACTTCAAGCGTTTCTTGCTCATACAATTTATTACTAAGATGCCAACGAGGGGAGCAAAAAAGTATGTTTTTTACTCAAAATTTTTTTTTCCTTCACATAACGGATAGGCAAGGCGCCTATGTAGCGGAATATAAGTACGCGTAAATTTTTTATTAATGAAAGTTACTCTCATATTTTTTTTAAGAAAAGATTTTGCAGATTTCGGAGAACAATTCCTGATCAAAAATTCACCAAAAAACCACAAAAAAAAGTTTGAATTGGGCAAGTTAATTTTTACAGAGTCCGTTTCAAAATATTCAGCTCATTACAACTTACACACACTTTATGATTTAAAATATTTACTTAGCAAAAATTTTTATTTTTTACAGATTTTGCTTGTTATTGGTAGCACTAGCAGCATTTACTTCAGCAGATAAGTCCACAATCGAACGTATAAGGGTAAGTTAAAAAAACTTGATTTTATAAGAAATACACTGACAGATTAACCGTGAGAACGAATCAACTTTTTGGTTGACCGTCACTGATCGCGCTGAAACTTTTCGGAGTGGAACTTTGCTCGATTTTACAAGACATGTATTTTTTATTTTAACCAAAACCGGTTTTTTGATTTGCTGCACATGTCACAAAAACTGTGGGGTTTTCGTGTTTTCGAGCTTAAAAAAAACATGTGCAGAAAAATGGTTGTTACTTCGGTTCCTGTGGGCCAATTTTAAACATTTTTTTTTTTTTAAATTTACAGAATTTGATCAGGTTTAAAGAGCCATAATGTCTACTTCTTTATTTTGAGAAAACTTTTGAAAATTCTAAAAGAAAAAAAATTCAAACTGATTTCATATTAAAATAAGTGGGTACCATTGAATGTCTCGGGGCTTAAAACCATGTTTAAATTAAAAATTTGATATTTTAATTATTTAATACAGATACTTAACAATAGTTTCTATACGAATAGCTTAGGAAAAGAAAATAGTTCTAAATATTTTAATATGAAATTATAACATAAAGTGTTAAAAAGTCATTCTCCCCGCTGTCCTTAACCACTTCTTAATGCATTTAATTTACCCGGTTAGAATTTGGGAATTTTTAAATCCAAGATGACGAATGAAATATGGCGTCTCACATCATAATTTTGCTCAAGTCGAAAAAAAGAAACTAGAGTTGCTCAAATTCGTCCAAACTTACACATATAGCAAAGAACTATTTAGGAATCATGCCTGAGAACTCTAGCGTTATTTTCGAATTGGGCAAAGTTATGATGTGAGACGCCATATTGCTTTCGCCATTTTGACTTGACTTCAGATTCGTGTTCAGCGACCCTTAATACCCCCGAGTGATGAAATTTACGCCAAAATATTGAAAAAAATTATTTTTTACCCCCTTTTGGTGCGTTTTACAACGACGCCATATTAAAATTTTTAAAAACGATACTTAGGTTTTGAAAGATTTAAAAAAAACAAAAATTTGGTGTCCAAAACTTTATTTTCCGTACTCACAAATTCTGGCGACGGAGGTGGCCCGGTGAAACGTTCCATACCTACATATATATTCCAGTTACTGTTTTTATGTGTTAACCCTTAGAAAAATTTTTTTATATTGAGTTGAAATACATATAAGATGGACTATCTTCGCTCGGTTTTTCTTATTTTAATTGTAAATTTTTTAAATATTGAGTGAAAAGAGAACTGAAAGTGAAGAAACAGAAGAGACTCAGTTCTTTTTCAGCACAGTCAGTCTGGTTTTTTGATAGTGAGTGTTGGTGCGTTTTTATTTAAAAAAGTTTAAAAATTTTGTTAAGAACGCAAGTGTGTGTCATTCTCTTTGTAAGTTTTGTTTTTGTTATTACTATACAGTGTATATATATAGTATACACATTCTTTTATATTTATGTGATTTAATCAATAAACAATTAAAGTGGCTATCCAGCACTTTTTAACTTTTTTAACAATAATCACCATTTTCATTGTGATATTACTATTTTTGCAACATTTTGTCATTCTCCCGTATAGTAATTCTCCCGTGAAATTTACTCCGTGAGAATGGTTCTGTTATGGGACATTGTTGTTAATCGTTAATTCATTAGATTTGTTAAACTAAATTTTGTAAAGAATGCAAGTGTGTGTCATTCTCTCTGTAAATTTTTTTTTTAATATTACTAAACGTATTCTTTATTTTTATTTATTTATTCGTTATTTTTATTTAATCAAATCAATAAACTATTTAAGTGGCTATCCACTACTTTCAACTTTTTTAACAAAAATCGCTATTTTTATTGTGATATTTCTGTTTTTGCAACATTTTGTCATTTTCCCGCATAGTAATTCTCCCGTGAAATTAACTCCGTTAGAATGGTTCTATTACGAGACATTGTTGTTTATTGGTTACTTCATTAGATTTGTTGAACTAATTTTCCTTTTTATAATAAGGGGCTGTCCATAATCCTCGTGGCGCTCTAACATCAATTTTTAGGGTTGCTACCTGGTTATATTCGAAATTCTTACTCTTTTCGACTAAATTGGATTTTTTGATTTCAGAAACGCTCAGATAAACTTTTTTAAAATTTACAAGACTTTTGGCGTTGCCATCCGGTTTTTTTGTAAGTTTTGCTTAAACCATTTATTGAAAAAATAGAAATTAAAATTTAGCCTAAAAAGACTTAAACGAACTTTTCACAAAAAATAACATACATTTTAAGGGTTGCCAACTTGTTATTTGCGAAAATCTTTTTTGATTCTTACGTTTTTTGACTAAATTGAAATTTTTGGTTCAGATAAATTTTTCTAAAATTTCACAAAACTCTCGGTGTTGCCACCCGGTTGTTTTGTTTTGCTTAAATCATATTTCGGTTCGGTTTGCCGTCAAAAATTTAAATATGGTCAGACAGAGTAAAATTTAAACAAAATTTTCGAAAACAACCATGTGGCAACCTTTAACATGTATGTTGGTTTTTAAAAAAGTTTATTTAAGCGTTTTAGACTAAAATTTTAAATAAATTTTTAATAAATCTTTAAGCGAAACTTAAAAAAAAAAACGTAAGGCAACCCTGAAAGTTTATGGTAATTTTTTAAAAAAGCTGCAGAATTTAAGGTCATCATATCCTATATCTTCAATTAATAAAAAAATAAAAGAAATCGGTGGGGACAAAATGAGGCATGTTTTGGTTCATTTTTTGGAGGGTATATAAAGTACATAAAAAATGCAGTTTGCCGGTTTTCTGTTTAATTTCACCTAATGATTACTGTTTCTTAGAAGTCCGCTTTCTTTTGGTTTAGCATTTCTAAGTGTATGGTTTAATCTTATTATTTGTTAGTCATGTAAAGCTACAAAGAAGCCTCATCTATTGATAAGACTGTACAAATATCTTAATTTCGTTTATGTTGAAACGGAACAAAATCACTGCAGTGCAATGTTTAACAAATTGTGCAATCACTACTGTATAGTTTTGTCTAAATGCAAGTAAAATCCAAACCACTTCAAGTGACATCCAAGACAATTCAGAGGCAATTAAAGCGGTTACAAAATGTCACACATACTACACGCACTCGTATGTTATCTGAAAATAAATAAGAAAAAAAAAAAAAAAAAACAGTTCGGTGCAACACCACTGTGCATTTGGATGTGGAGTGGGGTAACACTTGGTAAACACTACATTTCGAAATAAGTTCTTTATGAAGGGTAGAACAATAGTTCAGCCGGGAAGTTGTATGCACTTACTAATGGAGTTCCACTTTACCGCTTCTATGTTATTTTATTATATAGTAAATCAATTATCAATACATTAAAGAAACAGCAACACTTTAGGCCCAAAACAAATTGAGCCCTACCCAATAAAAACATTAAACCTAATGACCTTAACCCATATAATCATTGAACCTTTTTCTTACTGTATGTTTGCCCATTAAAGCATTTTGTCAATAGAAAAATCATAATAAATGCGTATTGTTTTGTTGTGTTTTTTTTATTAAATTTGTCTAAACATAACCACAAAATATAAATAAAAGAAAGAGAAATAAAATAAAAAAATGTTCATAAAATTTGCTTTAGCAACAAGTTGACCTTGTGTTCGGCCTGACTGATCAAACGCATCGTTACTCAGTCATCCGTCAGTCTCTGTTGATAGTTGGAGTCACAGTCGTCCGTTCAACGATCCATCAAATTTGTTCCAAATTTTTGACAAAACCGTCAAATATTCTCATGCACTTTAGTGTTGTTTGTTGTTTGTATTTTTCCTCTTTTGGTTTGGGGACGCACCCCAAAAGTGGCTTTTGGTATAATTTTTTTATTTTTTTTTGATTTGTGGTACTTGAACTTCCTGTTGTCGAAATTACAATACTTCGATTTTTGTTGATGTTAATTAGGCAGTTAAAATGAGTAATGATACTTTTATTTTGATTTAGATTTTTCTTAAATCATTACGAAATTTCTAATGAGCAAGTCAACGAGCTATAAAAGATATTGAAAAATGTATTTGTAATATGTTTTTACAATGTCGTAAGATGTCTTAACAGTGTCTTACAGTTTTTGCAAGATATTAATGATTTTCATCAAATGTTTGAGGATGTATCCAAATATGTATATGGGGTACCGTTTAGCTTTCATATCTTGGAATTTATTGAACCTCAAACCTAATATACATCTTAGGGAGTGGAAAAAAAATTGAGAAAATATGTTGGGGAAGGAAAAATAATGATAGTTGGTGAAACACTAGGAATATTATTGTTGTATAAAAATTTTGTATGAGAGTACATACCCTTAAGTGCTGGAAAAACAGGGACAGTATGTTGTTAAAAAATGTTATAATGGGAAAAGAAATGGTAAACATTCTTTTCCTTTCTCGGAGTTTGAATGAATTTTTTAGCCTTGTTTTTAATTAAAAAGTTATAATAAAATTATATCCCACTATTTTCCCAATCTCAAAGTAGCTTTAAAATATGTCAAATAAATAAATTTTTTTTTTATTAAATGTCGGGGATTTCAGTCAAAAAAGCAATATACGGTTATTGTTTAGTTTTCTTTTATATTGTTTAAAATTGTAAAAAAATTTTCAGGGTTGCCATATGCTAGATTTTTAAAGTTTTGCTTAAATCATTTATTTTAAAAAAAGAATTTAGTCTTAAAACACTTAACTAAACTTGTTTAAAACTTTTGGTGTTAAGTAACACGCTTCTAGATTGGGCCTTACCGACGTAGGAGATCTTTGTAGAAGTTGTAAAGATCCTGACGTCGACTGTTCTTCGACTCTCTTGAAGATATAGCTCAAAAGAGTCCCAAATCCATTTTGGAGTTTATAAAAATTTCTATTTGGTTCACATAGGTTAACAACGAAGTAATATATCGGGTATACAATGGGCCTAATCACGGTTTAAGTTATGATGGCAACTGCCATCTCCCGCGCTGACCTAACCTAACACGGTGGCAACCCTAAAAATTGATGTTGGATTTTTTTAAAAGTATATTTAAGTGTTAAAGACTTTTTTTTTTTAATAAATAGTTAAGGCAAAAGTAAAAAAAATAAATAAATGGCAACACCGAAAGTTTTGTAAAATTTTAAAAAAGTTTATCGAGCGTTTCAGAAACCAAAAATTTCAATTAAGTCAAAAAAAGTCAGATTTTCGAAAATAACCAGGTGGCAACCCTAAAAATTTATGTTGGATTTTTTTAAAAGTTTATTTAATTGTTAAAGACTTATTTTTTTTAATAAATAGCTTAAGCAAAATTAAAAAAAAAAACCAGGTGGAGAGAGTTCCTAAACGGAGAGTATTGAAATGTTGCGAAAAACGACGGAGAATGATGAAACGAAGAATGATTAAATGTTGCAAAGACAGTAATATCACAATTAAAATTGCAATTTTTTTTAAAAAGTTGAAACTGGTGGATAGCCTACGTAATTGTTCATTTTTTAACTTATATAAAGATAAAAAAATGTTTAGTAATATAAAAAACTTACGCGGAGAATGATGCACATTTGCGTTTTTTACATAATTTAAATTTTTTTTTTTTTTAAAAAACACACTAACACTCCCTGTCGAAAAACCAAAACTGACTGAGCTGAAAATACAATTTATCGCCTCTTTCTCTTCACTTTCAGTTCTCTATTTACTCAATATTTGAAAAATTTGCAGTTAGCATAAGAAGAACTGAGCGGAGATAGTCTAAATTGAGGGACTAACTTCCATGGTTGTCAATTCTATATAAAAAAAAATTTTCGGAGAGTTAAATAACACGGAAAAACAGTAACTGGAATATAGTATATAAAAACAACGTCGTATAAGTTTCTTTTTAGAAAACAACGTAATATGCGAAACGGGTAAATTAAGTACATTAAGAAGCGGTTAAGGACAGCAGGGAAAATGACGTTTTAACACTTTGTGTTATAATTTCATAGTGAAATATTAAAAATTAATTTTTTTTGAGCAATTGTTAAAGCTCTGGTTAAATATTTGTTCTTAAAATATCGAATTTTAAATTATAACATGGGTTTAAGCGCCGGGACATTGAATGGTACATTTTTTTGGGAACCACCCATACCTTGTATCAATTTTCATAAAACGTTTATAAGCAACCTCTTAATGTCTTCAAACATTTTTTTAAAAATTCTCAGCATATTTACTTTGTCCATCCGTTTTTATCGCAGAGGAAAGAAAGGAAAGTATATATGGGCACGGTGCTCTTAAACAGTCGATAGATTTTTTGGCTATGTGGAGAAAATCTGTAAATGGGGTTTCATTTGTATTAGTTTAGTGGTCTGAAAAATGCAAACCCCGAAATCGTAGCTGATCATCCCCGCGAAATATCGCAAAAATACATATCCCATATAAAAAAAAAAAAAAAATCGAAAAAAAAAAACGCAACAAACAAATATAAAAATAGTTATATGTAATGTATTTTGCAATGCTGAATTTGAATCTAGCCTTAAAATTGCTATATCTCATACGGTTTTTGAGATATCTTAGCCAAAAACAAGGAAAAAAGACCGTTTTTGCTATATTTTTAAGCTATATAACTAGAATATAGAACATACATACGCAGAATTCGATACATTTTCTGAAAGCTCCAATCTTTTTCTTTAAAACCACATTTAAATTATGTCAATAGCTTAATTTTTCTCCGAAACATCGTAGACTGAAATAATGACAAAACACGTTTTTTGCACTTTTTTAACTTTTTAGGTTAGGATATCTCCGAGAAAAATAAAAATATCGAAATTATTTGAATTAGGTTTAGAAGATTGATTAGAGCTTTCCATTTCTGCATCAGAATTTACGGATATACGTCCTGTTATATAGCTCCAAAACACAGCAATAAAACATAGCATCGGCTTTTTTCCTTGTTTAGGGTAAGATATCTCAAAAACCGTATAAGATACAGCAATTCTAAGGCCGGATTTGGATTTAGCGTTGCAAAAGACATTACATATAACTATTTTTATATTTGTTTGTTGCGTTTTTTTTTCCGATTTTTTGTTTTTTTATATGAGATATGTATTTTTGCGATATTTCGCGGGGATGATCAGCTACGATTGAAACCCCATTCACAGATTTTCTCCACATAGCAAAAAAACCTATCGACTGTTTAAAAGCACCGTGTGGGCTGGGGCTGTTAAAAAAAAATATTTTTTTTCGAATTTCTAAGATATACTTTGGCATCACGTTCTACATCATGACAGAATATCCCATAAATTTTTTCAGATTTTTAAATGCAATTTAAAAGGTGGCTCAAAGCAAAAATATATTTTTAATATTTTTTTTTAGCATTAATTTTAAAATGTTGGCAAACAATTTGAAAAATTTGTTTTAGAGTAACTTAAAAACATTCATTTTGTTTGTTTTTCAATGAACTTTAAAACTTACGTTGTAATTTTGACAAAAAAAAATTTGACACCTTTTAAAAACGAAAAACTGCCTTAAAAAGGCGAAATTTTACGGTTTTTCAAAGAAAAAAGTCATCGTGCTTTAAACGAAATGAACATTTTTTAATTTACAAGATCTCATTCGAAAGAGCTCTTAAAAACCTTCAAGACAAGACATGTTGAGACTTTTTTGGGCCAGCAGGCTCGATGATATAACGTTTGAAACATAGTAATGCAGCCCCGTGAAAGGCAAAACGCTTTTTTACTCAAGAGGGAGGCATCTTACGAAAAAAGTTTACATGGCATAAAATGCTTAGAATCATGCAAGGAACAAGTGTGAAATGTTTTTTTTTTTATTTTGTTTTAGAAAAAATTTTTTTTTTAACGTAATTTTTAATAAATTTAAAAAAAAAAAAAACATTTCACGGGGCTGCATTACTATGTTTCAAACGTTATATCATCGAGCCTGCTGGCCCAAAAAAGTCTTAATATGTCTTGTCTTGAAGGTTGTTAAGAGCTCTTTCGAATGAGATCTTGTAAATTAAAAAATGTTTATTTCGTTTAAATCACGATGACTTTTTTCTTTGAAAAACCGTAAAATTTCGCCTTTTTAAGGCAGTTTTTCGTTTTTTAAGAGGTGTAAAATTTTTTTTTGTCAAAATTATAACGTAGGTTTTAAAGTTCATTAAAAAACAAACAAAATTAATGTTTTTTAGTTACCCTAAAACAAATTTTTCAAGTTGTTTGACAACATTTTATAATTAATGCTAAAAAAAAAAAATAATAAAAATATATTTTTGCTTTGAGCCACCTTTAAAAATGCATTTAAAAATCTGAAAAAATTTATGGGATATTCTGTCATGATGAAGAACGCGATGCCAAAGTATACCTTAGAAATTCGAAAAAAATTTTTTTTTGAACAGCCCTAATATGGGCATATCCGAAAAAAATTTTTCTTCGAAAAAGTCGGAAAAGTACTGAGTAGTTAAAAAATTTAACTTTGTGATTGAGTGAAATGACAAATATTTTTCTTAATCTGAGTGCTGCATCATTTTATCTTATCATTTAGATCAGGTTATAGACACTGAAGCACAAGGTCCAACTGGGCGTATTTTCCATACTGATAAATGAAATATAGTCGCTTTACCTTACGTGGCTAAAAACCAAAATTTGTTTATCTAAATTACAAACATTACTTTGCAAAATTACACATACGTCAATAACTTTATTACTTCGATTCCTCTTTGAATCACATTTTTTTTTTGCGGTTATTTATTTAAAAAATTTACATATCGTTAAATATTTTTACATTACGTGGAATTTTTTATAAAATTAACGTATTTTTGTTTTCTTCTTTCGATCTCTCTGTATCGAACAGAAACATCAAGAATGGTTGAAACAACGTCAACAACAAAAACAACAAAGATTATATACACCGCCCCCAACGCTTTATAAAAAATCATTTGAATTAGCGAATCTATGGCGATTTGGTGAAAAACCAACAGCAATTGCACAACGCAATGCTGATCCCCGAATCAATGATGTTTTTCCAGAAAACGATGTGGTGGCTACAACGACACCAACGACGACGACGACGATGACGATGATGCCTATAAACAGCACAGTGGCACAAATAGATGCAACAACAGTTGGGCCGAATAGCATAACGACGACATTAGCTCCTGTGCATTTAACAACAACTTTACAGCCAACAACTGAAGCAGCAACATCAAAGCCCGCAATTATATTACCAACAGTGGGTTCAACGCGTAGCATTTCGAGTGTTACAGTTCCAGCGTTTGTTAATACAACGTTAGCACCACCACCATCATCATCAGCAGTAACAAAAACACCAACAGCAGTTGCAGCAGCAGCGGCAGCAAAAACCAGAAAACCCAAACAACGTCCATATCCACGTTGGGGTAATTGGAGCAAATTGAGCGTGTGCTCGCGCAGTTGTGGTGGTGGTGTCATGTATCAACAGCGGAAATGCATATCTCGGTAAGTGCTATTCAATAAGATATTTTTAATTCAATTGAAGCTTTAAAAGCTTGTGCATCGAGAAAAAGCTTTTGCCCGCAGTAAAAGCATAAAGTGAATGAAACTATTAACTTCAAAGGAAACAGCATCAGCAAAGTGTTTTTAAAACAGAAATGGAATATTGTCCCTATACAAGTGAAAAGCACTAAGTCAGTTTTCCAGAGTTTCAAGTTATTTGATATTTCTGTTCTAAAATATTATAGTCTTTAGTTTATGAGACTCATGTAGAAATATCTCTGTTAAAAAGTGGTTATTTTCATCATAAAAATGCAACGATTTCCATACAAAAAAAAAAAAAAACATTTTAATTTTTTGAACATCAGATATCTCAAAACTTGAAAAACTGACTTAGTACTTTTCACTTGTATAGGGACGATATATTACTTCGAAATTTCGTAAAACTGATTCTAATGAATTCCTTCATCGCAAAACTTTCTGTGCTTATGGAAGTTGTTTTTGAAATGAAAAATCAGATAACAACAGATTTTGATTAAATCCAATGATATACTACATATAACTAGATATATGTACTTGCTAATTAAATTTCTATATCACTTAAATATTTATTGCAGGCCAGGTAAGTTATATTATACCATTATTAAATACTTTACATTGATTTAATAAATTTTATTCAAAACTATATGTTTCGATAATATGTTGAACTACTTATGTACATATGTGTTTCTATAATCTCAAGATCTCGAAGTGAAACGTGAACCCACTACGGTTTAATGTTTTTTTTTAATTATGTATATCTTTACTACTGTATGAAATGGTTTTTTTCGGAAAGATATCGCACCCGGAGCTATCGCAAAACTACTATACTTTAATGCATTGAACCAGAACATCTACAAAAATTTAAAGGGTTTGCAATCCTGAATACATTATCTCTTTTATACATCTACATTCTAGAATGATTTCCAGCGACTTATCAATTTATAGTCGTAATACAGTAGAGTACATCGTACCTATAGAATGTGTTCTTTTCAAAAAAAGCTTGGTATTAAAGTAACTTTTTTCGAGCATTACTCGAAAAAGCATTTTTTTCTATTCTCATATATTAGAATTAGAGCAATTATATACTCGTTTTTGTTTTGATTGTAAGAAAATCATTTAAATATTTAATATAAATTTGATTATTTTGTTCGACCTTTCTGAATTCTAACTGATTAAAAATATTCCTTTCGGGTGTTATTTAAATTTTTATTTCTTTAATAATATACATATTTTTTGTGTGGAGAATTACAGGTTCTACGATATTGATTTGCTTTAGCGAAAAAGTAACCGTTTAGGAAATATTCTTAAAAAACTACAAAAAGTCGAAAAAGTCGATTTTGTCGAATATTTCCTTAACGGCTACTTTTTCGTGTATAAAAAAATTATATTATTTGTAGAACCTGTAATTTCACATAAAAAGAAACAAGGCTGTTTATCTATCAATGGTAATATTCGACGGAAATAAGAGAATAAATCTATACTGTGTGACAAAGCTTTTGCTATGGCCGAGGTCTTGGATCGCCAGTGGCCAAGGTTTGCATCACAAAATATTTTTTATTTCGGAGAAAGGGTTAACAATTATTATTAAAATAGTTAAAATTTTGTTCTTCAATTTCCTTTATTTACAAAGTTCTTACTATTACGATACTTTATTTACATATTTTTACGCGTTACAATTGATTCGATCATCCTGCCTTGCTCTTTTCTCTCTTTGAGGCTCTACCCTGTTGCCCGTTCCGGCTTCACTGTATCGTCATAGCTCAATATAGGCAAATACGCAACGACCAAGGTTAAGTGTAGTCTTTTTCGCACAAGTGCCGAAACACAAGCGAGAACGAGTCGCCAATATAACTATCCCGACTATCAATCTATTCAGTCTATTGTGCGTTCCGGCTCCGCAGTATCGGCATAGCTCAATACAAGCGAGTATACAACGATCAAAAGGGGAACAAAAAAATTTTTTATTTTAAACCATTCTAGAAACAGCCAAATCTTCGGCAGGTGATATCCGTTATTATATTCTTAAGGACTTAATTAGGCTCAACTTTTTTCTTACTGGCTTTTGGACCTCCTAGCTCTTATTAGCCTAGTGAGACCCAGTTTATCTGGTTCGTATCCCCCAAAATGATATATAAAATTATAAAATTTAAGTCTTTGACAATGTATTAACACCAAGTTCTTTAAAACGATATATAATTTTAATACATCGGACATCACCTACGGAAGTTATGGAATAAAGACCATTTTGATTGTTTTAAAGTGATCGAAAAAAAAAATTGTTTGGGTTTCATAGATAATTCCAATTCAATTTTGCAAATTGGAGGTGGTTTTATCCAATATTTTTTTCACCGATTAAACCTACTGTACAATTACTGTTTTGGTTTTTGAAATTGTGTTTTTGGGATGGGGAGCTATGTATACAGTAACAATTTGCTTGGTTCAAGAACTGTTCAATCAATATCCGAGGGTTTCAGACTCAGTAGAATTCAAAAAACTCTCGACATGAAGCATCAAAGTTTTAAATAAATATTTATACGTTGCCTCTTAACGCGCTGTGTGTAAGTATTTAGTTAAACTACACGTTTTACTATATAACAAACAAAATTTTTTTAAAACTAAAAAACACAAAAATAAAATTTTAAATGAAAACGTTCAACTATATAAGTTAAACAGAAGCACTGAAATACCTAGAATCAAAAATTTATATTTTAATTTAAAAAAAAAACAATAAAACACTTTAAGCTGAGTGTAACCTTGAGCATTTAAAGCGAAATATAGTAGTATTTATATGATTTTGATCTGAATAAAATATGAATCTCAATTATAGAATAAATTAATATTGAATATAAAGAAATATTTATTTAGGCCCTTTTGAAACGGTGTATGTTTTTTTTGGCAGTGAGAACTAAATTACTTAGTTAAATAAAAACAAATTGTTGTAAACATGAAAAACTCGTTAGTGTAATATGTTCTTTATATAAGTATATTTATTTCCTTTACGATTTTTTCTTTAAACGCTTGCGTTAATATTAATACTTTGCAGACATCAAATAAAGCTATACATTGTAGATATGCATAAGCATCTTAACATTTCCAAACGGTTAAATTATTTAAACAAATTCTAATGAGTAATACAATGTATCGTTAGCAACGTCACTTTAAACTGTTTCGATTTAACCTGTTGTCTACCTGAAAACGTCTTGATTCTAGAAATCATCAACGGCTCTTTTTTTATGATTTGTAATAAAACGGCGTCTACGTTACGCCCCTACTGTTTCTTTTTTTTTTTTGATATCTCTCAACTTAACCAGTTAATGGTTTACTAGAAATTTTGTTGTTAACAAATTAAAATTGCTAATTGAATTGTCAACTTTGTTGAAGAAAAGAAAAAAAATAATGATTTTTTCGCATATGATGTGATAATGTGATTTTCAAAAGCGATCAACGAAGTCATTGGTAAAACGAAGTATGAATATTAAGTGGAAATACACTGAGAACTTAGCGCTAGAAGTTTGATGTTCTGAGAGAACTGTTGTTTCTGACTAAAAATATTATTATAAAGATTTTACTTTTGTACAATTTACTCCTATTATTATGAATTACCATTACCATTACCATTACCATTACCATTACCATTACCATTACCATTACCATTACCATTACCATTACCATTACCATTACCATTACCATTACCATTACCATTACCATTACCATTACCATTACCATTACCATTACCATTACCATTACCATTACCATTACCATTACCATTACCATTACCATTACCATTACCATTACCATTACCATTACCATTACCATTACCATTACCATTACCATTACCATTACCATTACCATTACCATTACCATTACCATTACCATTACCATTACCATTACCATTACCATTACCATTACCATTACCATTACCATTACCATTACCATTACCATTACCATTACCATTACCATTACCATTACCATTACCATTACCATTACCATTACCATTACCATTACCATTACCATTACCATTACCATTACCATTACCATTACCATTACCATTACCATTACCATTACCATTACCATTACCATTACCATTACCATTACCATTACCATTACCATTACCATTACCATTACCATTACCATTACCATTACCATTACCATTACCATTACCATTACCATTACCATTACCATTACCATTACCATTACCATTACCATTACCATTACCATTACCATTACCATTACCATTACCATTACCATTACCATTACCATTATTCCGTTCCATTTCATTTCCTTACTTTAAAAAATATTTGCTTTTACTGAAAGTTTTTTTTTTTCAATGTAAGCCTTTTGAAATTTTGGGGATTTTTTTGCAATTCTGCCGAATCCCATTATATTTCAAAAAAATATATATAACATAAACAAATCAAACTAAGGTAAAGTAAAATAAATAAAAGTAAAAACAACAACAACAACAGCAACAACAACAACAAAAAACGTTTAAAAATTGTTGAAAAAAAAAAGAGAATAACAGAGATTTTGACTATTTTCCACACTGGACACAGCGTATAAATAAGTGCGTTCAAGCCGGCAAAACATTGAGTGATTACGAGTTAAGCCAACTGAGCAGTTGTATCGCGGAAATAAAAAACAAGTTTATAGAAAAATGGTTAAATTGTGGTTATTAAGTGTTGTCAGCGCATTGCTGATTGTACAAGTGAGTTAAATATTAAAAAAAGAATGTCCATTAAGGGAATGCAGTAAATTCAAGGATTTTTTTTATAAAAATAATGATTTTCACGACGAATATAAAAACATGAATTTCCAGTACACTTTGCTGTGTTACCTTATTCTAGAAAAAAGTTTCACCACAAAATTGTTTTCTTTATTTAACTCAAATCCAAACTTTCTTTTCCTTCAGTTGGCACTACCCACCGAAGCACGCGACATTGCCGAGGCACTTAATCATAATATACGCGAACAACTGAAGGGCTATGAGGCTTTCCTTGCCGAAGATGATGGCAGCCACAAGGATGATCTTAATAAACTCATTGAATTGACTGAATCTGCGCTAGTTATCGGTGATGCTGATGAGAAGAATGCCATCATTAAGGGTATTCCCGAGAAATTCTCAGCTGATTTTAATAAATGGATTTCAGTGAAATTAGAAGAATTCCAAGTGAATGATGACATTAAAGAAAGTATTCAATTCTATCGTTCGCTTTCAACTGGTGAGGCACAATTTAAAACTGAAATTGACCAGACCATCGCCAAATTGGAGGAAATTTTGTCTAATGCCGATTTGAAACAAAAAGAGGAACAATACATTGGTTTGGATAAAACTTTTACACCAGAATTCCAACAGTTCTTGCGTGATAATGCCTTACCAAATGTTAATCGTAGTCTACAAAAGACTGAGGAATTCCTTGAGACACTTTTGCGTGAACCCGATGTACAATACGTAACTGAGATTAATGGTCTCATCGAACAAACAAGGGCGGCGCTTGGTGATATCACAATTGAAGAGAAACAAGCGGCACTACAGAAGGTCACTAACCCAACACCACAAGAGCTCGTTGATTATCTGCAAAAGAAATTTATCGAATTAAATTAAGTGGTGTGCACGTGATGACAATAAATGTTGAGATTGCGCAGATGATAAGCATTTTGGCGAAAGTATGGTGCTAATTGAATTAACTAAATGCTAATTAACTAGAATAAAATAAACATAAAATCAAATGAAACGTAACGATATTGGAGCTAAAAAAAAAATTAAAAATTAAAATTTTAATGTTTTCTTTTTTTTTTTTTTATTGTTGGTGTTGTTGAGAAACTTGTTTTCGAGCATAATGATACAAGAGCGTTAGAAGTAGCTATATAAAACCTTTGAGAGGCATGGAGAGCTAGCGAAAATTGTTTATTTTTAAATTAAAAATTTTTTTTTAATTTAAAATTGACTTAAAAGCCCGAATATCCACAAATCTTATTTTTTTTTAAGAATATCAAAAGTTTTCAGCTCGATCGACGGTGGTTGTTCTGAAAGTTGGTTTGTTTTCACATATAATCTGTCAGAAATCCTAAATGAGCAGATTGTCTAGTTATTCTATTAGGAATTATCTTGTTTTGTCTACTAGGTCTCTGTGGAAATAATTTTATTAAGTGTACCCAGAAACGAAACACATCAAAAATATCAACGGAAGCCATATTTTCGCTAGATTGTTGATGGTAGTTCATTTTGGGCTGTATAATTGGAAAGAAATTATCCAAGATGAAGAAAAACTCGAGGTGTCTTGAGATTGTGAGGCTTTTTTTTTAATAAATCTGAAATTTTTGAAGGCGAACATTGCGATCGAAATGCAACACACCGCTTTCGTCTTATTGGTGGAATGGTAATTTACCTCATTCAAAAGTTCGTTAGATCCCAATGTTATGTTGGTAGATCTAGTGTTTTTCTTAATTTTCGTTCCCATTGTTAAAATTAATTTTTGACAATGCATCATTAGTTCTTTTGATGCATTTTTCGATTATGCATTTTTGCTTCTGATGATATATAAATATAATTTTCTATCGATTATTGTAATATATAAATCTTTTACAGAATTATCAGAAACACCCTCCTTGAGATAAGTGGCGGTTTTGGAAATAGTTTTGCTTATTCTTCATAGACATATATGTAAGTCATATACAGTTTGTGGCTCATAACTCTGCAGGATCACGGACTATTCCAAAACTAAGTACTTAGTTTGCAGACTACTCCATTGGAGAAACCGACTAGTCCAAATTTACGGTCCCTTCACATATAAAGTTCTATTTACGTTTTACATTGTTTGTCATTGGGCGTAACCAATTGTCTCCTTATGCACTACAATCGGACTAGAAAAAGGTCAATTGTCTCCTTATGCATTTACATTCGGACCAGAAAAAGGCCAATTTTTTTTTTATTTTTTTTATAAATTTCAACAAATTTAATTCGAAATTCAAATTTTACACAAAAATTTCAAAAGGTTTCATAGCCGAATGTGCTAAAGTGTTTGTTATATATTTCTGTGCAATGTGTGCCGGGTTTGAATCTCAGTGTGGATGATATTATTTTTATTAGTTTTTTATTATTTTATACCTCAGTTATGTTCGACATATGATTCATTTTCTGCTCCGAGAACCCTTCAGAAAAATTGTTTACAAATTAATAGAAATTTAAAAATTGGTATTGAAAATCACTCCACGCAGCGCAAGTCACCAGACCGATACTCTATTATTGGCTCTTGTTATAAGTATAATCGATACACAATTAGACCGCTTTTGGTGCTAATGATGGATTGTGCATTACATTTGGACCATTTTTGATACAATTGACTGACTATGCACTACATTTGGACCATTTTTGATCAATTGATAATTTAAGTGAATTTATGCTTGTTTAAGGTGAAGTCCATTATGAACAATTTACAAAAAACTAGACCAAAGATTGGACTATAGAAACAATTGACTTTATCGGTCCTAAAGGGAATATGTTAAATTAAATATATACATATCTGTGGACTTTTTATAAAACAACCTAACTCGAAATTGGCAACTTTTCAGGAGAGCCTAAATACTGATTAACTATTTTACAATAATTTGGCTCAATTTCGTTGATGCAGCGTTGGATGTCATCTTTCTCTACATTTTTACTAATCTTAAAGTGTCAGCTGTCAAATTATTTTTTTCTTTTGGATCATAACACTTCACCGCACAAATAGCACTAAGTTCAAATCTTGCGTGAACTATGGGACATCCTTAAATCTCTAGAACAAGAAATCATAGAGACATGGCGATTATACCAATAGAAGCGTATTTAAATTCTATATTCAGGACTAGAATCCTGGAGAAATGTCTTATCTCGCCCTAGGTTGTTTTGTTAAAAGTCCACAGATATGTATGTTTAAAAATATATGAAAATGCTATACGGAAAATAAATTTCTGGTTTAAATAATTTTAGTGCCTGAAAACATCTCATTCGATTGCATGACAAGATAAATAATTATGTATATAAAAAAAGTCTTGAAGGGGCGGTTTTTATTTGGCATGTAAAAACTTTAGTCACACTGAGGAAAAAGTATCAGTCAAGAATTTGTTCGAGTAGAATTTATCCATTTCCAAAATTTACAATAATTCAAAATATCAATTTTGTATAGGTGCCCTTTTAAGCGGTTGAAAAAAGGGGGTAATATGTTCGAGAAAAATGTTGCGGAAGGGAAAAATGGGGTCAATGGACATTATTCCCTTTATTTTGATCTTTTTATTTAAATATTGCTTGGGAAGGGTGGAAAATAGATGGTACTATGTTCGAGAGAAATGTCGCCCCGTAAAACAAGTTTCAAAATTCGGAGATGCAAAGCATAATTATTATTGGAGTTCAGCACAGGCTTGGGTCTTTATTTACGTTCACAATTAACCGGCGCAAAAATGCTTTTTACTATTTTTTGTAGATCAGTGAGTGAAACTGCGGCTTTAAAGTCAAAGAGGCATGGGTTCGAATCCTACACAACTATCGTTATATTTGTTTTTTTTTAAGCTTAATTAGCTCCAACTTGGATTACTACCACAATGTCTCATTGGTATACAAAAATTTGGATTATGATACTTTAAAGAACTGTTATATCCTTTACAAAATCTTCAAACTCTCGTGGAAGCATACTCTTTTTACAGTGTACTACATTTTACTGTGTAGCTATAAAAGTTATAAATACTTGAAACTTATGACAAAAAATCAATACAAATCAATAGATAATGATGATACAAAGATCATTTGTACAACTTTTGTGGCTGATAACATTGCTCAAGGTACGCGTATGTTCACATGAAACTACTTATTCAATCTTATCTTCTTATATAAAATACTACAGCTCTTGGAGGCTTCGCCAATACCCTGCGAGGGTGAAGCAGAAAATCTCAACAGTCAACTTAGGCATTTTGCTAAACGTTGCGAAAACATTATGAAAACATCATTTGATGCCGTTTTTGAACAGGAAATGCACCAACTGATTGATGTCTTCAGTGCAGCATTGAAATCTGCAAATCTAAAAGGTAAAGCAGCATTACTCGAGAACTATATGGATCACTTGAATGCGACTTTTAAGGAATACTTACAATTAAAGCTGGATGAACAATATTTAAATGAAGAGATACGCATGGAAGAATGGTATTTCCGCCAGTTGCTACCGCAGCTAGAGCCACGTTTTGCAATGGAAGTTGCTGAATTTCTACCATTGTATCAACGTGCGCTATCTGCACCACAATTGGATGAAAAATTCGATTTATTCGTTAAGATTGAGGAAAATTTCTCCAAGGATTTACTACAACTATTGGATGAACAACCAGAAAACGTCGCCATTTTAAATGCGCAATTAATTTTTATGAAAGAATTTCTATTTCATTTGTTGAAGGCAGACAATTTGATCGTTAAATATGAAAGTGATTTGCGTGAATTACTAAGCAGAGTTGAAAGTTCACTGAGTGGTGCTAAATTACAGGAGAAATTCGATACGATATATCGTTTTGATGATATTGAACAACCATTTGGACGTTTCTTGAATTGTATGATGGATGATTTTGAAATCACTAAATTTAGTGAAACTTAATTAAAAATATGAAGTTTTTATACATAATAGGGAAACATATTTCAAGTGTTATATAAATGTGTAAAAGTCCAGGCAAATTTAAAATATTTTGGAATAAAATTTTATCAACTTTAAAATTTTTTCATAAAATACTTTCGGCTCAATAGTCTAAGACATGAACTTGTGTTCCTCCGCTTATGAAACCAGGAATCTATATATTATTACGCAAGCCAAAAATTTGTCCTACCTTTCTTAAAATGTTAGAAATGGGGCACGACTTTGAATTATACACCATTAGAAAGGTATTTATATGTAAATGTGCACAAAGTCAAAATAATTTTAATATTTTGTAACTAAGTCAGGTAAAATGCAAATTTTTCAATATTAACAACGACAAACTACGCGGGTACACAGAGTAGAAAAAGCTGACTGACACTGACTTCATGTTTTTTGTTTTCTTTTCGTTTCGCAATTGTCATTGTACCAAATAGCAAAAAAAAAAAAAATGCTAAAACTGTTCAAAAAGTACCAAAATTATTTATTACATTTGTGGTCAAATTTTGACCATTGGGAGATTCTAGTATCTCTGAATCGGTGAAGAAAGATATTCCCGATTTAAAACCGTTTTTCAAGAACTCTTATCGCCATTTTAAAAATTTTGAAGAATATTTCCTAATCGCTTACATTTTCGTATATTAAGTACATACAGAGTTGCGGGTGTCGATAGAATATTGCAAAATGCAAGACTCCTGCGCAAAACGAACGGAGATATAGTCAACGTATGATCGAGACATAGCTTTATGATAAGTTCGGAACCTCTCGATGGATTTTAATAATATCATATGAAAGATATTTCAACCAGCTACAAAAGTTTAAATTCCGAGTCATGATTTTCTAAATATGGCGAATTTTCGGTGTTATTGTAATGTTTTGCCAATTTCCATAAAAATTTATTTGGGTTACCCTTTTGTTTTTCTATAAAAAAAAATATACTTTTGAAAGAAATCAGGCAGGGGCGTGGAGAGAAAATCCGGGCCCGGGGGTAAATATATACCGGGCCCCCACTACTACTAGATTTTTTTTTTATTTGACACTATCACATCGTCGAGCGAATATTGTTTTTCCGTAAACGCAAGGATACCCACGAGATATATGAAATGTGTAAAGTTTTGATTTTGTTTGCTTCTCGGTCATATTCATAAAATAAAAGGTGAAAAAATAAGGTTTGAGCCGGTCTGCGATCAAAGCTTGAAAAATTTACTAAAAAAAGGCAATTTTTTTTTAACTGCCCGTAACTTGGGAACTATTGGTTTTTTCGGAGATGTCTTTAAGTCAAACTTTGTAGAAAATATCTAGGCCAACATTGACTTCTTAGAAGGTTTCCTTCAAAAATTAAACTTGTTGCTGTTTTGATACAATAATAGCAATTTTTTTAAGAAACGTTTATGCCTAGAAAATGATTTTTTGTAAAGTTTAAAGAGCGGAATATTTGTTCTGGTGATTTCATATTGTAGGAAATTAAATGTAAATTAATTAAATAGAAAAAATTAATTAAAAATATTAGTTTTTAATGTATAGACCTGTTCTCAAGATTAGAAAAATGCAGTATTTTAATTTTTTCTACTTTATCGGAAGCAAGAAATTTTTTTGGTAGTTTTGTACGAAATGGTCTTGTTTGATGTTCCTTTAAATCTTACAAGACTACTTACTAGCACATTTTAACACCTTTTTGGAGTTCACTGATTTAAATTTTTTCCTGGATGGCGAGCTCGACAATCGAAATTTTCGATAGTCTGTGCTGGAGCGGCCTTAAAAAAATCGAAAACAAAAGCTATTTTCGTGTCCAGCGACCCCAAATTAGTTTAGAAGATATGACAAGCAAACAAGAAATTAAGAAATAAAAAAACACTAAAAAATTATATTTTTTTTAGCTTATATATAAAAATGCTATGCATTTAATTTTTTTTTTTTTAATTACTCTACATTTAATTTTTTTCAACATAAGATTTTCCGGACAAATATTGCGCTCTTTCAAAATTACAAACAACCAATTTCTAGAAAAAATTCATAAAACTTTTCTTAAAAAATTGCTATTTTTGTACAACAAATTTCATTTTCTTTCTAAGATAATGTTGGCCTAGTAACTCTCCACAAAAGTTTATTTAAGAATGTTTCTGAAAAGATCAGTAGTTTCGAAGTTACGGCGAAAGTTAAAGCGGATTGTCATTTTTAAATTGATTTTATTATTAATTTTTGAAATTTTTTGAAACCTCATCGTTTTGGCCTCACAACGCCAATTTTACATCTGTATTTGGAAAAAGGCCTTTTTAAGTTTTAGATGGAATAAGAAAGAACTAACGATAACTTTTTTAATATTTTTTTTCTTAAATACTGCAAATTAAAAATCAAATTTAATATTTTAAAAAGGCAGGATTCGGTACCTTCCAGCTTTTAAGCTATGAAGCGTGTAAAAGGCACGAGCTCGGATTTTTTTCTTGGCCCGCGGGGCTCTACTTTCCATGGACGGTCTCGGCCTTTCTAACCTAACCAGAAAAGGCTTAAGCTTAGAGGCCCGTGAAGGCCCGTAAATCACAAGCAAGGTTAGAAGCACATTCTTGAAAAAAATTATGGAAAATAATGTACATATAAGTGTAGTACTTAGAATGAAAATAAAACAAGTTAATTTGAACAAAAAAAACTTATTAGATTTTACCAAAAAGCTCAAGAAAGCAGACAACGTATAATCTTTTTTTTTCTCCGTTGAAAAAAAAAAAAAAAATTATAATAATTGTGCGGGCCCGGACTTTTTCTCAAGTGCTTGTACTATGTTCATGCCGGGCCTCTAAAATCTATTTTTCAAGCTTGGACAAATTTTATTAATTTCTGCTTGAGTACGGGCCGTCCAAAAAACTCCGGGCCTGGGGGAATCCCCCTTACCCCCCCCCCCTCTCGTCAGGCCTAAAATCAGGTAAAAATTGCATGTCAAATGAAAGAGAATCGATTAGGCTTTCATAATTTGTCACTAAAGTCATAGGTAAATAAGAGAATAAACTGGTCAAAAAATCAAAAACTCGCCATATCCCGAAAATCATGACTTTCTATCACCATTTTGTAGCCACTTAAAATAACTTTCATATGACACCAATATTATTAAAATTCATTAAGGGGTTCCGAACTTATAGCAGCTTTCATAAAGCTATATTTCGAAAAATAGAACTAAGAAAAGCAATTCCAAATAGTCCTAGGAGTCTTACGTTTCCCGGTGTTCATTATTCTTTTTTTTTTAGATTTTTTCTTCTTTTCGTTCTGCTGTCTGAATATTTCTAACTTTTTCTTTCGTGTCATACCCTTCTTTTTCTGCTTTAAGTCTTTTAATTTTTTCTTAAGTTCTCAATTTACCCACAACCCTAGACTTTCTCAGAATGTTTTCAGTTTTTCTTTCACACATTAGCTTTCTCTATCTAATCTGTCTTCATTGTATCTTAAATTTTTTTGTCTCCTGTTTTTTAGCGTTGCATCCTTGCTCTCAGGCTCATCTTTCTCCTTCCCCACTTTTATTCATGCATTTTCTTTCTTCTTTTTAACCCCTCTATCCCTTTAGTTGTTTCTCTACAAAAGAGATTCTCTTAGTTTTTATCGTAGGACACAACGATTCTAATATATTCCTGGTTTCAGCTTTGGTGAGAAGTGTACGTTAAGGTCTTAGATGAGAGATCTTAGAGCAAAGCGGTACGATGTTTCTTTTTCAACCATCCTCAAGATTTATGGATATAATTATGATGGTTTTCAAATGTTCGTGACACAATCATGGCATTAAAATCCAGTTCATCAGTAATCATTTCCTTGGTTAATCATAGATCTTCAGAAATTTGAGCTTTCTCAAAGCAAAATTTGTAATTTGAGCGTGTTTTACGAGGTGCGCTTTACACAAAAAAATGTCTGAAGTGGAACTTTTAAAACTAAGTATTTGTTACCTACATAAGAGTTATGCATAAAGGATAAAGGTTACCATACCTGCATAATTTTGAATAGATTTTTTGCCAGAATAATGTGCTAAGTCAAGGAATGAAATTGTCTAATTTCAGCCAGAACCCTGTTCAGGAAGCGATAAAGGTATTCAGCTACGTCTCATACACCTTAAAATATTCAAAGTTTTGCCTTAGATGATGGATATATTTGCCTGTAATATATGCTCCTAGGAGGAGCATGGCGCCAAAATTAAATGTCTCAATTTGCCCTAACCCTTGGCTATGAGTTTTATTTCGTGCTACGACTTTCCCAATTCTTGGATTGCTTTATCCTGTGACCTTTTCCAGATGGCCTAAGTGGATATAGCTTAGATAATAGTTTAAAATACTTGCATATGAACTTCTAAATATATAAAATTTATACAAAAATAGTATAAAAGATATTTGTGTGGTGATACTATTAAATTTAAACCAAAATAGTGAAAATTGTAGTAATACTTAATTGGTATAAATTTTATACGAACAAGTATAAACGGTTTGTATACCAAGTTGTAGCATAGATTTTCGACCAAATTTGGTGTGGATTTGTATTCATTCCAATTTGGTTTGAATTTTACACCCAAACTATTTGCTGTGTAGATATGCTAATATAATGAAACTTTGTTCGGAAAGATTTTGGCAACCATTGAACAAAACATAGTAATAGGGCGTGATATCTTCAATATAAGCAAAATTGTTGCAAAAATCATTTCTAGACATTTAATGAAATAAGAAAACACTGAGCAAGAGATGAATCTTATTCTGAAGATTGAATTTGATTTTGTTAAACTGCATTTTAATTGAATTACAAATTAATTTAAAATGCATGAGCTTTAATTCTACTATACATAGTACATTGTTAATTTCATAGTGGAGAGTTACTTAGTTATATTGTCGTTCTACTTGATTTACGTTTTACTTATAATAATATTGATTGATGACATGAACACGCGAGTTGCAAGTTTCTAGTAACTAAATCTGCTTTCTGCCAACTTTATATTTAGTGTTTATATTATTGCTAGAGGTATAGTGACTATTTGAAATAAGTCTTTGGAAAATTATGTTCAAGTTTTCAATGTTTTATAGCTTCGTCATTTTATTGATAATAAACGTAAGTAGCACCTTTTGAATCGTCTATTTAATGGTTATACTCAATTCGTAAAATTCTACTTTTATAGTCAGCTGTAGTTCTAAGAGCCTTTCCAAATGTGGACATTACCAGTGATACAATACCCATCGACGTACAAAGCATAATTGCACAGATTAAGACAACGTTGAATGCAACAAATGATGAACAAGTTATTGCGTTAAATAATGATGAATTTGATTTTGATGATTTTTGAAGATGATTTTGGAATTATAATATAATTTATAAATAAAACATAATGGAATTTTAACTAGACTGTACCCGAAGTAAATCGAATCGAGATTTTGCTTTCATACAGTATATTTTGATTTCCAGCTCTCAGCCTTATTAACTAATTGAATTTTGATTGGCAAAATTTACGATTTCGATGCTGGAAATCAAAATATATGAAAGCATAATCTCGATTTTAATTTAGTTCCAACCGAAATCGAATAGAATGATAAGGGTGATTAAAAAAGCATCGAAATATTGGCACTGAAAATTGTCGAATTAGTATTTGTTTTTTTTTGCAATCTTGTATCATGAATTATGACTTTAAATTGACTAAATATAATTAATACATTCGAGGTATTTGGAGAATATATTAGACAATGGATAAATTTCATTGAAGACATCGCTAAGCACAGAAGACTCCAATATTCACTTGATGTTAACAAAAATCAAAATTTGGAATGGAAATGTTATATGAAATGTGAAACTTAATTTGTCTAAGTACTCTAGATTTTATTTACCTTATAGTGCGGCTGTAACTTTTTAGTTATATTTTTCGCCTGATGTGCGTAATTTAAAGTATTCTTGCACAGACTGTTGTGTCTTTCTCGTGAATGTTATATGCAAAACTAATTTTCAGCAACGATTACAAAAAACCATAAATATATTTAATTTGTAGTTTCAATGATGGTGGCTGTCTTTTGTATAATGTAATAGAACTCAGACCATACGCACAAAGTCATTTAAAAAATTATCTTATTTTTATTTTTAGTTTTATGACCCACAGCAACTAAGCTGCGTTAGAAAAATAAAATCAATTGTTTTAAAAATATGTCATACATATTCGTATTCTAATCTTTATGTCATCATTTAAATTAATTTGCCAATATGTATGACCTTGTTTTGGTAAGCATAAGTAGTACGTAAGTAGTAAATAATCTTTTAAAAGTTACTACTTAGTTTTTACTATCTTGGAAAATCCACGAAATTGTGAAAAATTGTACTATAAATAGTGTTAAAATATTGTAAACTACATCAGTTTTTTAAAGCAGCTTTGTCAAGTTATTTGAATTTTAAAAGTGTTCAAGTTAAAACAAAAAATTATCCAGGTAAGTCCTGCTAAATATAAGTTATTTTAATGTGCACAAAAGTTTGATAGCTGGAAAAAATAAATTTAAAAAAGTTTCTGGGGAGGATTCCACAACTGGCAAAGCAAAATATCCTTGCTATGAAAATTTTCATAAAAAGTGATTTCATTCTATTTGAAAGTAATATACGTACGCAGTATTAATTTGATGTCAATGTGTAACAAAGTTGATCAGTAAAAGCGATGTATTTGTTGGCGAAGAAGTCACTTTTTCAAACAAATTAAAGAAATTTATAATTGCAATGTTTTTTCAAATTAATCTATCGTTAGAGAATACCAATTTCAAATAAAGCATGACGTCTTCGAGTAACACAAACTAGCCTTCCGATAATTTTTTAACAATTTTTCTTAGTCATTTTGCTTGTTTTTGTATTTTAATGGTGTCTTACATAAACTGAATAATCAGTTAGCTCAAATCAACAATGCACCTGATCCATCACAGTTTGGTAGCTAATAAATAACTCTATGCAACAGCCAATTCTCCCAGTGAATGCCACTATCCATTTTATATGTAAAATGGGCTGCTGATTCCGAAAATCGCATTATTTTTTTTTGTCGTTTTCGAGATATCGGTCATTTTCGGTTTTCGGACCAAAAAAAAAAGATTGTTCCATTTAAATACAAATATCTCAAGAATCAATGTTTGTATTCAAACGTGTTATATGTCATATTAAAGGTAATTAGATAACCTACATTACTTTTTGGTTGGTTTGTTAGTTTCGGCGAAATAAATGATTAACAAAAAATCAAAATCAACTGCAGATTTATACAAGAAGAAATAACTTTTTTATAATTTTTTGTATCATAGACTATCTATTTGTAAAGAAAATAAGATACCACTTAAAAATATCGATGGAAAAATGCAAAAGATGTATACAATTCATTGAAAAGTTACCAAAATGCGTTTTTCCCTATTTTTTTCGTTTTTTTGTAATAAACTGTTCAATAATTAAAACTTTTTGTAAAACACATGACAAAATCCAAAAAATTCTTAAAGTAGGCGTTAAAAAATAATACCCGTGTCTCGTCGTTTTTCTCCAGCACGTCAGATTTTTTTTTAATCGATTTTTGAAGTTTTTTAATCCACTGTACATGAAAAATACCAAAATAGCGCATTCTTGTGTTAAATCGATGAATTTAACTATATGATCCTTACATTTGAGGTGTATTATGTGTTCAGTAAACTTATGCAGGATATTACGAGGAATATTTTTGTTGACAATTTTAACCCTCTAAAACCCCCACATGTGGGTCATTTTGACCTAAATGCGCTATTTTGGTATTTTTCATGTACAGTGGATTAAAAAACTTCAAAAATCGATTAAAAAAAAAATTTGACGTGCTGGAGAAAAACGACGAGACACGGGTATTATTTTTTAACGCCGCTATTGTGTATTGCATTCTTTATCTTTGTAAAATTTTTAAAAAGTTTTTAGCTGAGGAAATAACATCAAACAACAATTTTATCGTGCTTTATTCCTAGAAAGGCTATTTGACAAGGTTAATAAAGCATTTTTATTTCATAGTATTGTGCTTAAACCAAAATTTTATTCGTTAAGTAGAACAAACATATACGAATTAATTTATGATATAGAATCCTATCATACAAATCGGGGAAAGCTTTAAAAAAAAAAAATAAAAATGAAAAGACCTTTCGATGTATCGGCCGAAATATTTGTTGAATTTCTCAGATTACCAAAATCTCTTTGCTCAAATTTGAAAGAAGAAGTATGTTCACGTATGACAAATAGGCAAAGAATTAGTGGCTTCCCAAAGAGGCTGCGGTTGTTAATAGCGTTGAGGTTTTTTCTATCATTACAACTTTTATAATTTCCTTTAACAGAAGCTTGTATTCAGTTGCCAACGCTCTGTGGGCCAAGATTTTTTCCAGAATCACTTACAAATCTGCATGTACATACATAAAAATATAAATGATAGTTCAAAAATAAGATTAACACATGTAATTTGGTCTTACCAAATCTATGTTTTCCTCTATATATTCAACAAGAGCGGTTTTTTGCTTTATTGTGGTTCTTTTTGTGTTACTTTCTATGTAAAAAATTAGAGTATTAAAAATAAATAATTTTTGCAACATAACTACCTATTTACTTACCTTTAAGATTGTTTAGCAAAATTTGTTTCTTCAAAATAGCTTTCTCCAAAAATTAGATTATTTACTTAAAATTTTTGGCATACGAGTTTTAGAGAATACAAAAATAATCACTTTTGGAGAAAACTCAGCTAAAATTTTAATACAAATTTTTTACGCTAGAGTCGAAAAAATTTGAAATTGAAAACTAGATGGTGCATTGAATCTCTTAAATTAAGCTACAAATTTAGAGATTGCTAGCAACGAGAATCGGAAATTAGCTTACAATCTCCAAATTTGAATTTTTAGAGTTTTGGCGATGGAGAATAGGAGATAACAAGTTAGAGAATAGGACCCCTGCTCTTTAATAGTTTTAACAATTTTTTTACCTATTTTTTCCGGTAAATTTTGGATAATGCCTGAGGTTGTGCTACGATAGCGTATAAGATTAGGGTGAAACATGATAAATTTAGCTAACTTACATTAGCCAGAGTAATATTTGTATAAGCTCTTATCTGAAATTATACAATGCTTTTGTCTATATTGCATATTTGTAGGCTCTACTAAGTTTCACTCATTTCATCTCATCGAATTTTTCAGGTACATTAAGCTAGCAGAGCGAAAATGGCAGAACTGAAAAAAAAAACATGAAAGAATTATAGGCTAATTATAGGCTAATTTTGGGCCCAAACGCCGAATTTTAGGCTCTTCATTTTTAAAAAAAAAAAAATAGCTCTGCCAGCTTAAGTGTAAGCCAGCAGAGCTGTTTCGAGAAAACACATACGGGACGTATATTGAACTAAAGTAAGTAGTCAATAATTATAGGCTAATTATAGGCTATTTAAATGCCCAATCGCCAAATAAAAAGCTTTCCATTAAAAAAAAAAAAAAAAGATTCTGCTAGGTTAAGTTTAAGCTAGCAGAGCGATTTCGAAAAAAAAACATTTTGTACTAAAGAAAGTATTCAATAATTATAGGCTAATTATAGGCTATTTAAATACCCCATCGCCAAAAGAAAAGCTTTTCATTTAAAAAAAAATGGACCAAATCAATTTTCTTGAAATAAAAAACTTCGAATAACAACAATTCCAGGGAAAAAACAACAACAACAACAACAAAACTACTACAACAACAAAAAATTTACTACTACTACAACAACAGTAATTTTACATAAAAGTAGGGGTAAGTGGGCGGCCCGCGGCCGCTGCTCAGGATTTAAACCCGTCAAACATCCAACACCGGCTTCGCGGCGGCCTTCGGCCGCGGATCAGTCTTATGCAAGCGCAGTAGCTACTTATTATTTAAAAAAATTTTTATTAAAAATTGCGCTCGCAATTTGACTAGCAAAACTATTTGTTGGATATATTATAGACTGATCCGCGGCCGAAGGCCGCCGCGAAGCCGGTGTTGGATGTTTGACGGGTTTAAATCCTGAGCAGCGGCCGCAGGCCGCGCACTTACCCCTACTTTTATGTAAAATTACTGTTGTTGTAGTAGTAGTAAATTTTTTGTTGTTGTAGTAGTTTTGTTGTTGTTTTTTTCCCTGGAATTGTTGTTATTCGAAGTTTCTTATTTCAAGAAAATTGATTTGGTCCATTTTTTTTTTAAATGAAAAGCTTTTCTTTTGGCCTATAATTATTGAATACTTTCTTTAGTACAAAATATTTTTTTTTCGAAATCGCTCTGCTAGCTTAAGCTTAACCTAGCAGAATCTTTTTTTTTTTTTTTTTTAATGGAAAGCTTTTTATTTGGCGATTGGGCATTTAAATAGCCTATAATTAGCCTATAATTATTGAATACTTTCTTTAGTACAAAATGTTTTTTTTTCGAAATCGCTCTGCTAGCTTAAGCTTAACCTAGCAGATTTTTTTTTTTTTAATGAAAAGCTTTGTTTTTGGCAATGGGGCATTTAAATAGCCTATAATTATTGACTACTTACTTTAGTTCAATATACGTCCCGTATGTGTTTTCTCGAAACAGCTCTGCTGGCTTACACTTAAGCTGGCAGAGCTATTTTTTTTTTTTTTAAAAATGAAGAGCCTAAAATTCGGCGTTTGGGCCCAAAATTAGCCTATAATTAGCCTATAATTCTTTCATATTTTTTTTCAGTTCTGCCATTTTCGCTCTGCTAGCTTAATGTACCTATTTTTCTTACTTTTAAGGCAACTCTCAACTGCAGATTCCAGCAACAATGAAAATTTTGAAGATTTGCTTACTGTTCTTGGCAATTTTCGTCATGATAAAGGTTTGTATTCAAGAAATCAAGAGTGGTATGGCAATAATTTTTAAGATGCCAGCCAAATTTACTTTTTCCACGTTTTAGAACTTGCTATAAAAAACGGATTAGTTCTTAGTAGATTTTTTTTTCCCCATACAATGTCTATATTCAGTTAACTTTTCCAGAGATAGATTTCAAAAAGTAATTTTTTTTTTTAAATTTTATGTTTTTAAACTCAAAGTATATATGTACTCAAAATGAGATTTTCTTAGAATAGGCGGGGCTATTTCACAGATCAATGTCATCAGTCATGTTAATGCTGATGTGATGTAGAGTTTCTGTAGATAATCCTTAACGCAGCAATTGAAATCTTACTTAACGCTATATCAAAACATTTGATGAAACAAAGAAGAACTGGAAAAAGAATGAGCAGAGTTCGACCCACATAAAAGCCGTGTTCATTGAGGCAAGAATCAAATTTTTGTTTCAACGTACGCTTTTTGTTTAAAACATTATGAATATTTACAAATATTTATAAAGTTTTTTTTCAGCGAACGCGGCTAAAATTAATAATTTTGAAATACTAGAAAAATACTCAAGAAAATTTTTCAAAATTTTGTACGAGAAGATACAGGGTGTGATTTGAGAAATTGACGAAAAGCGATACATGCATAACGATTGCAAATACATGATTGCAAAACTTTATACCTATCAAACTCGGCGTAAAAATTTCGAAGCAGTTAAAAATATTTATGAAATAGTTCAGTTTATAGTTGTGAAGCGCCGGGACGTGCGTGCAGTGATAAGCTATATTTTTACTGAGAAAACTAACTAAGCTTTTTTTTACCACGCACTCAGTTAGTTTAGAGAAATGCTTACTTAAATTAAGAGAAGACTAAAAATTATTTCTGAATTTAATAACATCACATTTTTTATTTTAAGTTAAAATTTATGAGAGAGGCTTAACCACTAATTTAAATTGTTTCAATGGACTACAAAATTATTTCAAATGATTCATTGGCTTATCAGGATTGAGGAAAAATCGTAAATACTAAGTAGAAATATTTTTTAACAAACTGAAATAAAACATTTTCATGAATTGGAATTTTTGCTTCAGTTTAGTTACTGTACACTATCTTAATTTACTTAGATGTGGCCAGATATAATTCAAATTTTATTTTAGCTCAACGAAGCAGATAAAAAAGAAGATCTAATAGGAATGATCCAAAAGTTAGGTGAAAATGCGTTTGATGATAAGGTTCATCCTTATGCAGACTCAACAAAATACATTCACAACGAATCGACTGTTGATGAGTTAAAAAGAGCTCTCACAAATTTTAAAAATGCAGTAACAAAAAATAAAACGGCAGATTTACCTGATAAATATGAAGATACCAAAACACTTGTTGAGAAATTCAATTTGGATAAAACACCTCAAGAAATTGCAAGAATAAAGCGACAGGATGATGACGACGAAAGTATAGAGAGTGCGATAAAGTTGGCAATGGAATGCTTACAACATCTTCGTGAAGGTAGTCCCGAACGTATAATGTTAGAGAAAATAATAGGAGAACTCCAAGAAGCAATACAAGGCAATGAAGGACAGAAACTTATTGCTTTAGTAAGTTTGACTAAATTTCTTGACAACAATCCAAAATGCCGAGCCAGTACAACCACATCAACTACTTCAACCCCTGCTGATAACGATGATGATTTCCTAGAATGGCTAATTGAATATTTTTTCAGCGATTGGTGAAGGACTATAATCTGAAAAGACTTACAATATATCTGTTCTATTTCCATACGTTTTTCAATTGTTATTCGTTGTTTATGCTATAAACATATTTACATATGTATATAGTACGGTACAAACTTTATATGCACTTCTGTTAACCGATACTAACTTTTGATTACAAAATAATACTTTCTAATGAAATTTTAGTATTGGTTAATAGAAGTGGAATATAAATAAATATAGTTTATACAATAACTTTTTATGCGAACACAATTTCGCAATGGACAAAAAATTATTCCGGTAAAAAAATTCACTTGAAACTATATCGCAGGAAATTCATTATTATTCCAGTTTTAATAAAAATTTATGCGGACAAATCTACTTTATAACTATCGGGGGTAAACTGCACTGAAAATACATAAATAATTTTTTCGGTTATATTTCTCCATATTATCCAAACTTTACGATTTTCGTTAAGCCAGGCTGCTAAAAACATTCGACCCATCCTAATATACACATGTATGTAGGTCTATGTGTTTATATACCACCGAATAACAATATAAAGTACATATGATTGAAACAGTGGATATTTTTTTCATATGTTTTAAATCTTTAATAATTAAAAGTTAGTAATGGTTAATAGAAGTGCATACGTATATAGTACGTATACACTTTTACTAACCATTACTAACTTATACTAACCATATCGGTGCATTTTGGCACAATATTATATTTCAATAAATAACATATACTATATATACTTAATCTTGCTCATAAGAAAATGTTAATGCACAATATTATGTTTCAATAAAATATTTACTTAATCCTGCACAAATGAAAATGTAAATGATTAAGTTGTTTTTATTTATAAAGAAATAACGAGAATTAACATACTACAACTGAATGCAAGGCCGTAGACAGGATCTCAGATAGGGGGCAGAAGATTTAAGGGAGTAGTCAGGTAGAAATAGCGTTTTTGCGAAACAATTTTTTTTCATATAAATTTTAATTCAACATTTTTGATGTTCTCATATGTTATTGTACATATTTTTAAGTAGCAAAAAAAAAAAAATTTCAATTTTCGTTGACTTCCGGTGAAGATATGGGCGACCGGAAGTAGGACGGTTTTGATGAGGTACCCACGATTTCTCGATTTTAGATCATCTGAAACACAAAAAACAAATTGCATTTTAAAGTACATGTAAATGGCTATCTTGGGTACCAGATCTGGAAAAAAATATTGATAAATAAACAAGTAGTGCAATTTTCAATTTTTTTGGTCTTTTTCAACCTCGTTTTTTGTTAATAATATTGTTAAATATTTATTGACAGTATTGATTCTGGTACCCAAGATAGCCAAATCTATTACGAACATTTAAAAAAAAAAATTTAAGTAAATCGGTACAGTAGATCAGCCGGAATCGTGGGTACCAGTTCAAAAAACACTGTTCTGAGAAAAACACGTTTAAAGATTTCACAACAAATTATCATTATTACTTTCCGATAACATCTGAGTGAAAAGAAGGTTTCTACAATATTCTTGAGGGTTTAAAGTATCCAAAACGGGAAAAAAAAATTTTTTTTTTGAAAAAAAAAAACTACCTGACTACTCCCTTAATTTATATTTAAAATTTTTTTTTTTACATAGAAAACAAATTTTGTTTACTTTAAAAATACTCATTAGAAGTATTACGATCTGGAGTAGCCCCCATACTAAAAAACACGTCAATTGCGAATAATGATCCAAGTGAAAAAGTTAAAGTTTTAGTTTGAAGAGGAACATCAGGGCTTTTCAATACCGCTGTCAAAATTGAACTAAACTACTTTCGAGATGTACGCCATATGTCTGAAAATACCGTTTTCTGCACTTTAAATCAAGGATAACTTGGATCTCAGACTTGATAGGAATTAGTCAAAAAAATTTATTGAGATCAAATTCAGATTGGTTTCCCATCTTATTTTATGAACTTTAGTCATTATTTGCAAGAATCGGAAACTCCATGCATATTCAACTCAGAAAGTTATGCCAGTTAGGATAGGAGACTATGGTGACATATGTTTCGGTTACCGCCACGTAACCATCATCAGACCAAATGAGGAGTGGTCGTGCCAAAGGGCCTAAGTAACATTTTGATAGATTTGAGTAATTTATAAAACAATTTTTAAGGGGACATTCGCTTTTGTAATTGAAAAGAAAAACACTTTTTAAAAATTTTATTATGAAAAAACTATTATATATATTGACAAAATTTCTTTTGGACATTGTTAAACACTGTTTAAGAAATATGAAAAAAAAATTTTTTTTATTTTTAGTTTCCCTTAGCTGCTGTAGAGGGCGCCATCCAAAAGTTACTTTTTAAACGGTAGGAAATATTTTAGACCTCCTGTAACAGATTTTTGACAAATTCAAAATGGATTTAATTCTTGAGACCCAAAACTATACAATAAGCCTTTAAAATTCATACTTTTATACATTTTGAAGTTTTTGTATGAATATTTATGAAAAATGCGAAAAAATTTAGGGACTTACCCTCAAAAAATGCCCCGTAAATAAAGGGGGGGATAGTTTTTAAAACTTTCAGAGGCTTATTGTTTAATGTTTTTTATGAGTAATCGAATGCTCTTGGGTTTTTTAAAATTGGTCGAGTAGATTCGGAGAAAAATTTCCTACCAGTTAAAAAAGTAACTTTTGGATGGTGCCCTCTACAGCAGCTAAGGGAAACTAAAAATAAAAAAAATAATTTTTTCATATTTCTTAAACAGTGTTTAACAATGTCCAAAAGAAATTTTGTCAATAGATATCATAGTTTTTTCATAATAAAATTTTTAAAAAGTGTTTTTCTTTTCAATTACAAAAGCGAATGTCCCCTTAAATTTTTATAATGTCATTTGTTAAGGAATCATTACATTTTCAATCCATTTTTCTTAGCAAACTTACTTCAGGCAAACTTACATCCAAATATACATACATACATAATTATGTACTTGCATATCTTTGTTATCTATATATAAATAGGCAAACAAAATCGGTTCGGTTCCTGTTTTTATACAGCAGTGCATAGGACTATATTTTTTTTTTAAGTGGGCGGTGGCACGCCCCTAAATGGAAAAAACGATATCACGGCTAAGCCGCTGCATCGATTTTAACGAAATTTGGTATGGAGATAGGGTTAGCACTAAGGACCGATAATATGACCATAATGTTTTTCAGTGGGCGGTGCCACGCCCTTAAATCGAAAAAACGCTATCACGGCTAAACCGCTGCATCGGTTTTAACGAAATTTGGTACGGAGATAAGGTTAGCACTAAGGAACGATAATATGACCCTAATGTTTTTCAGTGGACAGTGCCACGCCCCTAAATGGAAAAAACGCTCTCACGGCTAAACCACTACACTGACTTTTTTAAAATTGGGTATACCAAGGAATGAGAATATGACCTTTATGTTTTTAAGTGGCTGGTGCTACACGCTCACGGCATTGATTTTGGTGAATTTTGGTATGGGGACAGAATGAGCAGGACGGAAAGATATCAAAAACTTTTTGCTCTTTAGTAGGAATAACACGGCTCTAAATGTCAAGCACGCTATTGCAACTAAGCTGCTGCACCGATTTTTATGAATGCAGATAACCAAAACCCTAAGGAAGAATATTAAAAGCCTTTTGTGTTTTATCGACCAAGGCTTTATAGTCAGATCAAAATGGTCGAATTTCGGCCACAAGGCGAACTCTAGTTTTTATAATTTCATATTTTGCTTTGTTCCTATATAACTTCTATTAATTTGTACTAAAATTAAGTTACGGTATTTCATATACAATTTTATCTGTAAATTATGCACTTGTTCAAGGCCATATGCTATGACAAAGAAATTTGAATATTAAAAGTTTAGTTTTTTGTTAACTCTTAACTTGAAAGCTATCGGTATTTTTTGTTTCGGAACAAAAGTGCAGCAAAAACTCTTGCTGTACCCAACATCATTATTTCGAACCTTATAAAATACAACGGAAAATTAATTTATAATATAATTTGTTATATTTAATGGAAAGGTTATTTAAAAAACAATTGAATACGCAATTGTTTTAGAAAGGGCATAAGTACCTTGCTTTTATTCTGCTGAAAAGGTGTAAGTACCTTGTTGTAAAGATATAAGAAAAGGTATATGTACCAAGTATGACGTCCACTTAAAATAAATACTAGTAAGGTTGTTACCTTTGGTCTGGCCAAACATTAAATACCCTACACAGCAGTATTTTGAAAATTTTGTTAGTATGGGAGGTGCCACGCCCTCCGAATTCACCCAGTTTTTAATCAGAGTTTGCATTTATAGTTCTAAGTATTTAAGTGAAATTTGGTTGGATTATCTGAAAAAATGTTTTCAGAATAGCGTTTTGAAACTTTTGCTTATGTGGGAGGAGCCACGCCCTCTTGTCCGATTTTATCCAGTTTTTGCTTAAAACTTGCATTTATTGTTTTTAGAGTCCGAGTCAAATCTAGTTCGATTATCTGTAAAAACGCTTTCAGTACAGCGTTTTGAAGCTTTTGCTTATATGAGAGGTGCCACGCCCTCTTGTCCGAATTCGACCAGTTTTTCCTCAGAGCTTGCGCTGACGATTCGTAGTATTTATATGTATTTTGGTTGTATTGTTGTGAAAAATACTCCAAAATTTGCATTTTGAAGACATTTTTTGTATGGGTGGTAGGCGTGTCCGTTGACCGATTTCGCTCATTTTCAATCCCCCGAGCTAACTTTGATGACGAAGGCTGTGCACCAAATTTCATTGAATTATCTTGCTTAGTTTTCCCAAAAAATGTATTTCCACACACAGCCGTTACCCAGCCAGCCAGCCAGCCAGCCAGCCAGCCAGCCAGCCAGCCAGCCAGCCAGCCAGCCAGCCAGACAGCTAGACAGACGGACATGGCTATATCGACTCAGGAGGTGACGCTGATCAAGAATATATATACTTTTCCATATCTGCCACGCCTCCTTCTCTGCGTTACAAACCGAAGGACAAAGTGAATATACCCTGGGTGTAGGGTATAAAAATTTTATAAAACCATTCTTGACATGGCGACGCTATGCGCGATCTATTATTAAATTTTTTTTTAACTATATTACATCTCATGGCAGTGGCAGATCCAGCATTGTCAAGAGGGGGGGCCGATTGACTACATGTCTAGATAATAACAGAATGTTTTTAAATTCTTTACATATAATTTAAAAAAAAAATGTAATCACTTGGTTCAAGAGGGGGGACCGATCGGCCCCATCTCCCCCCTTGGATCCACCAATGCCTCATGGGGTTTTTTTTTTCTATAATCGTTGATAATAGTCCAGTACCTGGAGACCGATCCCTGCTCGGTCAACAATCTGATATTATTATTTTAGTCAATGCTTTTATTCATAGCTATTTTTTGTTATGAAACTCGTACCTTTTTACCTAAAATGTTCATGCTTTCAAAATGATAAATAAACCGATGAGAATAATAATAAGAAAAAACTCGGAAAGTATCGAATGGTATAGAAAAATATCAAGAACTCCAAATTTTGTTGTTGAAATAGAATGCCCTAAAATAAATAAATGGGATATGCTACGCACCCAAAATATTTCGTCTCTTGTATGGGGGCTGAAATATCTTATCTTCAAAGGATCATTCCTCGGAAAGTAAGAGACCTATTGGAAAAGTTCGCAAAGATAAGTATTTTGATAAGGAAGAGTGTGGCTATTGCCATTAATAGAAAAGATTTCACCTTTTCTTGTAGATACGCTGTAAGACTGAACAAAGCGTTTTCTGCAACTTCAAGCAAGGATATTTCAAAATCCTGCAGGTACAATGACAGTTTTGCTGATGAAGACGGATTCAGCATAAAAAAGTTCATAAGACTGCATATTAGAACCTAACATAAGTTATATGGAAAAAATTAAAAATGAAAAAAACCTTGCTCCCAGGGGCTAAAAAGTTTCCTATTGGTGTAAGTATAAAGCATACAAATTTTGGTCCCTATCGGAAAATATTTGACCGTGCCGCAAGGCTGTTGAAGGTAGGAAAACGCTATTTAATTATATGGAAAAATGCGGCCTTAATCGCAAGAATCAGTCCTATCTTTGAAACTATTTGACACAAGTGTATGAGATTTGGTATGTATATGAACAATGCTTGAGTAAATTGCATCTTATAAAAAAATGGGTGATGCCGCGCCCTCTCGATCCGAAATTCTTGTATCTCATATGTAGTTGGCACTGGGAAAAAAAAATTTTGATAAAATGGGCGGAGTCACGCCCCTTCCTTCAAAAAAATCAAATTTGTCATATCTCTGAAACTATTTGACACATATGAATAAGATTTGATTTCAGGTAAAGTGAAGCGAACAGAATATGACACTGTAAAAATGTTAGACCAATTTAAGGTACGTAGTTGATATGGGAGCAGTATTTTTTTCTGTTCTTATTTTAGTCTCATAGGCATAAACACTAAGCAAAATAATTTGGTCCGGATCGGAATACATTTGACCGTGCCCGTAGGCCGTTAAAAGTCGGAAAAACGCTATTTATATGAAAATAAGGAAACAATCAATCCTATCGTTGAAATCATTTGACATAGGAGGATGAAATTTAGAACATGTGTATGAACAGTGCTTGAGTTAATGGTATCCAATAAAAAATGGGCAGCGCCACGCCCCCTCCACCCGAAATTTGTCGTATCTCTGAAAATATTTGACTCTGGTAATTGAGATTTAGTAGATATCTAATTGGCACTGGGAGAAAAATGGGCAGGGCCACGCTGCAGCGTTTACTTCACGCTGATGAAGACAGATTAAGGACCGACATGAGACATAAAAATTTCATTCTATTTTTTTGCGCTCGAGTTTTTAACCAAAATTTTTATTTTGGTAAAATGTGGACGCACAATGGGAGGGTTTGTATGGAACGGCGGTCATATATAGTAATAATAGAGCTAGGCTATTGAAATTTGGTACAGATGTTTTTTACATCAAAATAATAAAAATCTGTGAATATGAACAAAATCCGCCGACGGACACGCCTACCTCCCATACAAAGTTGGGGCGTGTTCCGAATTTTTTTTTTTAAAATGGGTATCAATTTTCAATAACTTGACACCGCTTATTTCAAAA
This sequence comes from Calliopum simillimum, assembly GCA_951812925.1. Lineage (NCBI taxonomy): Eukaryota > Metazoa > Arthropoda > Insecta > Diptera > Lauxaniidae > Calliopum > Calliopum simillimum. The sequence goes on along the minus strand of OX638369.1, from coordinate 125,148,173 downwards.
ATGTTAAAAATTTTGCGCTATCTTTTATAGTTTTCAAGTTATGAGGAATAAACAAAAATCTACTTTATAAAAACTGGATTTTGTTTGTTTGTGTATTTGTCCCTTATTAACTCGGAAACTAGTAACCGATTTTAAAGAAGTTTTTATATTATGCTAGTACAAAAAAAGGCTTTACTAAAACTAAAAAAATAGGTGGTGCCACGCCCCTCAAAAAAATTTACTTATCATATCACCGAAACTCTTTAACGCAGATAAATGAGATTTGGTAAATGTGTAAAAATCATCAGGACAAATAATGTTCACCGGGCAAATGAGCGGTACCACGCCTTCAAAAAAAAAAAATTCATCATATTTCTGAAAATATTTGACGAAGATAGATATTATTTGGCACATATGAAAAGACCATCAGAACATATAATCCGCACTAGAAAAATGGGCAGTGCCACGCCTACCAATAAATTAACTTATTAATATCTCCGAAAATCTTTAATGCAGATTGATGATGTTTAGCAAATATGTTAAAGATATTATGATAAATAATGCCCACTAAAAAAGTAGGCGTTGTCACGCCCTTTAAACATTTTATTTATTATTTTCATAAAAGCTATCAGAAAAATAGTCTGCACTAGAAACTTTTTCATTGCAATTCGTTTGGTTCAAATTGGCGATCAAATCCAAAATGGAGGACACAATCAAGTCGAAAATAATGTATACAATAATAGAAAATGGAAAATATTAAGTTATTTCATTGTTTTAAATTCATTTTAATCAGTTTTTTCATTTAATTGCAACAGCTCTTGAGCTTCTGGTGATAACCCTTTATATTTTTTATCATGTTTTACTCGGATTTGGCTTATAATCGGATCAGAAGAGATCAGCATGTAATGCAAAACGTCTTCGTTGTTTGCTACTCTAGAGCACAATCTGCTGTTGTGTTGTGTAACCTAGTGCTTTTAAAAATTTTGTTTGATGCTACCTGAGCTTCTTCGGAAAGACTACCAATTGGTATTTGAAGTGCTTGTATGATTTCGCTTGCGTGAATTAAAACTTTACGCACAGAAGTGGGCATATTATACCAATTATAATGTTTTTTGTATAGCCTTCAGTATGCTCTTGGCTTATTTTAAGAAAGGGTGAGTCCCAAGGGGGATTAAAAGGAGGAAATACGCCCCTTACCTGTCACCCTTCTCTTAAAATTTTTTTGTTTTTGGAATTTAAGAAGATTGTAAGCTTAAAATTGATAAATATATTGTAAAACGTTGCAGAATGTAAAGAAATAAAAATATTTTTTTTTCTCAAAAACTGCTACAGGAAAAAATTCATAGAAAAAAAAGTTCTCAAAAAAAGCGGTAGGGACTTTGTATTTCGATTAAGCATATAAGCATACTTGGCCACATATTATAATGAAAATCAGAAAATGTATTTTTTTTTTTAATGTCAAAGTTTGTAATATTTATCGATTTTGGCTTTTTGAGCTTAAATTTTCGAAAAATCACCATAATTCATACATAAAAACTCAAACAAATGTTTTTTTTTTAAAAGCTTAATGCTTGTACTTTATGACAAAATGCTATTTTGATATATTTCGATGCAAACGAATTAAAAATAGCGTTCCAAAAAAGTCAACTTATTTGGTCCAGTCAAAAACCACAATATGAAAAAGTTTATAAAAAAAAAAGTTCTCAAAAAAAGCAGTAGGGACTTTGCATTTCGATTAAGCATACTTGGCCACATATTATATTGAAAAATAATGAAAATCAGAAAATGTATTTTTCTTTTTTTTAATGTCAAAGTTTGCAATTTTTCCATTTTTACCATATTTTTCTAAATATTTGAAAAATCACTATAATTCACATAAAATCGGCACAAAAAAAAATATTTTTTTAACAAAGTAGAAACAATATTCTTTTTAACGATATGCCACATTAGTGGATCGGGCTTAAAACAAATTAACTAGAGCGTTTATCCAGCAGTTTCTAATTTTAAAAGTTCTGTAGAGCATTTTTTCTGTTTAAAGTTCAACTTTGGGCTCACTGTGTTGCTAAACCAAAACAAAATTTTAAACTTTTATAGTTTTTTCTTCCGTCCCTAAGTATTATCTGACGATTGGCGTAAACATTTTTTAAATCCATAGCACTTTCAAATTTTACCTATTTATGGCCACAATCTCCCATTGTGGGACGTGTCAATTATTGCCCACTTTTCGTTATGCTTTAGATACTCATGATCCAGACCTTCGTACGAAATTTCATCAAAATATGTTGTACCATTTGCGAGAAATGGGAGGTTCCACGCGCACCGGTAATATTTTGCGGAACTTTTCGGTTATTACAAGGCATCGATAAGTAGTACCTTTATACCAAATTTCATCAAAATATCTTGTAACATTTGCGAGAAATAGCATTTACCATATTTTGCTTGTATGGGAGGTTCCACGCGCAACGGCGATATTTTGCCCACTTTCAGATCAGAGATGCGCTACAGCAATTAGGCTCCTCACAGTTAATTTATTAGTTTACTTTTCATACCGTTTTATATTTTTGTGGGCGGTGCACCGCGGTGACAAGCCCTCAACGAGTTTTCCTAATATAACGGCGTAGTACATATTAATTCTTGTTTGCAGAGGTAATACCTCTTAAATTTTCATCAAAATTGTTGGAGTCTTTTTTGAGTAATATTGAATCAAAATTTTCAAGGTCTAAAAAGTGGGCGTGGAACTTCTTCAATCCCGCCCACTTTTGTCTGCTAAGGGGCTGTCCATAAACTCCGTGACGCTAAAATTCGCTTTATTGAACTCCCCCTATAAAAATAAATAAAATACACCAAGCGTGACGCTTGCTCAAACCCTCCCCTCCCCCTCCTAGGAGCGTCACAGAGTTTATGGACAGCCCCTAACTTGCATCAGGTGTTGATTTATTCTCCATTCTCCTTTGTCATAATTCCTGTTGTTGTTTTTGATATTTCTGGTAAGGCCCAGCTGTGGCTGTGAAATTAATACCGGTTTGTCATGTGACAAACTAGTGTTGCCAGTCGATTATATCTTGGCGTGTTCTCCATAATTAATTAAAATGGTTGCAATGAACAAATTTAGAAGTTATTTTTTCTCATTCTGTAACATTACCTCAAATGACTAATTTGGTTAAGCGAATGCTTAAACCATACATTTGGTTTTGGCATAACTGCAAAATTTTGCCTAATATCTGCACTGTTCGAGGTATGATCAAGTGTCATATTAAAAGCTATCTTCCTTTTCTTGCGAGCTACCAAACGAAGCAGATCTCTTCATATACCATTTGTTTACTTAAATAAAGTTAACATAAGTATAAATTTTGTGGATTATTTAATTTGGTGAGTTCCAAAAAATCAATAAACTTTTCCTTCTGAGATTTTCTTGATTTTAATAGAAATTCAATATCAAAATTGCTTAACGCAATATTTTTTTCTGTTTGTCAGTGTATTGACACAAATAAGTTTCCCAACTCACTGGAAAATAAAACTGATATTTCGGAAATATTTCTGGAAGAAATTAATAATTCATCGTATTTCTTAAAGACTTCAAAGGTAATATCATATGAATATTTGTTATTGAAATAAGACTAGAATTCAGTATAATTTCTCCAACAGAAAACTTCTGCAAATGCAAAGTTGATCTATGCACACTTTAGCGCAATTGATCTCCCAATGATATGTACTCTCGAAGATTAATTTTTCTGTACCTGGCGTCAAAAAAAAAAAAAAAACATAACTGACCATCATTGATACCACGCTGTTGTCAGTCAAGCTTTAGCCTATGCGCGGAAGTTCTAATCAACAAAAGAAGACGCAACAAAAAACTTTGCAGAACTGTGTATACAGAAGTGTATATATATATGGGTAGTTCTTTGTCAAAAAGGCCACCCCCTCTGCCCATTTCAGTTTTGAAAAAAAAAAAAATGTTCAAGCATATGAAAAAATCGGAAATTTTCTCAATTTTTTGATGCCGTTTGACCTTTTTCGAAAAAATAGCTTTCTAACCTCAAAAAACGTGTTTGAAGAGAAAGTGCTACTAAAAAAAAGATAAAAATCGCCGAAAAATGTGTTCTGCTGCTAGGAAATCTCACCAACCGACTTTCTGGGCGGGTTTTTGGGATCTCTGAAGAAAATGTTGTCAGACTATAAATTCAAAATGGCGGATCCAAGATGGCGGACAGTGTGACATCAAAAAATCAATTTCTATTGATGGATTATCACAAAATACGAGATTTGGGGTTTTTTGAGGTTGCTAATTACGATTTTTGATTTCGGTGTTAAATTTTCCGACACTGTCTCACCGTTTCGAAAAAACAATGGTTTTGTAACCTCAAAACACGTGGTAAAAAAGTAAGTTAAAAGAAAAAACTAATAAAAAGTCAAAAATCGCTGAAAAAAGAGGAATAATTAAAGGAAATATCACTAACCGACCTCCATAAGGGAGTTTAGGGGTCTCCAAATAAGAATCCGATGTCAGTGTTTAGGCATCAAAAAATTGAGAAAATTTCTGATTTTTTCATATGCTTGAACATTTTTTTTTTTCAAAACTGAAATGGGCAGAGGGGGTGGCCTTTTTGACAAAGAACTACCCATATATATGTATGATTCCAGAAAAATCATATTCTTAATTTCTCAAAAAATCATCGTAATGGTAAAAATATTTCCAAAAGTGATTAAAACCACAAAAAAAAATCTAAAAACTTTAATCTCAAATTAGCTATAAAATTCTGAAATAATAGTTGAAATAATTTAAAAGTTGCTTAAAAATAAGTTAAAGAGTGTAAAGAATAAGTTCAGTACAGTTAGTATACTTATGTAAAAGAAAAAACTATATATATACTTATATATATCGCGACCTTAGAACAACAGGGTTCTATCTACACTCACATTACTTTCGAGAAATCTATGTTTGAATATTTCGCGTCGCATAACTTTTATGAATTGATTTTAATCACAATATTATTTATATTACAAGCATTTGATTGTTGCGAGGATTTCATTGATACTAAAATAATTAAATTACGTTGTCTAATTAATAAGGAATTGAAGTTTAAAAAAATCGGTAGAACTTTGTTGCTAAACGATAAGGTACTTGAAATTGAGAAACAAGGTTCTAACTGCCAGATAGAACTTTGTGTTTCTGTAAGAGAGCAGGCAATTTAGTTAAAATCATGTAATTTTGTTAAACAAGCCCCGATTTTGAGCCGACATGGCTTATTTTGTTAGTAAATGGACTTACAAAAAACCAACACCTAAGATTTATGCAGTTTTAGGAAAAAGGTGGAAAAAGGGTTTATGAAAAATTGACATGCCTTTATGAATCATTTAAAGCGAGTATAACTTTTTAAAGAAAAATCACACAAGGCCAGTTAAGAGCTCATTTTAAAGGCAAAGAGCAGTACTTGTTATACTATTTGATTAGCTTTAACCCTTTGCAGCCAAATTATGAATAAATTTAAATTAATTTTATTTATAGAAGTAAGTAGCACTAATTTTATGTAGATTTTATATACTTTTAGTAACGTGCAATAAGACAGGCTTACAAAAAACAAAAATGTCATGGCGTTTTGACCAGACTTTGTGTTTCGTAGAAACTTTAACGTCTTGAATCTGAATCCGGGGTCCGTTTTTTTCCAGAACGTCTGAGAAAAAAGATTTCAAGGTCATATCTAGGTCAAAATGGGGTTCATGTGTTGTGTAGTGATAAATCTGCTAAAATTCTGAAACTAATTTTTTATCATTGAATTCTTAGTCCTTAAAAAGAATATGTGATCAAAAAGGTATCTCGGATATAGTTTCGGAGATATAGCCATCGGAAGATCCGGATATATTTTCTATGAAAACTGCTATAAGTTGGGAACCCCTGGAGGTATATGAAAAATATTGGTGTCGTATGAAAGGTATTTTGACTACCTATAGAAATGTTGTGCGCATATTTTCAATTGGATTCATAGTTTTGGAGGTATGACCTTTTTCAAAATTTTATGAAATTTTTCAATTACAACAACAATTACATCAACAACAACAACAAAATACCTTTCATATGACACCAATATTTTTCAAATCCATCAAGGGGTTCCCAACTTATAGCGATTTGTATAGAAGATATATCCGGATCTTCCGATGGCTATATCTCCGAAACTAGATCCGAGAGACCCTTTTAGATCACATATTATTTTTAAAGACTAAGGATTCAATGATATAAAATTAGTTTCAGAATTTTAGCGAACTTATCACTAAGCGACACATGACCATTTTGACTTCATATGACCTTGAAATCTTTTTTCTCAGACGTTCTAGAAAAAAACGAACCCCGGATTTGGATTCAGGACGTCAAAGTCCCTAGGAAACACATAGTCTGGTCAAAACGCCATGACATTTTTTTTTTTGTAAGCCTGTCTTATTGCACGTTACTAAAAGTATATAAAATCTACATAAAATTAGTGCTACTTACTTCTATAAATAAAATTAATTTAAATTTATTCATAATTTGGTTGCAAAGGGTTAAAGCTAATCAAATAGTATAACAAGTGATTTACATTAATTAGGGGTGCACTTACGCACACCAACATGCAATAATTGGTATAAATCTCCAAATTTTAAATTAAAATTAAGGCCAAGAACAAGCATCGTCTAAATCACCGCACACTGGCAACATTTCTCAAAAGTGGTTGCAAAAATCAATTTTGGTGTGGTGGAAATTTGCCAATCTAATGATGCAGTTTGATAAACAAATAATCAGTGCTTAAGAATGTAAAATTTTAATTCATTTGAAAAAATGGTTCGCTTTGCAGAGCTGGTCGAAGTCGATGGTTTTTTCGAGTTTGTAATTTTTTTTTTTTTTTCAAGATGTGGTTCTAATTTTTCCGCAACTTATGAAAGAAAAGTTAATTTTTTTATATATATGCTATAAGCGGTTTTTATACTATCAAGTAACGCTTAAAATAAATGATTTTTTTTTTGATGTCTGAGTTTTCTGTACTTTTCTGAAACACTATTTTTACCCTTTTTTTCAACTTCAAATGGAGTTTCAAAAAAATGTTCGCAAAAGATATCTTACGGACTGCTAAAACTAAATAGACTGAACAGTTCTAAATACAATATAAAAAAATTCAGCTGCGTCTAATTGCAGCTCTATGAGTTATAACGATTTTCATCAAGAAACCTGTGGCTCATGACATCATTTTTCGAAAAGGCGTTGCAAAAATCAATTTCGAGTGAGTTCCTTCTACAAATCTGATATTGCCATCAGATAGTAAAATATTAGGAGCTAAAGGATTTGAAAATTTGAACCCATTCGGGCAAGTGGTTTGGTTCTTACAGCCTCTCAAAGTTGAGTATTTTAAAGTTAGAAAAAAAAATTAAATTTTTGAGAAAAATGCTTCATATTTAGGTTGAATACTTTGGCACAAATGGTTAAAGGAAAGCGATTTTTTCTTTCATTTGAAGCATTATTGGTCTTGTCTCATAAAACTGATTAGCAAAAATCTAAGTTTTTTTAATAGCTTTTATTTTTTATGAATTTTTTTTCAAGGCATTGCTTTTAGCGTAGTTTTTAAGTTTTGGGTTGAGTTTAAAAAAAAAACTTCGCTTTTCGTAAAGCTCAGCTTACTACACAACTAATTGGTGTTTATTTTCAGCTTGTGCTTCAAAAACTGTATGGTTTAACTTACAACCCTTTGTGTAAGAGCAACTTTTATGGCGAAACCTATTGATGAAAAAGCAAATTTCACGAAGTTTTAAGTACAAAACTTTATATTTTTTAAATTTATTTTTGTCGATTACAGCGCCATCTAGGATGAATAAGAAATAATTTTGCCGACATTTTCTTATTTTTTTACGTAGAATCCGAATCATTTAAAATTTTGATTTTTCCCCCGCCCCACCCCCGTCGGAGGGTGAGAAGGGGTCAAGATTCATATTGTTGAATAGATCTCTGAAAATTATTGGACACGTGTTTTTGGTTTTTTAGATTTAACATCCAATTTCTGAAATATTTGACCGTTCCGGGATTTTCCTAACGATATGTATGTACCGTAAGCAGGGGTGACTTTGATACAAAAAAAAAAAACAGAATTTCCAAGTTTAGGAGCCTATAATTTCAACAATTTTAATAAAATTGATGGTTTAATTACTCTTAATTTTTTGTGGTGCTGTCAGCTTTAATGTCATATAATATAGTTTATACGAAGTAATTACAAATATTTTAAAATAATAATTTTGTAAGTGGGTTAAAGTCACCTCAGGGGTGGGGCGACTTTAACCGAAAAATATCATTCATTGATTTTACAAACTATACCTTTAACGACCCAAAATCAGGGTATCAGGTTTTGGAAACTTAAGTTCACTTTACATTTTGGGAAATTTATATAGGCAATCGGCCTAGGCAATGGGATGTTTTCAAGGACGAGATTAAAAAAAAAAACTAAAATTTTGGATAAATGCGGTTTTAGCCTTTGGTGTGCTTTATTTATTGGTACATAAGTTACATCAAATAACAATACTAACATTAAAAGCTAAGCAGAACTTAAAAAATCTACAAAACCAAGCTTAAAATCGATTGAAAATTAGAAAACAAAAAATACTTTATTGAAAAAATTTAAAAAAAAAAGAAATTCTTAGTAGGTAACTTTAAAAATGCTTCTTTTGTTAAAGGGCTTCGGTGGCTTAATTTTTTGCAAAATTTCGCTAAATAAATAATAGCAAATATCCTTTCTGGGCAGCCAATTATTTACAAAGATAAAAAGGAAAATATAATTTCACTTTGGCAAAAGACTAGACTTTATTTTCACAAAGTTCACCATACCTGGTGTTTTGGGCATTAATTTGGCCCAAGTTTGGGTTTCTTTTAAGCCAGCCTTACAATACAAAGTTTTTTTGGGGTGACTTTAGACCGGTCGAAAGTCACCCCAAAAACATTGTTTTCTAACATACTCTCATATAAAAATGCATTAAAAATACTTAGAGACAAATATATCCACCAAAGTCGATGGATTAGGGAAGTAAATTAAATAATAGTTCTAGTTATATCACTCATCTAACGCCAGCAATTGTCCTTCTAGTCAACAAGTAGTAATTTTCTGAGTGTTAAAAAATCCGGCATAAGACAACTTTTAGAAAATGCAACTATATATCCGGCAGTTCGCGCTCAAATCAAATATTGAAAACAGACGCTAAAAGCCAATACCTCACGGATACTGATTGACCCAATACAAATCGATAACTAGTCTATGGGGTGATAATACTACGATTTTAATCTTTTTTTTTCTTGCCGGTTAAAGTCGCCCCCGGATGTCAAAGTCACCCCTGCTTACGGTAATTTATAGAAAATCGGAATTTAACAAAACATTGCTTTTCACCCTGCAATGTTATCTAAATGAAATTTAGAATATCAATAGCTATGAGAATTTTCTATTCACAACAGAAAACAGAATTAAAATTTCTTAAATGGTTCAGAAGTTATGATTTTTGCAACGAGAAATGCCAGATGTCGCCACTGTGCACCGAAGGCCTTCAGCGATGGATGGTTGCAGCAAAAACAAATATTGTGAGTCATAAATTTTCATATTCGACGAAATATTTGGAAATGTAAAATAGAATCAAAACAAAAGATATAAATTAAAGGAAAAGAAAAATGAAGCAACAACAAGCATGTAACTAGTGGCAAGTGCAGTCTCTAGCTTGCATATGGGTCGTTCCACGGAGGATTTTCATTCAAAAATTTTTTTGACCCGAATTATTTTTTTTCGCATTCTTTGACTCAAAATAAAGGACACGTACAGTGGCTCACAGCTTATTTCGTGCAGTAATTTATTTAACTTTAAAACACTGTATCTTTAAAACTAATACAAATATTATCAAATTTTAAATGCAGGCTTAGACGGGAATGTCTATTGTTAATAATAAGTAAAAGAAAATCCACATAATTTGGTTTCGAGACGCTGAAGGCGGAAAAAATCGATTGAGCAGGAGAAATTCATGTCACAGCTTATTTCGTGCAGATGCTTATTTTCCCTTTGGAGTCAGCGTTTCGCGTTATTTAATGAGAATTTCTTTTTCTATGTTCTCTGTGTGGTATTCTCAACCAGATGCACCCAATTTTTAGTTTGATCATGTACATGAGAGGGTTAAAAAGTGCATTTTGCAGAAATGCTTTGTCCAGCAACGAAAATCGGTGATAACTCATTTTAAGAACGGCAAATCTATGCGCTAAGCTTTTTGATATGTTAGTTTGAGTCCCACCCACAATGCAAAGCACAATTGAAAGCTTCGTTCATGCAAATCGGGTCCAAAATTAGGGTTAAAGTGCGTCAAACAACAATTTTAGTCCCGCTGACGATTCATTTATGGTCCACAAAATCAATACTAACCCACAATATTGGCTCCAAAAACCATCTGGGGTATACATCAAGAACTAAGTAACTCGTAAAGTGCGAAAACTGGCGGCTGCATGTCCCGAGACCTCAATTTTAAAGGCTAAGTAGCCCTTCATAAACAAAAAAAGTCAGAAAAGCCTACATCGTTTTTAATATCGAGCTCAGTATTAGCACGCCCACAAAGATAAGGACTTTTAAAGCAACGTCATAATCATGGACGAGTCTAAATTTAACATATTTGATGGCATGAAATACTTATGGTGGAAACGTAATATTGAGCCGAATCGCAAAACCAAGTAGACTTTATTGAATTTTTTTTGCATATAAAGGACTACTTGGGCTTTGAAGCTGTGGGCTCGGGACACGCAGCCGCCAATTTTCGCACTGTACGAGTTACTTAGTTCTTCATGTATATCCCAGACGGTTTTTGGAGCCAATAATGTGGGTTAGTATTGATTTTATGGACCATAAATGAATCGTCAGCGGGATTAAAATAGTTGTTTGACGCAATTTTACCCTACATTTGGACCCGATTTGCATGAACGATGCTTTTAATTGTGCTTTGCATTGTAGGCGGGACTCAAACGAACATATTAAGAATCTTAGCGTATAGATTGGCCGTTCTTAAAATGAGTTATCACCGATTTTCGTTGCTGAATGACCCATTTCTGCAAAATGCACTTTTTTACCCTCCCATGTACATGATCAAACTAAAAATTGGGTGCATCTGGTTGAGAATACCACACAGAGAACATTGAAAAATAAATTCTCATTAAATAACGCGAAACGCTGGCTCCAAAGGGAAAATAAGCATCTGCACGAAATAAGCTGTGACTTGAATTTCTCCTGCTCAATCGGTTTTTTTCTGCCTTGAGCGTCCCGGAATCAAATTTTGTGGATTTTCTTTTACTTATTATAAACAATAGACATGCCCGTCTAAGCCTGCATTTAAAATTTTATATTTGTATTAGTTTTAAAAATACAGTGTTTTAAAGTTAAAAAAAATTACTGTACGAAATAAGCTGTGAGCCACTGTATTTTTCTTTTCGTCAGGATATGCACATTTCTCAAGTTATGAATTTTTCAATTTTTCAAGTTCAAAAGAAGTTCCTCTTTATACTTGCTAATATGCAAAAGAAACATTTAATTAACAATGTATCAAAACATGGTGAAATGTATGCTTTTTTCTCAGCTGTCGAATGAAGGATATTACAAATCGTTCGAAGTAATTGTTTATAAAAAAAAATGACATTTTCCTAAACAAATTAATTTTTTTCAAATTTGGTACTGTTTTTTTTTTGGATTTTTTGCGGGATACCCTCAAAATTTCAGAATGGATCGTCAAGAATTGTGGCTGCAATGAATTTTTAAACTTGTGCGTTCGCGCTGCGAAATGCGCGCGAATTATGAGCTGAAGGCTCGAATAAAAACTAAAGCAATTTTTAAAAACTGAACTTTATTGTTTTGAATGAATCTTAAGACTAATTATATATATTTTGCTTTATGAACGTTAAGGTTCAAGCTTAGTTTGACAAAATATGCAACCCAGCAGATTTTGTCTCTGGGAATAAAATTGAACATGAAACCGTCTGGTATGCAATAGCATAAACAAAGCGATAACGCTTTTGCATATCAGACTTGAAATTTGTTTATGTTATTTATAATGTAGGGTATGGGGACGTTACTCCTCCACCCCTTGATTAGAGATACTCCTGTATCTCCTTATTTTGTTTCATATTTTCTTAATAATTCATTTAAACTTATGTCTACAGACATTCTTCTCTGAACAGTGTTTACAACATTAATTTGGTTTTTTCTTTTCATACAAAAAATTATTACAGTTATAACAATTATTATTATAAAAATTAAAGTTGTACTTATTCCGTAAGATACATTGCGATGAAACTTTAGTTCTTCTATTTGCTTTATATTTTCAAAATTTTTTATTGCAATATTATTGAAATCAATTTCTTTTTGAAATGTGGAGTTGAAACCGTTAGGCGGAACATAAAATTTGTCTTGTACAGTTACTTTTTTATTCTGGAAAATATATTTTTTTATTTTAATTTGACAATTATAAATTGAAATTAGGTAATTTTTGTTCAAAATTATCTTTCTATCATCGCAATTCTGAATGATTGTTTCATTGTATGCATTTTTTACTACAAAAGTTTCCTCATCTATAGTTAATATTTCGAGTTCGTTATTAAACTTAAGTATACAATTTTGGTAGTAAATACAGTTTTGGCTTTCTTTTAAATTTTTCAAATTTATTTCTTCTTCATAAGTATATATAATGTCATTTATTTCTACAACATATTCAGGTTTTACATTTATTTCCATGAATTCCTTATTTGGTATTGGTATTATGGCTTTTATATAAGTTTTAATAAAATTTATTGGTATCTTAATGGCAATAATTAACATAGATTTTTTATATTCCATAATGCCCAGTTTTAACAGTTTTTATTTATAAAAATCAATATTATAACATTCTATTTCTTCAGTAGTCAGTATGCTTGGGTGTAAGATCTTATGTCTAGCCGCTGATATATTGTCTTGTATATGACTGATTCTATTCTCTAAAAATATAATTTTTTGCATTTGGTCGAGATATAAGAGATATTTTACAAGCTCGTTGTTCCTAGTTTTAATTTCTTCAAAAGATTTTTTTATTTTCATTCTGTCTTCTTCTACGTTCTTTTTAAGTAAAATTATAGTTACATTGAAATGTTGGTTTATTTGAATTTGTTTATTTACTGTCGTGATAGCATTGTGATTGTTGGCGTCCGTAATTCGCAAATGTTCTAAAATTTCCTGGCGGTCATCGTCGTCCATAGTACGGAACAGCCACTTATACGTTGTTCCGACGATGGTTAACAAACCTCGCTTCTGCCTAAGATTGTTTGATGAAGGAGTGATTGATTTAACCTTGGATTTAAGTATATTCAACTCTTTATATAACAAGTCTTTATTGATAAGATCTAAATTCTGAATATTTTCCTCAATTTGTGAAATTATTATGGAATACAAAATGTACAGTTGAATTCAACTGTAGAAAAGTAAAACGAATTCTGAAATTTTGAATTGTTGTTTTTGTTTCCCATAGAAAATCGAAAAAACTATAGAATACAAAATTTATAGTTAATTTTACCGTCAGTTTTTTTTTCTGTGTATGATCTTTTTATATTTGAGGTGTAAATGTTTTCTAATTTTCTTTTTATAAACTTAGGTTCTTCTTTATGCCTAACATTTCTATAATTCTTGATAAATCCCTCTATTCGATTTTCTGTATAGTCCTCTCGTTTTTTGTTTTGTTTGGAAATTGTATTAATTTTTGCTTTATCGATTCGTTCTTTAATTAGTTTATGATCAATTTTGTTATTTTGAACTTCTATTGGAGTTGCCTTTATTGTGCTATGGTAGGTGTTTCTGTAAATTGTAATTTGGCTTTAATAGGATTTCGGTCATATTTCCCACCGTTGCAAATATCGCAGTTATTAATTATCTCATGTATTTTGATTTTTAAGTGTGGGTGGTAAACCTTACGTTTCATTCCTTCATAAGTCGGAATAATTCCTGAGTGTCCCGTCTCATTTTTTTGAAAAAATGATATTTGCCTCTTTAGTTCACTTTCGTTTTGTATGTCTTTAGCAAAATAGCTGCATTTCACGAAACAAATTTGTTTACTATTGGAGTATGTTCCAAGTAAAATTTGTTGCAATTTATTGAACTCATGATCAGTGAGTTCGGAGTATAGTCCGACTTTTCCTTTATCAATATGTCTTCGGACTATGTTGATAACGTTATCAGAAAAAATATCCTGCTTATCAATAAAAACTCGTTTGTTGTTAAAAATATTTATTGCTTCAACTTCTTTACTTTCAACTAAAATTATTTGTTTTTTAAATCGATTCACAATCGTGTCGAGAATTGTGAAATGATCATTGAAATTTTCCGCCTGGGAGTGAATAGTTTCACCTTCAGTTAATTCATTGTGGTTACTATCACTAAACCTTAACATTGAGTTGTCTTCTTGAGAATGGCTAGTTTGAACTTCAAGAGATTCTAAGTCTTCCCCATTATTTATTTTATTGCATTCATCCTCACTTTGGTAACCACATTCTTTAATTATTACATTTGCTCGGAAGTCTGCTGGTGGTACTTCTGATTCTGTCCTATAATTATAGTCTCCTTTAAGTCTTTCGTTAGTTAAGCAATTGATTTCATTAGTTTTTGTGTTTAAACTACTTAGAAAATCAGCAATTTTATTTTCCTTTCCTGCTATATAATCTATTCTTGCATCGTATTCTCCTAATTGTACTAGCCATCTCTGCAATCTAGGGTTGATATCCTTACCAGAGTTTTTGGCTTGCAACCACTTCAGTGGTTGATGATCAGTTTGTAGATCAAATTCCCTTCCAAAAATATAGGGCCTAAAGTATTTTATTCCCCATACTATCGCCAATAATTCTTTCTCGATAGTGGAGTAATTTTTTTCATGGTCATTTAGTGTTCGTGAAGCGAACGAAATTGGATGACCTTCCTGTGTTAAAACTGCGCCAATTGCAAAATTGCTAGCGTCAGTAATAACCTTAAAACGTTTATTAAATAAGGGATATCTTAATATTGGAGGATTTATTATAATATCCTTTAGTTTTTCGAAAGCGACGATATAATTTGGATCATTAACATTTATTTTAGCATTTTTTTTCAGATATACGACCATTGGATAAGCTATTTTGGAATAGTCCTTAATGAATTTCCTGTAGAAACCCGTAATACCCAAGAAGGACTTAATTTGTTTCTGGGTAGAGGGCAATTTTAGATTTCGAATTACTTCAACTTTAGTTGGGTTCGGCTTAACACCTTCAGGTTTAAGCAAATGCCCTAAGAAATCGGTTTCTTTTTTTAGGAAACTACATTTTTCTAGTCGAATCTTTAGCTTGGCTTCCTTTAGTTTTTGGAATATTTTTTTTTATGTTTACTATGTGTTCAGACAATGAGGTACTAAATATTAAGATATCGTCAAGATAAACGACGCAAATTCTATTTATATAGTCCCGAAGTACAGAATTCATGAGACGTTGAAACGTCGACGGAGCATTTTTAAGTCCAAAAGGCATTCGCAAGAATTCGTAATGGCCTAGTGGAGTGGAAAATGCAGTTTTCTTTCTGTTCTCTTCGTTCATCAAAATTTGATGAAAGCCTTTGGCAAGATCAATGGACGAAAAGTATTGGGCCTTGCCAAGTTTCTCCATAATTCCGTCTATATTGGGAATTGGGAATTTATCGCTCACTGTAGCCTCATTCAATCTTCGGTAATCAATAACGATTCGCCATTTTTGAATTCCGGACTTGTCTAATTTTTTTGGCACTACCCACAAAGGACTGCTATAAGCTGAATTACTTTCCTTTATTATATTATGGTCTAACATTTCTTTGATCTGTTTCTGGATTTCAATTTCATGAGCTTGAGGGTATCTATAAATTTTAGAGTGGATTGGTCGGTCGTTTGTTGTTATTATTTCGTGCTTTATTTCATGAGTACAAGAAAGTTTATCCCCTTCCTTGAAAAAAAGTTTGCTAAAGTCTTGTAATAGATCTGTTATCGATTCTTTTTCTTCCCGATTTAAATGATTTAGATCTAGATTTTTTATATCACTAAATTGAAGTACACTAATTTCCTGATCTTTATACGGACTAAAATTCTCGAAATGTATGGTGGTTCCTAATATGTTAATAGACTTATTCTCTTCATCAATCTTAGCTTTAAGAGGGATGAGAAAATTTTGGCATATTATAGCTTCGTAATTTTTGCTATGAAAGTTAATTACTTTCCATGAGAAGGTACCTGAGACATTAAATTCTCTAGGTATTGGAGTGATAATTTGGTAAGTGACTTGATTTATTCCATTTATTGTTCTATACCATAGGGGATTTGGGAGTTTTTCTTCAGAAAAATGTTTTTCCAGGATATTTGGTTTTATTATACTGGTGTCGGAACCAGTATCTATTAGGCACTTAATTTTTTTTGTTACCAATCGTTACAACTACTATAGGCAATCTGGAGGTTGAGGCGTTTGAACAAAATTTACATCTTCTTGTACATTACCGACATCCATAGGTTGGGATCCTGTTCTATTTTGTCTATAACTAATGTTTTGTGTGTCAATACTCATATGGGAGTTTCTGGTCTGGGTTGAGTTACCAACTCCATTGTTTTGGTTTGATGGTGTTGATCTATCATTCTGAGTGTTTCGCCTAAAATTGTTCCAATTATTCTGCTGAGGGCTTTCATATTTACGATTACTTTTATCAAAATTTCCGCTATTGTATTCGGTATTCGTAGTATTATCGTTATTTCTATTTTTAGAGAACCTATAATTATTTGACTGCTTTGTAGGTTTCCTATGATCGTAAGCTATCGTTCGTTTATCCTCCAAGAGCCTAAGTCTACTATATTTGTCGTATAAATCTGTGATGGTGACATTCTCATCTATATGAGCTCTAGTGCCCCCATCAATTTTTTCAAGCAAAATGTGTTTTAAATCTCTTTCTACATTTTCTGGTTTATATATGTTGGGCTTTGTTTCATCGAATTCATACACTTCGTTAATATCGTAACTAGCCTGTCTAAAGGCGTCAAATAATTCTCTTAAATTAATTACCTTCATTGTTCGGCATCTGTTGAAAACATCAGCATAGCAACTTCTGGGCTTGAATTCCTGAACTAATCGCTGCTTCACTGCATCCCAGGTGGCTTCTTCTCCTAACTGGCGGACACACCTTGCAGCATCACCGCATATTTTTTCATTCACCACGATGTGAATTCCAAAATTCCGTAACTGGACATTAGATCCGCAAAGTGAGATGCACTTCTCAACGGACTTGATGAAGGACAGCAAACTCAAATCCTTGCAATCAAATGGCTTCAAGTGCCTAAATTGATTGATAATGTCTTTTGTGCTGAATGACAGCTGCTGTAGCTCTTGTTGTTGCTCTTGTTGTTGCTGGTTCTGTTGGTTTAATTGTTCATGCCGTTGTGGGTTTAATTGTTGCATCAATTCTTGCAACTGCTGTTGATGCTGATCTTGTTGTTGTTGCATTAACAGTTGTTGGGCATTTAGTCGTTGCTCCTGCCCCTGTATAACGCTCATTAGTTGCTCCAACCGCTGGTTCACTTGCTCCATTTCTTTTTGTTAAATATCACTTGCAATACACTGTAGCACAAATTCTGTTTTGCTTTTGATTTATAATCTTATTTGTATTTATTTCTTCTGCAAATAATTTTTTTTAACAAAGTTTTATAGTTTCTGAAAGTTCTTTAAAAAAAAATCTTTGGATTTTTTTCTCCTTTTTGACTGCGCCAATTATGAGCTGAAGGCTCGAATAAAAACTAAAGCAATTTTTAAAAACTGAACTTTATTGTTTTGAATGAATCTTAAGACTAATTATATATATTTTGCTTTATGAACGTTAAGGTTCAAGCTTAGTTTGACAAAATATGCAACCCAGCAGATTTTGTCTCTGGGAATAAAATTGAACATGAAACCGTCTGGCATGCAATAGCATAAACAAAGCGATAACGCTTTTGCATATCAGACTTGAAATTTGTTTATGTTATTTATAATGCAGGGTATGGGGACGTAACTCGCGCGATAAAATCCCACCTTCATTTTTCAGTTTTCTTGCTTTGGCAATCATAAATCGACAAACGCGACAGAAATGAACACGATTGATAGCTTAAAGTTTAAGCTTTAAGTTTAAGTTTGTGTTTAAGCCTTAAACACAATTGGAGCGTACGACGAATTTCGCCCGACGAATATTCGCTGTCAAAAAAAATTCGTCGACGAAGTTCGCTCTGTTAAACACAATCAGAGTGACGACGGCAATAGTTGTTTTTATTTTAAATTGTTGTTAATGTCCTCTGATGACAATTTTAATGAATAAATATTAAATAAAATCTATTAGTCTTAATTTTTTTCTAAGAAATCTAAAAATTTTATATTAAAAACGTATTTTTCCGGTTTGGTTGTGTTCAACTTCATATACTCTTGTGTGTTTTAATTTTGACAGCGAATATGTAACGTACACGGTGCATAAGTGTGGGTGGATATATGTGTATTCTTTATAGGCATAAATCATATAATGAAACACATACGCACTTCACACGAACACCGGGGAATCCAATGCAAGAGTTAGACAGGATACCTACAAAAACACATCACTGTCGTTAAAGGCTAAAAGCGTCTGTTAAGGTGTAGCAGACCGAGCCAGGACCCATTGAAAAGACTAACAAGCAGTCGGCTGGGGGAGGTTCTTTGGCTCTTGCTTTCACCGAAACCTTGGATACCACACATTTTATTATTGTAGAGTCCCTAGTGCCACTTTAGCTAAAATAAACAAAATCATCTAAAAAATCAAAATCTAACTGCAGCTGAACCAAAACTGAAATTTAAAACAAAACTTAACGGAGCATCTAATGAAAACCGAAATATCTCACAGATGTTCGTGAGATTTGGGCATCGAAACCCTCCCGACCAAATGATCCTTTATTGGCCCATAATAACAAAACAAAAGGATCCCATTATTCCACTTCACTTCACATACCCCATTTCCACAAGGAGTTTAAATTTAGCAACGCATGATTAAATTTTTAATTACAATTCAGGAATTTATTTTTAGTAAGTTCATATCTCAATTAAGTTAAGATTTAAGTTTCAAATTCAAAACTTCATAAATTTTTAACAATTTGAAATATCAGAAAAAAATCAAAATTTGCTTAAAGAAAATTATTCATATGTAGATACATATATACAGAAAATTATTTTTAAATTTATAAGAATGTTAATTTCAAAATGTGACCATAAATATATTTCATTCAAATCAAAGTCGCATTTATCTTTTTATCAATCAAAAAAAAAAAACAAAATCATTCTTGGTTTTAATCATGATCACTTGTTCTGTTCACTATTTAATGCTTGGAATTTGCACATATGTATCTTAATTTCGAAGTTTATGTGGTCATTGACTGCAAAGTTTTTTTATATATGTACATGCAATTCTAAAAATCCAAGCATAAGAGTAAAGAGATCAAATGCCTAATCAAAACAAAAAGTAAAAAGTTTTTCGAAACGTCAACCAGACGATAATCGAAAGCTTTTTGGCTGATCTGAAGATCAGACTCTCAACATAGTTTCATCCAAGCTTTGAATTACTCCCACTCTATATCGTAAATTTGGTAAAAAGATAAATCACGGAAAAAAAACGATCAAACACTTTACTCACTTTGGTTCCAGAACTGGGTGTAAGGCCTTGCACGTCGTTGCTGGGGACTGTTGTTGTTGTTGTGATAGTTGAGGTTTGCTACAGTATTATTTAAGGTCACGATACAGAAATTTTAAACGTAATAACTAATATTAAAGCTTAGATGGATTGATTTTGTATTTTCTTAGCATATTTTTTCTTTATACCACTTATTTAGTTTAAACAATTATTAGGAATGAATGTTAATAACATTACCATTAGTTTCGTTAATTAAAATAATTCCACTTTTTCTGATATTGAGTTATCTCAAAACCACTTTTTGGGAATTTTTTGTTTCTTGTAAAAGAAATGCAATATGCTAAAAAAAATAAAAAATACAAAATCAATATCACTACATTTTCACTTATGCACTAAGATGATTTTAAGATTTACTTTACTTCTAACTTTATCATACTTTTAATGAAAATTTAAGCTGATTTAGTTGGCAAAATTGTAATTTTTACGATATTTAGTTAAATTACACTTTTAGAATTTAAGGTTTTTACTCGAATTTAGGCGAATTTATATTAATTATTTCTTAGCAAGTTAAACCACTGAGTAAGGCTGATTCATTTAAAAAAATTATTGGAAATTTATACTTATTTGCGTCAATGAGCAACCCGTCCGTCCGATTTTACGGTTTCACCGCTTCGATGCCACTGGATTACGGCTACTTCGAAAAGTTTGATGATGTAGAAATTCAATTTTTGAGCCCTTTTCCCATACAATAAAGCTGTCGCATACGGTTGATTCAACCTTTTCGAAAAATTCTTTCTATTGAATAGATATGTGCAGGTCTACCAAATGGAAAAGACTCTGCATCGGTCTTTCAGACTTTTAAGAAAAATTTATGCACGAATCTAGAAATTTATAAAAAAAAATTGAATTTCTCCAAAAATGATTTTAATGAGACAAAATTTATATTACCTTCTTTAGAAGATTCGTGCGAGTAACAAATTTTGTGACAAATTTGTGAAGGATATTCTCGTCAAGGTCTTCTTTCGAAAACTCTTCTCCAATTTTATGAAAAGCAAATTAAATTTCTTTTCCTTTTTATTTATTAAATAAATTAAACTGGCACAATTTTTATAAAATTGAATTTTTCAATATAACTTTGGCACTATACTTCGTTTAGTGTGAATTTTGATAAAGCACTTTTTTTACGTCGTCTCTAGTTGAATTTTTAAACGAGAAAGACTGATTAACATACCAGTTTTATAATCCAAAAATTATTTAAGTTGGTACTTCTTAAAGTTTCATAAATTCTTGTAAACCTATATAATAAAAATCACTAACTGTTGATCAGTTTTTATAAACGCAATTCGCTATTGCAAAAAAATTATATGAAGATTTGCATATGTACTAATACATACGCATATGAAATCTTCATGGGCATATGCATGTAACATGATCATAAGGTGACCATGCAACTATTTTGCAAAAAGGGAAATTTTATACCAAATTGGTTGATAAGGAAAATTTAAGCAAAAGTGTTTGTTACAAATATTCGTCGTAGCCCAGGAAAATAAGACGAAAAAAGAGCTTCTATGCGAAAAAAATCCCAGTGGAAATTTTTCACCGGAATTGTCTTTATTTATGCATGATACACAAACTGTGAAAAGTCCATTGCAAAGTCATGTGCGCATAAAAAGTTATTCGGGCTCAAAGGTCGCTAAAATCAGTTTTTTGCAAATATCTCGCTAATGCTAACTTTTACAGAAAAATGTTGGTCTCCAATTTTGTAGCACAGGAAATTTCCTACAAAAAAACTTTAAAAGCATTTGCGTTCGACTTCTAGTTTAGGAGATCACCCAATTTAAAAAGTTGTTAACAGTTATGATATGAAATACTACCTATGAGTTCATATTAAAATATCTTACTTTTTAAATTGCAATAACTCTCCAATGAGAAGTTGTACAAACAAAATTAAAATGCCGTTTGAAAGATAATTTAATTTTCTATATTCCGCTCAAAATTTTTTTTTCGAACGGCTCATGACCTTCAAAATATTCTTGAATAACCGTTAAGGCTTCGAAATTACTGGTTTTTTAAGGATATCTGCGAATTGGTAAGTACTACGATAGAAAGTGATGGGACCAGATTTGTAGAAAATTACAAGACCTAGTAATAATGAATTTTCAAGGGTTAAAAAGTGGGCGTGGCATTGATTTGATCCCGCCCACTTTTCGTTTGTTACAAGTTATTATTAAGCAGTACCTACATACCAAATTTCATTAAAATACCTTGAAATATTTGCGAGAAGTAGCATTTAACGTATTTTGCTTGTATGGGAGGTTCCAAGCGCAACGGCGATATTTTGCTCACTTTCAGATCAGAGATACTTTATAGCAAGTGGGCTTCCCACAGTTAATTTTAGAATGATCACTTCATTAGTTTTCTTTTATACCATATTATATTGTTGTGGGCGGTGCCACGCCCTTCAACAAGTTTTCCCAATATAACGGCACATCACATATTAATACCTGTTTGCAGAGGTAACATCTCCTAAATTTTCATCAAAATTGTTGGAGTCATTTTCGAGTAATATTGAATCAAAATTTTCAAGGGTTTAAAAGTAGGCGTGGCACATATTCGATCCCGCCCACTTTTTGTTTGTTACAAGGTATTACTAAGCCGTACCCACTCACGAAATTTCATTCAAATGCCTTGTATGGTTTGCGAGTTATGATCATATCAATTTTAAAATTAAATGCGATGCCACGCCCCCTGGTGAGCATTTACAAAGTTCAAG
Source organism: Calliopum simillimum (assembly GCA_951812925.1). Classification (NCBI taxonomy): domain Eukaryota; kingdom Metazoa; phylum Arthropoda; class Insecta; order Diptera; family Lauxaniidae; genus Calliopum; species Calliopum simillimum. The sequence goes on along the minus strand of OX638369.1, from coordinate 125,125,727 downwards.
GCTAGCTCATTTTTCATTGTATGCTAATATCTAACATTATCCGAAGTTTCATTTAAATCGCTTCGAGAAACATAAGGTTCGTTTTCGTGGCAAGTGGGCTTAAAGTGGGCTTAAATGTGCTAACTGTGGTCGAACAAAACGCTGCATTGTGAATAGCACTTTCGAAGATTATCTTCTTCTTTATTAACAGCTGACATTTGTTTATGTTTTGGTTTTTTGTTTTTTGGTTAACTTTGAAAAAAATTAAATAGTTTTCTAAAAATACAGAAAAATGAATAATTTGAACAAAGCCACATTACGTTTTTTCAATATCGCCGCCAGTGCCAAGACAAATTCGCTGAAAAATGTTTTCGGTAAGTGCAACCTTACAGCATTTGGCACATGTCGAAAAATCTAACAATATTAGGATTTAAATGTTGAAAAGCCAAGCTTAGGGTGCAGCTGGGGTTGTGGTATTAAACATCACATTCACACCAAGGGTGAACGCGAATTGGTTGAGTTTTTAACTGAAGAAATTGTCGCAGAGCGTAAGGCAGAAAAAGCCAAAGCTGTGCCAACTGCTTTGGATGGATTCACTGTTAAATTGCAAGGCGCTGATGTAGAGCCGTTGTTGTCGTCAGTTTCAACGCAAATCATACAGTTGACACTGAGGAAGAACCCGAAATTGATCCAAATGCTGATAAACCCGAATGGGTGAAATGCGTAGCAAGCCACAATTTCCTACAAGGAACACCACAGGAAGGCGAATATAATGACAAAAAAATTGAAAGCGAGTGAAATGATAAAGTATACGCTGTTGCTGTTGCCGGAGATGTGCTCGATGGTTGTCTATATGATTTACTTATGAATTTACTTGAAGAGAAGGGTATCAGCAATGAATTTGTTGAAAAATTGTCTGACCACTTTGCAGCAATGTACCACTGGGTCTTGATCAATATGAAGAAGGTCGCTACTTTGGTTTTGGTAATAGTTTATCATCAACGACGAGCACCAAATTGTGGAGAACCTTCTGGTGCATATACCAGAAGCCAGTTATGGCAGTCGTACGCATACGATAATTTTATTAGATGACAAGAATAAATTGTATCTTCGTGAGGAGGCAATGGCTGGAGTCAATCCAGATGATAAGTGGACAACGACTAATATTCAGGCCTGTTCTGTAATCCTCGTGGTTTCAATTACTTTTCACTTAGGAGGTTTTTTGGATGAAAATGGTGAGTCACACTATAAAAAGTATAAGAATCTTTTTTTGTGGAGAATTACAGGTTCTACAAATAATATTCATTAGTATTTATTAAAAAGTAAATATTCGGTAAAGTCGAATTTTTCGACTTTTTGCAGTTTTTTAAGAATGTTTCCTAAACGGTTAATTTTTTGTTGATGCAAGTCAATGTTATTTGTAGAATCTGTAATTTTCCTCAAAAAAGATTTTAATACTTTTTATCGTGTGACTCACCATTTTCATCAAAAAAACCTCCTAAGTGAAAAGTAATTGAAACCACGAGGATTACAGAACAGGCCTGATTGAGAAGCAATACTTTGACTGTTTAAATAAACTGTATGTGTTATTCATTCAAAGACGAGTTCAACTTTTGTATGCAAAAATAAATGTATTCAGCAATTTTCTCAGGTCATTTACAGCCAGAAGTTATTTTAATACTTTTAATGTGTTTAACGTTCCAAATAACTATACACTTTTAAAAAATATGAATTATTTAGTTTACATAGTAATTATGAACTTTATTTTATACAGTAATTAATTTAACACGCCTTGCTTTCAAACTGTTTTTTTTTACAAGCTTTTTACAATAAAATATCAACTTTAGATTTCAAAAAGAAACCCGCAATCATTTCTTTTTTATAAGATTTTTGTATTTTGTTTTTCACACCTTTGAATGCTCCTTTGCGTGAATTTTTAACAGCGTTTTTAATCGCATGTGAATTTTTGGCACGTGAACTATATATCAAATTAAAAAAGAATTCATTATTAAGATTATGATTTTGAATAGTCTCAACTCATTTTACCGTTTATTTAAGGAATTTCTACTCAATGGTATGTTAGTGTATGGATCTACTTTGCCTTTTTTTTTCGTATCACCTTTTGCCTTTTTCGATGAGTAGTAGTAGTGAACCTGAATATGCTGATTTGCCCGATTTAGCTGTATAATCCGATTTCATCGAAACTGCATTACTGGCCCCAACAGGTCGATGTATAGCCTTGCCACCAGCACTATGACGCGAGGTAGAAGATTTACCAGAGTGCATGCTAGCAGCATCATTAGCTAGCAGGATGAGATTTAATTTTTATTTAATTTCCATTAGTACTGGTCAATATACTGCCAAGTTGAGCTATAACTCCAGGTCGCATAGTCTTGTGCACGCAACAACACTGACAGGCAGCCAATGATGTATTTAATGACCGATTGATTTGTTGTCTCCATAAAACGCTGCAACAACGACAACAGCGTTTGTGCAGTCTCTCCGAAACTTTTACGAAGTACTGGTGCTGGCACTGATTTTATATCCATACCCAATAACGACACACCAGCAATAATATCCTACTCCTCAGTGCTTGCCTCTATTCGTTGCATTAATAAAATAAAATATTCTGTAGATGATTCTGTACCGCCACGTTCTTTTATTATTTCCGTCAGCGCTGTTAATATGGCCAACATTTCCTTATGCAAATCTGAAGAACCTCTAAAGCCGACGGGCAATTTTTTAAAGCTCATGTTGGTACAAGTGCTGTAGTTGGATGCAAATGTTTTGAAAGTCTTAAATGTGCCGTGTTGTGTTTCGGACATATCCTCATCAGCATCATCATCCATATTGAAAGATTTCAAGCTTCCTGCGATGTCATTTACTGTCGCTTCGGCGTTGTATATTTGACGCTGTTCATGTTTTTGCACCGCTTCCAGTTGCATCTGCATCTCCTGCCACTATAATTTATATATTCAAATTTGATTGAAAGAAACGCGACTTTGTCTTCATCCGATGTTTTATCTGCTCTGGATTTGAAGTTGACGAAAGGCCTCGTCCCCAGCTTTTACCTTTGGTATGACGCTTAAGTTTTGAACGAATTTTAGCCATTTTCAATTACACTTTTTAATATTTTTTAATAAAAAAAAAACAATACACAAATGTTAACTTACAATAGATAACAAAGGCGAAGTCACAATAGGAAAAAATCTATTAAAAACGAAGTCAAACGGCAACAATATTTAGCCGCGGAACTTACCACTTTACTTTAACGTGCATTAGCTTAGCGCTTTTTGTTGTTGCTTTCCCATACATTTATCGTAAAGTGCTAAAGAAAGTCCAGATAGATGCCCAAAAAAACTCACCTATAGATACATAAGTACATACAATTTTATCTCGTTTAAGAAGAGAAGATATACATTGTATGTATGTTTGGAACGGGCAAAACTTTTCTCGAAAACGGCTACAGCGATTTTAATGGAATTTCGGATGATGTTAGATAATAGCATACAATGAAGAATGAGTAAGGCTTGAACTTTGTAAATGCTCACTAGAGGGCGTGGCATCGCATTCAATTTTAAATTTGATATGGTCATAGCTCGCAAACCATACAAGGTATTTGAATGAAATTTGGTGAGCGGGTACGGTTTAATAATACCTTGTAAAAGACAAAAAGTGGGCGGGATCGAAGAAGTGTCACGCCCACTTTTTAGCCCTTGAATATCGAGCGAGAATGAAAAGTGAATAGACGTATTTTTTTGGCGTCCGCAAACCTAACGCGATTTAACAAGTTTATTAATTTCCAAATTGTTTAAATTTATTACTGACTAAACTCGTCAGCAGCAACTTTTTGAATTTATTTTTGTGTTACTTTGAATTAATTTGCTGCAAATCTGATTTTAATCATTTCATGTAAATTGTCTGAATTTTTTGAGAATGCCGCAACAAAGAGTAGATTTTCTCAGATCCAGAAGTGGTTCGACTTCAACAAACAGCATCAAACGTCAAGTTGCAGCACCTACAACACCAATTGGAGTGCCTAACTCAAGAGTTGATGACTCATCACCTGCAACCCCTTTGTATTCCGATGCAACACTGAGTGCAAAACTATCGTGTTTTGAAAAGAGAATTGTTGATAGATTGACTGAGGCTATCAAAACTAGTGAAGACAGGGTTATGCAGAGTTTTAGTGCTTTATCTGCTGAACTTGCGAACTTGAAGCAAACTATTAAAGATTTGAAGGAGAGGGTGTCAGCTGTCGAAACTACTTGCAGTGATATCGTTTCGATCAAAGCTGATTTGGCAGCTTTGAAAGAGCAAGTTGAGAACCGGAACGCAGATATTGTCTCTCCTGAAATCTCGCCAAATTACGAAATCGGTGAGTTGAAACAGCAGTTAGCTAAATATGAGAGCGATTCTGTTGCCTCTGACGTCATCGTGCACGGGATTCCATACAGAAATAGCGAAGACCTGCCGCTATTATTTTCAAAAATTTGTAGTGGTGTTATGCTAGCCACACATGAGGCAACCGTTGCAGCAACTTGTCACAGCATCGTATTTTGTTTGTTGACTACACACGTGGCAACTGTTGAAGCAACCTCAGTGCTGTGTGTAGCTGCGGTGCAGAAAAGACACAGGCGGAAGGAAAGTAAAATTTAATTTTTGAAATGGGTGGCATAATAAGTGAGTTCACTGCAATTATTATAATTGACAAACTTTTGTACGAAAGTGAGGAAGAGGAAATCAACCAAAAAAGCAAAAGAAAATTTGGTCAAAAAATTGGCCTTTAAAAAAAGACGAATTTTCGAACCAAAGGTTGCTGAAAGAACTCAAAGAAAATGAGTCATGCAATTGCCATGTTCCTTTCATCTTTTTTTCACTCAATTTTACTCCACCCGAACCTTCTTATTCGCTTGTTTCCAACGAACTGACCAAGTAAATGTAGTCAACAATGATACACACGAAGCAACGGTTGCAGCAACAGACCAAAAATATCAAAACTTTTTGATATTTCTGGCAACGGTTGCGGCAACACGAAAATCAATGGGCAACACAGCTACACACGAGGCAACGGTTGCTTCAACATGGCTGTGTTGCTGCAACGGTTGCCTCGTGTGTGGCTAGCATTATGACTGATGTTCCTGTATTGAGAGATATTTTCAGAGTAAAAGCAAGAGACAACAACGAAAGGAAACCTGCTATCGTAATAAAACTTATGTCAGCGTTCGATCGAACGAAATTACTCATTGCAGTTGCTGCTTTTTGCAAAGCAAAGAGACGTCCGCTCACACTAAGTGATATTCAGTATGGTGGGTGTGAAAATAAATTCTACCTGCACGAAAGCTTAACAAAAGCAAATCGTGATCTTTTGCTTTATGCGGGGAAACTTAAAAATGAAAAAAAATTGTTTGCTGTTTTTTCCATACGTGGCCGTGTGTATGTTCGCACTGATCGTAATAGTGAAGCGAAGGTAATCACAACCAAAGAGAGCGTTGACTGCGTCGCTGTTAATGTTATATAGGGTGAAAGTACAAATTAGAGTCATATATATAAAAAAAAAATTAATAATATTTTATCTTGTCTTTAGATTGATTAGTTTTTAGTAAGATTCATTTGTAGAAATTTTTGTAAAGATGTATAGTTGTTATATTTTCTTCTATTTTTTGGTCTGGTCCCTTTTAACTAATGCTTACAGTTGTGCTTGTGGAGTGTGGCGGTAAATTCTGTATTTTCGAATGGTGTTGTGGGGAATCAAAAGGTTTTAATTGATGTGCTTTGGAAGCAACATAATGGCCTAAAAATTGTTCACTTCAATGCAAGAAGCTTGAATACTTATAAAATGGATTATATAAAATATGTATTTGAAAATTCGTCAGTTGATGTTATTTGTATTTCGGAGACATGGTTAAGCAATGAAATAAGTGATGACTACTTTTGTTTACCTAACTATAAATTATTTAGAAACGATAGAATCCATAAAAGAGGAGGTGGGGTTGCTATCTATTGCAAATTAGGTCTGAATGCCAAAGTTGCTAGTAAGCCCTGCGATGAACTTATTGAACACATTAGTGTGGAGCTCTTCGATAACAACATGAAAGTTATGATTACCTGCGTTTATAATCCAAATAAATACAACAAGATGGATTCATTTTTTTCTGACCTGAACCTGCGTCTCATTGACTATGATCCCCTGGTACTTTGTGGTGACTTCAATGTCAACTTGCTTGTGAACGACAATACTACTGAAAGGTTTCGTGATCATGTGAGTGCTGCTGGTTTATCTTTCGTCAACTCTATAATACCTACACGTTTCGCTAGTAATGCTTCTCCAAGTCTTCTTGATCTTTTCATGGTTTCTGATATCTCTACACTCCTTATTTTTGATCAAATTTCCTTTGTATCGGATCACGATTTGATTTTTTGTACCCTCAACATCGATTTTCGTCGGCAAAGCGATCTGTCAATTATCTCCTTAGTACAGTCATTTGGTAGTTTTACCTGGAAAGTTTTGCGGGATTTCTGCAAATGAGTTATTTTATAGATTTCGATGTGCTCTTTCAGAATTTTAACTTTGCTACCTCGTATCGTGTTCGCTCGAGCCGCCATATTGGAAAAATGGCGTCCAAAATCAGTTTTTTACAAATATCTCTTTAACAGTTACATTTAGAGAAAAATTTTTTAGGACAATGTTGTAGCTTATAAAATTTTCTATAAAAATGAAATTTAAATTGTTTTCGTACGACTTATAACTCAGGAGATATCCTTATTCAAAATTTTAGAAATATTAGTAAATTGTGAATGCCACTTATGAGTAGGCACAGTGATGTGTCAAGCTTATAATTACGATAACTTATGAACGGTGAGTTGCACGTTTAAAATAAAAACACTTATTTATAGGGAATAACTTGCGCTACAAGTTACATATTATTTTTTTTTCATATCACTTATAGTTAAGGAGATATTTTTCCCACAAACCTAAAATTTTGAAAAAAAAAGTTTTTTCAAAATGGCTCCTAAACGGTTTGTCCTAGAAAAAAAATTGTCGATGCATTTTGTAGAACGTTCAATTCCCTATAAGGGTCTGTTCAAGCTGTTTTTTCGTCAGACTTACACTTCATGAGATATAACGTCTTGAAAATCATTCAAAATTGAATATTGTTCTATGCGCCCTACTATGTTCAATTTTGAATGATTTTCAAGTCGCGATATCTCATGAAGGGTAAGTCTGACGAAAAAACAACTCGAAGAGACCCTTATAGGGAATTGAACGTTCTACAAAATGCATCGACAATTTTTTTTCTAGGACGAATCGTTTAGGAGCCATTTTGAAAAAACGTTTTTTTCCAAAATTTTAGGTTTGTGGGAAAAATATCTCCTTAACTATAGGTGATATCAAAAAATAATAATATGTAACTTGTAGCGCAAGTTATTCCCTATAAATAATTGTTTTTATTTTAAACGTGCAACTCACCGTTCATAAGTTATCGTAATTATAAGCTTGACACATCACTGTGCCTACTCATAAGTGGCATTCAAAATTTACTAATTTTTCTAAAATTTTGAATAAAGATATCTCCTGAGTTATAAGTCGTACGAACACATTTCAAAGGTCATTTTTATAGAAAATTTTATAAGCTACAACATTGTGCTAAAAAAATTTTCTCTAAATATAACCGTTAAAGAGATATTTGTAAAAAACTGATTTCGGTCGCCATTTTTCCAATATGGCGGCTTGAGCGAACACGATACGAGGTAGCAAAGTTGAAATTCTGAAAGAGCACATCGAAATCTATAAAATAACTCATTTGCAGAAATCCCGCAAAACTTTCCAGGTAACATCATTTTCTTCTCTCAAATGATTGTACTACCTACCGTGATTTTAATTCAATTAATTATCCCTCTCTTTTTAATGACTTGATGCGAACTAGTTGGAATGAATGTTGGTTTTACAGTTCTGTTGACCATAAATTGGACTTTTTTGTGAAAACCATAAATGACCTCATCACCACTCATGTTCCTTATCGAACTTTTCAGGTTAAAAAGAACTCGTGCCCTTGGTTCACTGCCAGTGTCAAACAAAAGCTTAAGCAAAGAACCGTGCGGCATGTGAAATGGAAGAAAAATCCAACTATTGAAAACTGGAATGCGTATAAACAGGCTCGAAATGTTGCTATTTCCTCTGTAAAGAGAGCTAAAAAAGAATATTATTGCGGAAAGCTTAACACGAGACTCCCACCAAAACAATTATGGAAAAATTTGAGGCAGCTAGGAGTTCAAAGTAAAGAAAGATCAGAGTGTAATGTGGATCCAAACTCTTTGAATGAATTTTTTGCATATAATGGTAGTTGTCATAGTAGAAACTCATATGAACCTAACGCAATTAACTTCTGTGATCCTTCAAGTAGCTTTCAATTTCATGTACTAGATGAATATGAAGTTTACAAAAGTGTCATGAAAATAAAGTCTAATGCAGTGGGTGAAGATGGAATATCTGTTAAGTTTCTTAAACTTGCTTTACCTTATATATTGAGCACCCTAACTCATATTTTCAACCACTGTATAACGACATCTTGCTTTCCTAAAATGTGGAAAGTAGCTATTGTCATACCAATTGCTAAAAAGCCATCTGCCTCTGCTCCCTGTGATTTCAGACCCATTAGCATTTTACCTACTCTTTCTAAAGTTTTTGAGACTCTTCTTTCCAGTCAAATAACTGAACATCTAAATAACTATAAGCTGCTATCGTCTATGCAATCTGGATTTCGTGCTGGTCATAGTTGTTCCACTGCCATGGTGAAGGTCTTGGATGACATTCGTGTACCATATGATCTTGATGAACTAACTCTACTATGCTTCTTAGATTTTTCTAAGGCATTTGATAGTGTGAATCACTCTATCTTATGCAAAAAATTGAAATCTTACTTTGGTTTTTGTGATAGCTCTGTACGTCTAATAAAAAGTTATTTACTGGATAGGCTTCAAAAGGTTAAGGTTGGTGATGTCTGCTCTGGCTTTAAATTGTGTAGTGCTGGTGTTCCTCAAGGCTCTATTCTGGGTCCTCTGTTGTTTATCATGTTCATCAATGATATCTTTTCTGTTTGTAAAAATGTGAAGATGCATGCTTACGCAGATGATATCATGGTTTACTTATCTCGTAGAACTGGCCTTATTGAAGATCTGTGTTGTAGAATTAACGAAGACCTTAGAGACATTAATAAATGGGCGGTATACAATGATTTGAGCTTAAACCCTGCAAAATCACATGTTCTGCCTATATCGCGAATGCAAATTGACTTAAAATGCATTCCACCTTTGTTAATTGGGGATACTCAGCTACAACTTGAGAATAAATCTACCTACCTTGGGTTTAAATTGAATAGTATGCTAACTTGTACTGATCATGTAAATCATATTATCCGTAAAATTTACCTGACTCTGCGTAGTTTGAGATTGTCTGCTGAATTTACGCCTATTGATATTAAAAGGAAGCTAGTTTTGCCCTATGCTCCTCCTAGGAGTTAAAGGAGAATACATACATACAGTTTTGCAATTAATAGTACCATTTGTTAGTTACCTTGAAGTTGTTTACAGCAAGCTAGATTCAAAATCTATGCATAAACTTCAAGTAGCGTTTAATAATGCTACTCGTTATATATACGGGTTATGAAGATTTGACCATATATCATCGTGGAGTACCAGGATTCTTGGTTGTACCATTGAAAACTTTTTAATGGTCAGAAATTGTATTTTTTTTGCACAAAATTATTCATTTACATAAAAACACCTAGCTATCTTTTTGAAAAACTACGTTTCAGCATATCGGACAGAAGTCATAATTTAATCCTTCCCAAGTTTACACACTCTAACTCCACTAGGCTTTTCTTCATAAACGCCATTCGAATCTGGAATCTATTGCCCAGCACTCTTAAAACTGTTAAAAGTATCGACAACTTTAAGCATTTGGTTTTTCAACATTTTTCGGACCGTTAAAATAAAATAAAAAAAGGATAAATGTAATAACTAAACATATGTTGTTCTTTTTTTTTTTTTTGAATTTTGTTTTCGACTTTTTTTTTAATGAATTTTTGTACCTCTAGCATTTAAGATTAATTCACATTTTATTATTAATCTTTGACCAATGTTTGTCATGTTTGTTGTACAGCAAAAGATGCTAAGTCTTATTGTACTTATTTTTTAATAAATAAATAAAAATAAATAAATAAAAATGTTGATTCAATATTACTCGAAAACGACTCCAACAATTTTGATGAAAATTTAGGAAATGTTACCTTTGCAAACAAGTATTGATGTGTGATATGCCGTTATATTGGGAAAACTCGTTGAAGGGCGTGGCACCGCCTACAAAAATATAATACGGTATAAAAAGACAACTACATAATAAAGTAATCATTCTAAAATTAGCTGTGGAGAGCCTATTTGCTATAAGGCGTCTCTGATCTGAAAGTGGGTAAAATAGCCGTTGCGCGTGGAACCTCCCATACAAGCAAAATTCGTTAAATGCTATTTCTCGCAAATGTGACAAGGTATTTTAATGAAATTTGGTATGTAGGTACTGCTTAATAATAACTTGTAACAAACGAAAAGTAGGCGGGATCGAATAAGTGCCACGCCCACTTTTTAATCCTTGAAAATTTTGATTCAATATTACTCGAAAACGACTCCGACAATTTTGATGAAAATTTTGGAGCTGCAAACAAGTATTAATATGTGATATGCCGTTATATTGGGAAAATTCGTTGAAGGGCGTGGCACCGCCTACAAAAATATAATGCGCTATAAAAAGAAAACTACTTAAGCAATGTTTCTGAATTTAACTATAGTGAGTCTACTTGCTACTGGGCACCTACGACCTGAAAGAAGGCAAAATATCGAAAGTGCGCGTGGAACCTCCCATACAAATAAAACACATTAAATGCTATTTCTCGGAAATGATACGAAATATTTTGAATAAATTTGGTATGCGAATCTGGATCAGGAGTATCTAAAGCATAACAAAAAGAAGGCTTTGTTTAATAATTGCCAAGCCCACTTTTTTATCAAAATAAAAATTTTGGTAATAACTCAGGCACAAAAAAAAAAATGGAATGAACTGTTTAATTCTTATATGCAGTCTTATGTATTTTTTGACGCTGAATCCGTTTTCGTTTGCAGAACTGTCATTATACCTGCAGGATTTTGAAGTTTCCTTACTTGAAGTTGAAGAAAACGCTGTGTTCAGTCTTACAGCGTACCTACAAGAAAAGGTAAAATTTTTTTATATTAATAGCATCGAATAGCTACACTCTTCCTTATCCAAATATTCTCTAGGATTTTTCCAATAGGATTCTTATTTTCCGAGTTATGATCCTTTGAAGATAAGATATTTCAGCCGCCATACAAAACACGAAATATTTGGGTGCGTGGCATATCCCATTTATTTATTTTAGGGCATTCTATTTCACCAACAAAAATTAGTATTTTTGATATTTTTCTATACCATTCGATGCTTTCCGAGTTTTTTTTATTATTATTATTCTCATCGGTTTATTTATCATTTTGAAAGCATGACCGTTAGAACTGAAAAGATACAAGTTTCATAACAAAAAATAGCTATGAATAAAACATCGACTAAAATAATAAGATTAGATTGTTGACCGAGCAGGGATCGGTCTCCAGGTACTTGTTAATTAAATGTTTATTTTGCATATTAGCAAGTATAAAGAGGAACTTCTTTTGAACTTGAAAAATTGAAGAATTCATAACTTGAGAAATGTGCTTATCCTGACGAAAAGAAAAAATACGTGTCCTTTATTTTGAGTCAAAGAATGCGAAAAAAAATAATTCGGGTCAAAAAAATTTTTGAATGAAAATCCTTCGTAGAACGACCCATATATAAAGAGTGGAGAATTGTATGTACTTCTGTATGCAGAGTTTTTGGAGACTTTGTTGTTTTCTGTTAACATGCTGCTGCTGTGGGATTTGTAGCATAATTTTTTTACATTTTCATATACTTCATTTAATTATTAACCCGACATTTATTTTTCGATGGAATATTAATCTTTAAAATATGTAATATAACTTTAAACAAATAATTATAGCCGGTTTGTTTCGACTGGTAGTTTCTTCAAGGTTTATTTTGAATATTACTATTCAATTCGGTTTTTACGAAAACATTCACTCTTTTTTTTGATGAATATGTAGCACTATTTTTTTTACATGTGTAGATAATTTTTTGAATTTTTTTTTTCATAATTATTAAGTTGCAGAAACCTTATGAACCTTTTAAATTGAAAAAACACTTTTTTTTTGAAATTCGTCTATATGACCATTTAAATTTATTTGATGAATTATTATGGCATGTTCTGAAATCCGATTCACTTCGGAATCGGAATGAAAGCAATCTTTAAGAGCTCCGAATTTCGATAATTAACACCAAATCGGATTTATGTTTCGGTAAATTGAATAGGAACCATAAGTAAATTTTATTCTTGAAATAAAATATTTGTCGCAATGTAGAGCTCTTGAAAATTGCTTTCATTCCGATTCTGAAGTGAATCGGATATCAGAACATTCCTGATTATTTTAAAATTGGCCTAATTTAACATGAGATCAATAGAATTTTTCTTTTGAAATAAAATTGTTTTAATATACGTATGCTGAAATAAATTAAAATAGTTTTTCCTAGGATAATGTGAAGGATACGGGTTAAGTGTTGCTTTTGGGGTCTTACTAAATTAATATCTTGTGTACTGTAAGACCATAGGTAGGGCGGGAAAGAGCACAGATCTTCGAATACACATTGAAGATCACATGACAATGGTTGATACCACAATTTTGGTTTCTCAAATTTTTTCTGATCACTTCAGGGGTTTTTGTTTTTGTGAGTGATCATTGCATTCCTTGTAAAGTAATGGTAGCTTAGGGAGTCTACAACAAAAACTTTGTACGTACGGTTAGGTTGAAGTGGTCACGTACCCCCCCAACGGCTGATAGCTAGCGGCTTAAATGGCTCCCAACCCGACTTCTTCAACTTCACAAATCTGATGTTGCACTGTATAAAAATGTTTTGTTTTGCATTTTTATCAAAACTTTCAATACGTACATTACATGGTTTATGTTGACTATGTAAAAATTATACTAATTTTTTGACAAAGGAGAATATAGAAAAAAGCTTCACTAGAGCCATGTAGGCATTAATGCTGCCAATGCACTATGCTCTATGTTTGACTTAAAATTTTTCTACTTCAATTTTTTTTTTTTAATGTCAAAGTTGGCAATTTTTCCATTTTAACAATTTTTTTTAATATATGAAAAATCACTATAATTCACATAAAATCGGCAAAAAAAAAACCGAGTTATTTTTAACAAAAGATATAAATATACTTTCTAACTATGTGTTTTATTAGTACATCCAGTTTCAAACAAATTAACTAGAGCATTTATCCAGCAGTTGCTAATGTCAAAAGCCCACTGTGTTACTCAACCAAAACAAAATTTTAAGCTTTTATAGTTTTTTTTTCGTCCCTAGGTATTATCTGACGATTGACGGAAAAAAATTTTTTAAATCCACAAATAACACTATCAAATCTTACCTATTTATGGCCACGATCTGCCACTGTGCGGAGGTGGCACGTTTGACGTGAAACGTCCCATACATATGTATATTCTTGACAAGAGTCACCTTCTGAGTAGATAAAGCCATGTCCGTCTGGCTTGCTGGTTTTCTGTTCGTCCTTAAACATCATTTAAATATTTTTTTTTTTTGGGAGTTTGCCTTCGCCGACAAAGTTAGCTCGTGGGATTGATATGAGCGAAATCGGCAAACTGACACGCCTACTGCCCATACAAATTAAAAGAAATATTCAAAAAGCTATATTAATAGCATTATTCATGATAACGTAATCAAAATTCATATTAACTTGAAATTGTAAAAAAATTACACCAAATTTTTAATTGTAATCAAAAATTTTTTTATTTACGAAAGATCAATACATTGCACTAACATTAGAAAATAATATCGGGCATATAGGCACCGCGGTTGTTCTTGACGAAGCGCATTCTGGACGTCCTTTTTTGATCCAGCATGCTGTTGTTCCTGGTTTATAAGCTTCACGTAGCCCCACGGTAAATAACCGAACGGTGTCCAATCTCACGACCTTGGACGCCAATTGACAGGTATATTTCTCGAAATAAGCTTAAACTTGGATAATTCCATAGAGTTGTTCAAGCATTAGTCTATTTATAATGATTTGCTAGAGTAAACTGGAGCGAATAAAAAAAAATGTTCGTTCCCAGTGTGCCAGACGGTTCATATCTCCGCTTTTTTACCCGTTACGGATCCGTTACTGATCCGTTGGCGGGAGAGACTCCCAAAAATAAGCGAATCATTTTTTTTTGGAATTTCTCCCGCAAACGGATCAGTAACGGATCCGTAACGGAAAAAAAAGCGAAGATTTGAACCGTCTGGCACACTGGGTTAAAATAAATTTTTCTGTTATTTTTTACAATTTCAAGTTCTATCAGGCTTAAAAAACACCCTTTACTAGAGCTAAAACTCGTAAGTACAGGCTGTGAGCAAAAATTTGGTGAATTCGGAAAAGAGTGCGTGATACCTCACATATAACCAAAAGATTTAAAATGCTTTACTAAAAACGTTTTTTGAGATAATCCAACAAAGTTTCACTCAAGCACTAAAAATTGTAAACTATGTGAATGCTGTAATGAAAGCGTTATTTTAGGTAATATAATAAAATTTCATACAGATACTAGAAATAGTTAGTTGAAGATCTGAGCAAAAACTATGAAAGTTCCGACAAATAGGAGTGACACATCCAATATAAGCAAGATTTTCAAAATACTGCAGCTTATGGTATTTCATTTTTGTCCAGGCCAAAGGTAACACCCTTACTAGTTTAAAGTTCTCGGGTTTGCAACTGGACGACTGAAATGGAAACAAATATCACAATATCAATTAGTGATGAGCAAACCAAGACCAAGACCAAGAATATAGCAGTCTTGATCTTGGTCTTGCAAAAATATCAGCGTCTTGGTCTTCGTCTTGGTCTCGCAAAATTACCAAGACCAAGAACAAGACTCAAGACCAAGACTAATTTTGCTCATCACTAATATCAATATCTTTAAAATTTTATAAAGAACCTTCCTAAAAACGTTGACTAGATCTCTGTCAACAATTGCCACTGCTATGCAATATACCTACGATTTAAATTATCTTTTTGGAATAATTTTAATATAGATACGCAAATATACATATGTATATATGACCTCCATGAAGAATTATCGACCATAAACTTAAAAAGCTTATTTTATATGTAGGCATGTTTTTAATAACTTTTCTTATCGAAAAAATAATACAAATTCATGAAAAATATTGCTATAAATACTGAAAACGTTCGCAAAGCTATTTACTTTAAAGTAACTTCGTGAAGTATTTGAATTTTAAAAGTTTGCAAGTGTAAATTTTATTTTTTAAAGGTAAATTGCATTAACTCAAACGGAAAACGTATTAAAACGCTTGAGGTTCAAAATTTCGGAAAATTATATTTTATTGGCATACGACTTTTGCACATTTTTGGATTGAGGAGGTATATATTATATATATGATGTAATCCACCATCCGAAGTAATCTTGTATTCAAAGGACAGGATACTTTAATTGGAAAGATAATGAGACTTTTTCCATAAGCCTATGAAAGCCTATCCTATCGTGTTTTAAATAAAAAGTGCTTGCATCCAAAACTTTTTTGCGGAAATATGTTAAGAATGACTATGATGAAAATATATAGCCTTTTTTCAAAAGTGAACGGTACTTTTTCAATCTAGGGCCAAAATAGCTATTTTTTGAACTTTTTTTTAGGTTAGAATATTTCAGAGAATATTTCGATATAAATCAAAGTGAGTTTCGAAGGAAAAGAATAAACCCTATCAAGTTTTATGGCGAACAATTACCTAGTCTTGTAATATAAATTTAAAAGTGGTGAATAAGCGGCACATGTTAAATTTAAAGTTAGAATATCTCAAAATCCATAAATGACAGTGCAATTCCAAGACCGGAATCGGATTTAGCATCAAAAACATACACTGAAACTGACTATTTTTGTTACTATATGTTGATTACACTAGTTTACAGCCAAAACTCCCAGTGAATTCCATTATTCATTTTATATGTAAAATGGGCTGCTGTTTCCGAAAATCACATTATTTTTCTTTTATTTCGTGTCGTTTTCGAGATATCGGTCATTTTCGGTTTTTTGACCAAAAATATAGTTCCACTTAAATACAAATATCTCAAGAACCAATGTTTGTGTTTAAACGTATTGTCATATTAAAGGTAATTAAATTACTTACAAATAATATTCACATTACTTTTTGATTGGCTTGTCAGTTTCGGCGAAATACATTGATTTCTAAAAAAACATTTTTTTTTTCGATAAAATTAAGAAAAAATCAAAATCAACTGCAGATTTATACAAGAACAAAAAATTTAAAAAATCATTTTGTTTCTTAATATCATAGTCTATATATTTGTTAAACAAATAAGATACTATGTACTTAAGAAAATCGATGAAAAAATGTAAAACTTGTATACAATTCATTGATAAATTACTAAAATGCGCTTTTGCCTATTTCTTTCGTTTTTTTGTAATAAACTGTTCGATAATTTGAAACTTTTTGTAAAACACATAAGAAAATCCAAAAAATTCTTAAAGAATGCGTTAAAAAAAATTACCAGTGTCTCGTCGTTTTTCTCCAGCACGTCAGATTTTTTTTTAATCGATTTTTGAAGTTTTTAAATCCACTGTACATGAAAAAACAAAAATAACGCATTCTTGTGTTAAATCGATGAATTTAACTATATGATCCTTACATCTGAGGTGTATCATGTGTTCAGTAAACTTATGCAAGATATTGCGAGGAGTATTTTGGTAAAAAATTTTAACCCTCCAAGACCCTCACATGTGGGTCATTTTGACCCCCCCACATTTAGGTCATTTTGACATACATGTGGGGGTTTTAGAGGGTTAAAATTTTCTACAAAAATATTCCTCGTAATATCCTGCATAAGTTTAATGAACACATGATACACCTCAGATGTAAGGATCATATAGTTAAATTCATCGATTTAACACAAGAATGCGTTATTTTTGTTTTTTTCATGTACAGTGGATTAAAAAACGTTTTTTTAGAAATCAATGTATTTCGCCGAAACTGACAAGCCGATCAAAAAGTGATACAGATATTATTTGTAGGTAATTTAAGTACCTTTAATATGACATATGAGATATTTGTATTTAAGTGTAACTATGTATATTTTTTTTTTGGTACAAAAACCGAAAATGACCGATATCTCGAAAACGACACGAAATAAAAAAAAAAAATAATGTGATTTTCGGAATCAGCCCATTTTACATATAAAATGAATTATGGCATTCAATGGGAAACAAATTTTTAATCATTTGTAAACTAGTGTTATTATTTTTTTAGTAAGCAAAAATGAAATTTTTTAATAGAAAGTCAGAAATTAAGTAAAAATCCAATGTCTCGTAAACTATATTATATACGGTTTTCCGGTTTACGGCTTTTTATTCTACGGACAAGCAAAAAACTTTTTCCATACTAGTTTTTCGTATCCGTTTTAGTCAAACTTTTTTTTGGTTTTTGGTGCAGGGCCCAGGGCTAAAAAATGGGTTTTTCATAGAATCATTCTTAACATTTTTCCGAAAAAACATTTTTGAATGTAACCATTTTTTTTTTAAAACACTATAGGATAGGTGTTTAGTACTTGAAACTTGCAATAGGTCAAGTATTCTGAAAGGTGCATAAGTAGCAATACCCATCTTGCACAATTGAAAGCTTTTATTGTCGAACTTCAAAGATTTATTGAGCAGGATTAAATTAACAAAAAATTGTTTTTAGTTTTCATTAAGTCCAGAAGTCGGTGATAGTAAAACTGAACTTACACGGATTTTTAAAATTTGAGCATTAATCGATAGTGTATGGTCATACTTAGGTAAAACATATGCCTTGTGTGTCGGCAAGGCACCAGTATTTTGAATTAATTTTTTTAATTTGCATCAACGACAGAATACCTTTTTATTGAAAATTTAAATTTATTTAAGAAAACTTTGGTGTGATAACTGTCATTGTGGCAAAAATGTCTGGGACATTTATTTAAGGAGCATATATCAGCGTGTCAAATGTAAACTATTCTATCTCAAAAATCGCATTTTCAAATTTCTTGTTTTATTCCATTACTCCATCAGGAGAACCTTGTGACAAAAGTTCACGTCCTATCGTTACCGGAAATACTGAAAACGGTCGTAGCAAATTTTTCTATCTACAAAATATTTGAAAATTTTCCCATCTCAACATAGGATAGTTTACAACAAATTTTTTTGTCATTTGATTTAAAGTTTGCAGCTGACGACGAGCTAAAATTACCTTACTGATGCTATCTAGGGCATCGCCATTTGGACCCTTTGGAACCCATTTTTCAACAAAAATTTTATTGCACTATTTCATAGCGAGAGGTTGAAGAAAAATTTTTGAAATAGTCAGCGCTGTCCCCGACCTTTCTTAGGAGCTTAGGTTCCATTTTTCAAAAATATTTTATTCCACCATTTAGAAAGAGAGAGGTTGAAAAAAAAACTTTTGAAACTGTCAGGGGTATTCTCAACCCTTCATAACAGTTTTGGTCCCATTTTTGAAAAAAAAAAAAACAAAATGTTATGGCACCATTCGATAGGTTAAAGAAAATTTTTGGAAACTGTCAGGTGTGTCCCCTACCCTTGTTAGGAGTTTTGGTCTCATTTTTCAAAAATATTTAATTTTACTAATTAATAGGGAGAGAGAGGTTGGGACAAAAACACCCAAGACGGGTCGGGGACAAAAAGCAATAAAATGTTTCTTAAAAATGGGGCCAAAACTCCTAAATGTTGTCAGGACACCCCGAATAGTTTCCAAGATTTTTATTCAAGCTTTTCCTATCGATTGGAGCAGTAATTTTTTTTTTTTAAATACGGGACCAAAACTGCTAAGGAGGGTCGAGAACACTCCTGACAGTCTAAAATTTTTTTTCAACCTCTCCTCATCGACTGGTGCAGTAAACATTTTTTGAAAAGTGGATCTAAAACTCCTAACGGGGGCCGGAGACACCCCAGACAGCTTCCAAATGTTTCTTCGGCCTTTTCTTATCAATTAGAGCCATGCAGTTTTTTTCAAAGCGAAGATCTGAACTTATTTGAAAAGTTTGGGACACCCCTGATATACCACAACATTTTTTTTCAGCCATTCACTATTGATTGTAGTAAATTTGTTTAGAAAAATGGGTCTTAAACAGGTATTCAAAAAAAGTTCATTAAGTTCGATTCAAGGTCATTACCATTTACTGTACTATTGCCTTAGTATGAAGCGCGTTGTTTGCTTATTAATATTGGTAGTCTTGAATAACGGCGCCTGCTGCATAGTGTAATATTTATTTACGATATAATTAATGGAAATATTGATTGTCCTGATATTATTCAGCTGATAACATTCAAAATTCCCATAACAAATTTAAGATCTTCCGACTATTTTGTCACAAAATGCCGTAGATCAAATCATGCCATTAATGAGCCCATAAATAGAACCCTCTTATTACTGAATAAATTATATAAAGATGTTTTAATTGATTTCTGTTTGAATGAAATTCACTTTAAATTTGTGCTGTTTAGGCTTTTTAATACTTAGTTTATTAATTTTTTAAGATTATCTTATTTTCCCTATTTCAATAAATAAATAAATAAATAAGGTCGGGGACATTTATGATAATTTTCAAAATTTTTCTTCGATTCATACAATTAATTTTTTCACAAAAATGGACCTAAGACGTATGTATGTGGCTTGGGACAACCCTAATAGATTCCAAAACTTATTTTCGATCTATTTCCATCATTGTCAATTTTGTTCTAAGCGTTTTGTTAGGTAAATTTTTGTTTTCAGCCTGCTTGTCAAATTTTTTGAAACAAAAATTCATTGTAAGCTATTCTATCTTTGTTCAAACTTGAGATAGGATAGTTTACACTAAAATTTTTTCAAAAAAACCAAAAATTTTCATACAAAACAAAAAGACCTTTCTGTTAAAAATTCGTTAATTTCTGAAGTTAATGGTGTTTGGTCTGAAAAAGAGCCCTAATTAATATTTTTATTTACATTTATAGGTTATTTCATTTTACAATTTTTAATATATAAAGTAAATTTCAAATTTTTTTTGTCTTTTAACATCCTTAAGATAACATCTTGCAAAATAACTTCTTTTCTTTTTCGATTATTCTCTTCGACTGATGTCCGTTCATCTTTTTCAAAAAGTCTATTCGTCAATTATGTCAAGTATCTTTAGTTTTTGTCTGTGCTGCCAAGCTTGCGCTAGCTTACGCAAATGTCCTCCGTCCGCTACTTAACCGGTGCTTGTGTTGCTCTGTTTTTTTTTTTTTTTGCACTATTACAACACCATCATTTTTTGTATGTTTTCAAATGTATGTTGTAGTTCGATGAATTAACTTTATTACCGCACATTCGCTTCGTATTGCTTTGTTATTATTTTCTATGCACAATTTATCAGCATAAAACTTGTCCCCAAGAAAGTCATTTGCGGTTTCTAAATTGTTGGTAACACAAGTCTACAAATTAACTCTTTTTTTCTGTGATTGCCACAAAAAAATAATTTTTTTCTATGGATACGTTTCCTAGAAATCCTTTTTTCATGTGTCCTTAGTGGGAAAATTACGTTATTAATACACAGATATCACATAAACCTATCAGGCCGTCTTAGTATGAAGGACTTCTTAAATTTCGGCAGACCCAGATCGAATGAAAAATTACAGCTCTGTTCTAGATTTAGAGAACGAACATATATATGAAATTTTTGTTCTGTTAAGTAAGTACATAAGTTCGTTCACTAAATCTAGAATAGAGCTGTTATTTTGCATCCGATCTTAGTCTTCATTAGCTTGTAACAAGATATGTTGATGATAAAAGTAATACAACTTGATTTTTTTTTATTTCTTCGGTCCAGAAGTTGTTAACGGAGTTGAAGAAAGATTCTGAAAATCATCGAAATTTTTGTGAAATTGAACTTTAGTTCACTTTTTTTTTTATTCACTATTTAGTTCACATTTCGAAAACGGCAACACTCCTACACGAGCGAGCAAAAATAAAAATATTTTATCTTTTAATAACGATGGCCAGTTTTTCAGTACAAGTTAAACTCATTTACTGGTTTAAACTAAGTTTAAACTCAGGATTGGGTTTTCATTGAATGTTAAACGTAGTTTAAACTAAGTTAAACTGAACTATATTGGGCGTTTAAATTCCGTTTAACCTATAATTTTATTTTGACAACTGTTGATGAATAAATCAAAATTGACATATTTTATAAAAAATAAAACGAATGAAACAAATAACTAAATGAATAAAAAAAATCCATAATTTGGAAAAGAAGAATTTATTTCAGTAGTTCTGAAGTCTTTTATTATTTTATTTTGAAAATAAGAAATTCACAGACTTCACTTTTGATTCAAATATTGAATACACTACACACTTCAGATTTTCACATTCAGGCCTGGAAAATTTATTTGGGTGATCTGACACCACTGCATGGCGAGTTTAGGATCATTTTTCTGCTGAGAATCCGAAATCAGTGTCATTTCTTCGATAGAACATCCCCTCCGGCATTATATGCACGTATAGGTGGCGGCCTATGGTATCTTTGATCCCATATATGTGGGGCACACTGGTGTATGAAAAACTTGCTCAAATAATAATAATAACAATAATACCGTCACATTAAATCATGTATTGAATTCAGTGTTTGTTTTTTTTGAAATTGTATGCACTTGATGAGTAAATTAAAATTTATATGCGTTACACTTCAAAGTCTTGCTTAAAAAAGACCTTAAGCTGTAAAAAAGCGAAAAATGTATGGCAAGTTTTAACTTTTCTCTAAAATATCTCTATAAATTTCAATTGAACTTAATTTGTACTATATTTTTTAAAACGGCCATAAATTTTTCTTTCTAAATCAGTGTAAAAATGCAAAACCGGTTAAGAAATAACTAAGCTACAAGTATTCTAGTGCACAAAGTCTCCTAGTTTTTTAAGGGTAAATTAAGATTTTTAGGGTGCATTACAATTTTTAAGCATAGGCATTAGTGTGTATTGAAATATATGGACGAGTTTTAAAACCCAATTCCACACTCAAATTATGAAAGAAGAAAGATAAGCAACTCAGGAAATATAAATTTTTTGACTTTAAAATAAGTTCCTAGCTGGCCAAATGGCCATTGTTTATAAAAACCGAGTGATTTTGCACTGGAGCCTATCTAACGGTAAATTTTTTTCCAAAAAACACCATAGATATCGATTCGTGGTCTAAAATAACTTATGTGTGCAAATTTTCAGAGAGATCGTATGACGTGCAGGAGCGTCAGCAAAGGAATAAGAAACGATTATCTTCAATGAAACGAATACTTTTTGTACTGGAGCCTATCTAACGGCAGATTTTTTTCCAAAAAACACTACAGATCTCAGTTTGTAGCGCAAAACAACTTATATATGCAATTTTTCAGAGAGATTGTATGACGTGCAGGAGTGTCAGCAAAGAAAAAAAAGCACTTATTTTCAATCAAACGTTTAATTTTTGTACTAGAGTCCATCTAACGATTCATTTTTTTCAAAAAAAACTTGTGGTCATTGATTCGTCGTAAAAAATAAACTATGCACCCAAATTTTAAGATTGGTGGAACGACGTGTGGGAGTGTCAACGAAGGATTAAAAAATGGTATACATACAGCCATTTCATGCCTATCGTAACAAGATCTGCCACACCCCTTCCGATTGCGCTGAAATTTAGTACATGGTTTCGTTTCATGCTTAAACTTTGAGAAATGGCAAATAAAAAAATTTTGCGATTTTTTTTGTGGCTTGTGGAGGGGTGCAAAAAGTCGAAAAATAGGTAAAATGTAACAAACACTCCTCAAATAATTACCAATAACTTGGCCATTTCTTTACCGATTTTCATGTTTAGACCTGTTTTGGAAAGACATTGAATCAGGCTATAAGCTAAAAGTAAAATTTTTTGTAGTTGATAAAAAGTATTACATTTATTACTATTTTAGTACTAAACTACAAAAAACGTGCACGAGTACACTTTTGTTACCTTAAAAAATATTTTTTTTTGGAAAGAAAAAAAAAAAAAATAATTTTTCAGTCAAAAAAGAGAGCAAATTGGTATGTCTCGAGGCTTAGAAGTTATGATTTTTTGAAAATTTAAAAAAAGGTCCGATCAGAAAATGGCCCATAGCAGGAACATTTCTTATCTCATTTTTATGTTTGGATCATTTTTAGAAAGGGATTGAATCATTCTATGCGCACAAGTAAAAGTTTTTTGTATTTGGTAAAAATTACTAAATTTACTACTATTTTAGTACTAAACTACTTAAAACGCTATAGTACCTATGTATTTTCGACCTTCCAAAATATTTTTTTAGAAAAGAAGACAAAATTACCTTTCAAATGTGTCTAAAATTCGGATGGTACCATTAATGGTATAGGAGTAATGATTTTTTGAACATTTCAGTGCATGCGATATTTCGTATAATGTAGGTTTTTTTGTAATTTACATCATTTTAAATTCCTCGAAAGATTTTGAAAATGAAATGCGCAATACGGTTACGGCCTAAGGGAACAAAACTATGAAATTTCTGGGTCCCTGGTATGGCTTTTACATTTTGAAAAGCGTTGGAGAGTTGCGATGCAGGTGCTTCATATTTAGCAATTGCACAATATCGATAAATTATGTCGGACTTTTAACTATTTGCCCATTGGTGAGGTTTGTGCAAAATTGCTCTTGAAGTATTTCGTTTGAAGGAGCCACCAATACCATCTCATAGCCCTTTTTCGTGAGATATAACTAAAAAGTGTCAATGTGCATCGAAACAAATTTTTTCTCTAAGTCCCTTTGGACGCAATCGTATTGCAGCACGGCGAATGAAATGGCTGTATACCATTTTTTAATCTTTCGCTGACACTCCCACACGTCGTTCCACCAATCTTAAAATTTGGGTGCATAGTTTATTTTTTATGACGAATCAATGACCACAAGTTTTTTTTGAAAAAAATGAATCGTTAGATGGACTCTAGTACAAAAATTAAACGTTTGATTGAAAATAAGTGCTTTTTTTTCTTTGCTGACACTCCTGCACGTCATACAATCTCTCTGAAAAATTGCATATATAAGTTGTTTTGCGCTACAAACTGAGATCTGTAGTGTTTTTTGGAAAAAAATCTGCCGTTAGATAGACTCCAGTACAAAAAGTATTCGCTTCATTGAAGATAATTGTATCTTATTCCTTTGCTGACGCTCCTCCATAAGTTATTTTAGACCACGAATCGATATCTATGGTGTTTTTTGGAAAAAAATTTACCGTAAGATAGGCTCCAGTACAAAATTACTCGGTTTTTATAAACAATGGCCATTTGGCTAGCTAGGAATTTATTTTAAAGTAAAAAAATTTATATTCCCTGAATTTTTTATCTCTCTTCTTTCATAATTTGAGTGTGGAATTGGTTGTTCGTTTTTCGATACACACTAATAGGCATGTTAACCCTTTCATGCTCGAATTAATTTGGGGGGACTTAAAATTTTTTTGAGAGTATACAGTAACAAACATAGGCCTAAAGAACAAATAGTATTAATTTCAAGGTCCTGCATATCCTAGTTTGTTCTCTGAAAGATGTTGCCTATAGGCAACATTGGGCATTGCTGGTAAACTTTGTCAAATAAAACTAATGAACAATGCAGTTTTTGTATTGAATTTGAATAGAATTTTTTTTACAATTTGATACCCATTTTCTCCAATATATAGTCTGCTGAAGTCTCAAAGGATTTTCAGGGTCTATATTGTAAAATTATAATAGAAGTTTGGAGGGGTTTTAGCTGGAGCAGGTGACAAATTTGCTCTCTTGTGTGTAGGTGCTGTTCTATTTGCAGTGTAGCAGTAGTTCATCAGCTTTATCTAACTGAAAGTTCCTGTTTTATCATATTTTATATCTCTGTGATAGAATAGCTATCTACTTCTGTCTCTTTTATGCAACATCCCAAACTCTGAATTACACCTAAAAGAGATCCGAAGACCAAACAACGAAATTTACAGCACTTGAGTGGCATCCTCAAGGCAGCTTAGATAGGTTAATCAAAAGTCACCTGGAAAAGGTCTTTATTGAAAGAACTCCAACGGAAGTGACTTGGAAAAACATAAAAGTCATTGCATATTGGCCTTATACTCAAGTATGAGTTAGAGATAAAATGCATACAATACATTTATGCACCAAGATACTATGCGCAGATACCATTTCTTGGAACGACAGTTAATCGCGGATGGTTCCAGCAACATATCGGAAAGATCAACAGCTCCCACGTGATCATTGAGGCTATCAATAGCTGGACGAGGATTACTCAAAAGCTTTAAAGTGTGATCCTCGTCCTTTTAAGCTACATAACTCCTTTTTTTGACTTAGAAAACAGTTTTCTAGACGATTATAACGAATTGTTCCTACTTTTAAGCAGGTCTGTCCACACGGAAGTTTTTAGGTTCAACCCCCCAGAAAGAATTTTTACCCATATAAGCATAACGGCACAAATTTAGTGTTCAGTATAGTGCTCCTTCGTTTTTTTATGTGAAAATACCTCCCCCAAGATCAAGTACCGTACACGGCAGTGCTCATCAGAAAAGTTTCTTATAATTCGATCATTAGAAATAAAACCATTATCGAAAAACATTTTAATTTTTGAAAATGTTGGAGGTCGAATATAAGACAATGCCTGAATATATTCCTAATTAAAATGATTCATATGGTTCCTCACCAACTTACAAACAGAAGTCATATAAAATTCGAGAAACACCAACTCATTTTAAAATTTCCAAATTTGATTTTAACAAAAAACTCGCTTTCTATTTTTGTTCAATGTGATTTTCCATGTCATTGTGAATATCCTTTCCAGAAAATTCACTTCAATATTTTGACCTTTGTCAATGTGTTGTGGTGGGGTTTTTTCAATATTATTCTGAAAATTTACTATATTTCGCTTTTTTCTGGTCCACTTTCCATCAGAGGAGTTTTCCTAACCAAGCTTGCATGTTTTTATGATTTTTAGCAATGGAAAGCATCCCTAATTCAAAAAATAAAATTATTCGAAGTATATCCATAAGTGCCCAATGTTGCCCATAGGCAACATTGACTTTAGAAAATTACTGAGGAACAACTAAGACCTTTTTTGTGCTATTATTTAATTTTTCTGATTCTCTGACATGTTTTGAATTATTTTGTGTCCTTTCTGATCCTTTATTTATATATTGACTTTAAATTATATGTAATATACATTCACTTTTTGCATAATTTTTTTCGCACGCATGGACATAGCAAAGAACATAATTGAAATGATAACTATTAATGCTTATGAAGTTAAATCTATTAATAAGCAAGCAACATATATCAAACTATTGAACAACATTCGTAATTGGCGAAAAAATTAGAAAATAACGGAGTTTATACAATGTTGCCTATAGGCAACTATGGGCATGAAAGGGTTAAGTACTCAACCAGACCTACAATATCTGCTAGGTCTGATGCAAAGTGTAAAATCACTGTAGAATTATGTTATTCTGATTACTTACAATATGGCTTGAATGAGAATCTGTCTAAATAAATACATATAAGAGGCTCAAAATCACCGAGGTGAACGTTCCCAAAATGACAATTTTTAGTGAAAGCTTTGACGAAAAGTAATATAACAAAGAAAGTAATGAACTCTGAGCTTGCTTCATTACAGGGTTAATAAAACATAGATTTAGCGACAAATGAGCAACTTGCCATGATAATTGCATGTGATTTAATTCGTCATAAAATCAATCTTAAGATTTGCCAACTTGGAGATTTTGAGCCAAGAACATATCCGTAAAAATTGAAAGTAATGGGTTTTCTTAATAAACTCTCATGGCGTAACAAATTGGTTAAAAAAATATCGAAATTGAAAATAATCAAAGTTGACGTCTTTTTGAGCACAACTGCAGATAAAAGATTATGGGGGTTATCGTGAATAAATGTTCCCGGGGAATGTTTAAGAAAATTCCCCGGTAATCTTGATTCACGATAACCCCCTATATGTTAAGATTTTTTTAAAATTTAAAAGAATAATTTAGAACAATAATACTGATCAATTAATCTTCAAAGACCGATAAAAATAAAAAGTTTAAATTGAGCAAGATGGGTTTACTGTGTATCTTTCAGATAATTTGACTCATTATAAGCATCTGTAAGGATTAATGTAATTATAACTGATGCATATCGCATACTACAATAATTGGATCTACTTGATTCTGACTTTCAAATATTATTGTGTATTATTCGATTTCATGCGATCTTTTTTATTTTTTTAAAGGCAGCCACACATTTTGAAGACTATGTACTACAGCGTGAAGATTTGTATATTGCTCTTGGCTTTTATGCCTTTGATAAAGGTTTGTATTAGTTTGTATTCTTTAATTCGAACCCAGTAATTTTTTTCTCAGATTTATCAAGAAACGTATTTGCAAGTTAATGAATAATTTGAAAATTATGAATTTAAAGGAAATAATATACTAATAAAGGCGATATGCTTAGGCTGGCCAAAAATTAAATACCATATACCACACACAGTTGGCTTGAACGAAAAAAAAGACGTTTACAAGATTGTATCAGATTCTCCCTGTGTTTTTCTATGTATACCTTTTATGTTGCGGCATTATCTAACTATAAAAAAAACCGAAAAAAAAAAATACTATGTACAAACAAAAATAAAAATAGTAATTTTTGATGTATTTGGCGATGCCAAATTTGCATCCGACATCAAAATTGCTCTATCTTCTATGGTTTTTGAGATACACGTACCTTAAAGTAAAAAAAAACAGTGTTTTTGCTATATTTGAGGTTATATAACAAGACAAGGTAATTTTTTTACTTGATATGGTAGTCAAAAGCATTTTAATTTAAATTACTTTGATATCTAAATTTTTCTCCGAAAAATCGTAAACTTAAATTTTAAAAAAACGTGTTTTTTGCACTTTTTTAATAGCGCAGGCAAATTAGGTATTCATTTCTAATTTTGTTGAACATGCACCGATTTTGATCCGACGTAGCTCATTTTGTTTGTAACAAAATTTAGAACAAAATCAACATATTAGTTTTTTGCGGCTTCTCCCCAAAACTTTTTTAATCCCCCGTTTATCCCCGAAAATCCGAATAACTCAATAAAATTGTTTTAAAATACTTAAAAATGGAAAATTATACTCTTCAGGAGGTTGTCGTGATGTTGGAAAATGGAAAAATTCAAAATGGCGCCCGGAAAGTTGCGTATACACCCATTTTAAGCACCAAAAATTGAAAAAAATCGTCATAGTTGACAACCTGGGGGTTTTAGCCTAGAAGTTTCGTTACAGTGCATGAATTTATACGGTCGAGGTGGGATTTTGTTTTCTATGCTATAAAAAGCAAAGTTTACCAAAAATTTTTTTCTGCTTTGGATATGTTTATTATTAAAACAATAACTATAAAAAGTTAATACAACACAAAATTAAAAATATTTGTAAAATTTTCCACTTTTTTGTGAAATCACTTTTTTAAGTTTGAGGCGGAATTACAAACAAACTTACCGATTTTTTTTTCTTAAATACTTTTGGTGAATAATTTTATTTGGTTTTTTTCTAACTACAGGATCCTATGCCTTCTATTTTTTAAGTTATATTATTTTTTCTTCTGGTAGTTTGGCAAAATTTCTACATTTCATGAAATATTTCTCACTTTTTTTAACTTACAAATAGTTTGTGGCGGCACAAAGGGCAGGAAATGTTGATATGAGACTTTATTTTTCCATATTAACAAATATTACTCATACGACATGTGGTGCATGTTTGCATCCCGATCAAAAAAAGTATATCAAAAATATATCAAAATGATATCAAAAATTTGTCAGTGACATACAAAATTTTGATAAAAAAAGGATATCACAGTGATATACGGAATGTAACGCTTTTTGTATATCACCATGATATCAAAAAAAGATATCAAAATGATATCAAAAAAAGATATCAAAATGATATCAAAAAATGATATCAAAATGATATACAAAAATTGTATATCAATGATATACAAAATTTGTATATCATTTTGATATCCATTTCTGATACAAAATTGACATAACCAACTTTGAGTCTTTGAAATTTTGCAATATTGTATTTGATCGTCGGCAACAAGTTTTTAGAAATTGCCCGCATGCAGCAAATGAATGAAGTGCCGGTTTTTTTAACTCAATTATATTTATGTTTGTGCTTTTTCACTTATTTCATGAGAAAATTCACTTACTAAAATTGGCTGCGCGTCCGCTTTCCATAGCTTTTGTTTTCCCAACCACAGGCTGCATACAACAACTGAAGGGAGTGTCGGTTTTTTTGCACTCAATTATATTTGTGTGCTTTTCACTAATTTCAGTAGAAAATTCACTTCTTTTACACCAAAATTGACTGCGCGTTTGTCTTCTAAAGTTATCTTTCCATAAAATCCACAAACGAAAACGTCAATTTTGATAAATTTTTGATATCATTTTGATATACATTTCTGATACAAAATTGATATCAGCGGCTGATAAATTTTTGATATCATTTTGATATACATTTCTGATACAATGACAAGAACTTGACAAGTTTTTTTGATCGGGATGGGAAACAGTTTTTAAATGGCTGTAACCTTTCCAAATATAACGATAAATGGTCCACTTTTTCACCATTTTAAGGATAAAACTTTGCACTTAAAAAAAGAAATCGCAGTTGATTTATGGGAAATATATTAAAATGAGTCAAATTTGCATGTATGTAACTAATTTGTCAACTTGAATATCTTGAAAAACGGAGTTAAAATGTGAAAATTACTACGATCACTATAATAATAAAATTTGCGTTGTTTTTGCTACTCAGGATTCAACAATATTAACACTTGAAAGCAACACTTACAAAAAAAAAAATACTTACGAAAGAACCATTAAATACCCCACTATTTTTGTTTTAAGCATCGCAATGTTTCATATAGATACCACTGGTTTATATACTAATGCACTCAATACACTGATTGGCTTAAGTTTATACTCTTAGCAATGCATTATATTAAAACAATAGTGAATCATTATATCATTCATATACATATACGGCTAAACAAAAATAACTAAGAAAAAATTTGAAAATATACGATAAATTTGCCGTATATCCATATTTTTATCATTTACGGCAAACTAATAATTCAACTAAGTACTTAGCAATTTTTGTGGATATACGGAAAACTCATATTGGAAAGAGTCCGGACAAAATGGCCAAAAGATTCAGAAAGAGCGTACTCGGAAACATAAAACTGCATCCTAAGTTGAAAATGCGTGTTTTGGCGTTTGCGGCAAAATAATACTCAGCCGACGTTATGTTGACTATACAAAAATTATACTACATAAAATTATGAACTTTAGTCATAATTTTGCGCTAAGGATATCTCCTAGAAAAAAAAGATACCGAAATAATTTAAAATAGGTTTTAAAGAAAAATACAAGTGCTTTTTTTTTTAATAATAGAGTTTGGCTACTGCAGCTAATAGCCTTCTTAGCCAATTAGCAAAAAAAGGCTATATGTAAATAAAATTTAAAGCTTTTTATAAAGGATTTCTGAAATAAGGGATTAAAAACCATGCAAGTTAACATTAGTTTTATTTTGTTTCTTATGCCGTAGCTTTATCGCACTTTCACAACATGCCCCTTTAGCCTATATGTACATAAACATGTAAGAGTATTTTCATACACCTACATATAAATATTCATACAAATCAAAGATGGGATGTTTGAAAAAATTTAACCCAGCATGCTGATTGGCTCGGACAAAACACTAACAAAAAACTTGCACTACGCAAAATTTGACAAAAAAATAAAAAAATCAAATAATATGATGACAAAGACAGTTAACTACAGTTATTTTTCAATCTAAGTTTGAGTTGACCTTTTGACAAGTTAACATTATAGAATTTGCAATTATTAACAAAGGTTGTCATGCGATTAAAAGGAGCGAAAAACATATAATTAGTTCTGCTAACCGGTTGATAAAATAATTGCGGAGAATTACGATCACTTCTCCGATTTGTGTTGAAAAAAATATAGTTTAATAGCTCTGGAGCAGCAAGAGACCCAGAAACGATTTGGTGCAAATAAAGAATATCTGCATTATCTCTCCGTTCCCTTAGAGACTGCATTTTAAGAAGCTTCAAACGATCCTCATAAGGAGGAAGATTTGAAGAATCAACCCAATTTAGGCCATTCAGAGCAAAATCGAATAAAATTTTTTTGGATTCATTCGATTCTATCAATATGAACGTTATGAAATGGTGACCAAATTTGACTAGCATACTCCAAGTGAGGACGCACAATCGTATTATATAAAGTTACCGTTACTAATGAATTATTAAATTCTTTGGTCCACCTTTTAATAAAACCAAGCAGAGACGCTGCTTTCTTGCATATATGATTTATGTGTTCATTTAATGTTATTTTGTAATCAAAATGCACACCTAAGTCTTTAATGAAATCACCACGACAAATGTTTTTGTCTTTCAATACATAATCATATTTTATTTTGCTCTTTTTCCTAGAAAATGTAATGGTTTGGCATTCATCAGGATTTAAATGCAAGTTATTTTTAAAGCACCAAATTTCAAATTCTTTCAAGTCAGACTGTAGCAGAAAAGTATCGTTATTTTCCCTCACGGACCTGAAAATTTTCATATCACCCGCATAAACTAGCAAATTAGAGTTCTTAATGATATGAGTTACATCATTTATAGCCAAGATGTGCCTTGAGTGCCTTGAGGGACACCTGAGGACACTGTAAATGGAGAAGATAACCATTTACGAAATCTTATTTGATAGGAACGATCTTATAAATAAGATTCAATCCAACTGACAAAGTTGGAAGGAAATCCAAGCTTTTTGAGCTTAAACAAAATTAAGCTATGAGGTAACTTGTCAAATGCTTTGCTAAAGTCTGTATAGACGCAGTTAACTTGGCAGCCAGAGTCTAGGGAACTCAAGGCGAAAGAAGAAAAATCAAGAAGGTTCGAGACTGTAGATCTGCCATTGACAAATCCATGCTGACGTGTTGTAATAATTTCACTGCAGTAGACTTTGACTTGATCGTATATAAATTTTTCAAAAAGTTCAGAAATTGTTGATAACTTAGCTATGGGTCTATAATAAGAGATAGTGCTGCGACATCGACATCGATGTTGATGAAACATCGATGTTTTGCAAGAACATCGACTGTTTTTATCATCGATGTTTAAAGTTCGATTTTTTTGCAAAATCGATTTTTTGCCTCGATGTTTTTATTCGATGTTTTCACAAATTCTGTTTTCACAAATTTCGTTTGCACAAATTTTGTTTTCACAAGTTTTGTTTGCACAAATTTTACTTAGACAATTCGCATTCAAAATTGGAACTACATACTATTAAGGGTGTGCAAAGAGCTGTTCGAACCTTTTCGAGAATTCCGTCGTTTGTTTGCTCGTTTGTTCGAATGTTCGTAGCTTGCAACTTTTTTGCCAACTGCTTCGCTCTTGTTGCAAGTTGTTGCACAGGCTACTGTGTACACAACGTTACAGCCAACACATTGGCTTGCTTGTATCATACAACTTGTGTGCAAGTCCAGGTTTAAGCTTATTGTTGGCTTTGGTTAGATAAAATGTTTAAGTAATTTTTGTATAAACGATGTTTCTGTTGAATATTTTATCACATTCTTTGGCGCGTTTCTTTTTGTCTATTGAAAAGTGATTGGGAAAC
The DNA here is from genome assembly GCA_951812925.1 of Calliopum simillimum. Taxonomy (NCBI): domain Eukaryota; kingdom Metazoa; phylum Arthropoda; class Insecta; order Diptera; family Lauxaniidae; genus Calliopum; species Calliopum simillimum. Next base: position 125,092,802 of record OX638369.1, on the reverse strand, counting down.
GATTCCATACATCTATGGAAACGTTTTTTAAAAAATCTAACAGATATTTTTAGGGTTTTAGGGTTATTTTCTGAAATTTTGTTAAAATCATACTTTTTGTGACTAAATTACATATATATCCTGAACAAATTGAGCCGGCCTAGTATATATATTTTTGTATTTGAAGTCTTAAAGTTTTTTCCTCCAAAAACATGCGTTAGGGCCTTTCTACCCGAGAGCAACGATAGGAAAAAGACTTTTTTTTTGAAACATTATAAATAAAATATTATGTTTAGAAATTTATCGAGCACCCCCAAAAACCTGAAAGATGGTGACAAAAAATTAAGCAGTGAATTTTTTTAAAGGCCATTTAGAGGACGCGCAATGTCAATTTATACAAAATCTCGGCTTGATGCAGTTTTTATTTTATTACGATCACAAAAGTGCTCGAAATGAGTTGTGTGATTTATCAAATCTTAGGTCTTGAATCAGGGTGTGTAAAAAAAACTATATAAAATGAAATCAACCACATTAAGATTAAACAAAGTTCAGTGTTGTCAATATCAAAATGTAAATAATCCTTTACTAATTTTAAAAATTTGCAATTTGGAAACTTTTTGCTATTTTATTTTTTCGAATTTTTTTTCTGAAAGTGTAGTGTTTTCATAAAAGATGCAGTGTCGTATTCGAAATCGCAGTGAAAAACTGCAATTGAAGTGACTGCGACAGCCCTAAATAGCATATATACTTAGCACATATACTTAAAGTTTCGTTAAAATAGTGACATTTTTTTTAGCTACATATTTGTAAGGATATTCAAATTGTTATGGCTGCTATAATTTAAAATTAAAGTGAAATATTTAAATTAATACAAAAATATGCAAACAAAATTTTAGAGAAATTTGATAAATTTTGTCAGAGTTTTCAACGTATTAAAAAAGTAATCGATGTTGACAAAAATCGATCTTTTTTTGGCGGTTTTCTGGACATCGATGTTTAATTCAGAAAACATCGATGTTCAAAAAATCGATGTTTTCCGGTCGATGTAGCAGCACTAATTAGAGACATAACTTTTACATCCTTTTTTAAATATTGGACTTATAAAAGACTCTTTCTATTGTTTAGGGAAATAGGTATCGTTTAATGATTTATTAAATAAGAAACTGAGCGGCTGGCTCAGAATGGAGCTACAATTAACTAGTACTGTGGCGGGAATGCCATCTGGTCCTGGACAAGAGCCATCTTCAATAGACACAATGTATTTCACTATGAGTTCAGGCGAAAATGAAAACGCATCCATTGAAACTATTGGATCATTATCCATGAATTCGAAATAATTAACGTCTGTAGAAAATAAATCAGTTGAAAATGACTTTTTAAACAAGTCAGCAAACAACTCGGCAATAATTTTTGGATTATTTGAATACCCATTCAATGCCTTAAACTCAGATGGAAAACCATACGATTTTTTTTAGAGTTAATAAAACTCCAGAAGTTCTTGGGGTCATGTAAAATATTCAACTTATTTTATTCATATAATCAGAATAGGCTGAAGCTGATTTCGATTTAAATTCCTAAAACAAACTATCGTATGTTTCAATGTAATTTTGAGTTTGACTACAGACGTATTTTTTCCATGCCCTATTTCGACAATTACGTAAATTTTTTAACTCTTTCGAATACCAAGGGTAAGACGAATTATCAAGTTTTTTTAAAGTACGTGGTACAGACAATGAAATTGCTGAAGATAACTCTTTATAAAAATAATTAATACACGTATCTTGACTATTTTCATTGAAAAAATTCAGCATATTCTTAAGCTTGTTTTCTAAAATAGCATTCAACTTCGTAAAGTCGGCTTTTTTAAAAGTATATTCATAAATTTTAATCGGAGAAGTTGAGTCAAGTATGTTATTATTGTCAATTTGAAATAGAATACTAAATGGAGGATGATAAACATCTACCACCGATAGGGCGTGGATAGCCTTATCAACTGCAATATTGGCACCATCAGTAGCCAAAACTAAGTCAAGTTGTCGCCCTTGACAGTTTGTAATACAATTAACTTGTTGTAAATTTATTAAAATTTCATCAACAGAAATATGCTTTTGTCGGGATGTAGGATTAGACGCATACGAATATGTGTCATCCTCAGATAAAGTTCATTTCAGGGCAGGTAAATTAAAATCACCCAACAATAAAATTTCGTCGTTATCATTAAGCTCATTGACGATAATATCTACGGCCAGTGATAGATTATCATAGGTTTCAGTACTACTAACAGGAGGTATATAAGCGTTTAAAATGTATAAAAAGGATTTTCTAAGTAAAACTTTCACGCAGATAAGCTCCAAGTCAGATACAACAGGTATTTCGATCAATAAACTAGTCAAATAATTTTTGATAGCTATAAGGACGCCTCCACCAATTGAAGAGATATCGTCCTTATATCTATCCCTTCTAAAAACATTGAAACTATGGTCAAACAGCTCTGTACTAAGTATACTTTTGTTTAACCAAGTCTCAGTAAAAACAATAATATCGTCAGAGAAATTCTGAGTTTCTAAAAAGACTTTATGAGTCTTGGAACGTAGACCCCTTACATTTTGATAGTAAAGGGACAATCTACTAAGTTTTTTGGAATTGGACGCTTAAGATTTTTGGAAGCCTTATTATTATATTTGGGTTTGAACTCAGATATGTATGTAGTATCAGCCCATGGGCTGGAATTTATAATGTCATCGAAATTGCACGAAGCCACAGTAATAACGAAAGACGCATGAGAAGGTTTATTTCCAATTTTTTTGCACGATAGAAAAGTATCTAAAGGAATAATTTTATTTTGCGTTATAAAATCTTTGACATTATCATTTGTTGTATCAGGGTGCAATCGCGAAATAAAAATGGCTCTTGGTCTTGGTATGGTCAGCAAAGAAATAGGAGCCTCAGAGCTAACAATCACATTCATGTCTTGCACAGGCGAAGATGCCACTGGACTATCATTAGTGGAGGAAATAGATTGATTTGGCAGCTGGATATCACATGGAAGAATAGAGTGATTACTAAGCTGAGGTCTTGAAGATAAGTCTTTCTGACTGGTGGCTATGTCACTCTCAGCATTTGAATTTTTTTGAACCTTTTTCTTCGGATGTCTTTTTTTCTTTTTTAAAAGTGGAAGCAATTTAGGGGATGAGGTTGGTGCCTCAGCAATAATTTCATTGAAAGCTACAGTTTCATTTATTACTGTAGTTTCATTTATAGTAATATCCATTGAAATTTTTAAGTTTTTGACCTTTTTTATTGATAAATTATTGATTAAAAAACGAGCTACAGGGACCCAACAACAACATTACAGCAGAAAAATAACAATTTAGTCGACATGATATTCAAAGACAATTTAATTACGGAATATGAAAAAGCAAAGATGACGACAACAAAAGCAACAGCACCGAGAATATATGGGCTCCCAAAACTACATAAACCAAATATGCCATTAAGACCAATTTGTTCGTCAATCAACTCTCCGACTCATGAACTCAGCAAATATCTAGTTAAAATATTAAATAATATAACGGTAACATCCAAATATAATATAAAAGACGCACTGGACCTAAAAGAAAAACTTAAGAACATACACATTTCGGACGATGAAAGACTAGTATCCTTTGACGTAGTATCGCTTTTCCCAAGCATCCCAGTTGACTTCGCGATCAACATAATAGAAAGAAAATGGACGATCATAGAAAAATACACAAATATGACCAAAAAACTATTTTCAGACATTTTAAGACTTTGTACAAAAGACGCTAGATATTTGAAATATGACAATAAAATTTATTTACAATTACGAGGCACGGCGATGGGATCACCTGCGTCACCAATTGTAGCGGACGTAGTAATGGAAGACCTTTTAGACAAATGTTTAGACGATCTCTTAGTGAAACCAAAATTAGTGACAAAATATGTTGATGACCTATTTGCGATAGTTAAATATGACCAGATACAAAATACATTGGACGCACTTAATTCTTACCATAGGAGAATAAAATTCACTTTAGAAAATGAAACTGACAAAAGACTACCTTACCTTGACACATTACTAATAAGAAAAGACAATAAAATTGAAGTAAATTGGTATCAAAAACCAACAGCGACAGGACGAATCATAAACTTCCATTCGAAACATCCAAAGAATGTTATAATTAACACGGCCAAAAATTTTGCAAATCGTGTTTTTGACATAAGTGACGAAAAATTCCACAAGGACAATTCTGTAATAATTAAGGACATTTTAAAGAAAAACTGTTTCCCCGAATATTTAATTAATAAATTAGTTAAATATAAAGACAAAACACCAAATGAAAACTTGACAAAAAATGACCCAAAAATTTATAAAAGCATGACTTACATCCCTGGTTTTTCCGAGAAATTCAAAAAGTCCAACATTTTCAATAAAGAAAAATTTCGAATAGCTTTTAAGACATCGAACACTTTACAAACACTTTTCACAAATACTAAATGTAAACTTGACAAACAGGACAAATCGGATTTGATATATCAAATACCGTGCAAAGGGGACGGATCTAATTTATGCCAAAAGGTATATGTTGGAACAACGAAAACAAAATTACGGACGAGAATGGCAGGACACAAATCAGACCATAAAGCAGTTGACAAGCCAATTGAGCAAAAAACAGCGTTAGCGGCCCACTGTACGAAATCTGGACACTCTCCAGATTTTGCAAAAGTAAAAGTTTTACAACAAGAGACAAATTATAGGAGACGATACATGCTTGAAATGCTGCACATTATTAGCGTACCTAAACACTTGAGACTAAATTTTAAAACGGACACAGACAACTGCGCTCACATATACAGACATCTAATAAACAAAGAGCGCGAAACGAACAAGACATAACAAAACAAAATTGACAAAAATTAATCATCGACGTCCAGTGGTCAAGTGTTGTTTGAAAAATATTATATGTTAGATGTTGTGTTTTATGTTTTTTGTTTATTATTTTTTTCAAATAATGTTTAAAATCAAAAATTTTCCAGTCAATTATTTATGTAATTTTTTTGTAAGTTTCTGTTATTCGATTTTTATGTTGAGTGATTATATTGTAAGTTTTTCTATTTTTGTATTTTTAGTTGTTCCTGATGATGTTTTTCAAAGAAAAACGAAATATCGACAATAAAATTTAGATAATTTGACATTAAATACTGACCTGTAGCTCGTTTTTTAATCAATAATATCCATTGAAGGAGAAAGATCTTGATAATTGAGTATTACATCTTTGAATTTTAAATTCAAATCGTTTAAGTTTTCCCCAAAAGTCCTAATCTTTTCAAAACAAGCCAAGGGAGAAATAGAATGCCCTAAAATAAATAAATGGGATATGCCACGCACCCAAAATATTTCGTATTTTGTATGGCGGCTGAAATATCTTATCTTCAAAGGATCATAACTCGGAAAATAAGAATCCTATTAGAAAAATCCGGAAGGATATTTGGATAAGGAAGAGTGTAACTATTCGATGCTATTAATAAAAATGAATTTTACATTTTCTTGTACCTACGCTGTAAGACTGAACACATCGTTTTCTTCAACTTTAAGTAAGGATATTTCAAAATCCTGCAGGTATAATGACAGTTCTACTAATGAAGACGGATTCAGCGTCAAAAAGTACATAAGACTGCATATAAGAATTAAACAGTTCATTCCATTTTTTTTTGTGCCTGAGTTATTAACCTAAATTTTTATTTTGATAAAAAAAAATGGGCGGGGCATAGCCTTCTTTTTATTATGCTTTAGATACTCCTGATCCAGATCCGCATACCAACGTTTATCAAAATATGTTGTATCATTTGCGAGAAATAGCATTTAATGTGTTTTATGTACTTGTATGGGAGGTTTCACGCGCACTTTTGATATTTTGCCTACTTTCAGGTCGTAGGTACCTAATAGCAAGTAGACTCCCTACAGTTGAATTCAGAAAGATTGCTTTAGTAGTTTTCTTTTTATAGCGCATTATATTTTTGTGGGCGGTGTCACGCCCTCCAACGAGTTTTCCTAATATAATGGCATATCATATATTAAAACTTGTTTTCAGGGGAAAATATTTTAAATTTTCATTAAAATTGTTGAATTCGTTTTCGAGTAATATTGAATTATAATTTTCAATGGTTAAAAAAGGGGCGTGGCACTTCTTAGATACCGCCCACTTTTCGGTTATTACAAGGCATTGATAAGTAGTACCTACATACCAAATTTCATTAAAATATCTTGTAACATTTGCGAGAAATAGCATTTAAAGTATTTTGCTTGTATGGGAGATTCCACGCGCAATGGCGACATTTCGCCCACTTTGGTTCTCTTTTTATACCGTTTTATATTTTTGTGGGCGGTGCCACGCCCTTCAACGAGTTTTCCTAATATAACGGCGTATCACATATGAATCTTTGTTTTCAGAGGTAATATCTCCTAAATTTTCATAAAGATTGTTGGAGTCGTTTTCGAGTAATATTGAATCAAAATTTTCAAGGGCTGAAAAGTGGGCGTGGCACTTCTTTGATCCCGCCCACTTTTTGTCTGTTATAAGGCAATATTAAGTCGAACCCGCTCACCAAATTTCGTCCAAATACCTTGTATGGTTTGTGAGTTATGACTAAATCAAATTTAAAATTAAGTGCAGTGTCACGCCCTCTGGTGAGCATTTACAAAGTTCAAACCTAGCTCATTCTTCATTGATTGCTAATGTCTAACACCATTCCAAGTTTCATTAAAATCGCTGTAGCCGTTTTCGAGAAAAAATATTGGCACAGAAATAAGTACAAAGAAACAAAAAAACAAAAAAACAAAAAAACATACAATTTTAGCTCCTATAAGAAGAGAAGATAATAATTAATCTACTCTTTCCCAATTTTTTAAGCGGTACTTTAAACTTCAAAATTTGTTAATTTTTTGAGGTGCTTGCACATTCATGAACCGATATTTTTCTTATTTCGCTCTAGCGGAATTTTTTAAAAATTTTTTTATTTTTATGCATTAATTTATCTTTAAAATAATTTCAACAACTAAGCAGTTAAAAACATTTTTTCTTACTAAAAACAATTAAGTATAATTAAATTGAAATTAAAAAAAAAATTAATTTTCATGTTTTCAAGGCATTAAAATAAGATATCTTAATGGGATGACGCACTATGGTTTTTTTTGGACTAAAAAGTGCACATAAAAATAATTCACTACAAGGACACTTTTTAAAAAAAAAAATCAAATGCAAAATTAAAGATTATACATTGAGCTATCTGAAAAGATGCCAGCTTTTTCTAGCATTTGATCCACAAATTAGGGACAGAGGTCGAAATCTCATAAATTTTGAAAAAAACGGTTTTTCTGTTTAAAAATTTTAGTTGCATTAAACGCAGGAGTGATATATGAATAAATTTATGTGCATTCAATCAACTCAATTAAGATGAAATCAACTCAAAGTGAAAATGGGCGTTGCCACGCCCCATAAACAAATTCGTCATATTCGTCATATCTCCGAAACTATTGGACGCAGATAGATAAGATTCGGCATATTTGTAACAGGCACAGAGAAAAATAATATCCACTAAAAAAGTGGGCGGTGCCACGCCCTACAAATATAAAACTTATCATATCTCCGAAACTATTTGAGCTACAGCAATGAATTTCGGCATATATATAAAGAGTAGTGAGTCAAATAACATTTGCTGAAAAAAAGGGCGGTACCACACCCAACAATGAACATATCCTTATTAATTGAAACTCTGTTCTACAGGAAACAAGTTCATTCATGTAGCTCTGCCTGTGGGCGTGGCTCCACATATTTTTTCAGCAGACATTATTTGTCTTGATGACTTTTGTATATGAACCGAATTTCATCCATATGGGTCAAATAGTTTCGAAGATATGGTGTATTTTATATTTTTGGGGCGTGGCACCGCCCACTTTTCTAATAAATATTATTTCTCTCTGTGCCTTTTACGAACGTACCGAGTCTTATATATCTGCGTCTAATAGTTTCGTAGATATCAGGAATTTTTTTTGGGGCGTGGCACCGCTCATTTTTATAATGAATTAATTTTTTTTTGCTTGGTTTCATTGAATGCATATAAATTTATTCATATATCACTCCTGCGCTTAGTGCGACTAACATTTTTAAACAGAAAAACCGTTTTTTTTTAAATTTATGAGATTTCGACCTCTGTCCCTAATTTGTGGATCAAATGCTAGAAAAAGCGGGCATCTTTTCAGATAGCTCAATGTATAACCTTTAATTTTGCATTTGATTTTTTTTTAAAAAAAAAGGGTCATTGTTGTGAATTATTTTTGTGTGCACTTTTTAGTCAAAAAAAAATCCATAGTGTGACGTAAGGTACCACTTTTTTCTTGTAAAATCATTAGTTCCTAATCTTTTGAGTAAAACAACGTTCTTCTAAGGAAACCAAAAAAAATAAATAAATCAAAGAGAAACTAAAATAGCCATTTTCGATGTATTTGGTGATGTTGATTCCGAATTCAGTCTCAAAATTGCTGTATCTTGTACGGTTAAGGAGGTATTTTAACATAAAAGTATAAGAAACACCGTTTTAGCTCTTTTTAAAGTGATATTACAAGTCAAGGTTACTTTCAACCACAAAAAGTGGTATAGTGGTTAAAAGTGCCAGTCTGTTTCTTTAAAATTCAATTTAAATTATACCGATATCTTTTTTATTCTCGGAGTTATTCTAACCTAAAAAGTTGAAGAAGTGCAAAAAACAGGTTTTTTTGTTATTTCTGCATACGATATTTCGGAGGAACAAAGAGATATCGACAGTGGCGGATTAACCCTAAGGCACCAGTAGGCACCTGCCTAGGGCGGCAGATTTTGGGGGGGCGGCAAATTTTCGGAGTGAAAAAAAAAGTTTTTATAATATTGAACTTGATTTTATTTGACCCAAATGGTACTTTAAAAACATTTAAATTCGGCACTATTTATGCAATACGAATGGGTGACTTAACCGATTAAAAACAACCATGTAATGTACCATACGGTTAAATTAAGACGATAATAAAAGATATTTAAGAAAAGTTTACTCAATGCCCAGGGCGGCACGCTTAAGCAAAATGGACTGATGGGGGCTGCAAAATGTGTGACTGAAATAGATATTGTTCTATAAGACCAAAGGACTATAAGCTCAAGAACCCTTGTCAAATGCAAAATGGATTGTAGGGGGTTGCAAAATGGACTGTAGGGGGCGGCAAAATGAGTGAGTGAAATAGATATTGTTCTATAAGACCAAATGACTATAAGCTTAAGAACTCTTGTCACGGGAATTCGTGAGAATGAATTATACGGCCGCGAGCAATTACGCAATTAAAAAACCCAAATTAATCAAATAACAGCTGCAGAATATGCCAACCGCTTCACTATGTACATGGCATACTCTGCTGTCTGTAATTTAACTTTTATTTGGGTAATTTTTTACTTATTTTTAATTGCTGAATTCCTCGTCTGGGCAGAGTAAATTAAAAAAAAGTGCTATTTTTGAAAGATAGCGCCTTTAGCGGGTACAGATAGGGCTTAATTATGTTCCAGGGAAATGCTGAAGAGAAAAAAGTAATGTGGTTTGGTTTTACGCTCTAACCCGCCAGGGACACCGTGGAAGTGGAGGAAGTCAATTCATTAAAACGCAATTTTTACAGCGGAGTCCCCCTGAAGGATAGAGTTAGGTGGTAGATTTGTGTAGAGAAATGTTTTACCCCACTGAGAAAGACACTTGGGCAGCTATGGGTCTATTTGTCAATAACCCCCACATTTCTTGAACTTTTCCCTCAATAAATCGCCATTTAACGTGATCGAATCCACCCATATCTTGGCTCACGAATTAATGTAACCTTTTAATTTGTTTTTATTATGTTTTTATTATAAGTTTCTTTTACCATAAAAAAATTCTGAAGGGGGGGGGGGGGGTGGCTGAAAAATAAGTGCCTAGGGCGGCATATTACTTAGATCCGCCACTGGATATCGATACAATTTAAATTGGGTTTTGAAGAAAAAGGCTGTCACTTTTAACTTCAATACCATGCTGAAAGTTACCATGTCTTGATATAACAGCTTCAAAAATAGCAAAAACGGTATTTTTTGCATTTTTAGGTTGGGATATCTCTAAAACTGTATGAAGTAGAACAATTCCGAGACCGGATTTAGAATTTTCAGGAGCACATATATTGCAAATGACTATTGTTGTTTCGGTTTCACCATGAAAATTTTAAACTCAAAGTTTTTTTTCTGGCCAGATTTGATTACACTTTACGGTTTTAAGTAAGTAAAGTGAAGCTTATAGATTAGTTGTTGAAGTCGGTTGATAGACAAGTTAAGGCCTAAAAAATTAAAAGTAAAAAAAATTGTTTCTTGAATGTGCAAAAACCTCAAAAAATTAACAAATTTTTAAGTTTAAAGTGCAACTAAAAAAAATTGGAAAACAGTAGGCTAACTATTATAAATGCAGAATTTGGTTCAAAATATTCTTAAAAAAATGCAATTTAATTTTTGCAAATTACCTTATCTGGTTAAAAAAATATAACGTTTTAATTAAAAAAAGTACTCAAAAACACAAAAATTCCTAAAAAAGTACATTCAAGCTCGTTGCGTAATATCTAAACGCAATTTTTTTTTAGTTCCAAAGCACCTTTTGTAATCAGCAGGATCCAAGGATTTAGAAAAGTCGCGCGCACCTTGACTTTTTAACACTTTTGGTTTTTCCACACAAAACCTGGACCACTCTAATGTATATGTATATAAAAAACTAAACTTTAAATTATATTTAATATTATTTTTGTCAAATATTAAAAATTGTCTGAACAAACTACCATATCAAGTTTTATGTAAAAAAACTAAGTTGTCTTGTTACATAACCTGAAATATAGAAAAAAACTGTATTTTTTTACTTTAAGGTACGTATATTTCAAAAACCATACGAGATAGAGCAATTCTGATGTCGGTTTGTATACGGCATCGCAAAATACATTGAAAATTATTATTTATATTTTTGTTTGTATTTAAAGTTTTTTTATACCCTACACCCAGGGTATATTCACTTTGTCCTTCCGCTTGTAACGCAGAGAAGGAGGCGTGGCAGATATAGAAAAGTATATATATTATATATATATAAGTATATATATGATCAGCGTCACCTGCTGAGTCCATATAGCCATGGTTGGCTGGCTGGCTGGCTGTGTGTTGAAATACACTTTTTGGGAAAACTGAGCAAGATAACTCAATGAAATTTAGTACACTGCCTCCATTGTCAAAGGTAGCTCTGGGGATTGAAAATTAGCAAAATCGGTCAACGGACAAATCTACCGCCTATACAAAAAGTATATTCAAAATGCAATTTTAGGAGTATTTTTCACGACAATGCAACTAAAACACACATAAATACTACAGTAGACCCCGCTTAATTAACCCCCGTTTAATTGACTTCCCCGGATAATTGAACTAAAAAAAGCCAAGTGAAACTGTCCTCATTGAAAAATGCAACCAAATCCCCTGTTAATTGATTCCCGCTTAATTGGTTTCCCCGGTTAATTGATAGGAAAAAAATTATTTCCAAATGAAAAATACATATAAAATACCCCTTTTAAAAGATCAACAATATTAAAAGTAGCACAAATTTTGCTGATGGAAAAATCTGAACAGTTTTCAATACAGCTCAATAGAGATTTTAATCCTACTCCGAACTGGCTATGGCAAAGGCAAACCCGTTAAGGTGTCGTCTTTCGTAAAGTCCATGGTGAAAAATCCTCAGAAAACGCAAAAGAAGCAAATGATTGCAATAGCTTAGTTCTTCCCGTATTATTAAAGGTTTTTGATCAAGCTGATATTTTGGACGCCGACGAAAGTGGATTGTGCTTTATATACTATGTCCAGAAGAGGTAATGGCCTTAAAGGTTTTAAATATTCAAAATCACGTATATTGCTTTTTTCTAATGGCACTGGAAATTAAAAAAAAAATTTAAGAATTTGACCCTAAAAAACTTTTTATACGCACACAATTACAGAATTGTCCCAACATTTTTCTATAGAAGTAGTTGTTAGCGAAATATTTGGAAAAAAATGATTTTCGCAACCTTTTCAGGCCGGCCATGTACTCAGGCATCCGGTTCAGCACGGCAGACTGATGGACTCGTAGTAAACAAATCCTAAGCTATCGATTTCCATATTCATTTCCATTACACCTAGCTTTTCCAAATTTATATGCTAAGCTATAAGTCTATTACGCGCATACCCGTATTTTGTATTAATTTTCTTTATTTTATTTTAAGGTGAATTGAAGTTCCCTTTATGTACCTACATAATACATTTTTTAATACAATATACATACATATTTTTGTATTCGTTCTCTCCTTATGGAGCTTATGACTTAAAGAAATTCCTAATGCTTTGAACATATAAAAAAAACCATTAAATTAAAACTAAAATCGCCAAATGCAAATTTTTTCTATGCTTAATTGACTCACTCGATCAATTATCCGGGATTCTTTTAATTGATCAGTCCGATCAAAACGCTATACTGAAAGCGTTTTTTGAGATATTTGAACCAAATTTGACTCTGACACCAAGAATTATAAATGAAAGCTTTCAACAAAAATTGGGTGAAATCGGACAATGGGGCGTGGCTCCTTCCATACAAGCAAAAGTTTCAAAATGCTATACTGAAAGAGTTTTTTGAGATAATCCAACCAAATTTCACTTAAATATTAAAGACTAAAAATGCACGCTCTAAGCTAAAACTAGACGAAATCGGCGTGGCACGTCCTATATAATCAAACCTTCAAAACGCTAAACTGGAAACGTTTTTTGAGATAATCCAACCAAATTGCACTCAGACACTAAAAACTATAAATGCAAGCTTTGAACAAAAACTGGGTGAATTGGGACAAGAGGGCGTGGCACCTCCTACATAAGCAAAATTTAAAAAAAAATTCAGTGTAAGGTATTTATTTTTGGCCAGGCCAAAAGTTGCAACCTTACTAGTTTTTATTTATGAACGTTGTTTAGCTGGCTCAAGGTCTTATGTTGAATTAAAAGATTTCAAACAACTTTTTAAAAAAGAATTTCGTATTTACTATACGTATTTATAAATTGTGTTTTATGGTGTTTTTTGTTTTATATTTAATTTTTAGCACCCTGATGATTATATGCAGTTCAACTCGAAATATCGGTAAATAAAGAAACAGTTAAAAAGTTTTTTGAAATCTTTTAATTCAACATAAGACCTTGAGCCAGCTAAACAACGTTCATAAATTTATATACAAAGGTTGCAAAAATAAAATCATTATTTTTTTTTTTATGTGGAGATAACGCCGCAACATAAAAGATATAGAAAAACGCAAGGAGAATCTGATACAATTTTGTAAATGTTATATTCTGTTTACACTGTACAACAATTTCAAACTTTTTGTAAAACACAAAAGAAAATCCAAAAAATTCTTAAAGACGTTAAAAAAAAATACTCTTGGCTCGTCGTTTTTCTCCAGCATGTCAGATTTTTTTCTAATCGATGAAAAAAAAAAACAAAAATACCGCATTCTTGTGTTAAATCGATACATTTATCTATACGATCGTTACATCTGAGGTGTATCATGAGTTCAGCAAATGTATGCAGAATATTACGAGAAATATTTTTGTAGAAAATTTTAACCCTCTTCAACCCCCACAAGTGGGTAAAAAGGTACAAAAATGACACCTAAAACAGGAGAATATTGAGTCAGTATGAACTACAGAAATATTTGCTATAAAATTTCATTTCTAATTGCTGAACACTTAAAAGTCGAAATTTTGTACCGAAACCAAAACAAAAAAAAAAATCGTTAAAATCAATTAGAACTTTTCGCATTGCATATTTATTACATCTCCGCCGCGCTTTCCTTAAGTTTTTAGAATTTTTCGTCATTGGTATTTCCTAGTAAAATTTTCCGTAGAATATTTAGGCAGAACTCTTTAACCCATTGTAGACTAGCTTTTAGAAAAAGGGCCTAAACGACTCTTAAAACAGGATATAATGGGTTAATGTGTTGTAGGAAAATGATCGTTGTGTAATTTAGTTTTGATTTTGTTGCAAAGAAATTTATCCAAAATGTAGTTTTAGAATTTTACAATGGGGTGAAATTGGCGACGGGATGTTAGCACCCCATTTATGGAATTTCGGCAAACCACTTATGCTATTCAAAAGGTCATAAAATGGTCAAAAAAGGTCAGTTGGTTTGGCTAATTGGTCAGCGATAGGTTATTTTTAAAAATTTTTTTTAAAAATTTTCAAGGTCATTGGAGATGTTAGCACCCCATTTATGGAATTTCGAGAAACCAATTATGTCATTCGAAAGGTCAACAAATTGTCAAAAAAGGTCAGTTGGTTTCGCTAATTGGTCAGCGATAGGGAATTTTTCAAAAATTTTTTAAAGATATTTTTTCAAGAAACCTAAAATTTAGAAAAAAACCATTTTTTCAAAATAACTTCAAAACGGTTCATCCTAGAAAAAAATTTGGAACGTTCAATTCCCTATAAGGGTCTCTTCAAACTGTTTTTTCGTCGGATTTACTCTTAATGAGATATCGCATACATACTAGGGATTTCAGTCCCGGGATCCCGGGATCCCGGGATTCGAGCCTTTTTGCAGTCCCGAAAATCCTGGGATTAGTGCTACCAATCCCGGGATTTCTTTAATAAGTTTTTTAGGTTAGAAAAATTTTAAAAAATGTTCCAAAAATCACCAACAAAAAACGAAGTCTTACAACATTATGTTAAAATTGAACATAATAAAGAGCTGAAGATAATCTTGGATTGCAAAACGAGATAGAGTAGTCTTTTAAATATACTGCAGCTGCTTGAGAGTAGCATAAAAACAGCTTGTATTGACTTAAAGGTTTCTTCGATCCACTGTAGCGAATTTAAAATTATTAAACAATTAGCTCGTACTCTTCAATCAATCAAAATCACTATTGATATTATAAAGAAACATAAATCTGCTTTGAGTAATATCATTTTTGCTAAAAGGCACTTCAGACTAGTTCTCTTATGTTTTTCTGTATGATTTTTTCTCTGACTGTCAATTTTTTATTGTTTTTAATTTATATTGTTGAAATTGTTTTAATTTTTTATTTTTCAAACAACATTTAAAAATTTGAAAACTCCTATGACTTCTATTTTCAAATAGACTCAAATCTAATGCCAAAATAACTCATATGAGTTTTCTTCTGATAAATCATTTGTGTTATAAATTTACATTCCCACTATCAGAGTTGCCATATTTGACAACTCATACGAGTTTCTGTATGACTTCTCAGATAGTCTCAAGCGGCTTTAAGCTCGTGGAATGAATTTTATCTGACATTTTTTCATTTTTGATAAGTCACAGTAATGACTTCTGTAAAGCTCCATCTTTAAATCTCATTAAAGTAGAGATAAAACGTATTCTCTCTATATTTCAAACTGAAGCTTCTTGCGAAATTGAGGACAATAGCCATAGAGTTAAAGTAAACTCATCAATAAACTTGAAAGAAAAATTAAATCTAGTTTTGAATACCACTTCAAAAAATTTATTTTCTAGAAAATCTTATAATTTATCCGACGTTTTAATGAAAGAAATTGATATATTTTGTAATGTGGTGATAGGGGTTATTTCCTCCAGAAAACATTCGATTATCTTTCTTCAATTCAACCAACAAGTGTTGAATCAGAAAGATGCTTTTCGTGTGCAGGTTATTTACGTAATAAATTTAGATCTAAATTGGATGATAAAATAATAAATGCTTTAATTTTCCTAAAATCATATTTTAATAATAAGTAATAAAACTGATTAAAACAAAAGTTAATTCTTCCAAGTCCAACACTTGTTAAAACTTTGATCTCACTATTTTATATAATTAAATATGTATGATATTTTATATATCAATACCTTAGAGCGCTATAGTCCTATCTCCACTTTTTGCGTTTTTTGCAGATATGGCATCCTTGTGGGCTTCTTTACCGAGTGGAAATCTGTGGGATGTCAAAATACCACTAAAACACCGAAATATTCGAGAATTAAGAAAAATCCTATCTCGAAACTGTAATTTTTTGAAGAGCGCCACTGTGCTATCTCTTCTGAATATTCAAATAAGTCACATTTTTAAGAAAATTTTTCCTTTTTTTTCGTCTTTTCTACTCGTTTCATGACATTTTACATTTTTTTAGTGGAAACATTTTTTTTCACCCAAAGGTCAGAACCAGAAATTTTTGAAACTTTCTTGTTTTTTCCATGATTCGAAAAAAAACGCACACCGGGAAATGCTAGTCGCTCATAAAATTTACTAAATGTGTAGTTTATTTGAATAGTAGTGCAATTCCATATAATTTGTTAAATTGATTTTGTTAAAAATTAATAAAAGAATTTTTTAACATAAAATTATGTTAAAATATACTAAGGTAAAATTATTGCATGTATAGTTTTTTCAAAATCGCAGCCAATTCTAAATAACCACTGTTTGAAGTATTCTTTTTGCATTTCCCAAAAATTGAAAAAATTGAGATAGGACTATAGCGCTCTAAGATATCGATATGTATTTAACTAAGCATATAATGCTGCAATGTTCCTTTATGCTTGTTTTTGAAGTAAATAAGTATTTATGAATTTTTGTTTTTTAAAAAAGGCGTGAATAAATAATAAAATGTACCTGCTTTAAGAAATTGTTCTTTAATATTTTTGACACTTTTTAAATAAAATATTTTTGTAGGGGTGTAGTAGGGTTATATAAGACAAAATATTAGGAATTTTTAATACTAAATTCTGTCTATTTAGGAAGAAAAAAAAATTCATACAAATCCCGAAAAATCCCGAAATCCCGGGATTCAAAATTTCTCGATCCCGAAAAAGTCCAAAAATTGGAATCCCTAATACATACATTAGAGAAGATCATATTTTTTTTTCCACTTACTTTCATTCAGTTTCGGATTCTACGTAAAAATTTATGTTAAAAACTCCTTGGGACCATATATCTAAAGTGAATTTTGACTCAGCCAAAAATCGTTTGAAGTTTTGGGTTTTTTTCGCTGTTGCGAGATTGTCTTTGAAAATGTATAACTTCAGAACAACTTGTTGTATTGCTATGATTTTAGCACCGTTCAAACGATGTAAAAACGTAGTATCAATGCCTTGGCTAATTTTTGGAAAAGGTCATCTGGTTCAAAAGTTATGATCTTTTGAATGAAAACATGTAAAAACTTATACGAAATCTTTCAAAAATTTCATATTTTTTAAAAAAAAAAATTTACTTTTAAGATTTTTTATCCAGATACGGCTAGTCATTTTAAAGTTATGTCCTTTTGAATAAAGACAGATAAAAACTTTATACAAAGGATATTAGGAATTAACTCCTCCAAGAAAAAAAAAAACCGTTACTTTTGAATTTTTTTATAGCTCATAATGCTTTGGCAGTGTTTTTATACTAATTAATGGTAATCGAAAGTGTTACACTAGAACTCATCGAAAAAAAAAAAAAAAAGTTTTTGTTGAAGTTTGCCTTAAATATGTATTTTTTCACCCAACAGTTCTCCTCTGCTTTAATTTAAAATGTCATAACTTTGAAATGGCTAGCCGTATCTTGAAAAACAGACCTGCGTTGGGCCTTTTAATGAGCTAAAAAAAAATTCAAAAGTAACAGTTTTTTTTTTCTAAGAGGAGTTGATTCCTAATATACTTTGTATAAAATTTTTATCTGTCTTTATTCAAAAGGACATAACTTTAAAATGACTAGCCGTATCTGGATAAAAAATCTTAAAAGTAAATTTTTTTTTTTTAAAAATATGAAATTTTTGAAAGATTTCGTATAAGTTTTTACATGTTTTCATTCAAAAGATCATAACTTTTGAACCAGATGACCTTTTCCAAAAATTAGCCAAGGCATTGATACTACGTTTTTACATCGTTTGAACGGTGCCAAAATCATAGCAATACAACAAGTTGTTCTGAAGTTATACATTTTCAAAGACAATCTCGCAACAGCGAAAAAAACCCAAAACTTCAAACGATTTTTGGCTGAGTCAAAATTCACTTTAGATATATGGTCCCAAGGAGTTTTTAACATAAATTTTTACGTAGAATCCGAAACTGAATGAAAGTAAGTGGAAAAAAAAATATGATCTTCTCTCATGTATGTATGCGATATCTCATTAAGGGTAAATCCGACGAAAAAACAGTTTGAAGAGACCCTTATAGGGAATTGAACGTTCCAAATGTTTTTCTAGGATGAACCGTTTTGAAGTTATTTTGAAAAAATGGTTTTTTTCTAAATTTTAGGTTTCTTGAAAAAATATCTTTAAAAAATTTCTGAAAAATTCCCTATCGCTGATTAATTAGCGAAACCAACTGACCTTTTTTGACAATTTGTTGACCTTTCGAATGACATAATTGGTTTCTCGAAATTCCATAAATGGGGTGCTAACATATCCTTGACCTTGAAAATTTTTAAAATTTTTTTTTTAAAATTCCCCATCGCTTACCAATTAGCCAAACCAACTGACCTTTTTTGACCATTTTATGACCTTTTGAATAGCATAAGTGGTTTCCCGAAATTCCATAAATGGGGTGCTAACATCCCGTCGCCGGTGAAATTTGGAAAATATTGATTGTAAGAAGTCCTAATTGATTTTAACGATTTCTGGGTTTCGGGATAAAATTTTGATTTTAAAGTGTTCAGCAAGTAACAGTAGAATTTTATAGCAAATATTTCAATAGTACATTCTGACTCAATATTCCTCTCTTTGAGGTGTCATTTTTGTATCTTTTTAAGAAAAGGGTCAAAATGACCCACATGTGGGGGTTGAAGAGGGTTAAAATTTTCTACAAAAATATTTCTCGTAATATTCTGTATACATTTACTGAACTCATGATACACCTCAAATGTAACGATCGTATAGATAAATGTACCGATTTAACACAAGAATGCGGTATTTTTGTTTTTTTCATGTACAGTTGATTAAAAAACCTCAAAAATCGATTAAAAATAAATCTGACGCGCTGGAGAAAAACGACGAGACACGGGTATATTTTTTTAACGTCTACTTTAAGAATTTTCTTGGATTTTCTCATGTGTTTTTTTTGTGTCGATCGGTGTTATACATTGTCTAGAGAGTCGAAGTACGTACTTGGTTTTTGACGGCATCGGGAAACGCCTTATTTTTTCGTTCAAGCCAGCAGTGCACAGCGTTTTGTTGCATTATTTCAAAAAACGCTTGCATTTTTAAAAATTTTTTTGTGTGTGAAGTGACATGCTCTCATGTTAGCATTCACCTGGTTTTGGGTCAGAGCATGCATCAACCATCTCTAATGTCAATTTGAATTTTGGCTGCATTATGAAAGTTTTGCTTGTATGGAAGGTGTCACGTCTTTCAGAGAATTTATTCTTTTTCTTAGTTAACATCGGCTATCCAATCGTTCGTGTGGTATTTGGTTATATTAAATCAAATAACGCTCTCAGAATTTATTAATTCATATAACACTCTAAACATATTTTTTTATTGGTTAAATTTATATGGATCATGTGCTGCTTTCAGTAATTGTCAATACGATGAGCTACTTTTAGTAATGTAGGTTTTGTAAAAATTGCTTTCAAATCAAAATATCCACATTAGGGAGAGGAAAGGGTTATAATTTCATAGG
Source organism: Calliopum simillimum (assembly GCA_951812925.1). Classification (NCBI taxonomy): domain Eukaryota; kingdom Metazoa; phylum Arthropoda; class Insecta; order Diptera; family Lauxaniidae; genus Calliopum; species Calliopum simillimum. The sequence continues at coordinate 125,073,115 of OX638369.1, read as the reverse complement.
CTTCCTTAATAATAATAAAAAAGCTAAAGAAAAATCTTTAATTGAGTAGGAAGGTCTAAAATGTTCGAAAGGTGTCATACAAAATTAATTCACAACCTCAAAGAAGATGAAATTTTGACAGCCATCAAAAGTGTAACATTTTGTCGAGAAAAGAAAGGACCATTAGTTTTATTCACTTTAGTCTTTCATGTGTAGTGCATAGAAAACTAACTATTTTCTCGATCATCATCACCTGGGTCTGTGGTTGTATTTTTGGAAATATTCGCATATCTTTTTATGAATGAAAAATGCAATAATTAAGCTTGAGAGCAAAACTAAAAAAAAATTGTATGCTTCAAGTAGCAAATTTTCTTTTCTAGAAAAGAAAATGGTATTAGTCAAGAGACAATTGATAAAGAAGAATGCATTATTTAATTTTGTTAACAGTTGAACCCCTGAAATAAACCATTTGCACTATTTTCCACCGCCAAAACCTATTTTTTTGAAATGGTGAAAGACTAACTCTTGCTGCTTAATCGTTATGCGTCAGCTCGTTCTTAAAAATACTTATGTACTCAGGACCATTGGCGATCTCAAACAAAAACTAGTTCCAACATATTGCAAGCATAGAGAGGAAGGCATAAAAATTTAAAGTACCGTCATTCGGTACCACAGACGGTTTTAAATATCGTAAAAACTTTCTGGTTGAATTAAGTTGAGAAAAATTTTTGCAGTCAGTTCTTTATTTCAGCGCTGTTCGACTAAGATTTTTTTGTGATTTTTCTTTTACACATTTTATGAAGGCATAGAGAAGCACAGAAAATATATTAGAGGTATTCACGATCTAGAGTAACGTCCTGAGTAACAGAGTAACAGGGGAACAGTGCACAACCACAACAACAAAATATACGTAAGTTACTCTGTTACTCTTTTACCATTTTAGTCAAGCTATTTTCTAGTGTAAAATAATCTTACACTTTCACCTTTTTTTACTATTTCTATTTCTATAGAAACGTTTGAATTTGTTTATGATTGAGAGGCAATTTTCGTTCATCAAAAATAAAAATTTGAATGAGAGAAAAATATTCATTTAAAAATTTTATTTTTTTTTTTGTTTTCAGCTAAAATTATTTTGAGAAACAAAAAGCAAATATACGTGCAAAGTATTGAGTATGCTCACTATTCAGAGTAACTGAGTGCACTTTTGCCCTGTTACTCAGCTCGTTACTCTAGATCAGTGGTCGGCAAATTAATGAGTGAGAATTTATGTTTGAGAGAAGATAGATAGAAGAATGAAAAGGATAGAGAGAGATACTATAGGTAGATTCTTGAGTGCACAATTGTGCTATAGAATGCCGACCACTGCTCTAGATCGTGAATAACTCTTATCGGTAATAAATCATTTCCTTGAATTTGGTTACGACCTTTTCTCAGTGTAGTTATCGAAAGTGTATCAAATGAATCCAATATTGGCTATTAGTACAGTCATTTAGTAGTTTTACCTGGAAAGTTTTGCGGGATTTTTGCAAATGAGTTATTTTATTGATTTCGATGTGCTCTTTCAGAATTTCAACTTTGCTCGAAGTCGAGTCGTGTTCGCTCGCGCCGCCATATTGGAAAAATGGCGTCCAAAATTACATTACATTTATAGAAAAATATTGTGGCGCTATATTGTAGCTTATAAAATTTTCTATAAAAATTACCCCTTAATTGTTTCCGTACGACTTATAACTCAGAAGATATCCTTATTCAAAATTTGAAAAAAATTAGTAAATTGTACATGCCGCTCATGAGTAGGCACAGTGATGTGTTGAGCTTAAAATTACAATAACTCATGAACGGTGAGGCACACGTTCAAAGTAAAAACATCTATTTATAGGGAATTACTTTCGATATAAGTCTCATTTTTTTTTCACATGACGTATAGCTTACGAGATATTTTATCAACAATCCTAAAATTTTGAAAAAAAACGTTTTTTTGCAAAATAGCTCCGAAACGGTTCGTTCTAGAAAAAAAAAAAATTGCTCGCATTTTGTAGAACGTTCAGTTCCCTTTAAAAGTTTTTCCGAACTGTTTTTTCGTCCGACTTACTGTTCATGAGATACGCGTCTTGAAAATTATTCAAAATTGAACATTGTACATTGCTCCATACTATGTTCAATTTTGAATGATTTTCAAGTCGCAATATCTCATGAAGGGTCAGTCTGGCGAAAAAACAGTCCGAAGAGACCCTTTGTAGGGAATTGAACGTTCTACAAAATGAGTGAGTTGTTTTTATTTAGGACGAACCGTTTTGGAGCTATTTTGAAAAAACGGTTTTTTTTCAAAATTTTAGGTTTGTTGAAAAAATATCTCGTAAACTATACGTCATGTGAAAAAAAATAAATAAAATGTAGCTGATAGTGGAAGTAATTTCCTATAAATAGATGTTTTTACTTTGAACGTGTGACTCACCGTTCATGAGTTATTATAATTTTAAGCTCAACACATCACTGTGCCTACTCATGAGCGGCATGCACAATTTACTAATTTTTTTCAAATTTTGAATAAGGATATCTCCTGAGTTATAAGTCGTACGGAAACAATTAAGGAGTAATTTTTAGTCATATATTTGCAAAGATCGACTTACATACAAATCTATCAATGCATTTTTCTAACACATAACTATGACTTCTGCTACCAACCGCGAGTTCCTTGGTTCAACTCACGCCCAGGCCGAAAACACAAAAAATTTTCAAACTTGCAATTTTTCAGTTATAATTAATTTAGTAAAATAAATATAATTATAATTACAACAAAAATAGTCTGATGAGTCTTTGTGGCGAAAGACGAAACATGTGTCACTATAGCCGTGTTTTTAATTCGGTCCTTGATTTGTCATAATTATGTGTTAGAAAAATGCATTGATAGATTTATATGTAAGTCGCTCTTTGCAAATATATGACTAAAAGTTCAATTAAAAAATCAATTTTCTATATATAAAATGTCATTAAGTAACACACTTAAAAATTCTTAAAGAAAATTTTATAAGCTACAATATTAGGCATGCGCTTATTTTACGATTTTCTGATTTTCGTTCATGCCGCCCCCTGAAATCCTTCTAATGGTCATAAAAACAAATTCTATGAAGTTTCACGGCGATCGGATAACGATAACCCGGCCCGCAAGAGAGGTCAAGGTCAAGTTGAGGTTTCTGGCAAAAAATAATGAAAATTTTTTTTAAACTTAATTAAATTAGTCAAAGCATAACTTTATCTTATAGCAAATTGAAATACCTTTCCAACAAGCTATAATTGTTTAAAATCGGGTAATAAATACGAATTCTATGAATTTTTCTTTTATCGACATTAGCAAAATTGCCGCAAAATGCTATTCTACTACATATGGTATTTTGCGGCAATTTTGTTAACCCATTAATGCCCGTACGGCACCCAAAAATTTTTTCACTTTAAAAGTTATTTAAAAATAACCAAAGCAACATTTGACTTTGCAGAACAGATAATTAACAATTTGAATGTTTTCCCTTTCATTCAAAATCAATTGTTTGTTAGTTTGTGTCAAGTGCTCGCTGCAGTGGTTGTTTTTAAATTGTGTCTTGTGCGCGAAGTGAAAAATTTTGCAATGCCGCGGTACCGCAGGTAAACAATCACCTTTTATTGCTATTTGGGTGTATCTTTTTGAAAATTTTTTTACATAGTTTTATTCTAGAGAGATTAATTAATATTTTAAAATCAAAAACATTAAAATCTGTGCAAAATTAAAAGAGTTGTGATGATTTGAAAAACCAGAATGCCGTACGGCACCGCTGGGCAATAGCTAGCGAAAAATTTTTTTTTTTTTGTAAGTGCCGTACGGCATCGCTGGGCATTACATAGCACGAAAGTTATTGTTTCTCTATGTGTCGTACGGCACCGCTGGGCATTAGCCAACAATACATGTTGTATGTAAGTGGGTGTTTTCTTTCATCACAACACAATTTGTATAGTATAAAATCTACATGTTGAGTTTTTATTTTTGGCTTTTAAGGAATTAGTTTTAATTATCGAGCCATTTGAATGCTTTATTGCATTTGCTAACAAGAGTTTCGCCTCAGCAGGATTTAATCCTTGCAGTCGAACATACTATTACTTTTCTCCTTAATTATGCTATAATCTCAGTTTATAGCTTTCTTTTGACTAGTTAGTGATAAACAATATATAATTTAATTGTTTGAAGTACATACAAGGACATTTTTTATTAAAAAGAGAAAAGTTTTCCTGTTACATAAAAAAAAATAAATGTGTATGAATGCCCAGCGGTGCCATACGGCACCCAGTCACTGAGCCGCTCCTGAGCAAGGTATAGCAAATTTTTTTTTTTACAAATATAGTTTGAGGTCTGAAGGCTCCATCCTGAAAATTTCAACTTTCTATCTACCGTGGTTCCCGCTGGGCACTAATGGGTTAATGCAGTAAAAGAAAAATTCATAGAATTCGTATGTATTACCCGATTTTAAACAATTATAGCTTGTTGGAAAGGTTTTGCAATTTGCTATAAGATAAAGTTATGCTTTGACTAATTTAATTAAGTTTAAAAAAAAATTTCATTATTTTATGCCTGAAACCTCAACTTGACCTTGACCTCTCTTGCGGGCCGGGTTATCGTTATCCGATCGCCGTGAAACTTCATAGTATTTGTTTTTATGACCATTAGAAGGATTTCAGGGGGCGGCATGAACGAAAATCAGAAAATCGTAAAATAAGCGCATGCCTACTACAATATAGCGCCACAATATTTTTCTCTAAATGTAACCCATAAAGAGATATTTGTAAAAATCTAATTTTGGACGCCATTTTTTCAATATGGCGGTGCGAGCGAACACGACTCGAGGTAGCAAAGTTGAAATTCTGAAAGAGCACATCGAAATCTATAAAATAAATCATTTGCAAAAATCCCGCAAAACATTCCAGGTAACATCATTTTATTCTCCCAAATGATTGTACTACATAAATAAATAAAATTTTGTTTTAGGTCAATGAAGCGCAAACTTCTGAGGAGATAACGACAACAAACAATACACCAGTCATGAAAACTACAGAGATAGAAATCGTTCAAGCACAGTTTAAAGATTTGAAGGAATATAAAATATATGCAGATAAGGAGTATAATGAATTAGAAACTGAAATAAGCAAAGGTAGTGAAGCGGCAGTCCTGGCAAAGAAACTGACGGCATATAAAGATGCAGTCGTAAAAGAAATGACAATAGAACTAAGTAAAAATGAATATTTCAAACAAATTATTAATGGTATAGAAGGCATATCGTCTTTGTTAAAAAAATGGGAACTAATAAAAAAAGCTGTTGATAAATTGGATTTAAAACTGCACAGTGGAGCACATCAGATAATTATTAACAAAGATAAATATCCTTACGGTAATTCCAAACGTACAATGTTGGAAAAGTTGCAAGTGGAACTTAAAAATGCAGCATATTCCAACATGAAAATTGAAGATAAGTTGTCCCTTTTATCAAGATTCTACTCAATTAAATATTTATTAGGGTCATAAAAAGAAATGGATTTCGGTAAAGGATTTAAACTTTCTGAGTTTAAAACAAATAAAAAATGTAAACTTTTATTATTTCAATATGCCATTCAATTCTTGTAGATACCGAATTTAAATGTACTTATATATTTATACTATTTTATATTAATAAGTATATAAGAGATAATATAAATACTATATACTTTATTATAACATTCATTTGTATAAAGGCCCGTTCACATATTAAGTTACATAATTTTCGACCAATTTGGACCCCCCTCCCCGGTCGTAACGCAACGTAACAAAACGTAGAACCACCTCCCTCCCCCCAGTAACGTAACAAATCTTAATTTTGGTTATTTGAATTTGAATTTTTTGTGGCATAATATTATAAAATCGACGTTACGTAACGTATTTCATGAATCCCATGTAATACTTCGTAACAAATCGTCCGACCCCCCCCCCCCTCTCCTTCCTGGCGCGTTACGTAATAAACGGCCCCTAAGTAGGTAAATAGAAATTGAAGCATTTATTGAAACACATATTATCGTTCACATTTATTATTTTTTTTAAATTATAATTATAATATTTTGTGCATAAATGTAATACTATTATATAATATATATACGAACTATTATAATTTAGCATTTCTTCTAATCCTTACAAACTTATATTAACCATATCGTTGGACTTTAACACAAAATTATATAACAATTAATTATATACATACTTACTTCATATCCTTCACAAAAATGTAAAACTGTAAATGCACAATATTATATTTGAATAAAATATACCATATACTTAATACTGCAGAAATGAAAATGTAATTGATTTGCTTGTACTTATTTATTAAAGAATTACTTTAAGTAATTTACTTATGCATTGCAGCTGAATCTATCGAGTAAGTTGGCAAGAAATTAAAATCTAGACTTAAGACAAATAATTTCATAAAAAAAAAATCAAGAAAATTTAGTCTGAATCTATTTTATTTGGAATGAATTTGAGCACAGCGACTTCGAGTTATTTAACTTAATATTTCATTGCCATATGGGTATTTCTACAGGTAAATTTGCCGAGAGTAAAAATTTAAATATGTTTAAAAGTTTGTTTTTATCACCGGTAGTTAAGCTAAAATATTCAAATTTATGTATACAAACAATACATATAGCTTTTTTCAGCGGTAATCCACAAAAAAATAGCTGCAAAGCTGAAATTTTTTTTCAATTTTAAATTTTTGTTTTTGGAACAAATGATGATTTACCTTATTAGCTACCAACAATGAAAATATATTGATGGTTGGAGCTTACTGTTCAGTGTTTTTGAGTAAAACAACAATAAAAACACAAAAAACAAGGCAAAAGTACACATAAATAAAAAAAGCAAAAAAATGTATCGGAAAGCTGGTTTGCGTTACTAGTTTCGGGACCCACCACAGGTCAAAATTGACTATAATAAGTCAATTCCTCATCAGACCATACGAATGCGCTTGCTACTTTGTTTTGTCTCGGCAAAAAACCTTGCAAACGAAGCGCTATGCAAAAATAGCATAATATCAATGACTCACATCGGCATGGCAATGCATATAAAGGGGAAAAACCAAGAAATTTGAATTTTTGCATGTGCTGTGTTTTTCTTGTAGCTGTGATTCTCGTCTAATCTATGCTGAAAGTTAAATAAGGTATGCTTGCAGAATTCTGTAAGATGTCGGCAAAGCGTCTGATGAGGAATTGACTTATTATAGTCAATTTTGACCTGTGGTGGGTCCCGAAACTAGTAACGCAAACCAGCCTTCCGATACATTTATTTGCTTTTTTTATTAATGTGTATTTTTGCCTTGGTTTTTGTGTTTTTATTGTTGTTTTACTCAAAAACACTGAACAGTAAGCTCCAACCATCAATGTATTTTCATTGTTGGTAGCTAATAATGTTTTTCAATTTTGTTTTTAAGAAATTTATGCAATTGAGTAGCTAAAAAGCATTTAATTACTTATTGTATTATTTTACCTCAAAATTTTGCTAACAATAGCAAGTATATAAATAAGATGCTAAATGTGCAACCGGAATTAAAATAACGGTAATTTTTCGTTTGGTCTTAAGTGAAGTTCTAACATCACGTCCGTAGTCCAAAAATATAATTTTTAATTGCCATTAACGTCACACTGCAATATTTTTGAAATTTTGCTCATATGGGAGGTACCATGCCCTCTTTTCCGAGTTCACCCATCTTTTGCTCAGAGCTTGCATTTATAGTTCTTAGTATTTGAGCGAAATTTGGTTGGTGATCTCAAAAAACTCTTTCAGTATAGCATTTTTAAACATTTGCTTTTATGGGAGGTGCCACACCTCCTTGTCCGATTTCACGTAATTTTTGTTAAGAGCTTTCATTTATAATTCTTAGTGTCTGAGTCAAATTTGGTTTGAATATCTCAAGGAACGCTTTCAGTATAGCGTTTTGAAGAATTTGTTGATATGGGAAGTGCCACGTCCTCTTGTCCAAACTCGCTCATTTTTTTTTCAGAGCTTGCGCTTACAATTCGTAGTATTTATGTGTATTTTGGGTGCATTGTCGTGAAAAATACTCCTAAATTGCATTTTGAATATATTTTTCGTATGGGCAGTAGGCGTGTCCGTTGATCGATTTTGCTCATTTTCAATCCCCCGAGTTAACTTTGACGACGAAGGCAGTGTACCAAATTTCATTGAATTATCTTGCACAGTTTTCCCAAAAAGTGTATTTCAACACACAGCCAGCCAGCCACCCAGCCAGCCAGCCACCCAGCCAGCCAGACAGACGGACATGGCAATATCGATAAAGGAGGTGGCTATATTGACTCAGGAGGTGACGCTGATCAAGAATAGATATACTTTTCTATTTCTACCACGCCTCCTTCTCTGCGTTACAAACGGAAGGACAAAGTGAATATACCCTGGGTGTAGGGTATAAAAAGGAGCTTATCGAGGCAAGATGTCGCTAAATGAGTTAAATTGAATCTTTTTTAGCAACACTATTATTTACTGCAAAAATATGGAAAAAACAAAAAAAATGCAATAGCATTCATGAATGACGCTGCTTGTGTTGTCAAGAAATTTTGACTTTAAATTATTGTTATCACTATTGCTATTTAAAACATGTAAGAAAAACTTTCAGAACATGTATCGATTATGGCCGAAGAACCCATCGAAATTATTTCTATACAAAGTTTTATAGTTTTTGGTTCCTATGAATAATACCTAACATGTTTTTTTTAATGTTTTCATAGCGAATGATTACCGACAATCTTCGGTATTTCTTTTGTAGGTATTTATGGTGGCGATCAGAGAGCTTTAGTTCCCCAAAATTTGCAACTATTTGCTTCGGTGAAGACATTGAATATCCACGGCAAAGGTGCGACACGACAAAGGTGCGACACGTCAAAGGAATTTTGCACTTAAATGAGCGTAAAAGCTTCAAAATAAATTGCTAAGTTTTTTCCGCTCAAGGTGATGTCAGTAGTTGTATGTGTGAAATGCACCTTGAAAAAAAAAAAAAAAATAAAAAAGTGTGGACTCATAAAGAGAAGATGGATTTTATACCACGGTAAAGCCAAGCTTTTTTGTTTTTGAATAACTAATTTTGGCCAACGAAAAACATTTATGAAAAATTTAAAGCAATATGAATCTGTAGGACTTTTAAATGCTTAGGTTTAATTATTGTGATCCAAGGTTAGATAAGTAAAATTAGAGCCGAATTTATAAAAACTTGAGTATAAAAAGTTTTATCGATTAAGGTATATTGTGCCAACTTACAAGCCTCTACACAAGCAGAGTTCATTCAATAGCAATATTTTAAGAAAGTTATATGTGACCTGGTCTACGAAAAGGGTACTTTCTTTAGAGCCAAAAAAAAAAAATTGTTCCAATTTTTTGCCGATTCGCATAGAATTGACCTTTAATAGTTGTTTTCCAGCTTTTTTCTCGAAAACTTATTTTCGCACGTAAGCCCCCTTTTCATAGACCAGGTCACATACATTATATGAAAGTATAAATTTGATGTTTGTCGCTGAGCACATTTATCTTTGTAATGATTAATAATTATACGATTTAAAAGCCAAATTTGATATATTTTTACGGCATGTTATTGGTGAGATAAGAGCCGCAATTGTGTTCAAATTGCTAAATTCCATGACATTTGCAAACTAATAAAGCTTAAATATTGGTAATTTTTTAAATTTTTCTGTATTTTATTAGAAAAGTAAGTTTTATGCACGTAAGAATATAAACTAGTAAGGGTGTTACCTTTGGCCTGGCCAAACATTAAATACCCTGCACAGCAGTATTTTGAAAATTTTGCTTATATCGGAGGTGCCACGCCCTCATGTCCAAATTTACCCAGTTTTTTCTCAGAGTTTGAATTTATAGTTCTTAGCATTTGAGTAAAATTTAGTTTGATTATCTCAAAAAACGCTTTCAGTATAGCGTTTTGAAGTTTTTGCTTATATGGGAGGCACCACGCCCTCTTGTCCGAATTCTCCTGGTTTTTGTTCAGAGCTTGCGCTTACAATTCGTAGTATTTATGTGTATTTTGGATGCATTATCGTGAAAAAAACTCAAAAAGTTGCATTTTGAATATATTTTTTGTATGGGCGGTAGGCGTGTCCGTTGACCGATTTTGCTCATTTTCATTCCCCCGAGCTAACTTTGATGCCGAAGGCTGTGCACCGAATTTCATTGAATTATCTTGCTTAGTTTTCCCAAAAAGTGTATTTCCAGCCAGACAGCCACCCAGCCAGCCACCCAGCCAGCCAGCCACCCAGCCAGCCACCCAGCCAGCCAGCCAGCCAGCCAGCCAGACAGACAGACGGACATGGCTATATCGACTTAGGAGGTGGCGCTGATCAAGAATATATATACTTTTCTATATCTGCCACGCCTCCTTCTCTGCGTTACAAACGGAAGGACAAAGTGAATATACTCTGGGTGTAGGTGTAGGTAAAAAATACCTATAATTTCAAGAAATGATATCTTTGTAACTCATTTCTGAAACACATAATTTGTCCAATAACTATTGTGTACTTTTCGAAACAATAGAACAATACTTATGTCTATAGACTGATTCCATTTCAATTCATCCGGTGAGTGTGCACTTAGGTTTGCGTATCAACTTCAAACCAGCAAAATATTTTTCTACAATCAAAATAAGGGAACACGTATTTTTTTTTTTTTTTGGCTTGGACCAAAATTGGGGATTTTATGGCGTTTTGCAGGAATTTTGCCGAAAATTTAATTTTGAAAAATTCATGAAGTGTAATCGGTTTTTTCAACCGCATTTCTTTATTTCTCAACTGATTTGCATGAATCAAAATTTATTTGGTGCATAATAAAATTTGTTTACATAATATTTGAAAAAAAAATTTCTTTAACCCTTACTTTCCTTCAAATTGATTTTTATATTTTGAATAAAAATGCTAATTTTCTCAAAAACACCATCTTTTTTTTTCTCGAAAATTTGCACAGTGATAGTAAAGCACGTCCTCTTTATTCCATTAATGGCGGTTTTCTTGCTTTTTTTGTTATAAGTGTAAAATTTGCAATTTTTAACGTTAATATTGAGTTCTTCTATACAAAATGAATAAAAATAATTACACAGTTCAGTTTTTACTTTCCTAGACGGTTTTGCGATACTGATTCCGAAAATGGCACTTACATTCTTCTACCATTTTTGGTTTTCAAGATATCTTGAAAAACTTGAGTAAAACCCATAAATTTGAAAAAAACCGAATTCTTTATTTTTGAGACTCAAAATTCATTTATAGTAAGTTAGATGGAACTTAAATATACTCACGGTATAGAAAACCAAGCATTGTTTGTGTTTTTTGCGATTTGACCGTACCTTGGCTTTTGTTTTTCTTCGAAAGTTCTCGGAATTTTTATTAGTTTTTTTTCGATTACTTTCGTGTAATTGTGTTGTGCTGTTCTGGCTATGTAACAAGAAGTTAACCCTCTGGTTCCCTCACTCTTCCAAACATGGCATTTTTGAATACTTTTGCATTTCTTTGCATTTTTCCACTGTTCAATTTTGTTTATTCTGAAGGAATCAATTTCATCAACAGCCAAATTTTTAATTGAATAGCTGTTGTCAATTTTTGCACTTGAGTTAGAAACTCACAAGCAGTCTGGATAGCAGCCGTGTGGTCATTTCACAGACTATGATGTGTCGCGAAATTACATGAAGCAATCGAAAAAGAAACTAATAAAAATCCCGAGAACTTTCGAAGAAAAACAAGAGCCAAGGTACGGTCAAATCGCAAAAAACACAAACAATGCTTGGTTTTCTATACCGTGAGTATATTTAAGTTCCATCTAACTTACTATAAATGAATTTTGAGCCTCAAAAATAAAGAATTCGGTTTTTTTCAAATTTATGGGTTTTACTCAAGTTTTTCAAGATATCTTGAAAACCAAAAATGGTAGAAGAATGTAAGTGCCATTTTCGGAATCAGTATCGCAAAACCGTCTAGGAAAGTAAAAACTGAACTGTGTAATTATTTTTATTCATTTTGTATAGAAGAACTCAATATTAACGTTAAAAATTGCAAATTTTACACTTATAACAAAAAAAGCAAGAAAACCGCCATTAATGGAATAAAGAGGACGTGCTTTACTATCACTGTGCAAATTTTCGAGAAAAAAAAAGATGGTGTTTTTGAGAAAATTAGCATTTTTATTCAAAATATAAAAATCAATTTGAAGGAAAGTAAGGGTTAAAGAAATTTTTTTTTCAAATATTATGTAAACAAATTTTATTATGCACCAAATAAATTTTGATTCATGCAAATCAGTTGAGAAATAAAGAAATGCGGTTGAAAAAACCGATTACACTTCATGAATTTTTCAAAATTAAATTTTCGGCAAAATTCCTGCAAAACGCCATAAAATCCCCAATTTTGGTCCAAGCCAAAAAAAAAAGAAAAATACGTGTTCCCTTATTTTGATTGTAGAAAAATATTTTGCTGGTTTGAAGTTGATACGCAAACCTAAGTGCACACTCACCGGATGAATTGAAATGGAATCAGTCTATACTATTGTTCTCTTATAAAATAACCGCCGTTTTATTACTAAAAGTATAGAATTTCGAAAAGAGCTCAAGAACTTTAGCAGCTGTTTTCCCAGACATGGTCAAGAAAACCATTTTACTCCGTTTATACGAAACGTTTTAGACAAAGTAAAATTCGGAACATTTTTTAAAAAACAAAAATTGGCGCACAAGTAGCCGAAATACGTAGCTTACCCCGGAAATACACCGCAGGTTAAGTCCACTTCATGGATTTGGCTGTAAGGTGGATATGCTAAAAAATAATGTAAATCGGCACTGTTTTCTTGATAAGTTTATATAAAGTTCTAGAATTGATGACATTAAGTTGAAAAAAAAAATTATATCATTATCAGAGACATTGATACGTTTTAAAGCAACAATGTACCCGCAAGTAATTGATTAGTTATGAGAATTTCTACTATCTAAATTTCTTCCGTAAGATTTGTAACTAAATTAAATAAAAAAATGAATTTTCAAAGTAAATTTTCCATATAAATAGCCAAGGTAGAGTATCATTATCAATCAGTTTTTATTTTTTGTTTCGATTTGCCAATGATGAAGTTTCTAGTAAGCCTTTTACTTATTGGCTTCCTTGGTAAGCAGAACTTTGCCGAAGTTGATGCACTCGAGCATGGGACTCCTGATATCGTGCTCAGACAGAAGGTAATTCCAGCAACTAGACCAGTGAACCATTTGAAGTATTTTTGTGCTGACCTCAAATTAAAAAATTGGTGTAATAGATATGCCACCGAATTAAAAGAAATTTAACGGTGATTCCAAAAAAAAAAAAATATAAAAGGGTATGTTAATAGAACGATTTTCATACTAAATAACCGAAAAGTCAATATATAGGAAAACAAATTTAAAATACAGCCTTACAAAGCTCATACAATTAGCTAAAAGTTTCCTTGAAGAAACTGTAATGGAAGTTGCGTGTATCATCAAATTCAAAAAGAAAATAACTTTTTAAACAAAACGCGGCAATAATGTGAATTGTCTGAACTTTTGTTAAAAACTTAAAAAATTGTGCACTGTTTTGATGGAAAATTTATTTGGTATTTATGTAAATGATGTAACCGAACCAGAACAGTACCTACTATTCCCCGAATAGAAGGGAGGTAACGCTATGGACCTAATCGGTCTATGTGATGTTCTTGCGTTACGCAATTACTGCCCCCTTACTATTTGGTTTAAACAATGGGAAGAAAAGAAAGGAAAAGTATTAGGGAAAAATTTTTGTCCTACATAGAAATAAATCATTTTCATTTTATTTAATGCTTTATAAAGAAATTCAATATTGGCCATTTATAACTGATATTTTGCTTTAGCTCAATTTAGCGAAATATTATGCAGAACGAGATCCAAAGGATAAGGAATTGGCCCAAAAGGAAAAGGACGAATCTGAAGAATCGAAGCAGACAGCAAACGAAAAATTTTTGAGAGAAATCTTAGATAAAGAACTGAGACAGTTTCAATGGAAAATAGCATCTGCAAAAAGTGATTATCGTACAGGTGACATGCGTTATATGTTAGAAAAATTAGAATCGATCCTCGAAGATGCACAATCGAAGGACAAAACACTTCAAGCTAAGATATGCAGCAAAGAAAAATTCGACTAAATCAAGATACTGATTCGTAATTGCAAAACTTGTTGCCTAAATTGCTAGTAGCGAATTTATAAACTAGACTGATGCAAAAAAAAACTTTTTTGGAAATTCCATGATAACCTACGGTTAAATAACTGAAAGAGAGTTTCGTTTTTTTTCCAATATTTTTAAATGTCATTTTGAGGTCGCTCAACATCGAATTATGCAAGTACACAGGTTGATGTGGTTTTTATTTTATAACGATCTCGAAAATTCTCGGAATAAGTTGTGGCGATATATCAATTTTTTTTTGTCAGAAATCAGGGTATTTAATATATAAAAAAAAGTATCTGAAAAAAAAAAAAAATCAACCACATCCTATTGTTTTTTTAGCTAAAATTTAGCTATTTTCAAAATTTCACCGCACAGTAAAACTTTCTTGCAAGTTTTTATGATGATCAACAAGTTTAACCCAGATTTATAGTTTAACTGTGGGGTGATATTTCGAAAATACGTGTGTTGTGGTTATTTCAGCTGAAAAACGATATGTGTTTGATTTTAGGTTCCATTCGTTATTTTTTTAGGGACCTCAATTCCTGACGAAAAATTTGATATATCGTACTACTCATTCCATAAATTTTCGAGATCGTATAAAAATAAAAACTGCGCGAATTTGATACTTTGCATAAAACGACGTTGCGTGACCTCTAAGTGACATTCAAAAGAATTCAAAAAAGTCTCAGCTCACTGTTTTGACCCTATTTTTATGGTTTTTGAGCGTTATTGTTGAAATTCCATTTTTTTCCATCGGTCGATAATAAACATATTATATAATGGGGGCCATTGTGAATCAATATTCCCGGGGAATTGTTCTCAGGCTGCAATGAAGAATGCACGACAGTCTGAGTAAAATTCCCTGGGAATAGTGATTCACGATAACCCCCAATATATTTATTATAATTTGCTTACATAAATATACATGAAATAATATATTATATAATAATTATAATTATATATTTAACATCGCATAAAATATATGCATACAAGTAAATGAATATTGTGCAAAACATATTTGAATAAAAAGTATACTTAATACTGTTGAAATGAAAATGTTATTGATTTTTTTTTTTGTAAAATTTTACGTAGCGTAAGCTGCATGCCATGAGCATTTCATCTATGTCTTATCAGTGACTTTGAGCCTTACTAACGTTGTTTAGGCGACATATTCACTGACAAGATATTGTCATACATATGTCCCTTAACACATGAAAATGTCATCCACAAGGCATCGTGTCCTCTACTTATGGCAATGTCATCTGCAAGGCATCATGTCTTCCACACAGCAAATAGTTTAGGTGTAAAATTCAAACCTAATTAGAATGAATACAAATCCACACCAAATTTGGTATAAAATCTATGCAACAACCTGGTATACAAACCGTTTATACTTGTTCCTATAAAATGTATTATTTAATAATTTATTTATTAATACAATTCAATTTACACTATTTTGAATTAATTTAAATAGTGTCACCATACAAAAATCTTTTATACTATTTTTGTATAAATTTTATATAGAATTTCATATGAAAGTAATTTAAATCATTTTATATAAAATTCATATTGTGCTATATAAACCAATTCTACATAATAAGTATTTCGGAATTAAAACTGATGTTGATACTAACGCAGTATAAATTTCATAATAAAAAAATATCTTAAAATAATTACATGTGTTTAGTCATTTTAAGAGAAACAAATTTCATAAATTACATAAAAAATTTTCAATTACATATGTATTTCCTTGAAGCATAAATATACACTTTGTTATTTTTCTCTAACATCGTTTTGCAATTAGAAAATTGTTTAAGTTCATGATATATTGTGAGGAGAGTGATTATTTTTTTTACACTCTATCTATAAAAGACTAATTTTTATTTGTCTTAAAAATTTTGTATAGTCACATTTTGTAATTTGATCATGCACAGCTTTGGGACAAACCTTTGTCATGAGCGTAGCAACTTCTGTCTTTACTTTATCCACCCACTCTTCTAACACATTATACTATTTGCACTTAAGTATTTGGAATTCGGAGTTAAATCAATTTCATACGGTATTTCAAAAAAATTTTTCTGTGCAAGTGCTTCTGCCATCGTGTTTCAAAACTCTCGATCTCATTTGCTCATTATTCGTTGAATAATTAACTGTGCAAATTGAAAAAGCCTAACGTACGCTATAAGTAAAGCAAGTAGTGAATTTTTTTTTAATCGAAAACTGTACATATACTTTTTTCTTTAAAAAGTCGGAAAATATTACTAATTTCAAATATAATTTGAGAAATAATTCGATTCAACATAAAACTTGTGGTAAGAATCTGTTTATAAGAGTTTTTTTTTACATATATATATATGTTTAGTGACATAACCTTTTCTTAAGGTACAGCGAAGCACCCTGTCTGCCAAGTTGCGGCAGGTGCCGCAATTCTATAAAGACCTCCAAGTTCAATCAACTTTGGTATCCAGTAACTTCTTCGATTTCTTCCAATTTCGGAAACATTGTCCAGTATCGACCAGCACATTTTTTGTCATCAAGTGGACTCAAGGCCACCACCACCATTTTATTTGAAGGTGAAAATGTCACTTTGAAGTCAGTAGAGGGCATCTTCTAAAGGGCGATCAAGGCGATAAAAGAAATCAAACACCATTTTTTTTTTAAAAAAAGAAAAAGATTTAACTTAATTTAGCAGAAAACTAAATTAAATCTAGTTTCAAAACCATAGTTTTAATGATCTTAAACATAACTTAAAATTTAATCTCAAATTGAAGTTACTTAAAATTTTTCTTTGGAAACCAAATAAGTCACTTATAATAATGCTTTAATAGTTAGCAAATGAGCCTTAAAATTTAAAAATAATTATAATTAAGCTTTAACTTGAAATTCATATATTCAATTTCATTGAGTAATTTTTTTCAAGTTTAAAAAAATAATTTAATCTATAAGCTTAGGCTAACGCTATGCTTAACTTAACCTTTCCAAAAGTGCACTTGTTCGATTTGGTTCCTTCGCTTTAAGTTTAGTTTTATTCCCACATATCTTAAATTTTGAATAAGTAAAATGAGAATCTAATTTTGAAGTTCAAAAAAATCAAATTTAAAATTCATATTAAACTTAATACTAGTTTAAGAGCCTTTCTTATTCATAAATCTTAATAGTAGTATAAAGATAACTATGAATTAAAATTAATTTTAAATTGAAAAGTTAAACCGAAAAGTTTTAATGCAAAAGGTTTGACTCAAAACAATAATGCGATAGCACCCTCGTATCTGGAAAAGCCCAGATACTCTTTTTAGTTATAGTTAAAATTCACATTTAGAAAAAAAAAAATAATCGACAGAGATTCAGCACCAACAACAACGACTCATGGAGGCCTTCATCAATCGACTTTGTGCGGAATATTAAAAGGTATGTTGTTTTTGTAAAAAAAAAAAAGAGTGGCTTAATAATTCAAAATGAAACAAAACATAAAAACTAACAAAAGAGCAAAAGAAGCAAAAGTTTAGAGAATAGAGCTTAAAATTAAAAACTTAACGAAACAAACAAATCATTTCATCGAAAAAGAGAGTTCGTTCATAATGACTTACATAAATGTATATGCATAAATATGCAGCGAGGTTTTTTTTTGCAATGAGAATATAAACCTAAATAAGATTCTCTGATTCACTTTTGGTTCTTTTCCATTTTGTTCTCGTGAGTCGCAAATTGTTATGTGGTCAACGACCTTATCTAAGATCGGTTTTGATTTTTGCTTTAATTCTAAGTACAGTAGAACCTTTATACTTACTACTATTCGGATTTCAGATAATTTTATTTGTTAAATCATTTGATAAATTTAAAATGTGTTTACATAACATGTATATTATATACTATTGCTATTTGTGAACTATACCATTGATCGTATAATAATATTGATAAGATAATGTCAAAATAATAATATGTCAAAACGTGAATTTTTAAGAAATTTATTAAAATCATGAATTGTTTTTAAAATGAAACTTTAAATTTCCTGATTTACTACTTTGAGGCAATGTAAGGCATAGTAGGGACAAATAGAGACGTCACAAGAGGGTTGTTGGAAAATGAATTTTCCTCCAACAACAGGTTGGGCGGGTAAAGAAGAGGATAGACAATTTCCATCTTGGTTCTATCTTCTATAGTTAATACCGACGGATGTTTTCACCCACTAAGATGTGTAATATAATTTCATAGTTTCAGTTTTCGTATTTAGTTTCAAAAGTTTATTTCATTTTGGTCTTTGGTCATGGTTTCCTATCCTTATCCATCTTCCTTTCTTAGTTTCCTAGTTATCTATCTGCACCAACATTTTAGTTGTGTAACCCTCTTCAAGGATAAGAGCATCCCCACGCCCATTTTCCCTGAGCTAAGGCCGAAGCATAGCTAGGTGTGCAGAGCCCGCTCTGATGTCTTGAAGCTTAACCAAACTACACCTTGGTTAAGAATACTTTGAGGTTTCTTTTAATGAATTTTCTTCATTGGGATTTTTCAAAGTTAACAGAATTTAGGTTCACGTTACAATATAAATTTTGGTAATAAAAACAATTTCTAACGAATTATGGAGTTTATAGGTTCCATAATAATTGGAAACTTTTAAAATTGTACTACAAGAATGTTATATGCATAACACAGGCCCACAAAAAAAAAGTACCTTGCGCGAAAAATCAGACCACCTGAACCTTATGTTTTCGGGGTCGCTGAATCCGAATATGGTGTCGGAATAGCGAAATTGGTTCGCGTTTTTTCAGAAATCAATAAGTATACTGAGAAATTTGAGATTTTTTTCAGCATTATTTCTGATTTGTGAAAAAACTCGAACCAACTCCGCTATTCTGACACCATATTCAGACTCAGCGACCCCGAAAACATAAAGTACCGGTGATCTGATCTTTTGCGCAGGTTATTTTTTTTTGGTCTGTGCACAGGATTAAAAAAAAAAAAATTCCCTGCGCGAACGATCAGACCTCCTGAACTTTATGTTTTCGGGGTCGCTGAGTCCGAATATGGTGTCAGAATAGCGGAGTTGGTTCGAGTTTTTTCAGAAACCACGAAAAATCTCTAATTTTCAGCATTATTGTTGATATCTGTAAAAACGCGAACCAACTTCGCTATTCTGGCACCATATTCGGATTCAGCAATTCCGAAAACATAAAGTTCAGGTGGTCTGATCTTTCGCGCATGGTACTTTTTTTTTTTGTGGGCCTGTGTAATAGTTCTAAGTATTCTAAAGTTTTCTTGAATATGTTTTCAACCTGTTCTGGTAAACCAATGATTTTATTCTTGAATCTAATATACGATATTGGTAACCCTTATCGTATATATTATGTTGTATGACTTCCATTGTTTCACTTCCAATATTCTGCACTTTTCAGATCCGTGGCGTCACTTTTTGGTTACATATTTTTTCCTAGGACTGGAATCTTAATAAAACACTAGGTTTCAAAAAGTTTTTTTTTCGCAAATATCCTGCTATCGCTTACAGTTTGGTCGGGGGTCCAAATTACATTGTTTCCAATTGTATTTATATATGCAAAGTTGAAACGCTAAATACCTTTGAGTTCCGAATCGCTTTTGTTTTTGGCAAAGGAGATGCTAGTGATGGTAACCGGTGGCTAGCAACTTCGCTAGTTCGGTACTAGCTCCGTGAACTCAAGGGGAAACTTCTTTTATACAATAAACGCTTAATACTAAAAGTATTGAATATCGCAAAGAGCTCTTCTCGAATACTGCAGCAGCTCTTTTCCCAGACACGTGTTCATTCAAGAAAGCCAAGATAAAATTCAAGACATTTTTCAAATTAATTCAGGGGGACAAGTCACCGAAATACGAAGCTAACCCCGGAAATACACGACAAATGATCACCGTAGCTTGAGTACACTTTAAAGATGGATAGGCTAAAAAAGCCAAAATGGCTACGAACGGAAGCAAAATTTACAAATAGTACAGTTGAAATGTAAATGACTATTATTTATATTTATAAAAAAAAAATTGAGCTCCGTTTTCTCGATGAGTTTATATAAAATTGTGGAATTGATGACATTAAGTTGAAAAAAATTATATCATTATCAGATACATTGATACGTTTTAAAGCAAAAATTTTTCTTGTTGCAATTTTTATTTAATTGGGCATATCGATAAGGTACCCGTAAGTAATTGATTAGTTATGAGAATTTCTGCTATCGAAATTTCTTCCGTAAGATTTGTAACTAAATGAAAAAAAAAAAAGCTAATCGTTTAACCTTTTTTTTTTTGCATATAAATATCCAAGATATTTAGAGTGTCATTATCAGTCAGTTTTTATTTCTTGTTTCGATTTAACAATAATGAAGTTTCTAGTAAGTCTTCTAATTATTGGCATCCTCGGTAAGCTGAGAAGTGCCAAAGTTATACCACGTCCAGCTCCGCCACCATTTGTTGATCAACTCAGCGACAGGACTCAGGAAAGTGTGCTCAGACAAAAGGTAATACCAGCAACTACACCAACGAACCATTTGAAGTATTTTTTTACTGACCTTAAATTAAAAAATTGGTGTAATAGATATAAGTACCACCGAATTAAAGTAAATTTAACGTTGATTCCAAAAAAAATTATAAAAGGGTATTAGCATCTTTTTCATACTAAAATGACCGCCCAAGTAAAAAAATAAAAATCAAAAATATCAACTATAAAGGTCTATAAAGCAAATACAGCCCTAGAAAGCTCATACAATTAACTAAAAGCTTCCTTGGAGAAACTGTAATGGGAGTTGCATGTATCTTCAAAAGAAAATAACTTTTTAAATAAAATGCAGCAAAAGTTATGTGAATTGTCTGCACTTTTGTTAAAAATTACAAAAATTATGCACTGTTTTCATGGAAAATTTATTTGGTATTTATGTAAATGATGTAACCGTACCAAAATTCACTCAGACACTAAAAACTATAAGTGCAAGCTCTGAGCAAAAACTAGACGAACTCGGACAATAAGGCGTGGCATACACCATGCAAGAAAAGTTTATGTTGTTCTGTATGAAACCAAATTTCGCCCAGATGGTATAGTTATTGCAAGATCTGAGCAACGACAAAGTGAATTCGGTCAAGAGGGCGAAGCAAAAATTTTCAAAATAACTGCAGTGCGCAGGTATTTCATTTTTGGCCAAAGGTATCACCCTTACTAGTTTTCTTCGTACGTATGCTTTTCAAAAACTTGATTACAAACAAATTTAAATCTGAGGTACCGTTCACAATAAATTCTTAATTTTTTTTTAATTGAAAGGTTTTGTTTTATGCAAACAACTATTTTCCCCAAAAATCTTTAATTAACCTAAACATCAAAACTAACAAATATCGCCTCAAAAACTGGAACCTTAAATATAGATGAAAATCGTGATGCCAGAACAGTACTATTCATCGAACAGACGGGAGTTTATTGGTAACGCTATGGACCTAGTCGGTCTATGTGAGGGTCTTGCGTTACACAATTACTGCCCCCTTTACTATTTGACTTAAACAAAGGGAATAAAAGAAGGAAAAAATATTAGGGAAAAATTTTTGTCCTACATAGAAATAAATCATTTTCATTTTATTTAATGCTTTTTAAAAAAATTCAATATTTACCATACATAACTGATATTTTGCTTTAGCCCAATTTAGCAAAATATTATGCAGAACGAGATACAAGCAATCCAAAGGATAAGGAATTGGCCCAAAAGGAAAAGGACGAATCTGAAGGGTCGGAGGAGACAGCAGACGTAAAATACCTGAAGGGAATCTTAGATAATGAACTGAAAAAGTTTCAATTGAAAGTAGCAGCTGCGAAAAGTGATTATCGTTCAGGTGACATGCGTGTTGTGTTAGAAAGATTAGAAACGAACCTCGAAGAAGCACAATCGAAGGACAAATCACTTCAAGCTAAGATATGCAGCAAAGAAAAATTCGACTTAATCAAGATACTGATTCGTAATTGCAAAACTTGTTGCCTGTATTGCTAGTAGCGAATTTATAAACTAGACTGATGCAAAAAAAAACTTTTTTGGAAATTCCATGATTACCTACGGTTAAAAATCTGAAAGTGAGCTGAGTTTTTTCCAATATTTTTGAATGTCATTTAGAGGTCGCTCAACATCGAATTATGCAAGAACACGGGTTGATGTGGTGTTTATTTTATAACGATCTCGAAAATTCTCGGAATAAGTTGTGACGATATATCAAATTTTTTTTTGGCAGAAATCAGGGTATACTTATATAAAAAAAAGTAACTGGAAAAAAAATCAACCACATCATATTTTTTGTAGCTAAAATGCCCCTTAAAGAATGTATTTCCGAAATTTCACATTTTATGATGATCAACAAGTTTAACCCAGATTTATAGTTTTACTGTGGGGTGAAATTTCGAAAACACGTTTTTTGTGGTTATTTAAGTTGACAAACAATATGTGTTTGATTTTAGGTTCCATTTATTATTTTCTTATGGACCTCAATTCATGACGAAAAATTTGCTATATCGTACAATTCGTTCCAAAAATTTTTGAGATCGCATTAAAATAAAAACTGCACGAATACGAGATACAACGACGTTGAGCGACCTATAAGTGACATTCAAAAGAATTCAAAAAAGCCTCAGCTCTCTGTTCTGACCCTATGCTTGTGGATTTGAGCGCTATTGCATCGGTCGCTAATAAACATATTATATAATGGGGGTTATCGTGAATCAATATTCCCGGGGAATTTTTCTCAGGCTGCAATGAAGAATGCACGGCAGTCTGAGTAAAATTCATTTGCATTCTTCATTGCAGCCTGAGAAAAATTCCACGGGAATATTGATGCACGATAACCCCCAATATATTTATAATAATTTGTATAAATAATATAGTGTAATAATTATATTTATATATTTACCATCGCATCAAATATATGCATATGTGAATGAATATTGTGCAAAACATATTTAAATAAAAAGTAAACTTAATACTGTTGAAATGAAAATATAATTGATTTTTTTTTATTTATTTTTTAAAGTATATTCCCGCAGCGTAAGCCAACTTTCATGAACATTTCATCGATGAGTTATCAGTGACTTTGAATCTCACTAACGTTGTTAAGGTGACCGACATATTGTAGACATAGTCACTGGCAAGACATTGTCATACATATGTGGGTTCTTTTACTATTTTATTCAAGTTTAATTATTTAAATGAACTTATTACTAAAAATTTAAAAATTTACATTGAATATTTAATTAACAAACAAAATTGACTTCTTAAGTGAAGCAACGCAACTTGATAACTCGACGATTTCTATATTCTGTTTCTTATTCTTTTCCAATCGACGAAGGCTGCCAGATATGCATTACTTTTAATGTTGCCGTTCTGTTAAATACAGGAATCCCACACATATGTCCCTAAACACATGAAAATGTTATCGACAAGGCATCATGTCCTCTGCATAACTACATCATCCAATTAGTTTAGGTGTAAAATTCAAACCAAATTAGAATGAATGCAAATTCACATCAAATTTGGTATAAAATCTATGCAACAACTTAGTATACAAAGCGTTTATACTTTTTCCTATTAAATTTATACAAATAATGTATTAATACAATTTGCACTTTTTTGCATTAAATTTAATAGTATCACCATACAAAAATCTTTTATGCCATTTTTTGTATAAATTTAATATAGAATTTTATATGAAAGTAATTTAAACCGTTTTATATAAAATTCATATTGTGCTATATAAATCAATTTACATACTTTTCGAATAAATATTTCGGAATCAAAAATTAATATTACGCAGTATAAATTCCACAAAAAAAGAATATCTTAAAATAATTACATGTGTCTATCAATTTTAAGCCAAGGGGGACGCACTCAATACTTTCATAGGCCCAGAACCCTTCTGCGGTGTAAACAGCAGTTTTAAAAATAACTTAATACGAGAATGGGAAAAGAAAAGCCTCTCCGATCAGTGGAGAGCCCAAGAGGGTATGCGACAGGCGAAGAGGCTGATCGCTCAATGACGTTTTAAAGGTAGAAGCTGTTTTAAATCTTAGTAGAAAAGATGTAAAAACGTTCAGTGAAATAATGACAGGTCACTGTTAACTCATTTATCACCTAAAAAAGATATGTTTGGTAGGTGATGATTCCTCTAGACTCTGCTTGGAGGACTCGGAAACAGCGGAGCTTGTACTATAAACTCGCCCTGCTGCGGTGAGACGCTGATTAAGATGCCTGGGTGCCGAGATTTATAATCCAAATGACATAGCTAAAATTAGTCCCACAGCAGTGACACGATTTATTGATAGTCCAGAGCTGTTCTGATAGGGAAAGAGGCTGCACAAAAGATCTTTCAGGTCGCAGTGCAATCCAGAGCCTTTGAATAATAATAATTAATTTTAAGAGAAACATAAATGTACATCTTGTTATTTTTCTCTAACATCGTTTTGTAATGAGAAAATTGTTTAAGTTCATGATACATAAATTTTGGTAATAGAAACAATTTCATATGTTCTTAACCTGTTCTGGTACAACCAATGATTTTATTCTTCAATCTAATTTATCATATTGGTAACCCTCATCGTATATATTGTGTTGTGTGAATTTCATCGTTTCACTTAAAGCTATTTGCCAATATTCTGTACTTTTCTGATCCGTGGCATTACTTTTTGGTTGCATATTTTTTCATAGGACTAGAATCTTAATAAAACAAACTGGCTTCGCTTACAGTTTGGTCTGGGGTCCAAATTATATTGTTTCCAACTTATATGTATATATGCGAAGGTGAAATGCAAAATACCTTGATGATACTAAGTTGATGTTCTGCGAAACACTCTGAGGTGGTTGGCCAATGATGGTGCCGATGACAATATTGGTGGTGATGGCGATGATCGGTGCAAGTGGCATACTTGCATCAAAAATTGACGTTGGAAGGCAAACAAAAAAAAAAAAAAAAAACACTATTTTCCTTTCTTTTTAACTTTAACACTTTTTAGACCACTCAGTCTTTTTATTTTAATCATAATGAGTACTTATGCTTTATTTTCTAGCTCTACGTTCCTTTCAAGTTTTTTATTTTTAACAATTTTCACTCCGAATTGCTGCGCAAAATGATTTTTCTACAAATGCTAAATTTTGTGTGTATTCGATGACGGGGCGTTTTTGACGTTTTGCCAAAAGCTTTTATACAATTTTGGTATAAAATTTATAGTTCATAACAATTTTAGTTTAAAAGTTTAACGTTTTTGGACTAGAAAAATTGCATTGAATATATAAAAAAATTGGAATACTAAAGTTTATAAAAACAAATAAACTTTTTGCTGTGCAGATGGTATCAACGACAGCTTGGTCACATGTATGGCATAGTCATGGAAGACTTATATTGAAACGTACCAGAATGTCATCATCGCCATAGCATTGTCGTTGGTGACTCACAATGATTCTTTCATGACGGGCGATGTATCGAAAAAGCCAGCCATAAGTTAAAACTTTAGAATTATGTGCATTTGTAGTAAAATGATTTTTCCAAACATGTAGCCCAATCGAACTTTTAGATACTCAGATGTTTGAAAATTCATAGCTCCTCGGATTTCGTTCCGATTTTAATGAACTTTTTAAGGTTAGTGCAGAGAGATATGAGTCTTTGAAAAAAAAAAAAAAAAAAATTACACTAAAGAAAACAAAAAAATTTATTTAAAGTGGAATAAAAGCTTTTTTTCTCTTTTAAAGCGAATTTGGGGCATGGTGCAACCTTTTTATTTTTTTTAAATATTTTTATTTATAAGTAAATGTTACCATAATTATTTAACAAACTTTAAAATTGTGATATCTTTTACGGTTATTAAATTATGCATTTTCGAAGTTGTTTATACCCCTACCATGGTTTACAACATAGTTCAGTGTTGTGTTGTACTTTTATAATTCGTACTTTCGATAACAACACAACACGTCATACGATCAGCTGTTGTTGTGTATGCAATGGCAAAATGGATAAAACTTTGTAAGTAGACCATAGTACCAAATAAAATTGATGTTGTGTTGTTTTAAATAGTACACAACCTGCATATGTTGTAAACCATGGTAGGGGTATTAATGTTGTGGGTTCGTGAGTCGTTAGTGCACGTGTGCTGCCATATAGGGTTGCCACCGTCCGGAAGGTATTTTTTTTTTCGGTGGCACCTAGTAAAATTTTTTGAGAATATTTTTGGAGAATATTTTAACCCATTTCAACCAATTTTTTGGAAAAAGAGACCAGAAAGACCCTTAAAAACACGATATAATTCCTAGAAATTATCACCATAGTTAAAGTGCTCTTCATGGGTTTGGCTCTTAAGATGGATATGCTGATAAGAAGCCTGTCTGTCTGTCTGTCTTCATGATTTTTAGTTCCATAATCATCCATTCGCCTTATTTAATTGTTTATTGAATGCAGGCTTTAATTTAATTAGTTACTTTGATACGTTTCAATGCAAAAACTTTTCTTGATGCTATTTTAATTTTATTAGGCATATCGATAAGGTACGTATACTACGGGTACCACGGTACGAGTAATTGATTAGTTACAAAAATAAGCGCTATCGCATTTTCTTCCGTAAGACTTGCAACTAAATCAATTCGTTCAATCTTTTGTTTTTTTTTTTTTGCATATAAATAACCAAGATTATTAGTGTCATTATCAATCAGTTTTTATTAATTGTTTCGATTAAATACAATAATAATGAAATTTCTAGTAAGCCTTCTTATTATTGGCTTCCTCGGTAAGCTGTCCGAAAGTGCTGAAGTTATATCACTTCCAGCTCCGCCGCTCGGCGATGGGACTCAGGTAAGCGTGCTCAGATAGAAAGTAATTCTACCATCTGCACCATAACCATTTGAACCACAGAGTGTTTATAGGCTCAGAACCAACTGAGCTTGTGTTCCTTGCACCTGGTGGCGACTTTTAATATTTCCATGACTATAGAGTAGCTAATTCGGGAAAACTTTCTCAAACTTTTCGTCTCCTTAAGGAGATCCAGCAAACAGTATAATGAGGAGAAGAGGTCAAAGGGATTACGATTTTCTTCATTGTTTGGCTTTTATAAAGATTTCTTTTTATTATAAAATATTAAAAGCCAAAAGGTCAACTATGCCATGGCTGATCTTGTATGATGATAAAGAGAGTGACAAGTCACATGCAACAATAGTGGCTGTAGAGAAAATTGAAATTATTTAGTCCTTCAAAAAGGTAACTTTTTTCTACAAAAGAAGCGCTATGAATCAATTCTTAGTAAATTAATACATTTTAAGAAATTTATTCGACTTTTTTGAATGCAAATTAAAAAACTGTTTAGCTTGGCTATAGGTCGTGGTTAGTAAACTAAGAAAAATCAAACTTGTTTCATATCGCATTTTTGTCTAGATTTATTTGCTGAAATAATATGTCGGCAG
Source organism: Calliopum simillimum (assembly GCA_951812925.1). Taxonomy (NCBI): domain Eukaryota; kingdom Metazoa; phylum Arthropoda; class Insecta; order Diptera; family Lauxaniidae; genus Calliopum; species Calliopum simillimum. The sequence continues at coordinate 125,045,479 of OX638369.1, read as the reverse complement.
TTTTGACGAACTTTATTATTAATAAGAGTTATTCATTGGCTCTAGGTCAACTCTTTTGTTTACTAAAAATTAGAAAGTTACTCTAAGAAATGTTTAGGCATACATTTTTTCAAATAAATCAATTTCCATGAATTAAGTTAAAACCCTTTTTCAGTGTAGTTATTAAATGTTTTTCTAAATAAATCCAATATTAACCATAGATAACACAAAATTTGTTTTAGCTTCAAGAAGCGCAATATCATTCAGATGGAAATTCAAATGATCTGAGGAATACAAAGGATTCAGATGTGAAATTTGAAACACTGCCAGAAAAACGTTTGGTCTACAATGGCCCTAATGATTATGAAGATATCGCAACAACAATTAAAAATTTAAATATAAGAATAACCAGCGCAATTTTCAAAGTAAGGGTTGGAGTGACTAAATATGAAAAATCTGCTCCCCAACGCGAAATTTTACTAAATACGCTACGAGATCTTGAGGATGCAAAAGGGACGATGAAGACAATTACTGAAAAGGAAAGCGCTTTGGAAACATATGACTTTATCAAATCACTAATTAGGCCGGATATTTGTCCAGAATGTTAGTAACATAATTATATACTTGGGTTCATATCCGTACGGAAATATATACATATAAAATATTTTGAATAAATGAGTTTAGATTAGTTAATAAAAATCTGCATCAAATAAAAATTTCCAAAAAAGCTGCGTGCTTAAAGGAATGTGGTTTTTTTTTCATTTTAAGCGATTATTGTTGAATATGAATTTAATTGTTGCAAAATTCATCGGATTCAAACTGAAAATGGAAAGTTGTTCATGTAAATATTGAATATATGAAAGAATAAAAACAACAAAATACATTTTTTTTTATTCTTTCAAGTTTGTTTTTTCATTTGTTGTGTTGCTTTGCCTTATAGCGATGTTGCCAAATTTCAAACAGCACAAAAATTTGACAACATCGCAAATTTGCCTTGGAAGAATTTTTCAAAACTTATACAAAATGCTATACAATTTATGTGAATCTCAGCTTAGTTTTCGGTACACATATTTTGCATACTCATGTCCATCTCGCGTTCACTCTATAAGAAAATTTGTTAAAAATTATAGATAAAGTTAAGAAGTATCCGATAAATTGATAAAAAAAATTAGCAAGTCCATTGCCAATTAATACATCCTGAACAGGAAAAAGTACTTTTGATAAAAAAATCATTGATTCATCATAATTAACAGCCTGATTTTGTGATTTCTTGATAAAATTTTTGTTAAGAAATTGCTTTTTATAGGGACACTTTACTTTGAACAATTGAATTAATAATTTTTTTTCATTTAGTTACAACACAAATTTTAAAATTTTACGGATGAAATTGCGATATCAGAAATTCGTAGAACTAAGCAATTACTTACGAGTACCTGATCGATATGCCCAATAAAATTAAAACTGCACCATGAATGGTTGCTCCGATGAAACACCAAAATGTGCTATCAAAGCATTTAATTCAATTAAGGCCTGCATTCAATAAACACATAAATGAGGCGAATGGATGGATATGGAACTTATAAGTATGTAGCGTGATAAAAAGTTTTAAGCAAACTGCTTGTGAAACTTGCAAAGCAATCTTACTCCTTAATAAAATTCAATTACAAGGTGCGACAAAAGTAATGTGTGAAGGCCCAAAATTTGCCCTTAAGGAATTTTTGGGTCACAAGACCACGGCCCAGCTAAACCATCCAGCAACAGCATAACATCACCAATACCCCCATAGCCACATCCATCACATAACACATCATTTCACCAACAATAGTACACACATTCTACACACTAACAACAACTCTCAACACACAACAGTCACTAGCAATACCCAACAGAAAATTTCGATGCGCATCCCCAAGATGCAATAGCGATGCGCGTCCTTCTCGCATCTAAAGAGTTGATTTGTATGCGCATATTTTCTGCGCTACAGATAGCGAGAGCGAAGTGCATCCAAAGAGCATTTATGAATGCGAGAGCGATGCGCATCCAAAGAGCATTTCTGGTAGCGAGAACGAAGCACTTTCGGTCACGTATTTACGCACAAAACAAAATAAGTCAATAAGTCAATAAGGCAGCTTCGTAAGAGCGCAAGGATGGAGTAGTGGTCTAGCGACTGGCACTGCGATTGAGAGTTGTAGCAACCGTGAGGTCCTCGGTTCAACTCCGGCCCAGACCTTAACACAAAAGTTTTTCAATTTGTAATTTTTCAATTATAATTAATTTAATAAAATTAAAATAATTATAATTACATTAAAAAAAATAATAGTCTGATGAGTCTTTGTGGCGAAAGACGTAAAATTTCTATTAAAAATTAATTTTTTAAACATTTTAATTATCATCCAAATAGTATCCAAAGAGCATTTCTGAATGCGAGAGCGTACGCTTCCAAAGAGCATTTCTGGTAGCGAGAGCGATGCGCATCCAAACTACATATTTGGATGCGAGAACGATGCGTATCCATAGAGCATTTCTGGTAGCGAGAACGAAGCGCTTCCTTCCAATGACATGCCAATGTTAGTTTCAGCGCTTTTGGAAACGAGAGAGATGCGCTTCGCTGCTGCCTTAGAGCGCTTCAGAAGCGCTTTTGATGCGCTCCATTCCCCATTGTGTAGAATCCACACCACACACTAACTACAACACTCAAACATACAGCATCTACCAACAATAACATGCACGTAACCCACATTCAACACAGCCACACAACCACATAACGGATTATAAAAACCCAGTCAACCCGGTTTTCCTATGGAAAAAAGTGCACATAGCAACAGCGTACAAACACGTGGTTGACAACAGCATGGCCAGAGCAATAACTTGCGAAGTGGTATTTAAGATAGCAAGCATAGGTAGTAGAATTGTTGGACCAAGCTTCACGGGAATTCGTGGCTCTAAAAGGTCTAATTTGAGCCTGTGGAGACCATGTCAAACGAAGAAGTTTTCGTTTTCTTTTTTAGGTTTTTAGAAGAAGGAGAAGAAAATCCAAGATTCGGAAAAGTCTTTGAGTAAATTACACCATCGTATTCGATGAAGACATATTTTATGCAGGCAGGTTCTCAATTCCGACTTTGATCTTAAGGTGCTCTGCATTTCTAAAAACAAAATGGAATCAGAATTTTATTGAAATAAATAAAATTCGATTTACTGAAACGTAATTCCGATGTGGCGTTCAATATCGAAACGCAGAGCATCTTAAGATGATTCGATGCCGATTAAAATCGGAATTGAGAACTTGCCTGATAATTGTGAATCTATGATTCACTCAATCTAAAATTGGTAACTGATTTACATCTTATGTTTTAATTTTTTCTTGTCTTACCATTTTAAAGCATAAAATACAGTCTGTTTAATAAGAGCGTGGTCATTGTTGTGAGAAAATGAAAATACCCATTGCGAAAATTCTTTTTAATATTGATTTATTTGATCGAAAACTTCAATGCAAATACATTAATAGCAGGTCCAATCACCCCCAGCATCAATTATAGCTTGACATCTTCGCGACATACTTTGAACAAGATTTTGCGCATACTCTTCTGAAAACGACCTCCAAATTTTGTGAATGCGTCGAACCAGCTGTTTCAAGTTGCAGGGTCGGTTTTTCTGAAGCTTCATCTTCATTTGCGCCCAAACGTTTTCAATTGGATTGGCATCGGGCGACTGAGACGGCCAATCCAAAGTCACGACACCATTTTGTCTTTGGCCCATTCAAGACGTTTTTGGACATGTTTTTCACTGAGCATCGGTTTTTGCAAAGTACTTCGGTATTTCACACTATTTGCAATCAAATGATTACGAATAGTTCCGTGGGAGATATTCAAACCTTTTTGGGACAATTTCGAAGCACCTTCACGCAAAGTTAATGTTGGATTTTTTGAAAATAGAGCACAGATCAGTTTTTCCTGTTTTTCCGTCACTACACCGACAGACCCGCGATTTGGAAAGTCATCGACATTTTTTTCTTCTTTGAAGCGATTCACCCACTTACTCACAAACTGTTTCGACTTTTGCATATACTTCGCAGCCGCCGCTTGGGTCATTTTGGGACCTTTGGGGTGCAAACACAAAAAAACGGCTTCAAAGCGCGACGCGTACGCGGTACTCATTTTGGAAAAATGCTGAGAACGCATTGAAAAGAGTGGTCAGCTGATTCACTTTCACGAAGCATGAAGGACAATACTGCCCTCTGTGTGAGAAAAAAAAATTACAGCATTATACTTTACCGATCGCGAGTAATCGTGACCACGCTCTTATTTAACAGACTGTAACCTTTACCTGCAATTACGTGCCATATTCTCTTCGGAATCGTCTTGCTGCGTTTCTCGTTTTCTTGTCCCATTCAGATGCTTAATGCTGACTGTCCTTTTCTAAGTACCTGCATAAACCTTAATTTCCTGTAACTACCGCTATAAATGATTTAATTTCTATTTTATTGCACTTAAGAAGCAATTTACTGAACTTTATTTTAATAGTGCTATAAATACTTAGTTTTAGTCGTTTGATAACACTGTTCGACACAAAAAAAACACATGCGAAAATTCAAAAAATTCTTAAAGTAGACGTTAAAAAAATACCCGTGTCTCGTGGTATTTCCCCAGCACGTCTCATTTTTTTAAAATCTATTTTTGAAGTTTTTTATTCACTGCACATGAAAAAAAACACTAATACCGCATTCTTGTGTTAAATCGATGAATTTAACTGTACGATCCTTACATTTGAGGTGTATCATGTGTTGAGCAAACTTATGCAGGATATTGCGGGGAATATTTTTGTATAAAATTTTAAAATGACACCTAAAACAGGGGAATATTGAGTCAGTATGAACTACAGAAATATTTGCTATACAATTTCACTACTATGATAGTTGCTGAACATTAAAAAAGCAAAATTTTATCCCGAAAGCAAGAAAATCGTTAAAATCAGTAAGCAGTTCTAACAATAAATATTTTCCAAATTTCACCCCGCTGTAAAACTCTAAAACTATATTTTGGACAAAACTCGTTCTCACAAGATCATAATGAAATCATACAGGGATCATTTTCCAAGGATACATTAGCCTATTATGTACTGTTTTTATGGGTTTTTTTGACCCTTTCTTCTAAAACTGAGCTACAATGGGTTAAAAAGTTTTGCAAAAATGTCCTACATAAAATTTCACTTAGAGTTACCAAAGACGAAAAATTCTTAAAACTTAAGGTAAGCGCGTCAGGGATGTAATTAATATGCAATGTGAAAAGCCCTAATTGATTTCAACGATTTTTTTGGTTTCGGCCTCAAATTTCGACCTTTACGTGCATAAAAACTAGTGGTGAAATTTTATAGCAAATATTTCTGTAGTACATACTGACTTAATATTTCCCTGTTTTGGGTGTCATTTTTGTACCTTTTTAAGAAAAGGGCAAAAATTACCCACATGTGGGGGCTGAACAGGGTTAAAATTTTATACAAAAATATTCCCCGTAATATCCTGCATAAGTTTGCTGAACACATAATACACCTTAAATGTAAGGATCATATAGTTAAATTCACCGATTTAACGCAAGAATGGGGTATTTTTGTTTTTTCATGTACTGTGGATAAAAAAACTTAAAAATCGATTAAAAACAAATGTGACGTGCTGGGACGTGCACGAGACACGAGACATTTTTTGGATTTTCTAATGTGTTTTAAAAAAAGTTCAAAATTGTCGAACAGTGTAATGAGTCGATCTTTCCCATCTGCTCATCATCTCCAGTGCCGTTTCGTCTGAAATTTTCTTGAAATAATACGACATATGTCGTTTGACGCTGTCGTCAATATAAGTACTCTGTGAGCATCAATGAGCCTTTCCTAGCTACTTCATCTGTCCTTTCATTTCCTGGGATGTTTTTATGACCTGGTACCCACCATAGTTCTAAATTGTATATTACAATGTGTAAGTAATTCTTTAGTAAATAAGTACAAACAAATCAATTACATTTTCATTAGTGCAGTATTAAATAGCAATTTATTCAAATATCTGATAATATTGTGCATATACATTTGTATTTGTGCTGGGTTTCAATATATGTACATTTGTTTTATTCAAATGAAATATTGTGCTAAAGTGCAACAATGATAATATGGTTAACAATTGAAGAATGTATGGAAACAGCCCTATAGGACGGACAAAGTCAATTGCCTCAGTAGCCAAATCTTTGGTCTAGTGTATAGGTCTGATGAGTTGCGATGCGTGGAGAGGCCCGGGTTCAAATTCTCCACTCAATGATTTTCAATTCCAATTTTTAAATTTCTATTAATTTGTACACAATTTGTCGGAAGAGTGGTCGGAGCAGAAAATCAAACATATGTCGAAAATAATCGAGGCATAAAATAAAAAAATGTTAATAAAAAAAATTTCATCCACACTGAGTTTCGAACCGTGAACACATTGCTGAGAAATATGTGTGTAAAACTTGAATTTCAAATTCAATTTGTTGAAATTTGTAAGTAAAATAAAGAAAAAATTTGTCTTTTTCTGGTCCGAATGTAATGCATATGGAGACAATTGGTTACGCCCAATGACAAACAATGTAATACGTTATATAGAACTTTATATAGGATGGGATCAGAATTTGCATTAGACAGTTTCTCTCATGGAGTAATTTGCAAACAAGTTTTGGAATAGTCCGTGGTCCTGCACAGAGTAGATATTTGAATTTCTTTTTTTTGTTTTTTTGTATCTGTATGTATGTACCGAATTCATTTGTCGTAAGAGTAATCAACTAGTCATTCTAAAAAATTATGTTTACAAATCATTTCGGAATAATTCGACTTTTTCTAAAGCACATCGTTTTTTTTCAATTGTGTTGTCGTTACTTTCTGCAATTTGGAGTAACCTTTCTAAATGACTTAAATAGCCAACTATGAAATAATTTTTTTTTTTCGTTTGTGCGCCAAATGCTTTATATTTATTTATTCGCAGTTGTTGATTCAATTTGTTTTTTTCTTCGATTTCTTTAGCTTCACGTTGTTTTGTTTCTAAGATTTCCTTGGCTTCACGTTGTTTCCTTGCTAAGATTTCATTAGCTTCATGTAACTTGTCCAGTTGCATATTGAAATTCAAATACTCTAATCCTTGAATAAATTTCTTGATCTCATCATTATCTTTAGGCAATTTTTTTGTTAGAGTGTCTATGATTGCCTTTTTATAGTCCGAAACTACACCGCTCAATGTGTCCAGTGTCAAATCGTTAGTACCAAAAGATTTGTCGAATTCTTTTTTTGCCAAATTGTACTCCGATATTGCATCATTTTGGTATTTCGTTAACCTTTCGAACTCATCTTTATACAGGTTGTAAATAACCATTTGTTGTTCCGTTAGAAATGCGTCACTGCACTACAAAGAAATTAGAGATAATTTTGGCCACTATGGGGTTTATTTAAAAAAAAAATTAAGTATATAACCACACTGAGAAAGGGTTCTAAACAAATTCATGGAAATTAGTTATTTTCATTTGGGACAAAAATTCTTCTCTAATACTTCTCCTGAAATTGTATTTGTTTTACCTATTTTTTTTGTTTTTTTTTTTTATTCTACCGCAAAAAATATAATCAAACCACAATTTTTAGGTCTGCAGTCTTTAAAACTCTTCTTTTTTAAGAAAAGCGTAGTGCATAAATTATGTACGACACCTCTTATGTGACAATACTGTTTTTGCAATAACACCTTTTTGAAGAGACGATCGGTCTCAAGAAGTTTGCCCTAATTAGCTTAGTTACTAAGTCACTAAGCACAAGCAACGCAAGCTTAGTTGGTTCGAAATCAGAAACGCTAGGTGTTTCAAATGGTTTTGTAAATACCTTCTGTCTGTGCACGATATCTTGAGCTCCTTCCTCGAGTGCATCAACTTCGGCAAAGTTCTGCTTACCAACGCAGCCAATAAGTAAAAGGCTTACTAGAAACTTCATCATTGGCAAATCGAAACAAGCAATAAAAACTGATTGATAATGACACTCTATCTTGGCTATTTATATGGAAAATTTACTTTAAAAATCCATTTTTTTTTTTAATTAAGTCACAAATTTTACGGATGAAATTACAATAGCAGAAATTGTTAGAACTAATCAATTAGTTATGAGTGCTTAATCGATATGCCTAATAAAATGAAAATTGCAAAACGTGCCAAATCTGGCAACCGTTTTTTCCTATCACGTCTGAGATCTGAGTTATCCTTGTTTTAAAGTGCAGAAACGCTATTTTCAGACAAATGCCGTACGTCCAGGAAACAGTGTAGTTCAATTTTATCAGCGTCGTTGAAAAGCCCTGATAATCCTCTTCAAACTTAAATTTTTATCTGTTCCAATTGGACCATTACTTTTCGAGATATCAGCCATTGAAATAAAGATATTACAAATCCCTGTAAAGGACTGTATTAAATTCGTAAAGCTTAACTTCAACTTCAATATCTCGCAAAGTAATGATACAATTAGAAAAGTTAAATTTATGGTTTAAAGGGTAAGATCTGGGCTATTCAATGTCAATGACAAAAATCAACTAAACTACTCCCTGCATGTGAGCCATATGTCTGAAAATATAATTTTCTGCACTTTAATTCAAGAATAACTTGGATCTCAGACGTGATAGAAAAAAACCCAGAATTAGTCAAAAAAGTTATCGAGATCAAATGCAGTTTTTTTGTGTTGCACAGTGTAATTAAACTGAAAAACGTTTTATGTAAACTAGAATCGTCCAATGGTCAAAATTTTAAAACAAATGTATCAAATAATTTTGGTACTTTTTGTAGTTTTAGTACTTTTTTTGCTATTTGGTACAAAATAGAAAAGCTCGTTTATCATCATTGGTACAATGACAAATGTAAAACAAAAAGAAAATTAAAAACATGAAGACAGTCAGCTTTTTGTCTTTCTCTTTGTATCCTCTTTTCAGCTCTGTGTGACCGCATATTTTGTCGTTGTTAATATTGAAAAATTTGTATTTAATTCTGGCAGGCTTAAGGGCAACATATAAAAATAATTTTAACTTTGTGCACATCTACACATAAATACCTTTCTAGTGGTGTATAATTCAAAATAGTACTCCATTTCTAACATAGTAAAAAAAAGGAGGACAAATTTTTGTCTTGCGTATAAATATATAGATATATGTATGTATGTGCCTATGTTTCAGTCGCCTCTTAAGCCTGAGAAAGGGTCTTAACCAAATTCATGGAAATTTTTAACTTGTTAAATTTTATTTTTATACCCTACACCCAGGGTATATTCACTTTACTCTTCCGTTTGTAACGCATAGAAGGAAACGTTGTAGATATAGAAAAGTATATATATTCTTGATCAGCGTTATTTCCAGAGTCGATATAGCCATGTCTGAGTAAGAAATCTGTCAACGGACACGCCTATCACCCATACAATAAATATATTCAAAATGCAACTTTAGGAGCATTTTCGACGACAATGCAACCAAAATACACATAAATACTACAAATTGTAGGCACAAGCTCTGAGCCCAAACTGGGCAAATTTGGAAAAGAGGGCGTGGGGTGCTATGTAAGAAGAAGTTTTAAAAAGCTATACTGAAAGCGGTTTTTGAGATAATCGAACTAAATAGAAATCAGACAAGAGGGCAAGGCACTTCCCATACAAGCAAAAGCTTTAGAACGCTGTTCTGAAAGTCTTGATAACTGTTTTACATCTTATGATTTAATTTTCATTTTGGCGTACCATTTTGAAGCATAACATAACTTTTATTTACAATTATGGGCCATTCGGTATCGGAGTTTAATCAAACTTAAAATGTTCTGCTTTTCCAATAAAAGGGAGGAGAAGCAGCGTACTGGTGAAGAACTTTAAAAGGGAGTCGCGACCAAAAGCTATTGGGAGCTTCTAATCTGGATGTTGCAAGCGATGTTTGGATGATTTAATATTCATGTAACAATAAAATATTTAGTGACACAAGTCGAACTCGCTGTGCTTTTTTTGATAATTTTTCATGAAATTATAGGGGTTATCGTGAATAACGGCAGCTTGAGAGGCAATATTTATTCCCTATGATATTCTACGTGTCTTGTACCAGTACATTAAATCCAAATTTTTAACTTCTTCTCCAACTCATTCGATAGATTCAGCTGCATATGTGTAAGTAGTTCTTTAATAAATAAGTACAAACAAACCAATTACATTTTCATTAGTGCAGTACTTAATATACAATTAATTCAAATATCTTATAATATAAATTAATAAACATTATATTGTGCTAAAGTGTATTGATATTATGGATAATATATATATATATACATCAATTATAATATTCGGAACATATATGTGACCTGGTCTATGAAAACGGGGCTTACGTGTGAAAAAAAAAATGTTCGTGAAAACAGCTGTAAAACAACTTAAGGGTCAATTTATGCGAATTGGCAAAAAATTGTTAAATTTTTTTTTTTTGACACTTTAGTTCCCTTTTCATATACCAAGTCACATATAATGAATACGAAAAAATAATTATGCACAACTATTAAACATAGCTAAGCTTTAAATTAAAATCGATTTAAAATAAAGTCCTTCACCGAAATCATTTGTCGTAGGAGTAATCAACTAGCCATTCTAAGAAATCATGGTCTTGGTCTCATGACACTTACGAATAAGTGTGCTTTTTCTAAAGTACTTCGTTTATGTTGAATTGCATGGTCGCTCACTCTTGCATTTTTGAGTTCCATTTCTAATTTCATAATTGTAAATAATGGATGATGTATAAATTTATGTTTGTCCGTAGATACATGTATTTGTTTAACGTGTAGTTTAGTATTCAAATCTTGTGCTTCAATGAATTCATCAGCTTCACGTATCTTTTCCAGTTGTTTATCAATGTCCAAAGCCTCTATTCCTTGAGTGTCTCTGATTGCCGTTTTATAGTCTGAAAGTACACCGTTCAATGTGTCCAGTGTCAAATCGTTAGTACCGAGAGGTTTGTCGAATTCCTTTTTTGCCAAATTATACTCCGACAAAGCATCATTTTTGTATTTCGTTAATCTTTTTCAAACTCATCTCTGTACAGGCTGTAACAATGCGTATTTGCTTCCGTTCCGTCCTCGAGTGCATCAACTTTGGCAACGTTCTGCTTACCGAGGAAGCCAATAAGTAGAAGGCTTACTAGAAATTGCATTTTTGTTAAATCGACACGAGAAATAAAAACTATCTTGGCTTTTTATAGGAAAACTTTACTTCGAACTATTGAATTTTTTTAATTTAGTTACAAATTTTCAAATTTTACGGATGAAATTGCGATATCGGAAATGGTTGAACTAATCAATTACTTAAAGATAAAAAAAAACCAACTGTTGTTTTAAAACACAGTCTCACAATGGTTTTCCATTCCGGTATTTTATAACCAAATATGTATGATGGTGTGACCTCTTACTTACATAAGAATCTGAATTATTAATCACTATTTCGAAGCATTTTTCAAGCTGCATTAATAATACTTACAGTAAATGGTGTAATTGTTATTTTCCAATGACATCTGATGGGTATATATTTAATTACTAAAACGTTCTATTTAGCCAAACACCATATAACTGACTACATCGCCTTCCGCACTTGATATTGAGAAAGCTTTTGATCGCGCTTACCAAAATGGCACTCTTTTAAAACGTAATTGGGATCGGTTGCAATTTTTTTAAAAACCGAAAATTTTTAGTTGAAACAAATAATGACTTTGACTGAAACTCATTGGAATCGAATGTTAGAATACAAATCAATAAAAACCTTTATCAAAGCAATAACTGCCAGAACCTCTTTACGCTGTACATGGTCTTCAAAATGTGAGCGATCGAAAGAAAAAACAAATCGCATGGGATCGAATGCTATCAGAAAAGGTAACGATATCAACCTTCTACTCAGTAATCAACCATAATATTTAAAAGTTTAATAAAATACGATATAAATCAATATACGATATACTTAGATCAGTTGTATAAACATTTACTCTAACAAATGCTTATATTGGGACATATGCTACGAGTGGCACTACTTATATTTCGGGAACTGGCAAAACTAATGTCAATAACTAAAATTTGGCAACACCATTATAAAGTTTAAAATTTTTTAGCATAAACGTACTCACAAAGTTTTGATGTACAAGTGCTATTTGTTTTGTTTCCAGTGAGTTAAGCAAATCAATTTGGCCAAAAAATGGAAATTTCAAGAAAAGGTTTTTCTTTTATTATTTTTCACAACTTTCAAACAGTGCTGTCGTTTGCACTTCAATTGAAGTGTTTTGCTCCTTTTTTATCAAAAACACTTCGCCACTTCCCCTTTCATAAAATCACTGCACTTTTCCTTGAATACAAAATTAGCCTTAAAATTTGTCTATTCTTTTTAAGAGAGTTCAGAAACATACTTTCTTGTGTGCCCGAAGCCTGACCTGACTGAAAAGTAATTTTTTTTTTTCAATATCTCAAGCGAACAAAGCAAAATTTCGATATACTTCACAGGAAACTTTTTGTAGAGAATTAAATTTGCCATCGCAATAGTTTATAGACAAAAAAAAAAAAGAGAGAAAAAATTTCGAAATCTTGTGTTTATTACTCTTTACACTCCTTTGTCTATAACTGTTTTAGGGTCAGAGATAGGTAAAGATATATCAGAATATCATAAAAGTAGATACAATTTCCTTTAAAACGTTTCATTATAAAATTTTTAGGTGAAAAATTGGCCGAAAAATGGCTATTCGAACATTTAAATTTTTTTAAGTGGTCGGAAAAATTTTTTTTACAAAAAAAAGCGTCTTACGAGAAATGTGTATGATCCCTAAAATACTTAGAATCATTCAAATAATACGTTTGATTTTTGGGTACATTTTATAATTTTTAAAAAATTGATCAAAAAAAAAAGTTAAAAAAGTTCCAAAAAATTCTTAAAAAATTCACACGTATTTCTTTTTCGACCGCATAAACAAAATTTCCATGTTCGAGTGGCCGGCCATATTTCGGTAAATTTTTGACCTAAGAAATTTTTTATTTATTTTTTTCATATTTTTTTAAAATAAATTTTCAAATTTTGTTACATGTAGCATAAAAATGAATGAATTGAATAAATAAAATTGTGATTTTTGTGTTCACTTCGCTAATACTTCACTTTTTCAGAATTTTACTTCGCAACACTCCACTTTTTACAAAATTTCACTTCGCTCAATCTTTTCAAAACGACAGCACTGCTTTCGACGTGGATTATGTCAACAAGAATGTGTCAATGAACTCTGTTCTTTGTATGACAATAAAGCACCACCAAAAACCACAGTATATGGTCACCGACGAATTCCGTGAAGGTTATCGAAAATCGGTTGTTGTGCCACAAAACATCGATGCAGTGCATGAACTGATAATGAAAGATCGTCATGTGGCAGATTGTGAGATAGAGCCATCCTTGCACATTAGTTCCGTGAAGGTTATCGAAAATCGGTTGTTGTGCCACAAAACATCGATGCAGTGCATGAACTGATAATGAAAGATCGTCATGTGGCAGATTGTGAGATAGAGCCATCCTTGCACATTAGTTCCACTTTAATACATTCGATTTTGCATGAACACTTTGGTGTTTGGTGTAAGGAAATGAATTCGACCGTGATGCTTCAAAAGACGTGTATAAGATCGTGATAGGTAACGAATCATGGATATATGCGTATTTGCTAGAAACAAAACAGCAATCGACCGTGTGCGTATTGCAAGACGAGCTAAATCCAACAAAAGTTGTTCGTGGAAGAAGCACAGCGAAGCAAATGATCACCTGTTTCTTCGGCCGAATGGGTCATGTGGCCACTGTTCTACTTGAGCAACGTAGGACGGTCAATTCTGAGTGGTACGCGACTATTTGTTTGCCGGAAGTCTTCGAAGAAATTCGTAAAACCAACCTCCGAAGACGAATCATTCTCCATTATGACAATGCGAGCTCTCACAAATCTCGTGAAACAGGTGAACTTTTGAGCAGTCAAAACATCGAATTGATGACTCATCCTCCCTACAGTCCTGATTTGGCACCCAATGACTTCTGCTTGTTCACGAACATCAAAGATAAACTGCGTCTGCTTGCGAGCGCCGAAGAAGCAGCTGAAGCGTTCAAAAACCATGTTTTGGAGGTGTCTCCAGAGGAATGGGAAAACTGCTATGACAAATGGTTTGAACGAATGCAGAAGTGTATTGATCATCAAATGGAATATTTTGAAAAACAATAAAGCTATTTTCAATTAAAAATTTTTATTATCATTTTCTATTCCCGAAATATAAGTAGTGCCCTACGTACACCTAAAATTTTTTTATAAATTTCATTATTGAAAATAAATTTTTAGATATGAAATTCTTTATTAAACACAAAAATATAGCAAGAGTTCATTTTTATTGACTTTTGCTCTTTTAACATCTAGGAATTCAAATAACCTACATAAAAATTCATATTTAATAACGAAATCTTAAAAAAATAAATTGAAATAACACTGTGCTAAAAAATCATTTTGTACCTAAAGGCGAAAGAAAAATCGAAACTCAGCCATTTTTTAATGAATTTTCATTTATTCCATGTATATACTTATTTTGATAGAAAGTTGAGAGTTGAGAGAAAAAAAAAAAAAAAAAAAATCGGTTGAAAAATTACAGAGCTAGGCTGATATCTTTCATGATATCATTACTTTTTTTTGAATATGTCACATACTTAGTACATTAAATCTAAATTTTTAACTTCTTTTCGATTTATTCGAAAGATTCGACTGCAATGTGTAAGTAATTCTTTAGTAAATAAGAACAAACAAATCAATTACATTTTTATTAGTGCAGTATATTAGCAATTTATTCACATATCTTGTAATATTGTGCATTTACATTTGTATTTGAGCTGGGTTTCAATATATGTACATTTATTTTATTCAAATAAACATAATATAGTGCTGAAGTGCAATGGTATTATGGCTAATATAAGTTAGTAATGGTCAGTAGAAGTGCTAAATTATAATATTTTCGACATATATAATGTGAGTATATGGTACATATAGTATATGCAAAAAATATTATAACTATGCACAACTATTAAACATTGCCTAGTTTTAAATTTTAATCGATTAAGGGCAACTTCCTAAACGTCCGTTGCTTTGTGTTGAAACAGCATTTTCGTAAAAAAAATGTCGCATAATTTTAGGAATTTTTTGACTTAAGAGCAAAGTTTACAAAAAGCATCAACTTTGTTACTGATGCGCTGATTGTAGGGCTGTGCAATGAGCTGATCGAACCTGTTCGAGTTTTCGCCACACACAACGAACAAGATCGATCAGCTCAGCTCAACTCAGCTCAACTCAGTTCGTAAGTTCGTGAGTTTTGAGCTGATCGTTTGATCGATCAGCGAATTCATTGTGAGCTGATCGTTTGTTTGTTGAGCTCGTTAGTTATGAGTTTTCTCGTTTGTTTGGTTACGTTCAGCGTGTTCGATATGCGTTGAATATGATTGCAAGTTGCAATCAGCGTTGCAAAAAATGTGTAAGAATTGGGATAAGTTTAAGGTTTAATATTATACACGAATATTAAACAAATATTTTGCATAGTTGTTTTTTGTTTGAACTTCGG
The DNA here is from genome assembly GCA_951812925.1 of Calliopum simillimum. Taxonomy (NCBI): domain Eukaryota; kingdom Metazoa; phylum Arthropoda; class Insecta; order Diptera; family Lauxaniidae; genus Calliopum; species Calliopum simillimum. Next base: position 125,029,871 of record OX638369.1, on the reverse strand, counting down.
CTCTTCGCTGTACACAGCAGAAGCAACTTTCATTATTGCCACATGTTTTTTTTTTTTTGTTTTGTAAAATTTGCTTAAACCATACATTTCAAAAAAAAAAATTAAATTTTAGCCTTTAACCGCTTAGATAAACTTTAAAAAAATCCAACATATTTTTTTAGGGTTGCCACCTGTTTCTTTTAATAAAATCAAAATTTTCTGTCCATAAATTGCTTAAATCATAATTTTCTCTCTATGACATCTTGGGTTCAAAAACGACGAAACAAAAATTTAGGGTTGCCATATCAGGGTTGCCAGACGGTTTTTTGGAAAATTGCATTTCATTGTCAACTTTCTTTATTGAAAGTTATAGAATCGACCCAAAAACTCATAGTAAATTTTTTGGGGTTGCCACCTGGTTTTTTTAATAAAATCAAAATTTTCTTGGAATAAATTGCAAAAATCATCATTTGTTTTCTATAAATTGACATCTTGGGTCCAAAAATAACGAAAGAAAAATTTAAGGTTGCCATATTAAGGTTGCCTGACTTTTTTTCGCAAAATTGCATTTGGTTGTTAACTTTTTTTATTGTTTTTAGACCCAAGATGTCAATTTATAGAGAAAACAATTATGATTTTAGCAATTTATTGAAAAAAAATTTTGATTTTATTGAAAAAACGAGGTGGCAACTCCAAAAAAATTGGCGTTAGGATATAACGCCCAAAGAAATTAATGTGGATTTTTGGGTCGATTCTATATTTTTCAATAAAGAAAATTGAAAAAGAAATGCAATTTTCCAAAAAAACGTCTGGCAACCCTGATATGGCAACCCTAAATTTTTTTTTCGTCGTTTTTGGACCCAATATGTCAATTTATAGAGAGAAAATGATGATTTTAGCAATTTATTGAAAGAAAATTTTGATGTTATTAAAAAAACCAGGTGGCAGTCCCAAAAAATTTATTATGGGTTATTGGGTCGATTCCATAACTACCAACAAAGAAAGTTGACAAAGGAGTGCAATTTTCCAAAAAAATGTTTAACAACCCTGATATGGCAACCCTAAATTTTTGTTTCGTCGTTTTTGGACCCAATATGTCAATTTATAGAGAGAAAATGATGATTTTAGCAATTTATTGAAAGAAAATTTTGATGTTATTAAAAAAACCAGGTGGCAGCCCCAAAAAATTTACTATGGGTTTTTGGGTCGATTCCATAACTTTCAATAAAGAAAGTTGACAAAGAAATGCAATTTTCCAAAAAAACGTCTTTCAACCCTGATATGGCAACCCCAAATTTTTGTTTCGTCGGTTTTGGACCCAAGATGTCTATTTATAGAGAGAAAATGATGATTTTAGCAATTTATTGATAGAAAATTTTGATTTCATTACAAAAAACAGGTGGCAACCCTAAAAAATTAACTTTTTCATTCAAAATCATTTGTCAAAAAGTCTTAGTTTTATTTTCAATTTTATTAAGTTCACATTTCAAATTAAGGGCAAAAAAACAACAATGCAAAATATTTGTTTAATATTCGTGCATAATTTTAAACCTTAAGAATTATTTCTACGCAATTCTTACAACGCTGATTGCAATCATATATATCGCATAACGAACACGCTGAACATAACCAAACAAACGAGAAAACTCATAACTTACTAGCTCAACAAACAAACGATCAGCTCACAACGAATTCGATGATCGATCAAACGATCAGCTCAAAACTCACGAACTTACGCACTGAGTTGAGCTGAGTTGAGCTGAGCTAAACGAACTCAGTTCGGTACTGAAATTGTGTGAAAAGCTCATGAGTTTTGAGTTTGATCGAACTAGTTCGGCTCGTTGCACAGCCCTAGCTGATTGCTATGCATTGTCAACGATTTGTAGTTAGGCGTTATGAAATGCAAGAATGATGAATTAAAAAAATAAGCTCCTAAAATTATGCGACATTTTTTTTACGAAAATGCTGTTTCAACACAAAGCAACGGACGTTTAGGAAGTCGCCCTAAGTTAAGTTTAAATCTTTTACCGAATTCATTTGTCGTAAGAGTCATTCTAAAAAAGCATGTTTACATGTAATTTCGGAAAATTTCGAACTTTACTAAAGCGCATTGTTTTTTTTTGAATTGTGTTGTCGTTACTTTCTGCAATTTCGAGTAGATTTTGTAATTTTATTAAAATATGAAATAAGGGTTTATTTTTTGGTTTTCCTATTGCACCAACTACTTTAATTTTTTTTAATCGCAGATCTTTATTCAATTCGTTTTTTTTTTCGATTTCTTTAGCTTCACGTTGTTTTGCTTCTAAAATTTCATTAGCTTCTCGTTGTTTTGCTTCTAAGATTTCATTGGCTTCACGTTGTTTCCTTGCTAAGATTTCATTAGCTTCGTGTAACTTGTCCAGTTGCATATTGAAATTCAAATACTCTAATCCTTGAATAATTTTGTTGATCTCATCATTATCTTTAGGTAACTTTTTTGTTAGAGTGTCTATGATTGCCTTTTTATAGTCCGAAACTACACTGCTCAATGTGTCCAGCGTCAAATCGTTTGTACCAAGAGATTTGTCGAATTCTTCTTTTGCCAAATTATACTCCGACATTGCATCATTTTGGTATTTCGTTAACCTTTCGAACTCATCTTTATACAGGTTGTAAATAATCGTTTGTTGTTCCGTTATAAATGCGTCACTGAACTACAAAAAAATTAGACATAATTTTGGTCAATATAGGGTTTATTTAAAAAAACATTATGTATCACAGAAATTAGTTATTTTCATTTCGCACAGTAATGTTTCTCTAATACTTTTCCTCAAATTGTAATATATTTACATATATCTTCCCTTTCTTTAAGTTAATAGCATTTTTTTCGCCCTCTCTTTATGAATGTTGCATTGTTTCCGTTTGTTTCTAAACAGAATTCTGTCCTGTTAAACTAACCGTTAACTAACTATAAAAAACCCCAGCTGCATTCAAAAATCAAAAAATGTAGAATTTTTGACCCGAAAAATTCTAACAATCCAAACAATAAATTTAACCAAATCTCTTATACCTCTTCTGTGACATACTTTTTTTTTCTTTTTTTTGCAATAACTCTGTTTTAAAGAGACAATCGGTTTTAGAAAGTTTTCACTAATTAGCTACTCTATACTTACGGGAATATTGACACTAATAGTCCCACTAAGCGCAAAAAACGCATGCGCAATCTGAAACACATGGTGGTTCAAATGGTTTTGTAATTACCTTCTGTCTGTGCACGTTTTCCTGAGCCCCTTCCTCGAGTGCATCAACTTCAGCAAAGTTCTGCTTAGCGAAGAAGCCAATAAGTAGAAGGCTTACTAGAAATTTCATTTTTATTAAATTGAAACAAAAATAAAAAACTAATTGGCTATTTATATGGAAACTTTACTTTGAACGATTGATTCACTTATTTTTTTCATTTAGCTACAAATTTTAAAATTTTACGGATGAAGTTGCGATACCAGAAATTGTTAGAACTAATCAATTACTTACGAGGACCAGATTGATATACGCAATCAAAGTACCTAATAAAATTAATGCCTGCATTTAAATAACACATAAATGAAACGAATGTATGGATATGGATCTTAACCCTTTTATGCCCACTGATGCCTATAGGCAACATTGTATATTTGCGCTAAAAACTCCGTTGTTTTCTAATTTTTTCGCTAATTACGAATTTTGTTCAATAGTTTGATATATGTTGCTTGCTTAGTAATAGATTTGCCTCCATAAGCAATAATGTCCATGCGTGCGAAAAAAAATATACAAAAAGTGGATGTATATTTTATATAATTTAAAATCAATATATAAATAAACCTGGATCAAAAAGGACATAAAATAACTAAAAACATGTAAGAGGATCAGAAAAATAACATAATTGCACAAAAAAGGTCTTAGTTGTTCCTCAGTAATTTTCCAAAGTCTATGTTGCCTATAGGCAACATTGGGCACTTATGGATATGTTTCGAATATTTTTATATTTCGCATGAGGTATGCTTTCCATGGCTAAAAATCATAAAAATATGCAAGTATGATTGGGAAAACGTCTCTGATGGAGAGTGGGTCTGAAAAAAAGCAAAATATAGTAATTTTTCAGAATAATATTGAAAAAACCCCACAACAACCCATTGACAGAGGCAAAAATATTGAAGTGAATTTTCTGGAGAGGATTATCACGAAGACATGGAAAATGATATTGAACCAAAATCAACTTTGGAAATTTTAAAATTAGTTGGTGAGGAATTTTATATGACTTCTGTCTGTAAGTTGGAGAGGAACCATATGAATCATTTTGATTAGGAATATATTCAGGCATTGTCCTACATTCGGCCTCCAACATTTCCAAAAATTCAAATTTTAAAGTGTCTTTCGATAATGGTTTTACTTCTAATGATCGAATTATAAGATAAACGTTTCTGAGGAGCACTGCTGTGTACAGAATTTGATCTTGGGGGGAGGGGTTTTCACATAAAAAAACCATGAGGAACTATACTGAACACTAAATTTGTGCCGTTATATATGGGTAAAAATTCTTCCGGGGAAGTTAAACCTCCAAAACCTCCGTGTTCACAAGCCGACTTAAGAGTAGGAACAATTCGTAATGATTATCTAGGAAACTGTTTTCTAAGTCAAGAAAAAGAGTTATGAAGCTTAAAAGGACGAAGATCACACTATAAAGCTTTAGGGTAGTCCTCGTCCAGCTATTGATAGCTTCAATGAGCACATGGAAGTTGTTGATCTTTCCGATATGTTGCTGGAACTATATGCGCTTAGCCATCGTTCCAAGAAATAGTATCTGCGCATAGTATCTTGGTGCATAAATGTGTTGTATGTATTTTATCTCTAACTCATACTTGAGTATAAGGCCAATATGCAATGACTTTTATCTCTTTCCAAGACACTTCCGTTTGAGTTCCAAGTCCAAAGACTTTTTCCAGGTGACTTTTGATTTACCTTTCTAAGCTGCCTTGTGGATGCCACTCAAGTGCTGTAAATTTCGCTGTTTGATCTTCGGATCTCTTTTAGGTGTAATTCAGAGTTTAGGATGGTGTATAAAAGAGGCAGAAGTAGATAGCTATTCTACCAAAGAGATATAAAATATGATAAAACAGGAACTTTCAGATAGATATAGCTGATGAACTACTGCAACACTTACACACAAGAGAGCAAATTTGTCACCTGCTCCAAGCTTCTATTATAATTTTACACTATGGACCCTGAAAACCTATTGGGACTTCAGCACAGTATATATTGGAGAAAATGGGTATCAAATTGTAAAAAAATTTCTATTCAAATTCAATACAAAAACAGCATTGTTCATTAAGTTTACCAGCAATGCCCGATGTTGCCTATAGGCAACATCTTCCAGAGAACAAACTAGGATGTGCAGGACCTTGAAATTAATAATATTTGTTCTTTAGGTCTATATTTGCAACTGTATAGCCTCAACAAAATTTTAAGTCACCCCAAATTAATTCGGGCATGAAAGGGTTAAGATAATGCAGCGAGTTAAAAATTATTAAATTTTCTTAATGACTTTACATTACTTGCTCCTTAGACGATTTGTGCTGCCAAGTTTGCGCTAGCTTACGCAACTGTCCTCCGTCCGCTACGTAATCGGTGCCCGTCTGGCTCTGTTCCCACATTCATGCGATGAATATGCGCATTTTTGAATAACAACTATATTATAATTACACTTCAAATGGAATCTTATTGATAATGTGTTTAATTAATTTCATCCTAACGTCCATTTGTACGACCCCGATACAAAATTTTTTTGGGAAGCTACCCATTCCCCATTTAACTCCCAAAAAATATAAAAAGGACAATAGATTTCTGAAGCAATAATATGATTCACATTTTTTCTATTCTTTTAGAAATAAAGTAACCCATTAAACAAAAGTTCTTGATAATTAACTTATTGTAAGCTTACTTTAGTAAACGATTGGCTTGGCAGTCAGCTAGCAAAATGTTTGGAAATTCTTGAATTTATATTTAAATTTGCAAATGTTAAAACGGCGGAAGTCAAAAAGGGCAAAAATAATGTCATACACATTATGTGCCATAACAATAGGTTATTTGACCGTTATTATTTTTAAAGCTCAATGCTATCAATTCCAAACCATCAAGCAAACTTTCTGTGAAAATAGAATAAATAATTTTTAACAAAATGACAGCTTTTTAATATTATGACATTACATTTGCCTTTTATTGACTTCCGTCCTTTAAACATTTACCGATTCATTTCTTTTCCATTAACAAAAGAAATATGAGAACTATTTCACAAAATGTAGTTATTTTATAAGACTTGGGACTAGACTTTATAAGGCGAGACAAAAATTACTCATGAAATATATATCTCAAGTCTTCGTCAATGTAAGTAAGTAGTTGCAAATTTTGGGCAAATCCAAAGCCCACTGTTTAAGTAGTTCATTTCTATAAAAGCAGTTAATACAGTGAATATTTTTATAAAGTGAAATTAAGTCAAGAATATGTCGAGAATTAAATTATTTCTAGTTTTGATTGCATCACAATCCAGAGATCGAACTCTGAATAAGTAAAAGCGATAGTTCAAGAAAAAGGAAAAAATCCATGAATCAGAAAAGTTATATTAAATGACACATAACACATGTATATAATTTTGAACCTTAGATCATCTCAGTCATAAGTTACCAAAATTAGTCTTGATAACTGTTTTACATCTTATGATTTAATTTTCGTTTTGGCGTACCATTTTGAAGCATAACATAACTTTTACTTACAATTACGGGCCATTCGGTATCGGAGTTTAATCAAACTGTTCATGTTATGCTTTTCCAATAAATCAAATTGAAAGTGAAGTGCCCTTTTGTAGGCAGGAGAGGCAGCGTGCTTGTGAGGAACTTAAAAAAGAAGTCGCGACCAAAAGCTCGATGTTGCAAGCGATGTTTTGACGATTAAATATTTATACATAACAATGAAATATTTAGTTACATAAGTCGAACTTGCTGTGCTCATATTCATTTCAAATATAATGTAGGTATTCAGAGCAGAATTTTCTTGATATTTTTTTATGAAATTATGGGGCTTATCGTGATTAAGTATTCCCGGGCAATTTTCCTCAGACTGCAATAGAGAATGCACGGCAGCTTGAGAAAAATTCTCCGGCATTATTTATTCAAATATCTTATAATATTGTGCATATACATTTTTTTTTTGTGCTTGGTTTCAAAATACATTTCATTCAAAGAAATATTATGTTGCGCTAAAGTGCATTGACATTATGGTTAATATATATATATATATATGTAGAAGTGCTTAAATATAATATATTGTACAATGTATATATATAATGAATACGAAAAAATTATTATAATTATGCACACCTATTAGACATTACTAAGCTTTAAATTATAATCGATTTAAAATAAAGTCCTTCACCGAAATCATTTGTCGTAGGAGTAATCAACAAGCCATTCTAAGAAATCATGGTCTTGGTCTCATGACACTTACGAATAAGTCTGCTTTTTCTAAAGTACTTCGCTTATGTTGAATTGTATGGTCGCTTCCTCTTGCATTTTCGAGTTCCGTTTCTAATTTTTTCATAATTCTAAATATTGGATGATGTATAAATTCATGTTTGTCAGCGCCTACATGTATACTTTTTACGATTAGTTTAGAATCCAAATCTTTTGCTTCTAGGAATTCATCAGCTTCACGTAACTTTTCCAGTTGTTTATCGATGTCCAAAGATTCTATTCCTTCAATAATTTTGATGACCTCATTATCTTTAGGCAAGCGTTTAAGTTGAGTGTCCCTGATTGCCGTTTTATAGTCTGAAAGTACACCGTTCAATGTGTCCAGTGTCAAATCGTTAGTACCGAGAGGTTTGTCGAATTCTTTTTTTTGCCAAATAATACTCCGACATAGCATCATTTTTGTATTTTGTTAACTTTTCAAACTCATCTCTGTACAGGCTGTAACAATGCGTATTTGCTGCCGTTCCATCCTCGAGTGCATCGACTTCGACAAAGTTCTGCTTACCGAAGAAGCCAATAAGTAGAAGGCTTACTAGAAATTTCATTTTTGTTAAATCGACACGAAAAATAAAAACTGATTGATAAAGACACTTTAACTAGCTTGGCCTTTCATAGGAAAATTTTACTTTGAATTTTTTTCATTTAGTTACAAATTTAAAAATTTTATGGATGAAGTTGCGATACCAGAAGATGTTTGAACTAATCAATTACTTACGAGTAGCTGATTGATATGTCCAATAAAATTAAAATTGCACCAAGAAACGTTGTTGCCATGCAACTTCAAAATGTGCAATCAGAGTATCTAATAAAATTAAAGCCTGAATTTAATAAACACATAAATGAAACGAATGTATGGATATGGATCTTAAAATAATGGAGGGTATTAAGAATTATAAAATTTTTTTAATAAGCTTACTTTATGTGCTTTTTAGACGATTCCAGGCTTTTTATGCCGTATACACTTTTTCCGTAAGATGTCTGCTACTGAAAAAAAAAAAAAAATTGCACGGCACACTATAGGTACCTATTATTCAAATTTTTTGAAATAATATCCATTACCACAAATTTTTTTTTTTCTGAGTTTCAGAACATGTGGAGAGTGCCCATATATTTTTTATTTTTCTGTCAGAGGCGAAGAAGTTGCTTAAATTTTTATGTATTTGAAATAGGGATTTTCGATAATAAATGAAAAATTTTGGTCCAAATATAAAAATACAATTATATGTGCGTTTACCTTTTCTTTTAATCTTATTTTAAAGAAAAACCTTTTAATGAAGTTAAAGGTAATACAATTTTATTCACTAAGTTTATCATTATTGTAAAGTTTTAATTAATATTGATTTTATTAAAGTTTAAGCATTTTAATTTGAGTTGTACAATTCTTCTTCTCAAAACACATCTGTTCGTCTCAACAATCTGCACCAACTGCTCAACTTCAACTTTTCGTTCGTAAGTTTTAAAATCTTATGCTTCGTCATTTGTGCGTTGAATTTTGTATTTTCAATGCTATCGGCTTGTCATGTCAATCAGTGTTGTTCCCTGTTTTTCTGCTAATGTTGCCGGGTAATTTTAAGTTGTCTTCGTTCGTCTTGTCCCAATCCTACATAAACTCCTCGATTTATGTTGAACTTTTATTAAAACAGATATTTTTTTCCAAAATCTCTACGAAGTACTACAAAAAATAATTTTTCTTGAAAGCGTTTTTTACGTTTTAACACTTTAATTCTTAAGTGACTTAGTTGAGAAATTTTTGGCCACTTCTTATTTGCTCAAAAAGCCAATTTTTGATTTATGAAGCAATTTTCATATGAAAAAGAAAAACAGTTTTAAATTGTTAATTCTTATTTGCTCCATATATGTACATACAAAATTATCATTATAATTTTTTTATTGAAAATTTTCCCGCAAGTGTGTCGCCATTGGCCTCGCCTTACATCATTTTGAAAACTTTGAGAGTGTGTGAGTTACTACGCCCTCTTTTTCGAATCAACCAAATTTCGTTTTTTTCATTTGTTTCTTGAATTCAGGCTTTAATTTAATTACATACTTTGATACCACATTTTGGCGTTTCATAACAAATAACGTTTCTTGGTGAAATTTAAGTTTTATTATTCCTGTCGATCAGGTACTCGTAAGTAATTGATTAGTTCTACTATAACAATTTCTCATATCGCAATTTCATCTTTAAATAAACTAAAACTAAATGAAAAAAAAAAACCATTAATTTTCAAAGTGAAATTTCCCTATAAATTGCCAAGATAATTAGAGTGCCATTATCAATCAGTTTTTATTTAACAATGATGAAATATCTAGTTAGTCTTCTAATAATTGGCGTCCTCGGTAAGCAGAACATTGCAAAAGTTGATGCACTAGAGGATGGAACGACAGCAAATACGCATTGTTACAGCCTGTACAGAGATGAGTTTGAAAAGCTAGCGAAATACAAAAATGATGCTATGTCGCAGTACAATTTGGCAAAAAAAGAATTCGACAAACCTCTTGGTACTAACGATTTGACACTGGACACATTGAACGGTGTACTTTCAGACTATAAAACGGCAATCGTAAACACTCAACTAAAACACTTGCCGAGAGATAATGAGGTCAACAAAATTACTGAAGGAATAGAGGCTTTGGACAACGATAAACAACTGGAAAAGTTACGTGAAGCTGATGAATTCATAGAAGCAAAAGATTTGGATTCTAAACTAATCGTATAATATACAAAAGTATCTGCTGACAAATATCAATATGTACATCACGCATTATTTGGAATTATGAAAAAATTACAAATGGAACTCCAAAATGCAAGAGGGAGCGACCATACAATTCAACATAAACGATGTACTTTAGAAAAAGTAGACTTATTCGTAAGTGTCTTGAGACCATGATTTCTTAGAATGGCTAGTTGATTACTCTTACAACAAATGATTTCGGTAAAGGACTTTATTTTAAGTCGATTATAATTTAAAGCTTAGCAATGTTTAATAGTTGTGTACAATAATGTACTTGTACAAGACACATAGAAGGTTGCCGTGAATAAATATTGCCGGAGAATTTTTCTCAGGCTGCCGTGCATTCTATATTGCAGTCTGAGGAAAATTGTCCAGGGATAGTTATTCACTATAATATCATGAAAATTTAAAGAAAATTTTGTTCTGAATATAATAATTTAAAATGAATACGAGCACAGCGAGTTCGACTTATGTAACTGAATATTTGATTATCATATGTATGTATATTAAATACTTAATCAAATCATTGATTGCAACATCTGGGTTCCCAATAGGTTTGGGTGGCGTTCCCATTTTTAAGTTATTAACAAGCACGCTGCCTCTCCATCCTTCGGAAAGTCTGCTTCACTTTCAATTTGATGTATTGGAAAAGCAGAACATCTTAAGTGTGATTGAACTCCGATGCCGAAGAGAATATGGCACGTAATTGTAAGTAAAGGTTAATGCTTCAAATAGCAAAGGAAAAAGTTGTTGAAATATCGCGTCACAGGAATATTATATTTTTCGGTGTTCCATTAGTTTCTACCCACTTTTTAGACATAATTATCATAATTGACTTGTTTGAACCCGTAGAATATTTCAAAATTTCTAGAAATAAAATTCTTCATTAAACACAAAAATATAGCAGCAGACCGTTTTTTCTGTTCGTAAAAGTTTATTTTTATTGACTTCTGCTCTTTTAACATCTAGAAAATCAAATAACTTACATTAGTGCCGGCAAATTAGGTATTCATTTCTAATTTTGTTGAACATGCACCGATTTTGATCCGACAAGGCTCATTTTGTTCGTAATAAAATTTAGAACAAAACCAACATATTAGTTTTTTCCGGCCTTCCCCCAAAATTTCTTTAGTCCCCCGTGAACCCTCAAAATCGGATTAATTCAATAAAACTGTTCTAAAATGCTTAAAAATGGAAAGTCGTGCTATTCACGGGGTTATCTAGATTGCTGAATCCAAATATGATGTTGGAAAATGAAAAAACTCAAAACGGCGCCCGGAAAACTGCGTACATACCCATTTTAAGCACCAAAAATGGGAAAAAATCGTTACAGGGGGTTTTAGGCTAGAGAAGTCTTGATACATTGAATAAATTTATACGGTCGGTGTGGGATATTGTTTTTCATACTATAAAAAGTAAAGTTTACCAAAAATTTTTTTGTGTTTTTGATTTGTTTATTATTTAAGCAATAACTATAAAAAGTTAATACAACTCAAAATTAAAAATATTTGTAACATTTTGCAAACCATTTTTTCTAAACTAATTTGAGGTCGCTGAACACGAAAAATCCAATTATTTTTTTTTTTCTTGCCGCCATTCTCGAGTTATTCGTTAATTTATATTTTCGAGGTTATAGCTTCATATACATCAATATATTTCTATGACGCCAAGTTTGATCAATTTTATTTTTCCACCTTGACAAAGAGTGATTAATTGCGCTTCTAACAAGTATACCAATGATTATGCTTCGAACAAAAATGACTGAGTTATAGCAGAAAAAAGGTTGAAATTTTAAAAATTTTTGAAATTTTTCACATCAACTTCAAATGAAACATTTGGTTTTTGGCATATAATTTTTTATAATACTTGGTTTTTAGTAATTTTATTAAATGGCGCATATAATTGCAAACATTTGAAGCTTATTTAGAGCAAAATCGAATGAAATTTCCACAAGATATTAGGGTTTTAGTGCAATAGGGAAATTTCGATTTCTTTCAAAAATTAATATTTTTGATACAATCCACAATGTTCTTCTACAGAGAATGATTAGAAGTTACTTAAAACATCTTTAAAGTGTTCAATTAGTGTAGGGTGTCCTATCTGGAGGCTGAAAAATTGGATCTGTTGACTCAGCCCGAACATTTCGAAAATTCTCACATCTTCCTTATTGCACTAAAACCTTAATATCTTTTGAAAATTTCATTCGATTTTGCTCTAAATAAGCTTCAAATGTTTGCAATTATATGCGCCATTTAATAAAATTACTAAAAAATAAGTATTTAAAAAAATTATATGCCAAAAACCAAATGATTCACTTGAAGTTGATGTGAAAAATTTCAAAAATTTTTGAAATTTCAAACTTTTTTCTGCTATAACTCTGTCAATTTTGTTCGAAGCATAATCATTGGTATACTTGTTAGAAGCGCAATTAATCACTCTTTGTCAAGGTGGAAAAATAAAATTGATCAAACTTGGCGTCATAGAAATATATTGATGTATATGAAGCTATAACCTCGAAAATATAAATTAACGAATAACTCGGGAATGGCGGCAAGGAAAAAAAAATAATTGGATTTTTCGTGTTCAGCGACCTCAAATTAGTGTAGAAAAAATGGTTTGCAAAATGTTACAAATATTTTTAATTTTGTGTTGTATTAACTTTTTACAGTTATTGCTTAAATAATAAACAAATCAAAAACACAAAAAAGTTTTTGGTAAACTTTACTTTTTATAGTATGAAAAACAATATCCCATACCGACCGTATAAATTTATTTAATGTAACAAGACTTCTAGGCTAAAACCCCCTGTAACGATTTTTTGCCATTTTTGGTGCTTAAAATGGGTATGTACGCAGTTTTCCGGGAGCCATTTTGAGTTTTTTCATTTTCCAACATCATATTTGGATTCAGCAATCTAGATAACCCCATGAATAGCACGACTTTCCATTTTTAAGCATTTTAGAACAGTTTTATTGAGTTTATCCGATTTTGAGGGTTCACGGGGGACTAAAGAAATTTTGGGGAAAGGCCGGAAAAAACTAATGTGTTGGTTTTGTTCTAAATTTTATTACGAACAAAATGAGCCCTGTTGGATCAAAATCGGTGCATGTTCAACAAAATTAGAAATGAATACCTGTTTTTACCTAATTTGCCTGCACTACATACAGTTTCATATTTGAAAACGAAATCCTAAAAAAAAAATTAAAATAACACTTTACTACGAAATCGAAAAAATTTAACAAGTTCTGGGTTCTCACATAGCACATCGTATTTGGCACTCGAAAACATAATTATTTCCGTACTCGTTTTTTTTTCGTCACTTCCCAATGTGCACAAAAACGGATGAAGATCCGTTTCGAATCCGTTACGAGTTCATAAAGGTATAAAAAACGTAATCCGCGGTAACGGATCCATTTCGAACCCGTAACGTACATCAAAAACAAATTCAAAACGCTTTGTTAAGATAAAAACAAAAAAACATTTTGAAGCGCTTATTAGCGAATAAAAAAAAATTAAATTCCGCAGTGCGGGCCCGTTTCGAATCCGAAACTTATGTAAAAACGAATTCAAAACGGATTTGCTTTTAAATATGTTAATGCTGTATATTTACAGAAAAAAACCGTTTTGATGCGCCTATTAGCAATTAAAAAATAATAAAAAGAAAAAAAAGGAAGAAAATAAAGGGTAAAAATCCACCTCTTGTAGGATTCGAACCTGGGCAAATCCGTTTCGATTCCGTAAATATTTCAAATACGAACTCAAAACGGATTTAATTTATGATAAAAAAAATATTTTTGATTTGTTTTTTTTTTTCTTTTTATTTTATTGCGTATGATTTTTTGTAAACTTTTCAAACTCTGTTTGAAAAAATGTTTTTGATTACATAACATTTTTTATCAAAAGAAGGGAAGAAAAACAGCACAGAATACTTATAAAAAAACAACAGAAATTTGTTTAATATGCAAACTTTAAATCTCAACATCAAATAAGTCTACATCAGTTAAGTAAACATCATATCGGTCAATAGCCTAGTTGTCTAACGTCTCGTGTGTGAAAGAGTAATACCCCGGGATCCTGAGTTCGACTCCGGGCCGGGCTAGTAATTTTTTTTTTTTTTTGTTATTTTGTTTTTTTTAATTAAAAATAAGCGCTTCACCCTGTTTTCTGTTTTTTTTTTTTTATAAGCAGCATTAACATTATTAAAAGCGAATCCGTTTTGAATTCGTTTTTGATGTACGTTACAGGTTCGAAACGGATCTATAAAAGAAGAGAAAACGATTCGTTTTTTTTTTAGGAATCCTTCCCGCAAACGGATCAGTAACGGATACGTAACGGATTCCGTAACGGATAAAAAGAACGAAAATATGAACCCGTTACGGATCCGAAACGAGTCCGTTTGGCACACTGGGTTCAAAGATTTTTTTTTTGGGCCTGCTGAACGGTCGTTTTATACCTAGAGACGAAAGAAAAATCGAAGCTCAGCCATTTTTGGACAAATTTTCATTTATTTAATGTATATATTTTGATGGAAAGTTGAGAGTTGTAGCTCTTAAGAAAAAACATAAAATTTAAAAAATTAGTTAAAAATTACAGAGCTAGGCTGATATCTTACATGATATCATTACTTTATTGCATGTGTCACATACTTAGTACATTAAATCTAAATTTTTAACTTCTTGCCGATTCATTCGATGGATTCGACTGCAATGTGTAAGTAATTCTTTAGTAAATAAGAACAAACAAATCAATTACATTTTAATTAGTGCAGTACTAAATAGCAATTTATTCAAATATCTTATAATATTGTGCATTTACATTTGTATTTGTGCTGGGTTTCAATATATGCACATTTATTTTATTCAAATAAACATAATATAGTGCTGAAATGCAATGATAATATGGTTAATATAAATTAGTAATGGTCAGCAGAAGTGCTAAATTATAATATTTTCGACATATATAATGTGATATTATCTCATTTGCAGTTATATAGTATATAGTACATATATAATATGCAAAAATTATTATAATTATGCACAACTATTAAACATTGCCTGGTTTTAATTTTTAATCGATCAAGTTGAGCTTAAACCTTCTACCGAATTTATTTGTCGTAAGAGTAATCAACAACTAATCATTCTAAAAAAATTATGTTTACATGTAATTTCGGAATAATTCGAATTTATCTAAAGCGCATCGTTTTTTTTCAATTAAGTTGCTATGTTCTGCAGATTCGATTTGCTGTTTTAAACGCATTAAAATGCTCTTAATGCAATAATTTCTTGGTTTGATTGTTGCTCCATATGTTTTCATCCTTGCTCCTATTAGTTTATCATTCAATTTGATGATTTCTTCGTTTTCTTTAGCTTCACGTTGTTTTCTTTCTAAGATTTCTTTAGCATCATGTAACTTGTCCAGTTGCATATTGAAATTCAAATTCCCTAATCCTTGAATAATTTTGTTGATCTCATCATTATCTTTAGGTAACTTTTTTGTTAGAGTGTCTATGATTGCCTTTTTATAGTCCGAAACTACACTGCTCAATGTGTCCAGCGTCAAATCGTTTGTACCAAGAGATTTGTCGAATTCTTCTTTTGCCAAATTATACTCCGACATTGCATCATTTTGGTATTTCGTTAACCTTTCGAATTCATCTTTATACAGGTTGTAAATAATCGTTTGTTGTTCCGTTATAAATGCGTCACTGAACTACAAAAAGTTAGAGATAATTTTGGTCAATATAGGGTTTATTTAAAAAAAACATTAGGTATCACAGAAATTAGTTATTTTCATTTCGCACAGTAATGTTTCTCTAATACTTTTCCTCAAATTGTAATATATTTACATATATCTTCCCTTTCTATAAGCTAATAGCATTTTTTTCGCCCTCTCTTTATGAATGTTGCATTTTTTCCGTTTGTTTCTAAACAGAATTCTGTCCTGTTAAACTAACCGTGTTCATTTCTATAAAAAACCCCAGCTGCATTCAAAAATCAAAAAATGGAGAATTTTTGACCCGGAAAATTCTAACAATCCAAACAATAAATTTAACCAAATCTCTTATACCTCTTCTGTGACATACTTTTTTTTCCTTTTTTTTTGCAATAACTCCGTTTTAAAGAGACAATCGGATTTAGAAAGTTTTCACTAATTAGCTACTCTATATTTACGGGAATATTGACACTAATAGTCCCACTAAGCGCAAAGAACGCATGCGCAATCTGAAACACAAGGTGGTTCAAATGGTTTTGTAATTACCTTCTGTCTGTGCACGTTTTCCTGAGCCCCTTCCTCGAGTGCATCAACTTCAGCAAAGTTCTGCTTAGCGAAGAAGCCAATAAGTAGAAGGCTTACTAGAAATTTCATTTTTATTAAATCGAAACAAAAATAAAAAACTAATTGGCAATGACGCTCTTACTATCTTGGCTATTTATATGGAAACTTTTCTTTGAACGATTGATTCACTTATTTTTTTCATTTAGCTACAAATTTTAAAATTTTACGGATGAAGTTGCGATACCAGAAATTGGAGGAACTAATCAATTACTTACGAGGACCAGATTGATATACGCAATCAAAGTACCTAATAAAATTAATGCCTGCATTTAAATAACACATAAATGAAACGAATGTATGGATATGGATCTTAACCCTTTCATGCCCACTGTTGCCTATAGGCAACATTGTATATTTGCGCTAAAAACTCCGTTATTTTCTAATTTTTTCGCTAATTACGAATTTTGTTCAATAGTTTGATATATGTTGCTTGCTTAGTAATAGATTTGCCTCCATAAGCATTAATAGTTATCATTTGAATAATGTCCATACGTGCGAAAAAAAATATGCAAAAAGTGGATGTATATTTTATATAATTTAAAATCAATATATAAATAAACTTGGATCAAAAAGGACATGAAATAACTAAAAACATGTAAGAGAATCAGAAAAATAAAATAATTGCACAAAAAAGGTCTTAGTTGTTCCTCAGTAATTTTCCAAAGTCTATGTTGCCTATAGGCAACATTGGGCACTTATGGATATATTTCGAATATTTTTATATTTCGCATTAGGTATGCTTTCCATGGCTAAAAATCATAAAAATATGCGAGTTTGATTGGGAAAACTTCTCTGATGGAGAGTGGACCTGAAAAAAAGCAAAATATAGTAATTTTTCAGAATAATATTGAAAAAACTCCACAACAATCCATTGACAGAGGTGAAAATATTGAAGTGAATTTTCTGGAGAGGATTATCACGAAGACATGGAAAATGATATTGAACCAAAATAGAAAACGACATTTTTAATAAAATCAACTTTGGAAATTTTAAAATTAGTTGGTGAGGAATTTTGAAGCACCGCGATCGTATTTTTTCAACATTTCTTTGCACCAATCGACACGAGCCTTTTTTTGAGCGATTGTCAAATTGTGCGGGATCCAACGAGAAAAAACAATTTTTACCCGAGAATATTTATTCACGTTAACCCCTAAAATCTCATGAAAAAATATCAAGAAAATTTTGTTTTGAATATAATTTATTTAAAATGAATATGAGCACAGCGAGTTCGACTTATGTAACTAAATATTTGATTGTCATATGTATGTATATTAAATATTTAATTAAAACAGTGATTGCAATATCTGGACCAGAGGTTTCGAACAGGTTTTGGTTGCGAACCCATTTTTAAGTTATTAACAAGCACGCTGCCTCTCCATCCTTCGAAAAGTCTGCTTCACTTTCAATTGGATGTATTGGAAAAGTAGAATATCTTAATTATTTTAAGATTAAAATCGCTTTAGTTAAATATTCTTTATTTTATAAAAGGCTAAAACACGATTAAATTTATTAATTAAAACAATAATTTTAAATTTTAATGCTTTCGCGCGATTTTAATCTTAAAATAATTAAGATATTCTACTTTTCCAATACATCCAATTGAAAGTGAACCAGACTTTTCGAAGGATGGAGAGGCAGCGTGCTTGTTAATAACTTAAAAATGGGTTCGCAACCAAAACCTGTTCGAAACCTCTTAATAAACAGACGCCCTGAAGAAGAGGACAAATAATCCTCGAAACGTCGGCGCGAAAGCAGTAAAATTTAAAATTATTGTTTTAATTAATAAATTTAATCGTGTTTTAGACTTTTATAAAATATAGAATATCTTAAGTTTGATTGATTTCCGATGCCGGAGCGAATATGGCAGGTAATTGTAAGTAAAGGTTATTTTATGCTTCAAAGAAAAAAATTGATTTATAAGAAGTAAAACAGTTATTATTGAAAACCTATGATCGAGTGGATTATAGATTCTAAAAAATATATATAAATAATATCGTCGTGTCAATTGTAAACTATCCTATCTTTTTTTTTATCAGTTTTTGGGGAGCTAAAAAACAGCTTAGAACTCCATAACTACTGAAGTTTGGAAAAATGTTTTCCTCTAATTTATAGATCATCATTCTGTGTATTCAATAGAAGACAGATTTTCCTGCAAACTTTAATGGAAGTGGCGTTTCTGAGCTGTTTCTTAGCTCTCCTAAAAATTACAAAAAAAAAAAAAAAGATAGGATAGTTTACAATTAACACGACGATATGTCTTCATCGAATACGATATTGTGATTGACTCAAGAAGTTTTTCGATTCTTGGATTTTATTCTTTTTCTTGAACTAGTGCTACTATCTACTTATTCAGAGTTCGATCTCTGAATTCTGATGCAATCGAAATTGCAAATAATTTTATTTTCGACACATTCTTGACTTAATTTCACTTTATAAAAATATTCACTGTATTTAATGCTTTTATAGTAATTAATAACTGAGGTTGGATCGTATTTATGGGGAGATCTATGGGCTTTGGTTCACCCAATATTTGCAACTACTTGTGTAGCTTGACGAAGACTTAAGAAATATATTTCATGTGTAATTGTTGCTTGTCTCGAAAGTCAAGTAAGCGAACTACATTTTGTAAAATAGTTCTCAAATTTTTTTTGTTAATAGAAATGGTCCAATTTGCGTTTACTATACAATGTAAATTCAAAAATTTCCAAACATTTTGTAAGCAGACTACCAAACGAAAGTTTACTAAAATAAGCTTACACTAAGTAAATTTTCAAGCAATTTCGTTTAATGGTTTACTTTATTCCTGAAAAAGTAGAAAAAATGTCAATAATGTCAATCAATAAGATTCCATTTGAAGTGTTATTATAATATGGTTGTTATTCAAACAGGCGCATATTCATCGTATGAACGTGGGAACAGAGCCAGACGGGCACCGGTTACGCAGCGGACGGAGGACGGTTGCGTAAGCTAGCGCAAGCTTGGCAGCACAAACAAAACTGACGAGACTGGACATAATTGACGAATACACTTTTTGAAAAAGACGACAGTCGCAGAGAAGAATCGAACAAGAAAAGATGCAATTTTTAGAGAGAGAGAAAACTTTGGTTTGTAATGCATTTGGCTTATGAATGTATGTATTCTCCTTTAACTCCTAGGAGGAGCATAGGGCCAATATGAAGCATCTCCATTCGTCGCGATCCCTTGCGATAACTTTGATCTCTTGCCACGACTTTCCCGATTCTTGGATTTGCTTTTCCTGCGACCTTTTCCAGTTAGTTTTGGGTCTACCACAAGCTCTACTGCCTTGTAGATTCCACTCAAGAGCCTGGCGACAAACTTCGCTGTGTGGTTTCCGGAGAGTGCGACCAATCCATCCCCATTTGCGCAGCTTGACCTTGATTGCTATAGCCCTCTGATTGCATTTTTGATGTAACTCGGCATTTGATATAGTGCGAGTCCACCAAATCTTTAGTATACGCCTTAAGCATTTGTTGACGAATACTTGCAGCTTGTTCGTTAGTTGTTCAGTAAAAAGCCAAGTTTTGCACCCATATAACAAAACCGATTTCACATTCGAATCAAAAATGCGCACTCTCGTTTTAGTGGATATAACGGATGAAGACCATATTTTGTTCAGTTGAGCAAACGCGCATTTTGCTTTTGCTATTCTTGAGTTGATATCCTCTTTTGCTCCAACATCCATGGAGATAATGCTGCCTAAATACGTGAAGCTATCGACGTTTTCGATGTCATCACTGCCAGCTCTAAACGTGATGTCATTCCTGTTTGCGTTTAGCTTCATGCTTTTAGTCTTGGATACGTTGTTTTTAGGCCGGCCTTTTGTGATTCCAAGACAAAGTCTTAAATTTTGCTTTGCATGTCTGAATGTTTGGACGATAAGAGGCAGATGTCGTCAGCGTAGTCGAGATCTTTCAGATGTTCGGTAAAGTTCCATTGGATACCCCTTTTGGCCTTATTAAGAGCTTTATCTAGGATATCATCAAGAATGATAAGGAAGAGTGATGGTGATAGTAGACACCCCTGCCGTACGCCTGAATTAGTGGTGAATGTCGGTGACAACAACCCGTTGTGTAAAACACTGCATTTAAAGCCTTCATATTGTGCACGTACTAAGTTTATGGCCTTTGCGGCAATACCTCTTCGTTGCAGTGAAACCCAGATGTTTTCTCGGGAGACACTGCCGAAGGCAGTGCTATAGTCAACGAAGACAAGTTGAAGTGCAGCACGCAACTTGCATGATTGTTCGACAATTATTCTGAGGGTGTTGATTTGATCCACGCATGATCAGTTTTACCGGAATCCTGCTTGCTGCTTTCGAATGGCCGAATCAAGTTTTTCGTTTACCCTGTTCAGAAGCACTTTCGTCAACACTCTTGATGGTACTGAGAGCAAGGTAATGTCTCTATAGTTTCGGCGCTCGCTTAGGTCACCTTTTTTCGGCAGTTTGACTAACATGCCAAGTAGCCAATCTTCTGGCAAACGCTCTTCGCTCCAGATTTTGTTGAGCAGAGGATGGAGAATTTTAGGTGAATTTAGCGTTGTTGTTTTTCATGCTTTGGATAGCTTTCACTATTTCATCGAATGTAGGCGGTTGTGTTTGTATTCGACTACTACTGCGAGTCACTGCGGCAGTTGTAGTTGCTAATTCTGGTTGCGGGGATGTGGTAGACATGGGACTTAGTACATATATCACAAAAATACTATTTCCATCTATTTAGTTGGTCGTCCGCGGATGTTAAGAGATTTCCATTTTTGTCTTTGATATGGCGGCTTTGTTGGAGTTTTCTGCCAGATAATCTGCGGGTGATATCGTAAAGCTGCCTGAGATTTTGAGCATTTGCAGCGCTTTTGGCTTCGCTCGCGGGGTTGTTATACATTCTTATTTTATCTTGTCTGCACGATCGCCTGACTTCTTTACTGAGAGAGTTAAAGACCTTTTCGGCGACGTTCTTTTGCGCACTAGTTCTAGCGTCGTCTCTCAGTTTTTTCGCGCTTCTTCTTTTTTCAACAAGACCCCACGTTTCCTCGCTCATCCAGTGCTTCTTGTTCGAGGGTCGAAACCCAAGTATTTTTTCACTGGAGCTTAAGAACGCCGTCTTAACTGCCCTCTATGATGTTTCAATACTTCCACCACAATCGAACGGAGCTGTTTTAAGTTTCTAAGCATTTGGCTTAGAAACTATTAATTATATGGAAAAAACAATATAATGCAAAATGTAAATAAATAATTGAATTTTTCGTAAACATAAAAAAAACATACATTTTTTACAATAAACTGTAAAATATTAAACAATTCGACTTACAGCATAAATTTTAAAGCACAAAGATATTTGATGCCATTTGCAAATAATACACTATAATCTCCTTATGACATTACTTTTGTCTCACCTTATTATTCTTAATTTAAACTTATTAAGAGTAAAGTTTCCATGCAAGTATTATCAGTATTTTGAAAACAACTTTTTATCACTTTCGATTATTATAAGTTCCATATCCAAAAATTCGTCTCATTTATGTGTTTATTAAGTGCAGGATTTAATTTAATTAGTACCTTGAAACTACATTTTGGCATTTCATGACAATTGATGCAATTTTAATTTTTAATTTTATTATTCATAACGATTAAGTACTTGTAAGTAATTGATTAGTTCTAATAATTTCTGTTATCACAATTTCTTCCGTAAAATTTGTAACAAAATAAAAGAAAAAATTAATTTTCAAAGTTAATTTTCCCTATAAATAGCCAGGACACTTAGAGCATCGTTATCATTCAGTTTATGTTTGTTGTTTCGAGTTAACAGAATGAAAATTCTAGTAAGCCTTCTTATTATTGGCGTCCTCTGTAAGCTGAGCTGTGCTAAAGTGATTTCGCGTCCACCAACATTTGCTGATGCACTCCAAGAGGAAGCTCACGAAAATTCGCTCAGACAGAAGGTAAAAAAAGAGTTAATAAAGCAATGAAAAAGTCGTACAAGGGGCGAGATGGGAGCTTAAACTAATCGGCAAGTGTCCTACGTAATTTATGTTGGACATATTTTCTAAACGAAATGTTGCTAAATGTACTCATTTTATAATTTAACAAAACTACGCACAATTCCGAGAATAATGTCTAATTTGGTTATATTTTCAAAAAAAAGTTATTTTAAGAAAAATCGTAAAAAAAGAATAAAGCTAATATAAAAATTTTTGTTTCAAAATTAGAATAATAGAATTTGAGTACAACTCTTTGGGAAGGATTTCCATGAATTTGGTTAAAACTCATTCTTAGTATAAGCTTAAGTGGCGATTGAGATATGGGCACATACTTACATAGGCAAACATTGCTCAGTTTAGTTATTGAATGTTAAATACCCGATATTGACCATAGTTAACTCAAATTTTGTTTTAGCCCCAAGATGAAGAACTATGGACACCAGCGCCCGTACCGGGAGACCCGAGTTTGATTGATCAGAAACTTATCAAAATGTATAAAGCAGAATTTGATAGGTTGAAAAAATATAAAAATTACGCAAAAGATGAGTATGAAGCTGTTAGAGATGTATTAGGCAAAGATGTCGTGACTGTGGCTGAACTGGAATCGGCGCTTTTAAAGTATGAAAAAGTATTTATAAAAAATATGATAAGGGAACTACCTGATGAATATGATGATATCAGCAGAATTATTGATGAAATAGATGATGTTAAGAGTATTGATAAAAAATTGGAACTGATAGAAAAAGCTAACGCAAGGAAAAATGATAAAATACATGACTTGATTGTTCAAATTGAAAAGGCAATAATAAAAATAGTGATTAACCAACCTAAATTTATCGGTACATCCAGATACAGAGAGTTTGAAAATTTACTAAGTGAACTCAGAAGTGCAAGATTGTCCAAAACGACATTTGATGATAAAAAAACCGTTTTACAAAAATACGATCAAATTAAATATTTATTAACATTTTAAAGCAATTATCAAAGGGCTATTATTATGATTTCTTAGAATGGCTGGTTGATAGCCCTTTTGCCAATGGATTTCGGTAAAGGATTTAAGCTCAAAAGTATTAAAAACATATAACCAATATAAATACCTACTGTTTCAATATATCATTTAATTATAATTCATAGCGAATTTAAACGTGTATTTATTATATTTATAATATTTTATAAATAAATATGTAGAAATAAAGAAAAAGTTTTTTTGCTTCACATTAATTGCATTTTATTATATTTTTAACGCATTATTCTTAAGTTTTTGGCATTTCTCGTCTTTATTGGCTGTTAGTGAAATTTTTCCTAGAATATATTATTGTAGAACAACTTAACCCCGATTTTACCCCAGTTCCAGATGAACAGGATATAGTTTGTCAAGATATTCTAGAAAATTGCTCCTTGCGTAATTGCATGATCAACTTGGAACAACAAGTTTTATTAAAAATGAAGATTTAGAGAAGGTTGAAATTAGGAAAAAACGTTTTTTGATGGTATTTTAGCCGAAAAAGCAATATGTCATTGAATTAGGTTCCAATTTTTATTTGGTACAAATATTCAAGAATGCGATCCATCATTAGCCTGCCATCAAGTATTAACAACTCTAATTGGTCGATTTAATAAATTCGAACTTTTTATTATTAACTACCAAACAAGCATGTGTCAAATGTCATTGTTGGTTTGAGCTTACTGTTCCATGTTTTTTAGTAAAAAATATCAAATTTACATAAACATAACAAAATGCATAAATGCTTGCTTTGTCTTGTTGCGATGTTGCCAAATTTTTAAAAGCACAAAAATTTGACAACATCACATATTGCTTTGGCATAATTTTACAAAAATCATGCAAAAACTAAATTTAATTTATAAATTCTGAACTTGATCTTTTTTAAAACATAGAACTTAGACGGATACAAAAATATTTGTTGTTTTTTTTTATTTCTTCGTAAATTTAATATTTACATGAAAAGCACAAACTTTGAGGTTTAATTCAATGGAATTTATAACAAATAAACTCAAAAAACGCATATATATTGGCTTGGAGGATAAAGCGCGAAGATGGCATACAGAATCAGATCAATTTATTAAAGTTGCATGTTGAGAAGATTTGCATTTTACATCTGGCTCAAAATTAGTTGGCGTAATGGCGACTAATTCTCTAATTCTATGTAACATAAACGTCAAAGCAAAATGATATTTTATGACATTTACAAAAATTACGGTACATACACATTATGACATTACATTTGCCTCATTTTCTATATAAACTTATAAAGAGTTGAAATTTCTTCCGTTCCTTGATTTGTCGTAATTATGTGTTAGAAAAATGCATTGATAGATTTATATGTAAATCGATCTTTGCAAATATATGACTAAAAGTTCAATTAAAAAAAAAAAATCATTGATATGTTATAAAAAGATCGACAATAAAGCAATGTTTCTGGAGTTTAATATAGAGGGTATTCTTACCATAAGGTATCTTTGGACTAAAAACGAGCAAGATATCATTTGTACGCGTGGCACCTTCCATAAAGGTTATATCTCGCAAACTGTATAAGGTATTTTGATGAAAATTAATAGATTTGATGTCTAAACAGGGATGTCAGATATTAGATGAAATGCGGACGGTATCAAAAAGCGCCACGCACACTTTTTAACAACTGAATAATTTGGTTCAATATTGACTGTTTCAATGATATTGAGGAAAATATGAAAGATATTGCTATCATAGACAATCGTCAGTATGATGCACGAATGTACAAGCTTCTTGGAAGTTGTGGCACCACCCACAAAAAAAATAAAAAATAAAAATAAAAATAAAAAATTGGTACATTCTAAAAATATTCTATGAAATTTTTTACAAACGGTCGATTAGCAATAAGGTCACTCTGAAATAAAAGCGTTCGAAATTTTCATTAGTGGGCGTGGAACCTACCACTTACATAGTTAAACCATGCTAAATTTTATAATTATTTAGAGAAATTTGTCAACTTTGAAAGCTATTATGCTGAGGTTGGATGTAATAATGTCTGTTACTAAAAACTTTCGGTTAATCCAAAATTGCATTAGCAGGTGTGGCACTGCCATAGCTTTTAAGCTACTAAGTCTGTTTCCGAAAAATGAGGTGTCAATAGTTTTATATATTCTATTTCTGTTGTTATTAGATATTTTTTGACACACACACTTTCGACATTTTCTGATATATTACGATATTCAAGTTTTTTTTTTCGTATTTAGGATCATTTGGACACTGTTTGATGAATTCTTACAATTTTCGATACTTTTGTACGCTTTTGATAATATATTACTTTTCTCGATGTTCTTTAAAACTTTTCGGATTGTGTTATGTTTTTCTTAACTATTCAAAATTTTCCAACAAAAACATCGATCTTGATGTTTTGATATAATTTTATTTCTTAACTATAACAATCGAAATTTTTCTAGGACAATATTTTCTTTTTATTTTTTTCCATTCGGTATATTAATCATAATATGATTATGATATAATTATATGATGATATAAATATATGATGATATAAATATATATTATATAAAGCTTGAAAATAAGGGGCGAAAAGAATAAAAAAACATCGACTTAAATGTTCAGTTCAGATAATATACCGAGCAACGATCGGTTTCCAGGCACTAAACTTGTTAAGCGTTGAGATTTCTCTACAAATTTTATCAGCACTTTGTTAAATTTTTTACCATGCTCCATGATTTTAAGTACCATATCCATACATTCGTCTCATTTATGTGCTTATTGGATGCAGACTTTCATTCAATTAGAAACCATACTATGGTGTTCCATAACAACAACGTTTCTTGGTGTAATTTTAATTTTGCTAGGCATATCGAATAGGTCCTTTTAACTAATTAATTAGTTCTAACAATTTTTGCTATCGCAATTTCTTCCGTAAGATTTGCAACTGATTAGAAAATAAAATAAAATTGCTCAATGCAAAAATGTCCATATAAAAAGCAAAGAGAGTCATTATCAATCAGTTTTTATTTATTGTTTCGATTTAACAATAATGAAATTTCTAGTAAGCCTTCTAATTATTGGCGTCCTCGGTAAGCTGAGCTGTGCTAAACTGATTTCGCCTCCACCAACATTTGCTGATACACTCCGAGAGGAAGCTCAGGAAAATTCACTCAGACAGAAGGTAATCCTACCACCACTTACTTACTTAAAAAAGAGTTAATGAAGCTATGAAAATGTCTTATATAGGGAGAAATGGGGGCTCTAACTGTTCGACAAGTGTCTTAAGAAATTAGTGCATGACCTATTTTCTTAAAAAAATTTCGGCATTTGAGTGCATTTTACACTTTAACTAAACTACGTATAATTGTGAGAATAATGTCTTATTTGGTTAAATTTTAAAAGTTTTTCTAAGAAAAAAAAAAAAAAAAAATAGGGGAAAAAAGCAATTTTTTGGTTTAAAATTACAAATAAAAAATATGTTAATTTTAATTTGAATAAAACACTTCGTATAAAATTTTCATGAAATTGATTAGGATCCTTTCTCATTACATGTTTAAGTGGCGGTTTAGACATAGAAACTAAAAACATTACTTAGTTTTGAGTGTTTTTTTTTTTTAAACAACCCCGATATTGGCCATAGTTAACTCAAATTTTGTTTTAGCGCAATGACCAAGAAACATGGACACCAGCGCCCGTACCGAAACCACCCATGAATTTGATTGAGCAGGAAGTGATCAGAAAGTATAAAGAAGAATTTGAAAGATTGAAGAAATATAAAGATTATGCAGCGGCACAGTATTATGCGGTAAATGCCGAAGCAAGCAAACCAAATATTGCAGACGTGTCAATGGAAAAACTGAACGAGACGCTGTGGAACTATAAAAATGAAATCATAAAAAATCAAATAGCAGATTTACCTAATGGATATGAAAATATCAGAGAAAAAATTAGAGAAATAGGATACGCTTCGAGTTTTGATGAAAAATTGGAACTGTTAATTGAAGCTCAGAATATGAAAAACGAAATATTAAAGAAAATGGATTTAAAACTGTACAACGCAAAAAAAAAAAATACATCAAAAAAAAGGTAGATATCTTCGCGGTAGTTCCACACGTATAATGTTGGACAAGCTAGAAGTGGAACTCCAAAATGCACGTTTCAACACGACAATTGAAAAACAGAAAGCTGTTTTAGCAAGATACGGTTTAATTGAGTATATGTTAATATAAAGCAATAATCAAAGAACTATTCTCACTTCCAAGAATGGCTAGTCGATTACTCTTGCGACAATGGATTTATGCTCAAAAAGTTTTAAAAAAATAAAAATTCAAATATTTACTGTTTCAGTATGTCTGTATCATTGCTTCTTACCACAATATTGTATATCAATTAAATATATGCATAATCAAGCAGAAATAAGGTTTTCAAGGTATTTTTTTGGACTCTGCCGTTTTTACTTAGTTAAAATAAAAAAAATAAAAATGTTGTACGAAAAACGTTGGAAAAAACTTTTATATGAAAAGTTTTAAGGATGGTTCCTCGATAGATTTTTCTTAAAATTGATTGTACACTCAGAAAAACGATTGTTTGTTTCAAACAAACATTTATCTTTTATCCACTAGGAAAAATATTTCACTTAATACAAATAAAAAATTAATCATCGGAAATATTTATGTAACTTCGACGAACCATTTCATGAATTATTGCACCCAAATATTTGTATCGCTTGCGACAAATCATAAAAATAGTTGGCATTCATGGGCGCGGGTTCAAATTCTAGTGTGGGTCATTTTATTTTTCTATTTTTTTATTTTATATTTTTTTTTGGTTCACTTCTCTATTTTCCTTTTTTTTAAATATATTTACTTTTGTTTAATTAAATTGAAATTAATTAAACAATGAAGCATTCGAATATCAAATTGTGTACACAAATTGTATACTTACTTATTACATACGTCAGTTGTATAGAGGATAAGATTCAGTCTATCAGTTGAAAGGTCCTAGGTTCGAACCTTGGTGTCAAACATTTAAAGTGTTTGATTCAAAAGATTACACAGGCGACAAAACATTTCTTTGTTTCTGCGGCCTTAGTTTTTTGAGTAAATTCAGATTCTCCAAGGTCATGCGATAACTATGGTATAATTTATTTGTCAGTATTGACTCTCGTCCTCCAGATATCCTTGCTTAAAAGTGAAAAAAAAAGCTCTTTTGAGGCATATTTGAAGAAGTATAACACTCACAGCAAACAATGTAATTCAATTTTAGTAATGTCATCAAAAAGTTATAACCGTTCTCATTAAATCATGCATTTTGGTTTTTCTAACTAGATCCTTACTTTCCGAGTTATCACCTGTTTCAACTCTATACAAACAAAACAGTTATTTTTGCTCTTTCGAGCTAGGATTTCTGGAGAAATAGCGTTAATCACATAACTTCAGTGAATTTGGATTATCTCAAAAAACTAAGGCCGCACAAAAAAAAAAAAAATGAGTCCTTTATAAGGAGTTAAAATAACATTATTTCAATGGCTGATTACTTGAAATAATTTCAATATTTTTAGAAAGCAAGATAAATTGATGAAATTTTGTGCACTGCCTCCGTCAAAAAAATAAGTCGGGGAATTAGAAAAGAACGAAGTCGGTCAACGGAAACATAATTCTCCATATATATTTACAACATAAATGCCAAGGCACAATGATTATGGCGTTATCACGCTATGACATTAGTTTTGTCCCACCTTATAATACTTTTGCCCCCATAAATGAGATAGCTGGAAAAGCATTATCGAAATTAATAAATTTCGCTTTAAAAATTAGAACCCTCGATATATATAAAAAACATGAAGCCATGCAATTACCGCCAACCTAACCTAACCTATATTGCTTAATATAAACTTATTAAGAATTAAGATTTCTATACAAACTTCATCTGCAGTCTGTTAAATTATTTGATCACGCTCCATAGTTATAAGTGCCATATCCATCCATCCAGGCTTTAACTTCATTAGATACTTTCACACCTCATTTTGGCGTTTCATAGCAATAACGTTTCTTGATGTAATTTTAATTTAATTGCGCATATTTTTTAGCTACTCGGAAGTAATTGATTAGTTCTAACAATTTCAGCTGTCGCAATTTCTTCCGTAAAATTGTAACTAAATAATAAAAAAAAAATATTAAATTTATTAAATTTTCAAAGTAAAGTTTTCCTATAAATAGCCAAGATAGTTAGAGTGTCATTATCAATCTGTTTTTGTTTGTTTTATCGATTTAACAATAATGAAATTTCTAGTAAGCCTTCTAATTAATGGTTTCCTCGGTAACCTAAGCTCTGCCAAAGTGAATCCAACTTCATTCGAAGATGAGACTCAGGAAATCGTGCTCAGACAGAAGGTCATTTATAAAAGCAAGGGAAAGTTTAACATTTTTCACTTGAACTAAGTAACTCACAGTGACGAAGATTATGATCATCTTTCAAAAACTACTGATATTAAAGTTCTACTTTGCTTATAGCAATATTTAAGCAATTATTTTGTGGATAAAACTACAATTAACTTATAAGTATTTTAATTTGAATATAACACTTAGGATAATTTTTCCATGATTGTGGTTAGGACTCTTTCTCATTATAAAATTAAGTGGTGGCTTAGACATAGAAACTAAAAACGTTACACAGTGTTGAGTGTTTTTTTTTTTTTTTAAATAATCCCGATATTGGACATAATTAACTGAAATTTTGTTTTAGCGCAATGACCAAGAAACATGGACACCAGCGCCCGTACCGAAACCACCCATGAATTTGATTGAGCAGGAAGTGATCAGAAAGTATAAAGAAGAGTTTGAAAGATTGAAGAAATAAAAAGATTATGCAGCGGCGCAGTATTATGCGGTAAATGTCGAAGCAAGCAAACCAAATACTGCAGACGTGTCAATGGAAAAACTGAACGAGACGCTGTGGAACTATAAAAATGAAATCATAAAAAATCAAATAGCAGATTTACCTAATGGAGATGAAAATATCAGACAAAAAATTAGAGAAATAGAATACGCTTCGAGTTTTGATAGAAAATTGGAACTGATAATTGAAGCCCAGAATATGAAAAAGCAAATATTAGAGAGATTGGATACTGAACTGATCAAAGCAGCATTCACAATAAATCAAAAAAAAAAAAAAAAGATATCGTTACGGTTCCACACGTACAATGTTAGAAAACTTACAAAGGGAAATCGAATATGCACGATCCAAATATTCTAACACAACATTTGAACATAAGAAATCACTTTTAGCAAGATACGATTTAATAAAGTATATGTTAATATAATATAAAGCAATAATCAAAGAACTATTCTCACTTCCAAGAATGGCTAGTCGATTACTCTTGCGACATTGGATTTATGCTCAAAAAGTTTTAAAAAAATAGAAATTCGAATATTTACTGTTTTATTATGTCTGTATCATTGCTTGTTACCACAATATTATATATCAATTAAATATATACATAATGATGTACAAATAAATAAGTAAATGCACAGTATTATATTTGAAAAAAAAAAAAATATATATATATATATATAAACTTAATACTGCCGAACTGAAAATGCATGGCGTTTACTCGCATTTGGGCATATCCAAAAATAATCTTCCCCTATTTGAGTCAGGTTTTTAGAAACATTTTTTTTTTTTCATATTCTATAACAGAGGTGTGCACCTAGAGCAAAAATTTTTTCATCTTGCTCCCATATAAACTTGATTTTGAAGCCTTACGTCATAAACGTAAAGCTTGAGTTTTTGATTTTTTCAAATGTTCAGTTTTTCTAAACACAAGCCAACAAAAACAAAAAGTACAAATATCCTGTCGTATATAACACGCTACTTGTTTGCAAGTGTCAGTCCAATTCTAGTTTTGAAGCAAACCAAAAAATGAATATCAGGAAACAACAACAATAAAATTTGCAACAACAATTGCATACGCTACTTTTCTACGAACTTCAAAAAATAAAATTCAGTGCGAGCGACCGCAACAACAATTTCATGCAGCTTGAAGTCAAGTGAGTTAAAGCCTTTTTCGTTGCGATCGTAGAGCAACGGGAATTATTATTTTATCATTGATTTGTTGTTGTCATTGCATCCCTCGAATTTGAAATTTTTATGTTTTCATTTTTTTCGAAGAATGCTTGGGGACTTACATTTTGCAAATTTCGTGAGCTAGCTCTTTTAATCAGCCGATTAAATATTTTAGCTCCCTTACGTTACTTGTGTGCACACCTCTGTTCTATAACCAAATGTGTAGGAATATATTTATAAGAAAAGGAACAAATAAATACGGATTACTAGTGTTTCAGTGCAAGTTTAATACATTTTGTGGTTTAAACCAAGGGTGTCAGCGTAGAACAAAAGTGAGCCAATTTCGGCTCGCCTAGAAAAATAAGAATATTTCAATCATTTTTTAAATTTCTGAGAACTACAACACACACGAAAAATGTTTGTTGTTTTTTTGCAGCTCGTCAAAATTCGTGGAATTAAAATGTTTATGAAAAATTGTTTTTGTTGTTTCGCACAGGGAAAAAACTAAACAGTAAAAATTCATTGAAAATCCCAGTATTTTTTACTGATTTTTTCAGTAGCTGTGCGCCCGTAAAGAAAAACCGTATTTTTTACTGATTACATACAGTAAATAAAAATATAAAAAAAATGTATGTTGGTGGTGTCGAACTTAAGACCTTTGTGTTTCTAGGCGACGCTCTATCTACTGAGCTACTGTAGCACTTTCATTTCTATAGCTTATTGCTCAATTTAAATTATTTTGAAAAAATTTGTTTACAATCTCAACCAGCAATAATTAAAATGTATTCTAAGCAAATATTGCAGAGCTCGCTTGTATTTTTTCATGCGACAAGTTTTTACTTCTCTATTCAATAGTTTTCACTGTTTATCTCTGTACTTTTTCAAGATTAAACCGTATATTTTACTTTCTTGCCATTACTTTTTTTTATGAGAATTCAGGAAAGTAATTGAATTACTGAAACAAACCGTAATTTTTCATGAGATTATTATCACTTTGTGCTATTTGAATATCAATTTTTCCAGATAATTTTTTTGAGTGCATAAAAAAAAAATCAACAAACATTTTTCGTGTGTGTTGTAGTTCTCGGAAATTTAAAAAATTATTGAAATATTGTTATTGTTGCAAACGAGCCACCAAAAAAACAACAAAAAATAGATTTCGCGATTGTTGTAGTTCGAGGAACTTGAAGTTGTTGTAAAAGCGAAAATTTTGCGCTGACTGCGCTTGGCTTAGTGATTTGAAAACGCTGACACCTTTATTTTAAACTAAGTTTTAAATCAGGAATGAGTTTTCCAATGAATGTTAAACGTTGCTTAAACTAAATTTTGTATAAAACTTTTTTTAAGTTTCGATCCCTAAAAACTTTTTTCTTCTGACAATTTTTTTAAACGTTTATTACACATAAGCTTTTTGAAAAAGTTTTTTGAGAAAAATGCATTCTAAAATAAAACTTTTAAAAACTGTTCAAAATAAGAGCAAGATTTAAATTCTGAAGAATTTTGATATAAAAGTTTTTTCAAAAAATTCCTCAATGAAAAATAAATCGACTTTGTTCAAAATGTTTTTTTTTAAGTTAAGCCCCCCATTGCACTAAAGGCACACTTTTTTGGCCAAAATTCAATTTTTACAAGTATTGCAATTGAAATTTTGTTGATGCAGTGTGACGGAGAATACTTCAATATAAGCAAAAATGTTTTTTGTTTTGGGGTAAAATAAAAAGTAATTAAAATAATTAGTTTTTTTCTAAAATAAAAATGAATAAAATTGATGATGTTATGTAGTATGCAATGTAGCTAAAAACATTAAAATGTATTTTGGTTTTCTGTGGAAAAATCTAATATTCAAATTAGACCCCTGACTTTTATTTTTTTTTTTTAAATTTTGAAATTCGTCTAAGCTTTTAAAATTTTGTAGGAATTTGTTAGTCCTAAGAAACCCAAAACTAGTAAGACGTTGCTATTTTTAATGTTATTTAGAAATATAGCCGCCCGATTTTGCCCGTTTTTTTTTTAATGAATTTTTTTGTCAGGTAACTTTTCTTTCGTAATTCCGATTTATTCGAAATCTGCTTGCAAATGATGGACAAAACAGAAAACGAAGAAGCAGTTTTTCAATTTCTTATGAAATAATATTGAAGATACTACTAATTTAAGTAATTTGGGTAAAAGTGCGCATAATTTTTGCATTAGGTTTTTCGAAAAATATAGATAATTGGGGTTAATATACGAAAAATAAGTACTTTTGTTACTTTTGAGGTTAGTTGTAGACTGCACAAATTTTTTGTTTTTATTTTTTTTTTGCATAATTCATCACTGAGTACCACTTTTTACCTTCAAAATGAGGTCTCAAAAAGTGCCATACAATACTTACTTCAAAAGTTATTGCAGACTTAAGATGATATAATGAAATCCAAAGTTGTGTCGTTTTACCCATTAAATGGGATTTCAAGATGTTATGACATGTCATCTTAAATCGGCCATAACTTTTAAAGGAAGTATCGTATGGCATTTTTTAAGTGCTCATTTTGAAGCAACATAATAGAACTAAGTGAAACATTTGGTAAAAAAAAAATAATGAAAATTTTGTGCAGTTTGCATCGAACCTCAAAAATAGCCATTTTTATGAGTTTGACCTCAAATATCTCAAAATCCTGAAGTGGTGAGTCATTTCTGACCTCGGATTTGGATTCAACGCATGGAGTTCGGAAATGTTTAAAAACAAAATCTTGTTGGTATGTGTTATTTATTTAGAGAATTTATTATGTGCCATTTTTGACCCGGTAGTCCATGGGTTAAGATTTTTTTCAGAATTGTTCTTTTAGTCTAGGGTCAACATAAGGACTACATTTGCAGTCGGTATCCATGATAATATGGACGTTATGAATTTTGGTAAAAAGAGTGTGCCTTTTGACCTATAGTGCATTGCTTGAATTTTTCAAAATTTTAGGACTTGCTATGTGTTTAAGCCAAAACTCAAACCTTTTTTTATACTACCAACTTTCACGTTTCAACTGAACGAACTTATCGTTAAATTTTGTTAACTTTGCAAATTTTGCTCAAGTTGTGAACACTGAACGGAAATAAAGGAGATCGTCTCCTTCTTCTTGCTGCGAACTCTCAACGTGAAAGGTGGTAAAAATCTTAAGCTCATTTTCATAGCCATTTTTAAGAAACTTTTTTTCTAATAAAAGAACTAAGTTCAAACCCTATTTTGAACTAGCATAAACATCCAAATCTTTCTTTTTTATTAATCGTTATATTTTCATATAATCATTTGGTCCTTCGAGCCGGATCTGGAATTCTTTAATTCGTGACAGAAGGTGGGTTGCTGGTATAATTGACGATTTTCACAATTTCAGCTGGAGTCTCAAGCCACAACAACAGAAATCAACATATATTTCTTCAAATTTACAAAGGTGCGTTTATAAATGTGTATTAAGTGCAATTAGAACCATAGCAAAAAGGAAAAAAGCAAAAAAAAAATATTTCCAATTTACTACCATATGAGTTGTAACCATCTTAATTTTTTTTGTTTTTTCATAACTCTTTTCCCTTAAAAGAGTAAAATATTCTCTTAAAGCTGCATTTGCTATATATTTAGCACTCAGTATCAGTTTCGTCAAACTTTTTGAAGTTCCTAATATAAGCTAAAAATTTGCATATGGCAATACTCTTGCCTCTCAATTATTTCTGAAGTCTGTCAAATTCGCACAAATGTCTGCCGGCTTACTCGTGGTCGCGATTTTTTCAATATAGTTTTTTGGTTAATTTAATTAATAAATCATAGTGAAAATTGTAAAGTGATCACAATTTTAAGTGCATTAAAAAGTGGATATGAAAAGCATTTGCAAATTGTGTTAAAAAATAAAGAATAGCGCATTAAGAAAAACGAAAAAAAAATAGCGCATTTGTTCTTGCAAAGTGTTTCATTTCCACTTCGTTTCAATTTGTCATGTGTGCATATAAATTTTTTGTAATTCTTTGCAATTAAAAAACCTAAACTAAATATAACTTAATAACTACGAGTAAGCAAGGAAATTATTGAAAATTGGCGCTGCCGTACGCAAAATTAGGAAACCTCTAAATCAACCTACAAAAGTGAGTTATTTGATATAAAATTAAAAATATAAAATCAACCATAAAATAACAAAAACAACATTCACGTACATTTTTGGTGACAGTAGGGTGGTTCTTTCAACCATTTTGTTGTTGTGTTCTTTTTTTTCGTCGTTGTTTTGGGAAACTGCTTACACTGGGCTGCAAATTATAAAATTGCAAATAATCTTTTTTCGGATTTTAAACAAAAAGTCAGTTTTGTGTTTTTTTTCTGAATTTGTTTTGAAGATATTTCTTAAATTCAGTTGCTTAATATTCTTTCTGGGTTTTAAAGAAAAAGTTGAGGTTGTGACTTAATTTTTTGATTTTCTTATTGAAAGAAATATTTTAAATTGAGTTTCTTTTGGCGATATACTTTCTCAGTCTTGAACAATAAGTCGAGACTGCGGCTTTTTTATTGATTTTCTTTGAGAAAGATTTTTCGAATTAAGTTTTCTTTGGCGATTACGGGCATCATTTAACTATTAATCCGTGAACTTTTGCCACAAATTATGTCGCTCGAAAAATTTATTCGCGCCGCTGATCAAGTGATTGAGTTTGAGGTAGATTTTGGAAGTATTCCTTCCACAAGCCATACGCGAATCAATTTAGAGATTCAAGGTGACGAGTTAAAAAGCCTTTGGTCAAAAGCAAAGCAGGCTTACACTAATTGCCCTTCTACTCTAAACTCAGACGAAATTATCTCTGTAAAATCAAAGTATACTTCTGCATATGCAGTTTACGTTCGTTGTCTCAGCCTCATCCATGAAAGTTCACAAGAATTTCTTGGACTTTGCTCAACTAGGCTTTCAAATACTCCTCCTGATGCAACGCAAAGTAAAGAAAAAGAACAAAATAATAATTTGCCTCTCCCGCCGTGCGACACGGATGTGTTTGAGGGGGATTACTTGTCTTGGCCCACATTTCGTGATCTTTTCACCGCTGTCTACATAAACAACAGTCGCCTAAGCAAAGTTGAATGTCTTTATCATTTAGTTAAAAAGACTAGTGGAGACGCTCGTGAAATAGTACGAAAATGCCCACTTACCAATGACGGTTTCGATATTGCATGGCAAAACTTAAAAGAAGCATACGATAACAAACGAATATTAGTTAATAACCAATTAAAGACACTTTTTGATTTGCCTTCATTCTCTCATGAAACAAGTGCTGGTATCAAAGAAATTCAAAGGACAATTAACAATTGCTTAACGTCCTTGGATCTTTTCGGTGTAAATACTTCACACTGGGATCCTATAATAACTTATCTTTGCGTTCAGCGTTTGCCACAACGGACAATTTTCCTATGGGAACAAGGCATTCAAGATAAAAGCGCTCTTCCAACCTGGAAGGATCTCGATAAATTTCTAAGTGAGCGTTTCCGAACTCTTGAATGCATAGATATGAATGCATCAACTTCTCATGATACCAAAAGCCTTGGAACTAAAAACCCTAGAAAAACACATGAAAATATTTCAGTACCCAATAATGGGAAAACTAAAAAGCTTAGTGCATATCACACAAATTTAGCTAATTCGACTTGTACTCTGTGCCCAAATCAACATCATTCACTTCGCTTATGTACACAATTTATCAATAAAAATGTAGCAGAACGTTATGCCTTTGTAAAGCAGTTCAGATACTGCGTCAATTGTCTTGCTAAAACGCATGAAGTTAAGGCTTGTAAGAGCCAACACACCTGTTTCTTATGTAACAAACGTCACAACACGCTTTTACATCGTGATTTTGTTGCTACTAATCCTAACTTACGAAATGGTGCTGGTGTTTCGTCTGGAACGAATCCAACGCAAAACCAGTCGCCTAAAACTTACCACCAACAAATACAGTCCACTTCATCTTCCCCTATAACAAGCCCTGATAATATTCAGGCATGTTTTGCTTCCCAAAGCACAAATGTGCTCTTGGGAACTGCCATCGTGAACATTTGTCACCTTGGAATGGTCTACACCGCTCGTGCACTGATAGACCCCGCGTCAGAAGCATCATTTGTTTCTGAACGCATACGTAAACTGCTCAAGTTACCAGTTTCCGCTGCTCAGGCTAGAATTTCTGGACTTAGCCAAACATTGTCAGCAAATTCTACCAAAAAGTGTACTTTTACACTTTGTCCCCCTATGGACTCTAATATTAAAATTGATGCAGTAGCCTTTGTACTGCCTCAAATTACAGGAAACCTTCCTTCCTTTTCAATAGAACCACAGTTTCAACATCAATTGCCCAATTTACCATTGGCAGACAAAAACTTTTTAAAAAGTTCTCCAGTCGATATTCTAATCGGTGGTGATCTCTATCCACATGTGATGCTGGATGGAATCAAGCGTGATGTACTCGGGGGTCTCTTAGCTCAAGAGACAATCTTTGGGTGGATATTCACCGGTCCACTGAATAACCATAAAATTTCTTGCTTTTCCACTAGAATTTCATTTTCTACCGAGGAATCATTAAATGAACTGCTACCTCGCTTTTGGGAACTCGAAGAGATACCTAAAAAGCGTTTTTTCACGTCCGCTGAAAAATTTTGTGAGGAAAATTACCTCAAAACTACTAAGCGTAAGCCCGATGGTCGATATGTGGTTACGTTACCCTTTAAAATCGGTTTTCCACAAGAAATCAGTCTTGGCCATTCTCGAAATATTGCAATGAAACAATTTCTGCGCAATGAAAAGACTCTTCTAAAGAAACCTGACTTTAAAGTACTTTACGATAAAGTCATTAATGAGTACCTTGATCTTAATCATATGGTACCAGTATCTGCTCCTGCTTTTGAGTATGCACCTGTCCACTGTTATCTTCCTCATCATCCAGTTATCAAACCTGATAGCACCAGTACTTCACTTCGAGTTGTCTTTAACGCAACAAACTCTACTTCGAATGGCAGTAGCCTCAACGACATGCTTTATGTCGGACCTGCTTTACAGGCAGATTTAGTGTTTTTGATTCTTCGCTGGCGACTTTATCGGTATGTTTTTAACAGCGATATTTGTAAAATGTACCGTCAAATTTTAATTGACCCAGAGCATAGTCCGTTTCAAAGAATTCTTTTTAGAAATTCACCAAATAACGAGGTCAGTGATTACGAGTTGCAGACTGTCACTTTTGGAGTAAACTGTGCGCCGTACCTCGCAATCCGAACACTTTTCCAACTCGCTGACGATGTACAGGAAAATCTCCCATTAGCAGCTTATATTTTGCGAAAGTCGATGTACGTTGATGACGCACTTGCTGGTGCTCACGATCTACAAACAACAATTCAAGCACGTGATCAACTTATTACTGCGTTGAGCTCAGCAGGATTTCCACTTCGCAAATGGACTTCGAATTGTAAAGAAGTTCTCAATGGCCTTCCTTCAGACCATTTATTAGATGCTGAGTTTCTCAATTTTGATGACTCAAGCACAGCAAAAACCTTAGGCATACGGTGGAATGCTCGTATTGACGAATTTTATTTTTTGGCCTCACCTTTACCAAAACTTTCTCACACAAAGCGAGAGGTCTTGTCCATCATCGCAAAGCTATTCGATCCAGTAGGCTGGCTTTCCCCTGTGATCATTACTGCAAAAATTTTGATGCAGCAAGTTTGGCTAGATAAAATTCAGTGGGATGATAGATTACCTCTTCCTACGCAGGAAAAATGGAATCGTTTCGTAGACCATTATCCGCAAATAAATACCATAAAAATCCCTCGTTGGGTACATTATACCCCAAAAAGTGAAGTGCAAATTCATGCTTTTTGCGACGCTTCGGAAAAAGCATACGCGGCGGCCGTTTACATTCGCATTAAAAAATCTTCACAAGACATTTCGTCACACTTACTTGCAGCTAAAACAAAAGTTGCACCAGTCAAGACAATTTCACTTCCTCGATTGGAGTTGTGTGGGGCGCTTTTGGCAGCAGAGATGCTAGATTCCCTACTCATTGAATTAGATATTGAAATCAATCAAGTTTTTTGTTGGTCAGATTCGACCATTGTACTTTCGTGGTTACAAAAAGCACCTTGTACTTGGGCTACATTTGTCGCAAATCGTGTTTGCAAAATACAAGAAAAAACCAATATTCGAAATTGGTTTCACATTGACACTCACGAAAATCCCGCAGATTTGGGTAGTCGTGGTGTTTTCCCTGAAGAGCTTTCGCATAGTACTCTATGGTGGCGTGGTCCTCCATGGCTGCAACTTGAAATGGAGAAATGGCCGAGGCCCCCTTTAACTGAGCTAGAAACGTCCTTGGAAATGAAGCCAGTAAAGTCATTAACTACTGTCTTGGATAGTTCTGAAGATATCCTCGATAGATTTTCTTCTCTTCCAAGAGCTATTCGTGTCATAGCTTACATGTTCAGATTTTTTTATCGAACTCATCCTAATTACAAAAATAATTCTGTTTTTGAGTCTGTTTCTATAACGACTGACGAAAGGAAAAAAGTTGAAAATCGTTTGGCCACTTTATGCCAAAAAGCCTATTTTGGTCAAGAATACGAAAAATTGCTTAATAAGCTGCCTCTTAATTCTAAAAGTTCAATCTTGAGTCTCAACCCATTTTTAGACTGCCATAATGTCATGCGTGTCAATGGGCGTTTAGCTAACTCACCCATATTAACTACTTCAGAAAGGCAACCAATTCTTTTGCCTTACAATTGCAAATTTTCTCAACTTTTAGTGCATTTTATGCATTTGGAAACACTGCACGGTGGGAACCAATTAGTATTGCGACTTTTACGACAGCAGTACTGGATTCCAAAAGTCAAAAACTTGATTAAAGCCACAATCAATAAATGTAAGACTTGCTTACTAGAAAAGAAAAAGCAACACACTCAAATTATGGCCGCTTTGCCGTCAGAGCGCACCTGCTTTTCAAGACCTTTTGAAAATACCGGAGTTGACTTTACCGGTCCATTCGATATTCGAAATTTTAAAGGCAGGTCGTGCCTGATAACTAAAGGATACGTCTGCGTATTCGTTTGCTTCTCAACTAAAGCGATACATTTGGAGCCTGTTTCCGAGTTGTCTACCGCTGCTTTTCTTGCAGCTTTTACTCGTTTTTCTTCTAGACGAGGTTGCCCTTTAAAAGTCTTTTCAGACAACGGCACCAATTTTGTTGGTGCGGCTAAAGTTCTTCAAAAAGACTTTAAAGATTTTTTGAAATCTTCAAGCGACACCACTTCACAAGTTTTCAGCCATCAAAAGTTGTCATGGCACTTTATTCCTGCCGGGGCACCCCATATGGGAGGTATATGGGAAGCCGGTGTAAAGAGCTTTAAATTACACTTTCGTAAATTGGCAAGCCCACACAAATATACCTTCGAAGAACTTGCAACCATATTAGCACGCATTGAAGCTTGCTTAAACTCACGGCCTCTTAGTCCAATGTCTGAAAATGCTTCAGATTATTTAGCATTGACACCTGGCCATTTCCTTATTGGCTCTCCTATCTTAG
The DNA here is from genome assembly GCA_951812925.1 of Calliopum simillimum. NCBI lineage: Eukaryota > Metazoa > Arthropoda > Insecta > Diptera > Lauxaniidae > Calliopum > Calliopum simillimum. The sequence goes on along the minus strand of OX638369.1, from coordinate 124,988,697 downwards.
CTCCTGCAGAACCCCTTCTAAATGACGATTCTATTAGTCTTCATAACCGTTGGCAAAAAATGAAAGCATTAAGCCAACACATTTGTGAAAGATGGAAAGAGGAATACCTCAAAGAGCTCCATAAACGCTACAAATGGAAATTTCCATCTCGTGACCTATCTATAGAAGACTTAGTCGTCGTACGTCAGGAAAACTTGCCATCTACAGAATGGCGGCTAGGTAGGGTTCTTAAAGTTTACCCTGGTGCTGACCAGCGGGTTAGAGTTGCTGATATCAAAACAGAAAGGGGTATTATTACGCGGTCGTTAGCTAAGTTAATTATTCTTCCATAATTACTTTGCTCAGCTTCATTTAACTTTATCTATTCAATCTTAAAAATCCTCTTTTCTACATTTTCTAGTAAATTATGAGTACAAGTTCAGCAGATTCATCGGTTCGCTCTGCAGTGGTCTCAGTTGCCTCTACGAAGACATCAAATCATCAGACTCAGTGCCGCCTCTGTAAACGTCACCATCCACTACGTTATTGTAAAGTTTTTCTGGCATTGAATTTGGAGAAGCGACTTCGTGCAGTATTACTTCATCAATACTGTACAAAATGTCTCGCACACTCGCACACGGCAAAACGATGCAAAAGCCAATTCACTTGTAAATACTGTCAACAAGGCCACAATTCTCTTATTCACAGCGACGACCAACCGGAAAAGCGACCTGGTGACTGCGTTGGAAAAACTACAAATAAATCTCAACAAAAGTTTACGCTAAGAGGCATGCAAAAAGTTTCAATTTTGTCCCCCACTGCAGTCATCTTCGTACGCCAGCAAAATCAAAATTGCCCAGCAAGGGCTTTAATAGATGCCTGTTCTGACCACAGCAAAATCTCTGAATCATTGGTGAAGCAGCTCAACATTCCCATCAGCCAAATGGAAACAGAGAAATATTGTATCTTGACGCTTGTCTCTCAAAACGACGCTGGTTCGCGAATCACTGTCCACGCCAAGGTTTGTCCACCTTTCAATTTCAAAACACCAAGTCAACATATCGATGCTCAGGTTAAAGAAAATTTCGCTAATATGGGTTTAGCGGACCCACGCTTTTACGTTTCTTCGGTGGTTGCAATTGTCCTGGGCGCGGATGTTTATCCGAAGATTATTCGAAGTGGCTTAATTTCCAACCCTGGGCTTCCACTGGCCCAAAATACAATGTTCGGATGGGTCCTGTCTGGCCCTTGTACTTAACTTCTTGATTATTTTTATTTATTTTTTAGTCCGCTCATATTGAACAAATTTCATAGTTGTACGCGGCTACATTGAATTTATGTTATTTTTTTTCTTAATTTTATACACAAATTGAAATTAACTCTTTTTTCTAAGAAAGCACTGAATACACATTTCTAAAACGCATAGATATACATATTTTTAAGCTGAGTATTATATAAACTGAAGATTATAATTTGTCATTAATGTCATATGATTTTTGAATTCTTTTATTGCAATTTTGCAAGAGCGGCGGCAATGTTTAAGCCAAAACTCAAACCTTTTTTTATACTACCAACTTTCACGTTTCAACTGAACGAACTTATCGTTAAATTTTGTTAACTTTGCAAATTTTGCTCAAGTTGTGAACACTGAACGGAAATAAAGGAGATCGTCTCCTTCTTCTTGCTGCGAACTCTCAACGTGAAAGGTGGTAAAAATCTTAAGCTCATTTTCATAGCCATTTTTAAGAAACTTTTTTTCTAATAAAAGAACTAAGTTCAAACCCTATTTTGAACTAGCATAAACATCCAAATCTTTCTTTTTTATTAATCGTTATATTTTCATATAATCACTATGTGTTAGCGATATAGACTTCTTAACCTTTACCCTTTGCCACGTATAATTTTTCTAAATTTTACTTGAGATTATTTGTAATGGTGGCCTTTAACATATCGACTACACGGAGAAAAATACGTATCATAATTTTTACTTTATCGGCTAGTCGAAAAATTAAAGTAATCAACACCAAATTTCAAGTATAATTTACCTTACGTAAGAACTATTAGATGAGTCCGTAACGTCATATCTACAAATAAAATCTAGTTAAATAATAAAGGAATATTTACTATAAATTTCCTACATTTGACTTTATGTAAGGTAATTTATACTTTCAGAAAAAAAATGTGCGACCATTTTGAATTTATAATTCTAGTCAAAATAACTTTATTTTTTTCACGCACAAAAATGAGTATCATAATTGTAACCTTACTCGAGTAAGGTAAATATCATAAAAAAATAAAATCATTTTGACTTTTATAATTTTAGTAAAAATTTCTATTTTTGGACAGACATTTTCTTTATATACAAATTTTTTTGCTTCTACATCACATGCGTGAGCAGCGCAGAGGATATGTATCTGACTATCATACGGAAGGGCCAGGGTTCGTACCCCAGCGCCGGTCAGCTAAGTTTTTTTTTTTTTGTTTTTTTTTTTTTTTGTTGTTTGAACTATACAGTAAGGTAAATATCACGCCAATATTTTCATAAAAATTACTAGCAAACATACATTCTGAATTGACTAAAAAAGTAAGGTGAAATTTATGTCGGTGTAAAGTTGTCACTATTCTGACTTGAAATTCTGGTAAAATTTTTGAGAAATAAAGTAGCAAGTACTATTTTTTTTCTCCGTGTACTTCTGAAATGTGTGTTCTCCCGTATACTATCCGAAATTTCGATTTTTCCGAAACTTTCAATTAAGACAACCTCCAGACAGCACCTCATGTCGAAATTTTCTTATTCACTTATTCCAACTACGTATATGAAACTTTTTGGTCGATGATTTTTAGAGTTTGGATATACTTCAATATTTTCCGGTGCCATTCCCATGTTTGAAAATTTTTTGGCCAAAAGATATGAATTGGATCACATTAAGCAAACGAGAAAAAAGATCGACTTGAACTGAACAAATCAAAAAAGTCAACCGAGATGCGTTTGGTTCCAGGTACTCAACTTATTAAGAAGTGAGATTTCTATACAAATTTTATCAGCTGCTTATTAAAATATGTCATCACGCTCCATTATTATAATTTCCATATGCATCTATTCGACACATTTATGTGTTTATTGAATGCAGGGTTTAATTTAATTAGATACTTTTCTTGGTGTGATTTTTATTTTATTGGGCCTGTCGATTAAGAACTCGTAAATGATTGATTAGTTCTTACAATTTCTGCTATCGCAATTTCTTCCGTTACAACTGTAACTAAATATTAATTCGTTCAAAGTAAGGTTTCCGTATAAAAAGCATAGAGAGTTGGAGTGTCATTATCAATCAGTTTTTGTTTGTCGTTTCGATTTAGCAATAATGAAGTTCCTAGTAAGCCTTCTAATTTTTGGCGCCGTCGGTAAGCTGAGCTTTGGCAGTGTGATTCTACCAAAATTTGTTGAACCACTCGAAGATGGAGCTCAGAAAATAGTGCTTAGACAGAAGGTAATTTCATCACCTACGCCACCAACACTTTATTAAAAAAAGAGTTAATGAAGCTATGAAAAATCTTTACATTGGTAGGGATGTGGATTTCAACTGTTCGACAAATGTCTTTCGTAATTGATTTTCTTAGAAAAATTCTGCAATTTGGGTAGGGGTGAATTAATGTTTTTACACTTAACACAACTAAACTACGTGCAGTGGTGAGAATAATTTGTATTTTACATAATTTGCGTAAAACTCTTAGCGAAAATTTCCATGAATTTGGTTAGAACCCTTTCGCAGTAGTACTTTAAGTAGAGGACATAACATTGACACATATATCAAAAAAACATTGTTTGGTGTAGTTATTAAGTGTTTTTTTTTTAAATCAGCCCGATATTGGCCATAGTTAACTTAAATTTTGTTTTAGCGCAATGCCGAAGAAACATGGACACCAGCGCCCATACCGAAACCACCCATGAGTTGGGCTGAGCAGGAACTTATCAGAAAGTGTAAAGAAGAGTTTGATATTTGGAAGGAATACCGAATGTATGCAAATAGACAGTATGAAGAAGTAGAACAAGAAATAAGAACACCATCAGGCGAAAGTCCTGCGCAAACGCTGCAAACAAAGCTGTCGGCCTATAAAAATGAAGTCGTAAGGGAAACTACAGCACAACTACGTAAAGCTGTAAGTGTCAAAGACATAGAAGACACTTCGTTTGTTGATCAAAAATTGGAATTTATAAAAAAAGCTATAGAGAAATTGAATTTCAAACTTTTCAAGGCAGCACATAAAATACGTATTAACAGAGATAAATATCCTTATGGTAATTCCAAACGTTCAATGTTGGACAAGTTATTAGTGGAACTTGAAAATGCAGAAAAATCCAACATGAAAATTGATGACAAGGTGTCCCTTTTAACAAGATTTGACTCAATTAAATATTTATTAAACGGTTAAAGATTTAAACTCAAAAAGGTTTAAAGCAAATAAAAAATTTAATTTTTTGTTGTTTCAATATGTCCTTCAATTGTTTTTCGATGCGAATAAAAATGTAAACATATTCTTATTTGTATTATTATTACATATATTATTATTCATATAGGTATGTTTTTTAACTTACTATGTCGTTGTTTTTTAGCAAAGCATTATGTTCCAATTATATACATTTATAATTAATCATGCATAAATAAATATGTACATGTACAATAATACATATATTTGAATAAAAAATATACTTTAAAACTTCAGAAGCTATTTGTTCGCTCTTATTTATTTGAGGATTATTAACATTTTGCACCCGAATGTATCGAAAAATTTGGCAAGAAGTTAAAACCTTAGACCTTGCAAAGTGACCATCCCATATGGCATAGAATAACAGAAAGGGTCAATCCATTATATCCCACTTTTTTGGGAAAAGGAATCAAGAGGACTCATAAAAACAGAACAAATGGGCTTATATAAATTAACAGTAGTTGCCTAATTGTGACGTCACGCTAGCCAACACTACAAGTTATTTATACTTAGCAACTTATGTTACTTTCAATACTTGGGTTTAGTTTAAAAATAAATGTATGAAAGTTAGGCTTAGAAAACATTGATTGAGAAAATGTTAAATTAATTTATAGTTTCAAATGAAATTCGAATGAATGAACTTTACAAATAAACCGAATAAAAAAAGAAACTACAATTGATTTATTTATAAGTATTATAAGACCTTCGAAAAATAAGATTTTTCCAAAGAAAAGTCTTAGAATTTTACTACATTTAAAATCGTGGCATAGTGCGGTATATATTGTATTTCATTACAATCTCAAAAATTTTCTGAGTCGAAGTCTTGCGATGCCTCAAATTTCACGTCTTGTTTTGAGGTATATTAAAAAAAATAATGCTCCTAAACTACCATTATTCATTAATTGTTTTTTAACCATGTGATGTAATGTGATGTCAAATGTTCTGCAAAAATTTGATCATAGATGGCGCTGAAGGCAAATTTATATTTCTGAAGCAACTAATAAGATTCTAAAGAATTTCGTATCACGATTGATGTTTCGGAAGGTTTTTTTTGTCAACTCATAGTCTTAAAAAAAATATCGGCAGCTTTCTAACACTTTTCGATTTTTCTCGGTGCTATTTAAATATATCCGACTTTTTCCAATAATTTTTGACTTCGAGGCACAACTTGTTGCTCTTTATTGTTATTCGATACTGTCCGATACTTGCCATTACATTACATTTGAAATTTTTGTATGAATTATTCTTGATATGATTTTAGCAGCTGTCTATTAAAATATATTATTACGCTCCATGATTATAATTTCAATATCCATTCATTCGACTTTGGTGCAATTTTAATTTTATTGGACATGGATATTAGGAACTCGAAAGTAATTGATTAGTTCTAACAATTTCTGCTATCGCAATTTCTTCCGTTACAATTGTAACTAAAAATTAATTCGTTCAAAGTAAAGTTTCCGTATAAATAGCCTAGAGAGTGGCAGTGTCATTATCAATCCGTTTTTTTTTTGTCGTTTCGATTTAGCAATAATGAAGTTTCTAGTAAGCCTTCTTATTTTTGGCGCCTTCGGTAAGCTGAGCTTTGGCAGTGTGAATCCACCAACATTTGCTGATCCACTCGAAGATGGAGCTCAGGAAATAGAGCTCAGACAGAAGGTAATTTCATCACCTACACCGCCAATACATTATTTTAAAAGAATTAATTAAGCTATGAAAAAACTTTACATTGGTAGGGATGTGGATTTCAACTGTTCGGCAAGTGTCTTTCGTTATTTTTTTTTTTTTCTTAGAAAAAAAACAACAACAACTAAATTACGTGCAGTGGTGAGAATAACGTATATTTCACATAATTTGCGTAAAACTCTTAGCAAAAATTTCCATGAATTTGGTTAGAACCCTTTCTCAGTAGTAGTTTAAGTAGAGGCCATGACATTGACACATATATCAAAAACGTTTCTCGTTGAAGTTATCGAGTGTTTTTATAATAAACCCGATATTGGCCATAGTTAACTCAAATTTTATTTTAGCGCAATGCCGAAGAAACATGAACACCAGCGCCCGTACCGGGATCAAAGAATTCAACATCACCTATGAGTTTGGCTGAGCAGGAACTTATCAAAAAGTATAGAGAAGATTTTGAAAAATTGAAGGAATATCGAATGTATGCAACTAAACAGTATGAAGAAGTAGAACAAGAAATAAAATATCCATCAGGCGAAAGTCCTTGGAAAACACTGCAAACGAAGCTTTTGGCCTATAAAAATGAAGTCGTAAGAGAAACAACAGCACAACTACGTGGAGATGGAAATGTAAGAGATATAGATGCCATTTCGGATGTTGATAGAAAATTGGAACTAATAAAACAAGCTATAAAGAAATTGGATTCAAAACTGCTCTATGCACAGGGTCAAATACGTGTAAAAAGAGTTATCCATTCTTACGGTACACCAACACGTAGCATGTTGGAAAGGTTACTTAGCGAAATCAAAAATGCACAAACGTCCAGCACGAAAATTTATGATAAGTTGTCCCTTTTAACAAGATACAACTCAATTAAATATTTATTAAACGGTTAAAGATTTAAACTCAAAAAGGTTTAAAGCAAATAAAAAATTTGAATTTTTATTGTTTCAATATGTCTTCCAATTGTTGTTCGAAGCGAATAAAAATGTAAACCTATATATTTTTGTTTGTATTATTATTATTATATTATTATTATTTATATATGTGTTTTAACTAACTATATCGATGCTTTTTAGCACAGCATAAAATATCAATAATATATAGAACAGTGAGTTCGAATTAACTAAGTTTTTGATTGCCATATGGGTGATTCTCAGATAACTGTACTTTTTGTGTCCTCTGGCGATTTCACCTATACAGTAGGCTTTTTTTTCACAAAAAATTACGCTATAAGTTAGAAACTATGCTTTTCTAATAGAGCGTATCAATTTTACCACCAAATATTTATTGGTCAACTTTGAAAGTTTGCAAATATACCCCAAATGTCACAAACGTGGCATGTCCTACCCCTACTTTTTATACACAAAACGATGAAAAACGACCAAAAAACGGAAATAGAACAGAAAACAAGTCACTACACATATTAAGTAAATACAAGGCTACAATATTCTGAGCTCATCTGCAGTTTTAAATAACTTTTAGAGGGCACAATTTCGAATTGAAAACTGTCCCCTAGTTTTGGAAAAAAAAAAATTTCTTGAAAGCATTATGTTAATACTGCATGGTACTACTGCTTCAGTCAATAGATTGCAATACATATGCATTAGTTCTGATCACTATGCATCACCCAAAGGTCATCATGTCAAGAGAGTCCAAAAAGAAATCTGTTTGCGTTTTATAGGGCAGTTTATAAACAAAAGCAGTTTTTCTTAAAAATTATGGTCACAAACGTGGCACTCGGCACTCCCAGGTAGTACATTTAATTTTATGCATGAAACAATTTTTTTGTAGGATTTGCATACATGACCCCAAATTCTTTCGGAAAAATCTTGAACTCAAAAGCGTGCTTTACAATGAGCGATAAACTACAAAAATATCACAAACGTGGCGCATCAAAAATGTCACAAACGTGGCACTTTTTGTCAGTCTGCAAAAACCATATTTCGATATAAAGTTTGAGTATACAGATGCTAAGTTGAAGGCTATTAATTATGTTTTTAATACAAAAATTTTTCTACACCATCAGAATCCTGAGTTATCCTTGCTCAAAAGTGAAAAAATCACTGTTTTGACATCTACTTAAAGTTATAGAACAAAAACAACAAGTAAAATTAATTTTTGTTAATGGATTCAGACAGCCAAATTTATTGTCAACAAGACATAATTTACCGTTTTTCAATTGGATTCCCAGCTTTCGAGTTATAAGCGTTTAAAGTAAGGACATCTTTCGATAACATACAAAGGATTTTTCGAGACAGAAAAGTTACAAAAAATCAATTTTTATTATTTTTATCAATAACATATTTAATTACAAAAATTTCGTGACCTTGCAGACCATAATCGCATAAAAAATGACAGTTCTATGCTAGATTTAGTGAATGACCCTACTAAACTATTGCTTTGCAAATTAACAGAATCAAAATTTCATCTGTTCATTCATTTTTGTGATAAATTATATTTTTGATAAAAATAATAAAATTTACCATTTTTGTTAATTTTTCGGTCCAGAAAATCCTTTGTGTGTTATTGAGAGGTATCCTTTTTTTAAAGGCTTATAACTCGGAAACTAGGAACCCAATTGAAAAACGGTAAATTATGCCTTGTGGTTAATAAATTTGGCTGTCTGAATCTATTGACAAAAATTAATTTTACTTGTTACTGTTTTAGTTATGTAGACGTCAAAACTGTGATTTTTTCACTTTTGAGCAAGGATAACTAAGGATACTGATGTAATAGAAAAAAATCAAGATCAGATTCGTAATTAGGAGATCCTAATCCACCATAAACGGCTATAAAAACAGAGAACAGGAAACCATTGTTGATCTTTAGGGAGGTAGGGTATAAAAAAATGGACCACCGGACCCATGACACTGTTGCAAAATTAGTCTTGAAATGTAAATTTGTCATTATATGCAATATATCTCTCATCAAAACGCTTCAAAACCATCATTTTTCCATACTGTGGCTAAAATGTCACAAACGTGGCAATTTGGTCACAAACGTGGCAGCAAAATTTCTTAATTTCGATCTCAAAGCCGTAAATTCACACTTGTAGTTGATCTACTTAAAAGGTGAGTTTTAAGAGTGTGTTTACATAAGATAGCATGAAGAAACTTGCAAAAATCCAAAAATATTATCTGCCAATTTTACAACTCGAAAAAGCACAGTTATCTAAGAATCACCCATATATCTTATATTTAAAACACAACATACAACGTCTTGGGCAAAGGTTCCAAACCGGTTTTGGTCGTGCAACCCCTATAAAGTCGAATTTTGGAAACCTTTGCTCTAGGGGATCATAGATCTAAATGCGTTTTTTTTTATCAAAAACCATGCTTTGACTTTTTTAATTCCTGGATTTCCTTCTTCAACGATTTAAAATTTAAGACAAACATTTCAAACAGACCTTGCAAAGCGATCATGCCGTATGGCATAGAATAACCAAAAGGGTGAATCCATTATATACCACTTTTTTGGAAAAAGGAGTCAAGAGGACTCATGAAAACAAGATTTTTCTAAAGTTAAGTCTTAGAATTTTACAGCATTACATTACATTACGGCTTAGCACGGTATATATTTTATAACGATTTCGGAGTTGGAGTCGGAGTCGTGTGATATCTCAAATTATTCGTCTTGATTCGAGATACATAAAGAAAAAATGCTTCTAACTTGACATCAAGCATAAATTGTTTTTGAGCAATTATTTTCAAAAACAACCCAACTGTAAGTCTCTTCACTACACTATTGGAAAAACTACTTGCTCGATTTTTACAAGTTTGGCCATGTCAAATGCTCTGCCAAAATTTGATTATAGATGCACAGCAAAAAGTTTAGGGATAAAGTATAAACTTATTACTACTATTTGTTTTTATAAACTAATGTGATCCAATTTTTTATATAATTTATACAATTTTTTTCTATAAAGTTATTATAAACCAGAAACGTTTAACTTTTAAATCAAAATTGTTGTGAACTATAAATTTTATACCAAAATTGTATAAGAACTTTTGCCAAAAATTAAAAATTTACAGTTACCGAATACATAAGTACATACAAAATTTACCATTTAAGGAAAAATCATTTTGCGCAGCAATTCGGAGTGAAAATTGTTAAAAATAAATTATTTAAAAGTAGCCCAGTGTTTTTTGGAAAAAATAGTTTACTTACTTGACTTGTGTATGCTGTCTCATTTGCCGAACGCTCTCTTTTTTTTGTATTTCGTCATTTAGTACGCTCTCGCTTGTCGTACGCTCTCTTTGTGTTATGATGGTTCCATTGTCATATGGGTAAAATAGTTTCAGAGATATGACAAATTTGGTTTTTTTAGAATAAATGGGCGAGGCCCCGCCGTCCATTTTTATTGAACATTTTTTCTCAGTGCCAATTAGATATGTACCAAATCTCATTTACCTGAGTCAAATATTTTGGATAAGAATAGCAAAAAAAAAACTGCTTTAAAACCAACAGAGTATTTTAAATTGGTTTAACATTACTACAGTGTCATATCCTGTTTGCTTCACTTTACCTGATATTCAATCTTATTCATATGTGTAAAATAGTTTCAGAGGTTTGACAAATTTGTTTCTTTTAGAAGGAGGGGGTGTGGCCCCGCACATTTTTTATTTAAAATTGTTTTCCTAATGCCAATTACTTATGTACCGAATCTCATTCTCCTGAGTCCAATATTTCCAAAGATAAGACGAATTTCGGGTGAGGGGGCGTGGCATCGCCCATTTTTTTATTGGATGCAATTTACTCGAGCAGTGTTCATTTACATACCAAATCTGATTTACTTATGTGAAATAGCTTCAAGGATCGAGACCAAAATTTTTATTCTTGATACTTGCACCAATGGGAAACTTTTTAGCCGCCTATAGTTTTTGCGATAGGCCTAATGTACATAGCCAAACTAGTATGCTTTATGGAAGTATGTATGTAATTGAAAATATTTTAAGTTATGAAATTTGTTTCTCTTAAAATAAATATATGTAATTTTTGTAAGTTGAATAATAAATTTTTTTTTATTAAATTTAAGTGCGTAAGTAGATTGGTTTATATGGGCATAATATGAATTTTATATAAAATGGTTTAAAACACTTTCATATGAACTTCTATATAAATGTTACACAAAAAAAAGGATAAAAGATTTTTATGTAGTGATACTATTGAATTTGAACCAAAATAGTTTAAATTGTGTTTATACTTTATGTGTAAACATTTTATACGAACAAACATAAACGGTTTTTATAACAAATTGAAGCATAGATTTCATACCAAGTTTGGTGTGGATCTGTATTTAGTCCAATTTGGTTTGAATTTTACACCCAAAATTTTGCAGTGTGGCGATGAAGGCAAATTTATTTCTCTGATATTTCGGAAGGTTTCTTCTGTCCTTTGTTTTTTTTTTTTGAAATATAATCGACACACACACCTTTCTTACACCTTTCCGATTTATTGTTATTCGATATTGTTCGATACTAACCATTTAATACATTTCAAAATTTTTTATATGTGTAAGATGATTTTTTATAATTTTGAATTCCTTTTCTTGATTTAATTCAAAAATACTTTTCAACTATTTTGATATTGTAAAACTTTTTGAGTTTTAATATGTTTAAATTGCTCCCGATGTTTAAAAATTTGTAGGCCAAAAGATATGAATTGGATCACATTAAGCAAATGAGTAAAAAAGATCGACTTGAACTGAACAAATCAAAAAGTCGACCGAGAAGCGATCGGTTCCAGGTACTCAACTTACTATGAAGTTAGATTTCTATACAAGTTTTATTAGCTGTTTATTAAAATATGTCATCACGCTCCATGATTATAATTTCCATATCGATCTATTCGACACATTTGTGTGTTTATTGAATGCAGGGTTTAATTTAATTAGATACTTCTCTTGGTGCAATTTTTATTTTATTGGGCCTGTCGATTAAGAACTCGTAAATGATTGATTAGTTCTTACAATTTCTGCTATCGTAATTTCTTCCGTTACAACTGTAACTAAATATGAATTCGTTCAAAGTAAATTTTCCGTATAAATAGCCAAGAGGGTGGCAGTGTCATTATCAATCCGTTTTTTTTTTGTCGTTTCGATTTAGCAATAATGAAGTTTCTAGTAAGCCTTCTAATTTTTGGCGCCTTCGGTAAGATGAGCTTTGGCAGTGTGATTCCACCAAAATTTGTTGAACCACTCGAAGATGGAGCCCGGGAAACAGTGCTCAGACAGAAGGTAATTTCATCACCTACGCCACCAATACTTTATTAAAAAGAGTTAATGAAGCTATGAAAAAACTTTACAATGATATGGATGTGGATTTCAACTGTTCGACAAATGTCTTTCGTAATTGATTTTCTTAGAAAAATTTTGCAATTTGGGTAGGGGTAAATTAATGTTTTTACACTTAACACAACTAAACTACGTGCAGTGGTGAGAATAATGTATATTTTACATAATTTGCGTAAAACTCTTAGCGAAAATTTCCATGAATTTGGTTAGAACCCTTTCTCAGTAGTAGTTTAAGTAGAGGACATAACATTGACACATATATCAAAAAAACATTGCTTGCTGTAGTTATTAAGTGTTTTTTTTAAATCAGCCCGATATTGGCCATAGTTAACTTAAATTTTGTTTTAGCGCAATGCCGAAGAAACATGGACACCAGCGCCAGTACCGAAACCACCCATGAGTTGGGCTGAGCAGGAACTTATCAGAAAGTGTAAAGAAGAGTTTGATATTTGGAAGGAATACCGAATGTATGCAAATAGACAGTATGAAGAAGTAGAACAAGAAATAAAATATCCATCAGGCGAAAGTCCTGCGCAAACACTGCAAACAAAACTGTCGGCCTATAAAAATGAAGTTGTAAGGGAAACAACAGAAGAACTACGTCAAGTTGTAAGTGTCAAGGACATAGAAGACACTTCGTTTGTTGATAAAAAATTGGAATTTATAAAAGAAGCTATAGAGAAATTGAATTTCAAACTGATCAGGGCAGCAGATAAAATACATCAAAAGAAAGATAAATATCCTTACGGTAATTCCAAACGTTCAATGTTGGAAAACTTACAAGTGGAACTTAGAAATGCAAAAAATTCCAACATGAAAATTGAAGATAAGGTGTCCCTTTTAACAAGATACAAATCAATTAAATATTTATTAATCGGTTAAAGATTTAAAGTCAAAAATGTTTAAAGCAAATTAAAAATGTAAATTTTTATTGTTTCAATCTATTCGAAGCGAATAAAAATGTGTACCTACATTTTTTTATTTGAATTATTATTATTACCAGAGTTGGCCTTGTGGCCGAAATTTGACCATTTCGATCTGACTATAAAGACTTGGTCGATAAAACACAAAAAGCTTTTAATATTCTTCCTTAGGGTTCTGGTTATCTGCATTCATAAAAATCGGTGCAGCAGGTTAGTTGCAATAGCGTTCTTGTCATTTAGAGCCGTGCTATTCCTACTAAAGAGCAAAAAGTTTTTGATTTCTTTCCGTCCTGCTCATTCTGTCCCCATACCAAAATCAATGCCGTGAGGTCATATTCTCATTCATTGGTATACCCAATTTTAAAAAAGTCAATGTAGTGGTTTAACCTACTGAAAATCATAATGTTCAAGCTGTTATTCCTTAGCGTTAGTCCTCTCTCTATACCAAATTTCGTAAAAATCGCTGCAGTGGCTTAGCCGCGAGAGCGTTTTTTCCATTGAGGGGCGTGGCACCGCCCACTGAAAAACATAATGCTTATGTTATCGTTCCTTAGAGCCTACCATATCTCCAAACCAAATTTCGTAAAAATTGATGTAGTGGTTTAGTCATGGGAGCGTTTTTTCTATTTAGGGGCGTGATACCGCCCACTTTTAAAAAAGATATAGTCCTATGCACTGCTCCTTCTTACAACCTTTCCAACAAAAAAAAGAAAATCTATCAAATCGGGTGAGATTTAGGTATAGAAACAGGGACTGAATCGATTTCGTTTTCCTATTTATATATAGATATTATTATTACTAGTATCGCCCTGCGGTCGAAATTCGACCACAAACAAATTAAATAATTTTGGTATTTTTTGGACACTTGGTCCTTTTTTTGCTATATGGTACAATTTAAAAAATCCCGTGGGTCAATTTCAAGCGAAACGTATGTAAGCAAAACAAAACAAAAACACAAAGTCGCTGCTCTGCTTTTTGTCTTTTAGCTGAAACACAATGCGGCAGTGGCAGTTGCAGCGGCAGCGTCAGTGATCAGCTGTTTTTTTAGAAACAGTGTGTTTCAACGGTAAAACCAAGGGCGTACGCAGGATTTCATCTAGGGGGGGCCAAACTGAAATTTTGCGAACCTTTTTTTTTTTTTTTTTTTGAGAAATTTCAATGTAAGAGCTGTATATTTTGGTGTAAAATATAAAATAAAAGTTGTTCGTAATAACTTATGAAGGTACTTAGATAACTTTCTAAATAAAAATTTGCTTAGGTATGTTATCTTTTAAATACGTATCGCACTACATCAAAAATAATTAATTTGTGTGTATAAAGTTTTGCCAACCATATTTTCTAAACTAAAACGCATTATTTTTTTTTTCCGAGGAGCCGTTCTAGATTTAATCGACACTTTCGATTTTTGAGGTTATAGCTCTAATTTTATAAAAAAATATTTCGAGAAACCCAATTTTGATCGAATTTTTGTGTACACTTCTTTTAAATATATCAATAACTAATATCCTATTCAAATTGGCTGAGTTAAAGTTAAAAGTTAAAGCTGAGCAAAAAGTTCATTTTCATAGCAATTTTTTACAATTTTGCAATATTTTTTATATTTTTATTTATAAGTGTATTTAACTTTAAATATTTTAAGTACAAATTTACTAAAATCAGATCATATTTTAAAAACTTATTAAGGTTTCAGTGTAGTAAGACCATTTTGATTTTTATACCCTACACCCAGGGTATATTCACTTTGTCCGTCCGTTTGTAACGCAGAGAAGGAGGCGTGGCAGATATGGAAAAGTATATATAACCTTGATCAGCGTCACCTCCTAAGTCGATATAGCCATGTCCGTCTGTCTGGCTGGCTGGGTGGCTGGCTGGGTGGCCGGCTGGGTGGCTGGCTGGGTGGCTGGCTGGGTAACGGCTGGGTGTGTGTGGAAATACACTTTTTGGGAAAACTAAGAAAGACAATTCAATGAAATTTGGTACCCCGCCTCCGTCATCAAAGTTAGCTCGGGGGATTGCAAATGAGCAAAATCGGTTAACGGACACGCCTGCCGCCCATACAAAAAATATATTCAAAATGCAATTTTAGGAGTATTTTTCACGACAATGCAACCAAAATACACATAAATACTACAAATTGTAAGCGCAAGCTCTGAAAAGAAAACTGAGCGAACTCAGGCAAGAGGCCGTGGCACCTCCCATATAAGCAAAAGCTTCAAAACGCTATACTGAAAGCGATTTTTGAGATATTCGAACCAAATTTAACTCAGACACTAAGAACTATAAGTGAAAGCTCTCAACAAAAATTGGGTGAAATTGAACAAGGAGGTGTGGCACCTCCCATATAAGCAAAAGATTCAAAATGCTATACTGAAAGCGATTTTCGAGATATTCAAACCAAATTTAACTCAGACACTAAAAACTATAAATGAAAGCTCTCAACAAAAGTTGGGTAATATCGGACAAGGAGGCGTGGTACCTCCCATATAAGCAAAAGATTCAAAATGCTATACTGAAAGAGTTTTTTGAGATAATCCAACCAAATTTCACTCACCCACTACACATTATAAATGCGAGCTCTGACCAAAAATTGGGTGAAATCGGACAAGAGGGCGTGTCTCCTCCCACATAAGCAAAAGCTTCAAAACGCTATACTGAAAGCGATTTTCGAGATATTCGAACCAAATTTATCTCGGACACTAAGAACTCTAAATGAAAGCTCTCAACAAAAATTGGGTGAAATCGGACAAGGAGGCGTGGCACCTCGCTTACAAGCAAAATTTTCAAAACACTGCAGTTTAGGGTATTTATTTTTTGGCCAGGCCAAAAGTTACACCCTTTCTAGTTTATGCTTAGAATCGTACAAAGTACACGTGTGAATTTTTTTAATTTTTGGACATTTTTTTTTTCTTTTTCTTTGACCAATTTTTGAAAAGTTAAAAAAGGTCTGAAAAAATTTATAAAATGCTTTGATACTTTGAACGATTTTAAACATTTTAAGCCTGATACATTTTATTCGTAATAGCCTTCCTTTTGAGTAAACGAATGCTTTTCCGACCACGTAATTGAAAAACATAAAAAATAGACTTCTGGAACCGGATATTATCTATACTATCTGCACAAAAAATTTTGATTTTTTTAACGCAGCATTTTTTGCAAAAACATAGTCTTTAGTTTTAAGCAGCTTTGGGTATCCATTCTGAGAAGAAAAAAAAGTTATGACCGTGTATTTTGTTGTTGTTGTTGGAACAATTTGATTCCCTTAAAAAAATTGAAGATGCCCCGCCCCCAGTACAAGGCAGGGTGCAGCAACGCACACTTGAAAATGCTAGTATTTGAATGAAATACATACTATTAAACTTCACAAGTGATTAGTTTGGGCTCATCTTTTTTTTTTTTTTTCATATTTAAAATTATCTTTATTTAAAAAAATGTTTAATAACATAAATAAATAAATTATAAAAATAAAATAAGATAATACTTATACGACATTCTATAGCCAAAACAATGACTAAAAGCGAATGTCGGAATACGTTACATAGAGCTTTGTGATTAATGCGGGGTTTTACAGGATCAAAGTTATTCATTTCAAATTAAAATTACAAATTCATATTACAAAATGTTATATATAAAAAAAATGTAAAAAACTTTGCAACAAAATATAAGATCATAAAAAGAAAACCTTATTTATATCAATTAAATTTTAATTACACATCGCTTGACAATAAAGTTTTGACCATCAAACTATCTATTGTGAATAGCCAAGATTTTACTTTTTTTAAAAAAACATTACTACTTTTTAATATCACTGTGTGTAATTTTTTAAGTCATGGCAAAATAACAATATACGGACACCACTACGTGATAAAAGACTAAAAAAAAAAAGACCCGTGTCTCCCAATTTTTCCCAAAGTCCTCCACTTTTTTTTTATGGGCCGCCAAAGATTTGGGGCCTCGGTATCATTTTCGTAAAAATGTGATCATTTTCTCAGGCTCATATCTTGCAAACCGTTCAGAATTTCGATTTACTCTCTGAGGCAAAGTTGTAGCTCTTGTCATAAACTACAAAAATTGCGAACATATAAAATCAAAAAACTTCACCTTCCAGATCAAAATCGCAAAAAACTTTAAAAAATTCGATTTTTTTTTACCTTTTTTCCCGTGTTCAGGACCATAGGTAGCAAACCGTTCAAAATTCAAGGAAACAATCAACTACAAAAATTTACCTAAGATCTCAGTAAACAAATTTCTAGAACATATAAACTTCCTGGGAATTATTCTTAACACCGTTTTTTAATTTCATGTGTTTTTTATTTACTTCAACATTGAGATACTATGCTATCTATTACAAAAATATTAAAAAAAAGTATTCGTATTATGTTTATAATGTTGATGGCCCTGGACTTGCAAATCGCGCTCTCTTAAGTTGTGGATCCAAATCGTCGTCCGAATCTGACTCTGATTCAGAACTTATGGTGTCCACAGGCACGTTGCTTCCAAACTGCCCTCCATCATCAGCTCTTTCTTCTTCAAATACTTCATTAACATCATACAGGGTGATCTTGTGACTCCACCAACATACCTCTGCAAGCAATGCGTCGTACCGTTTTTCCATGGGCATTGTGGTTTGGTGAAACCGTTCTCCTTGCTCATCGGATTCGGTAGGGAGTTGTTTGATAAAATCGTCAAAATGAAAATGAAGAAAATGCAGCTTTAATGTCATCGATGCGCCGATTATCTCAAAATAATGCAGCATTTCTTTCACCCATTCTCTTGCTTCCGGTTCCGCGTCTCGATCCCCTCCCAAGACTCTGGTGCATACACGCTGAAGGCAAATCCATGCCATTGAATGATTTTCATCAAGCGATGAATCAAAGTTGCTCTTGAATAGCTTTCTAATGTCAGGGCCATTAAGTACGCCTGTTAAATGAAAACAAAATATAAAGACAGAAAAGAAAACATTAACATAGTGTAAATAGTACAATTACACGGAGAAAAATATGTATAATAATTTTTACTATATTGGCTAGTCGAAAAATTAAAGTAATCAACACTAAATTTCAAGTATAAATTACCTTACGTATGAACTATTTGATGGGTCCGTAAAGTCATATCTACAAATAAAATGTAGTTAAATAATAAAGGAATATTTACTACAAATTTCCTACATTTGACTATATGTAAGGTAATTTGCACTTTCAGAAAAAAAATGTGTTGTGATTTTGAATTTATGATTCTAGTCAAAATTACTTTATTTTTTTCACGCACAAAAATGAGTATCATAATTTTCACCTTACGCGAGTAAGGTAAGTACCACAAAAATATAGAGTCATTTTGACTTTTATAATTTTAGTAACAATTTATATTTTTGGACAGACATTTTCTTGATATACAATTTTTTTTGCTTCTATATCATATGCGGAAGCAGCCCAGTGGATATGTATCTGACTACCATTCGGAAGGGCCAAGGTTCGTATCCCGGCGCCGGTCAGTTCATTTTTTTTTTGTTTTTTTTTTTTGTTGTTGTTTGAACTATACAGTAAGGTAAATATCACGCCAATTTTTTCATTAAAATTACTAGACTGTGAGGTCATTCGAACAATCTGAATTGACTAAAACAGTAAGGTAAATCTTGTATGTATTCTCCTTTAACTCCTAGGAGGAGCATAGGGCCAATATGAAATCTCTCCATTTGTCACGATCCCTTGCGATGACTTTGATCTCTTGCCACGATTTTCCCGATTCTTGGATTTCCTTTTCCAACGACCTTTTCCAGTTGGTTTTGGGTCTACCACGTCCTCTACTGCCTTGTGGATTCCACTCAAGGGCCTGGCGACAAACTTCGCTGTGTGGTTTCCGGAGAGTGTGACCAATCCATCCCCATTTGCGCAGCTTGATCTCGTTTGCTATAGCCTTCTGTTTGCATTTTTGATGTAGCTCGGCATTTGATATAGTGCGAGGCCACCAAACCTTTAGTATACGCCTTAAACATTTGTTGACGAATACTTGCAGCTTGTTTGTTAGTTGTTCAGTAACAAGCCATGTTTCGCACCCATATAACAAAACCGATTTCACATTCGAATCAAAAATGCGCACTCTCGTTTTGGTGGATATAACGGATGAAGACCATATTTTGTTCAGTTGAGCAAACGCGCCTTTTGCTTTTGCTATTCTTGAGTTGATATCCTCTTTTGCTCCACCATCCATGGAGATAATGCTGCCTAGATACGTGAAGCTATCGACGTTTCCGATGTCATCACTGCCAGCTTTAAACGTGATGTCATTGCTTGCGTTTAGCTTCATGCTTTTGGTCTTGGATACGTTGATTTTTAGGCCGGCCTTTTGTGATTCCAACACAAGGTCTTCAATTTTGCTTTGCATATCTGAATGTTTGGACGATAAGAGGCAGATGTCGTCAGCGTAGTCGAGATCTTCCAGATGTTCGGTAAAGTTCCATTGAATACCCCTTTTGGCCTTATTAAGAGCTTTATCTAGGATATCATCAAGAACGATAAGGAAGAGTGATGGTGATAGTAAACACCCCTGCCGTACGCCTGAATTAGTGGTGAATGTCGGTGACAACAACCCGTTGTGTAACACACTGCATTTAAAGCCTTCATATTGTGCGCGTACTAAGTTTATGGCCTTTGCGGCAATACCTCTTCGTTGCAGTGACGCCCAGATGTTTTCTCGGGAGACACTGTCAAAGGCAGTGCTATAGTCAACGAAGACAAGTTGAAGTGCAGCACGCCACTCGCATGATTGTTCGACAATTATTCTGAGCGTGTTGATTTGATCCACGCATGATCTGTTTCGCCGGAATCCTGCTTGCTGCTTTCGAATGGCTGAATCAAGTTTTTCGCTTACCCTGCTCAGAAGCACTTTCGTCAGTACTTTTGATGGAACTGAGAGCAAGGTGATGCCTCTATAGTTTCGGCACTCGCTTAGGTCACCTTTTTTCGGTAATTTGACTAACATGCCATGTAGCCAATCTTCTGGCAAACGCTCTTCACTCCAGATTTTGTTGAGCAGAGGATGGAGAATTTTAGCTGATGTTACGGGGCATGCCTTTAGCAGTTCAGCTGTTATTTGATCTATACCGGCGGCCTTGTTGTTTTTCATGCTTTGGATAGCTTTCACAATTTCATCAATTGTAGGCGGCGGTGTTTGTATTCGACTACTACTGCGAGTCATTGCGGCAGTTGTAGTTGGTGATTCTGGTTGCAGGGATGTGGTAGACATGGGATTTAGTATATCGCAAAAATACTCTTTCCATCTGTTTAGTTGGTCGTCTGCAGATGTTAAGAGATTTCCGTTTTTGTCTTTGATAGGGCGGCTCTGTTGGAGTTTTCTGCCTGATAATCTGCGGGTGATATCGTAAAGCTGCCTGAGATTTTGAGCATTTGCAGCGCTTTCGGCTTCGCTCGCGAGGTCGTTATACATTCTTCTTTTGTCTTGTCTGCACGATCGCCTGACTTCTTTATTGAGAGAGTTAAAGACCTTTTCGGCGACGTTCTTTTGCGCTCTAGTTTTAGCGTCGTCTCTCAGTTTTTTCGCGCTTCTTCTTTTTTCGACAAGACCCCACGTTTCCTCGCTCATCCAGTGCTTCTTGTTCGAGGGTCGAAACCCAAGTATTTTTTCACTGGAGTTTAAGAACGCAGCCTTAGCGGCCCTCCATGATGTTTCAATACTTCCACCACAATCGAACGGAACTGTTTTAAGTTCTTCTACGAAAGATCTGCGTACCTCATCGTTCTTAAGCTTAAGCACGTCGAATTTTTTTGCTACAGATTGTTCGCTGGGACGTTTATTAGCGGCAAGTTTTAGTCGAATGACCGCGACGAGAAGATGGTGGTCGGAGCCTATGTCAGCGGCCCTCTTTACTCGTACGTCCAGAAGACTCCCTCTCCATTTTCTGCTAATGCAGAAGTGGTCGATTTGGTTTTCAGTGGTGTTGTTTGGAGACACCCAAGTAGCTTTATGGCATTTTTTGTGTGGGAATAGCGTACCTCCAACGACAAGACCGGCTGTATTGCAGGCGTCAATGAGAAGCTCTCCATTGTCGTTTCTCGCACCCAAGCCATGTCTTCCAATCACGTGCTCTAGGTTAAGGTTTTCTGAGCCTACTTTGGCATTCAAATCGCCCATAACCATTATGATGTCGTTCTTGTGAGCACTGTTTATTGCTGCAGCGAGCTGGCTGTAGAATTCATCTTTGGTTTCTCTCTCTGCCAACTCTGTGGGCGCGTATGCTTGGAAGATGGTAATATTTCTTGCGGGGGTTCGAAATCTGCACCAAATGAGTCTTTCGTTTACAGGTTTCCATTCCATTACTGCCTTTACTGCAGTTTTACTTAGCAAAAATCCAACTCCATCCCTGTGGATGTCATCTTGCGATCTACCGGAGTATAGAAATTTTTCGCCGTCAGGAAGTACATATTCGCCGGCACCGTTCCATCTACACTCGCTTAATCCCAATATCTCAAGGTTGAATTTGTGGAGTTCTCTAACGGCTTGGTGTATTTTGCCTGGTTCATTTAGAGTTCGGACATTCCAAGAGCCGATGCGTGTTCGAGTTTTCATCGAAAGGATTTTAAAATTTTGAGAAACCATATTGGTTCCAGTTATAGGAGAATCATTCCTAACTATGCATGTTTCTTGCACCTCCAAATCCGATGTGCATGCTGCCGAGGCAGGTGGATTAACCACACTCTGGTGGGTACCACTTGGAGAGTTATTTCCCATCGTTTTCCGATCCATGCTTCATTAGTATAATCTTCTCGGCAACGCTCCACGCAGTAAGTTATAAGCTTAAAGCTGGATCCGGCAAGCGCTGCAAATATAGTGGCCAAATTCACTTTTAATTTCAGCCGTCCAATCTGGAACAGACGCTGACCTGGGAGCCGCCCACTCTGGATCAGACGCTTCAGGATTTCGACAAGGTAAATCTTACTTCGGTGTAAAGTTGTCACTATTCTGACTTGAAAATCTGGTAAAATTTATGAGAAATAAAGTAGCTGGTACTATTTTTTTTCTCCGTGTAGGTGAACAAAAATTCGTTTTAAATTTACTACAATACCTTTTTTAATTTTGTCATCGCTACGCTTTGGGAAAACGCTTTTCAAATAGTCGAATGCGTTTGGACAATTTACAACGGCCACTTCGATGAATTTTTTAACAATTCCCAATTTTATGTGGAGCGGTGGCAGCAATATGTCTTGAGTATTGTCAATTAAAGGTGCATTCTTCAGTCTATGTTGTTGTATTTGTTCATCCACACTTCCTCTTGGCCTCCACGAATTACATTGGAATTGATTCAGAGGTGAGCGTGAATCCCAATTACAAAGAAAACAAAAGAATTTTGGGAAGCCGCCCTTATCGATGATCCCTTGCAAAATGTTGATGACCTTCAAATCACAGCAAATGTTCCATTTATTTTCGTAATATTTGATTTTTTCCATTATATCTTTCAATGTTTCATAGCTTTCTTTCATGTTGATACCCATTGCTAGCGGAATGGAAGGTTTTCGGTTCGACACATGCAACAACACTGCTTTCAAGCTTGAAACAGAACCATCAATGAATAATCTCCACTCACTAGCGATGTAGTTCATTCCCATTTTTACCACCAAAGCTTTTATATCGTTGCAGTAAGCGAACGAATTGTCATCATTTAGAGTGTAGAGCATCTGAAATTCAGCTTGTCGTTTGCGGTACGCCGTAGAGTTAACATTAGCATGTGTGAGTTTTCTTTGCTTTAAAAAAGCTGTCAAAAATATTGCAAGTCGCTGCGATAATCCCAATATGGCCACAATGAAATCCATTTCCATTTGTGTTATTAGTTGTGGTCCATCTCTTCCCTGTTGGGGCTCATAATCGGTATCAAATGGATCTTCATAAGTAACACCACTTGCTCTAGTCATTCCTGTACATTCTGTACTACGATCTGGAGTTGGCGGCCTTGGTGATACAAAATTTTCAGGTACAAGCACTGGTAGTGTGGCTGTTGCAGTTGCTTTATAAATTTTGATCTTCTCAGCATGTCGATTTAGACCACATGTCTAATTTACGCATGCATAGCAACTGGTTGCATCATGATCACCTGGGCGATTAATCCAGTTTACCGGCTTACAATACTTCATAGTACCTCTGCCTCCACTCAACCATGCCATGAGATTGTTATAACATTGGCGACACACTGTATTAGGTGTGTAATTTTCACCGGTCAAGTCCACTTCGTCGAAAAACAATGTATATGCTCTTTTGAATTTACTAGTTAAAAGATTCTTTTCCTTCTGAAATCTTGTAGATGTTTTTTTTCTGGTTTGATGACCGCAAACGTAGCAAAATAAATCAATTTTTTCACACTGCATATTGAAATTGTCAGTTGCCAATGTTGTGTGCGAATTATGCAATAACACTTTCACTTTTTTTACTTTCACTGTCACTTTATAACTTTCACCGCTGAGCTCTCGTTGACGTTGCGCTGTGTAATGCCTCGATGTGAGCGTCGTGTCGCTTTTATATTGTGTGCTGCTGCTGTCGGTGCGTGATACCTAAGCGCTACCTAAACGGTCAATGCAGATGTTTGCTTCCAGGTAGTTTTTTGATAGAAGTTTTTTGATTTTATGTGTTCACAATTTCATCTTTATGACAATGTGTTTCCAGGTATTTTTATATTTTGGCTTGTTTTTATGTGAATTCAATGCAGATGTTTGCTTCCAGGTAGTTGTTTAATAGTTTGGACACGGGAACTCACCCACCAGCTTGAGAATTTTTATTAGAATGCACTTACTATCATTGAAGGTACAGTGCACTCACACACTCGGCCTCCTCACTGACAATTATTTACAATCAACATTTTTGTTGAAAGTACTTTTGTTAGAAAAACCTCACTATCTCCGGTCTTAGAAGTGTAAATGCGGAGTATTATACCTTAAAAAAAAGCTTGAAGTGTTGTCTTTTACGGAGTCTAGGAATAAATAAGTTTACTAAGGCTGTTTTTTGAGAAAACCAGATTTTTATTAAAAAGTGAGATTAAAAAATTTTCGGCAAATTTTTCACTTTTGGGTGCTACCTAAACAGTGTTAAGAATCATCTCTAGGAAGTTTATATGTTCTAGAAATTTGTTTATTGAGATCTTAGGTAAATTTTTGTAGTTGATTGTTTCCTTGAATTTTGAACGGTTTGCTACCTATGGACCTGAACACGGGAAAAAAGGTAAAAAAAAATCGAATTTTTTAAAGTTTTTTGCGATTTTGATCTGGAAGGTGAAGTTTTTTTGATTTTATATGTTCGCAATTTTTGTTCTTTATAACAAGAGCTACAACTTTGTCTCAGAGAGTAAATCGAAATTCTGAACGGTTTGCAAGATATGAGCCTGAGAAAATGATCACATTTTTACGAAAATGATACCGAGGCCCCAAATCTTTGGCGGCCCATAAAAAAAAAGTGGAGGACTTTGGGAAAAATTGGGAGACACGGGTCTTTTTTTTTTTAGTCTTTTATCACGTAGTGGTGTCCGTATATGGTTATTTTTTTTCGTGTTGCACTGTGTATTCGAATATCATATGGCAACTGATTAAAAATCTTAGGGGCTGCAACAGTAAAGAAGTTTGAAAAAAAAGTTTTATTAGAAACTGGAACATTTACCAAACACCTATTGTTTACTCTTAGACCGTATATATTAGAACTCCGAAGAGTAGAACTGTAACTGCTTCGCACGAAAAATATTTTGAGCACTTTAAATATATACAAATGTTTCAAAGGCAAAATATGAAGGTCACAAAACAAAGGCCAACTACTTGTTAACCGGTTTTTTTCCGAAATAATTCGGACAATATGTTTTTGCGCCATTATTATCGGTTGAAGAGTACTAACCTTGCTATTGAAGTTTTGTAAAAAAATTGAATTTACGTAAATTAAAAACAACAATGGGCCCAACACCGAACCTTGAGGTACCCCTATATTTATTTCCAGCTCATCACTAAACACATCATTTAATTTAACTTTTTGCATTCTGCCGTGATTTTATAATGTTAACTGAAATTTGGTTATAAGACTACGAACTATCCAATTATAGTATCTCCGGGTATGATTTGTATGGCAATTGTAATAACTCTTATAAAGCTGGTGGTGTAGCTATATTTAATAAAAAAGAGCACCAATGTGAAGTTTTGTCTTTGGAATCAACTAGTGCAGATATCATTAAAATTAACTGCAATATAAATATGGAACCATTTACAATTTTTTGTATGTATCGTTTGCACGAAAATGGGTTGAGCAAAACTGTATTCATTGATAGTTTGGAAGAACTTTTAAAAAATTTTAAAGCAAAAAACGTAATAATTAAAGGCGACCTAAACATAGATTTTCTAAAAAACAGTCATGATTCTGATAAATATATGTTTTTGTTGCCATCCTATGGGCTAAAATCGCTTGTCAATGAGCCAACACGAATAACAGAGGGTAGTCGGACTTGCATGGATCACGTTTTTGTTAGGTTTCATAAAAATTGGACTTATAAAATTTCAAGCGAAGTTATTGACCATCAAATATCAGATCACTGTATGATAAATTTGAAAATAGAGCAACTGCCCCGCTCAGGTAACACAAAAAATAAATTATTCATTGTTGATCGACGCCTTAAAATTCGAGTTTTGGGATCAAGTCTACCGTGAAGATGACCCATCTTTAGCTTTTTATAGTTTTTTAAGAATTTTAAATGAGCATACATATATCAAATTGTTCTTCTATTTAAGGATTATTAACATTATGCAGCTGAATGTATCGAAAAATTTGGCAAGAACTTGAAACTTTAGACTTTCGAGCATAATTTTGAAAATTTTGGTGAGAATATATTTTTTGTTGGAATGAATTTGAGCATAATGAGTATGACTTCACTAAATATTTGATTGTCATATATCTTATATACAAAACATCGCATGTAACGTCTAGGCCAGAGGTTCCAAAACGTTTTTGGTCGTGCAAAGCCAATAAACATCAATTTTAGGAACCTCTCCTCTAGGGGATCATAGATCTATACGTTTTTTTTTTAATCGAAAACCATGCTTTGACTTTTTCAATTCCTGGATTTCCTTCTTCAGCGCTTTCTATCATGACTAAGCACGGTATATATTTTATTACAATCTCAAAAATTATCAAAGTCAGAGTCGTGCAATGCCTCATATTTTTCGAGGTATATAAAATAATAATGCTCCCAACTTAACATTAATCATAAATTGTTTTTTAGCCATAATTTTCTCAAATAACCCAACTGTAAGACTCGTATATTGCATTTGGTTAAAACTTTTTGTCCCAACGTCATGACAAGTCATAGTGAAATTTGTCAACTACATACATACAACTTGTTTTTATGGGTCTCTATGACCTCTTTTTTCCAAAAACTACACTATAATGGCTAAAAGTATTCTACAAAAATATTCGCCAACGACGAAAAAGCTTAAAACTTAAGAAAATGTGTTAAAATCTACTTACAGGCACTACATGATATTTAAAACCCCATCCGCTAAAATATTATATTTTTTAACACAAGTTTGGTGATGCCGAATGTTCTGCAAAAATTTGATCATAGATCGCGATGAAGGCAAATTTATATCTCTGGAGCAAGATTTTAAAGAATTTCATATCAGGATTGATATTTCGGAAGGTTTTCTTTGTCAAATCATAGTTTTGAAAAATAATCGACCCACACAGCTTCCTAACACTTTTTCGATTTTTCTCGGTGCTACTTGAATGCATCCGACTTTTTTCCAATTATTTTTGAATTCAAGGCACAACTTGTTGTTTCTTATTCGATACTTACCATTTAATACATTTCAAAATTTTATATGCATTGCGATACATTTCGAAGATGATTTCTTACAATTTTGCAATCCTTTTCAGTATTTCTTGATTTTATTCAAAAAATATTTTTTCAACGCTTTTGATATTGTACAACTTTTTTGATGATTTTGAATGCTTTTCGGCTATATATACTGTTTTTGAAATTCAATGAAACTTCTTAATCGATGACTTTTGGAGTTTTGATATATTTAAATTTTTGCTGATGCCATTGCCATATTTTAAAATTTTTAGACCAAAAGACATGAATTGGATCACGTTAAACAGCTGTTGGTCAAAAACATCCGCTTGAACTGAACAAATCATAAAGTCGACCGAGCAGGGATCAATTCCAGGTATTCAACTTATAAAGAAGTGAAATTTCTATACAAATTTTATCAGTTGTTTATTAAAATATATTATCACGCTCCATGATTATAATTTCAATATCCAATTCATTCGACTCATCTATGATTTTTTTGGTGCAATTTTAATTTTATTGGACATCGATATTGGGCACACGAAAGTAATTGATTGGTTCTAACAATTTCTGCTATCGCAATTTCTTCAGTTACAATTGTAATAAAAAATTAATTCGTTCAAAGTAAAGTTTCTCTATAAATAGCCAAGAGAGTTGCAGTGTCATTATCAATCAGTTTTTGTTTGTCGTTTCGATTAAGCAATAATGAAGTTTCTAGTAAGCCTTCTTATTTTTGGCGCCGCCGGTAAGCTGACCTTTGGCAATGTCATTCCACCAACATTCGCTGATCTACTCGAAGATGGAGCTCAGGAAATAGTGCTCAGACAGAAGGTAATTTCATCATCTACACCGCCAATACTTTATTTAAAAAGAGCTAATGAAGCTATGAAAAAACATTACATTGGGAGGGATGTGGGTTTTAACTGTTCGATAAGTGGCTTTCCTAATTTATTTTCTTAAAAAAAGGTTGCAATTGGGGTAGGGATAAGCTAAACGTTTTTACACTTAACACAACTAAACTACGTGCAGTGGTGAGAATAATGTATATTTTACATAATTTGCGTAAAACTCTTAGCGAAAAATTCCATGAATATGGTTAGAACCCTTTCTCAGTAGTAGTTTAAGTAGAGGCCATGACATTGGCACGTATATCAAAAACGTTTCTCGTTGTAGTTATTGAGTGTTTTTTTAAATAAACCGAATATTGGCCATAGTTAACTCAAATTTTGTTTTAGCGCAATGCCGAAGAAACATGGACACCAGCACCCATACCGAAACCACCCATGAGTTGGGCTGAGCAGGAACTTATCAGAAAGTGTAAAGAAGAGTTTGATATTTGGAAGGAATACCGAATGTATGCAAATAGACAGTATGAAGGAGTAGAACAAGAAATAAAATATCCATCAGGCGAAAGTCCTGCGCAAACACTGCAAACAAAACTGTCGGCCTATAAAAATGAAGTTGTAAGGGAAACAACAGCACAACTACGTCAAGCTGTAAGTGTCAAGGACATAGAAGACACTTCGTTTGTTGATAAAAAATTGGAATTTATAAAAAAAGCTATAGAGAAATTGAATTTCAAACTGAAGAGTGCAGCGCTTACAATACATTTTAACAAAGATAAATATTCTTTCGGTAATTCCAAACGTTCAATGTTGGAACAGTTACAAGTGGAACTTGAAAACGCACAATCGTCCAACATGAAAATTAATGATAAGGTGTCCCTTTTAACAAGATACAAATCAATTAGGTATTTAGTAGTCGGTTAAAGATTTAAAGTCAAAAAAGTTCAAAGCAAATTAAAAATTTAAATTTTTATTGTTCAATATATCCTTCAATTGTCGTTCGAAGCGAGTAAAAATGTGTACCTATATATTTTTATTTGTATTATTATTAATATATGTTTTTTAACTAGCTATATCGTTGCTTTTTAGCACAGCATTATGTTCCAATTATATATAGATATAATTAATCATGCACAAATAAAGATGCAAATGCATATATGCAATATTTGAATAAAATATGTACTTTAGAACTTTACATTTGATTTGTTTCCACTTATTTATTTAAGGATTATTTACATTATGCAGCTGAATTTATCGAAAAATTTGGCAAGAAGTTAAAACTTTAAGCTTACGAGTATAATTTTTCAAAAAATTATGTTTAAAATTGTTTTGATTTTGAACAGATCTTGCAAAGCGACCAGTTGCTAACATACCATATATCAATTTACAAACTTTGGTGTAAGCTATAAATTTTTGAAAAAACACCCTTTTCATGAAAATGACTAAAAACGCCAATTTCAACACCCTGTATCTTAACAACAAATAATACTAGAACCAAATCCTCCCGGATTATTGTTTTTGCACACCGAGCGAAATCGGAGACAATAAAATTTTCAGCTGGTACGCTTGGCGTGTTTTGTTCATATATTTTAATTCAATCTTAAAAATTTTCGTAGTCGGAGTCTTGCGGTATCTGAAATTATTCGTCTTGATTTTAGAGACATAAAAAAAATAATGCTCCTAGCTTAACATTAATCATAAATAGTTTTTTAGCCATAATTTTCTAAAACAACCCTACTGTTAGTCTTTTCAACCACATATAGTAGACCCCGCTTAATTGACCACTTTTTAATCGAATTCCCCAGATAATTGAACTAAAAAAAGCCTAGTGAAACTGTCCTCATTGAAAAAGGTATCCAAATCGCCTGTTAATTGATTCCCGCAAATGATTTCAATAACTTAGTTTTTCCCGGATTATTAAAGTGTTTTGATCAAGCTGATATTTTAAATGCCAACGAAAGTGGATTGTGCTTTACAAACTATGTGCAGAAGGGGTGATGACCTTAAAGGTATTAAATAGTGAAAGTCTTTAGAAGTAACCGTTAGCAAGATATTTGCAAAAAAATTGATTTTCGCAACTTTTTCAGGCCGATCATGTGCTTAGGCATCCGAATCAGCACGGCAGTCTGATGAACTCGTAGTAAACATATCCTAAGCTATCGATTCCCATATACATTTCCATTACACCTAGTTTTTCCAAATTTATACGCTCAGCTCTAAGTCTACTATGCACATATAATTTTCCTTATTTTATTTGAAGGTGAATTGAAGTTCCCTTTATATAAATAATGCACTTCTTTATGTATAATATACAGTACCTGGAGACCAATCCCTGGTCGGTCAACAATCTGTTCTTATTATTTTAGTCAATGTTTTTATTCATAACTATTTTTTGTTATGAAAATTGCACCTTTTCACCTCCAATGTTTATGCTTTCAAAATGATAAATTAACCAATGGGAATAATAATAAGAAAAAACTCGGAAAGTATCGAATGGTATAGAAAAATATCAAAAACTCCAAATTTTTTGGTGAAATAGAGTGACCTAAATTAAATAAATGGGATAAGCCACGCACCCAAAGGATATTTTGATAAGGAAGAGTGTGGCTATTCGACGCCAATGATAAAAAAGTGTTTCACATTTCCTTCTAGATACCCAATAAGACTGAACACAGCGTTTTCTTCAACTTCAAGCAAGGATATTTCAAAATCCTGCAGTTATAATGACAGTTTTTTTTTTGTCCTGAAATATTAAGTTAAATTTTTATTTTGGTAAAAAGTGGGCGTGGTAATTATTGAACAAAGTTCACTTTTCGTTATGCTTTAGATACTTATGATCCAGATCCGCAAAACAAATTTCATCAAAATATGTTGCACCATTTGCGAGGGTATACACACAATTTTATCTCCAAATAAATAATTAAAATAAATAAATAAATAGCATTTTTTTTTTTTTTTTTTTTTTTCATCTGGAAGATCTCGACTACGCTGACGACATCTGCCTCTTATCGTCCAAACATTCAGATATGCAAAGCAAAATTGAAGACCTTGTCTTGGAATTACAAAAGGCCGGCCTAAAAATCAACGTATCCAAGACTAAAAGCATGAAGCTAAACGCAAGCAATGACATCACGTTTAAAGCTGGCAGTGATGACATCGAAAACGTCGATAGCTTCACGTATCTAGGCAGCATTTGCTCAACTGAACAAAATATGGTCTTCATCCGTTATATCCACCAAAACGAGAGTGCGCATTTTTGATTCGAATGTGAAATCGGTTTTGTTATATGGGTGCGAAACATGGCTTGTTACTGAACAACTAACAAACAAGCTGCAAGTATTCGTCAACAAATGCTTAAGGCGTATACTAAAGGTTTGGTGGCCTCGCACTATATCAAATGCCGAGCTACATCAAAAATGCAAACAGAAGGCTATAGCAAACGAGATCAAGCTGCGCAAATGGGGATGGATTGGTCACACTCTCCGGAAACCACACAGCGAAGTTTGTCGCCAGGCCCTTGAGTGGAATCCACAAGGCAGTAGAGGACGTGGTAGACCCAAAACCAACTGGAAAAGGTCGTTGGAAAAGGAAATCCAAGAATCGGGAAAATCGTGGCAAGAGATCAAAGTCATCGCAAGGGATCGTGACAAATGGAGAGATTTCATATTGGCCCTATGCTCCTCCTAGGAGTTAAAGGAGGATACATACATACATTTATTGTTTTTTACTTGTATGGGAGGTTCCACGCGTACCGGCGATATTTTACCCATTTTTAGGTCGTAGGTGCCTAATAAAAAGGAGATTCACTACAGTAAAATTCAGAAAGATTGCTTTAGTAGTTTTCTTTTTGTAGCGTATTATATTATTGTAGGCGGTGCCACGCCCTTCAACGAGGTTTCCTAATATAACGGCATATCACGTATTGATTCTTGTTTGCAGAGGTAACACCTCCTAAATTTTCATTAAAATTGTTGAAGTCGTTTTCAAGTAATTATTGAATCAAAATTTTCAAGGGCTAAAAAGTGGGCGTTTGCTTTTTTCGATCCCGCCCACCTTTTGTCTGTTAAAAGGCATTATTAGGCCTTTCCTGCTCAGCAAATTTCATTTTAATCCCTTGTATGATTTGCGAGTTATGACTAATTCAGCGGACCCCGCTTAATTGATTCCCCGGTTAATTGAACCGAAAAGTTTGCATTTTTCAAGTCAATTAAGCGCGGTCTACTGTACATTTGGATAAATTTTTTTGTCCCAACGTCATGACAAGTCATTGTGAAAGTTTTCTACCACATCTCATTATATCTTATTTTTATGGGTCTTTTTGCTCTCTTTTTCCAAAAACTGCACTATAATGGCTAAAAGTATTCTACAAAAATATTGCAAAAATCTTTTAAATCGATGATTTTTGGAGTTTTGATGTATTTCAATTTTTGCTGATGCCATTCCCTTGTTTAAAAATTTTAAGACCAAAAGATATGAATATGGATCACGTAAAGTCAAAAACATCGATTTGAACTGAACAAATCGTAAAGTCGACTGAGCAGGGATCAATTCCAGGTATTCAACTTAGGTGCCGTGACATAATCCCCACGGACATAATCCCCATATCGTGAATGGGGATTATGTCCGTGTTTCGGACATAATCCCAAGGAAAAACGGACATAGTCCCCATAACGATATTTTGTTATTGACAACAGAAGCAGCTCAGGATTTACAACTCCCAAAAATTTCAATACCGTTTCCGCGGTGGCCTTCAGCCGCTGATCAGTCTATAATATATTCATATATATTTGTTAGCCACAGTAATTTTTCATAAGAGTAGGGGTAAGTGGGCGGCCTGCGGCCACAGCTCAGGATTTAAAACTCCCAAAAATCCAACACCGGCTTCGCGGCGGCCTTCGGCCGCGGATCAGTCTATAACATCCAACACTACATATATAAATTTTTTAAATGGATTATTGCAAAAATTTTGTTCAATCTTAATTAAATTTTTCGGACATAATCCCAATGGGGGTTATGTCCGAAAAATTTGCGGACATAGCCCCCATGGCCAAAATCGGGATTATGACCGAAAAATTTTTCGGACATAATCTCCATTTCGTAAATGGGATTATGTCCGGTAACCTTCAACTTATAAAGAATTGAAATTTTTGTACAAATTTTATCAGCTGCTTACTAAAGTATATTATCACGCTCCATGATTATAATTTCAATATCCATTCATTCGACTCATCTATGAGTTTTTTGGTGCAATTTTAATTTTATTGGACATCGATAATAGGCACTCGAAAGTAATTGATTAGTTCTAACAATTTCTGCCATCGCAATTTCTTCCGTTACAACTGTAACTAAATATAAATTCGTTCAAAGTAAAGTTTCCGTATAAATAGCCAAGAGAATTGCAGTGTCATTATCAATCAGTTTTTTTGTCGATTCAATTTAGCAATAATGAAGTTTCTAGTAAGCCTTCTAATTTTTGGCGCCTTCGGTAAGCTGAGCTTTGGCATTGTGATTCCACCAAAATTTGCTGAACCACTCGAAGATGGAGCTCAAGAAATATTGCTCAGACAGAAGGTAATTTCATCGCCTACGCCACCAACACTTTATTAAAAACGAGTTATTGAAGCTATGAAAAAACTTCTTATTGGGAGGGATGTGGGTTTCAACTGGTCGACAAGTGGCTTACGTAATTTATTTTCTTAAAAAAATTTAGGAATTTGGGTAGGGGTAAGTTTAAGGTTTCCACACTTAACACAACTAAACTACGTGCAGTGGTGAGAATAATGCATATTTTACATAATTTGCGTAAAACTCTTAGCGAAAAATTTCCATGAATTTGGTTAGAACCCTTCCTCAGTAGTAGTTTAAATAGAGGCCATGACATTGACACATTTATCAAAAATTTCTCGTTGAAGTTGTTGAGTGTTTTTTTAAATAAACCGAATATTGGCCATAGTTAACTCAAATTTTGTTTTAGCGCAATGCCGAAGAAACATGGACACCAGCACCTATACCGAAACCACCCATGAGTTGGGCTGAGCAGGAACTTATCAGAAAGTGTAGAGAAGAATTTGATATTTGGAAGGAATATCGAATGTATGCAACTAAACAGTATGAAGAAGTAGAACAAGAAATAAGAACACCATCGGGCGAAAGTCCTGCGCAAACACTGCAAAGAAGTCGTAAGGGAAACAACAGATGAACTACGTCAAGCTGTAAGTGTCAAGGACATAGAAGACAATTCGTTTGTTGATAAAAAATTGGAATTTATTAAAAAAGCTATAGGGAAATTGAATTTCAAACTGAACAGTGCAGCACAGAAAATACATATTAACAAAGATAAATATCCTTATGGTAATTCCAAACGTTCAATGTTGGAACAGTTACAAGTGGAACTTAAAAATGCAAAAAATTCCAACATGAAAATTGAAGATAAAGTGTCCCTTTTAACAAGATACAAATCAATTAAATATTTATTAAACGGTTAAAGATTTAAGCTCAAAGAGGTTTAAAGCAAATAAAACATTAAAATTTTTATTGTTTCAATATGTCCATATAGTTTTATTTGTATCTTCTCTTCTTATACGAGCTAAAATTGCGTGTTTGTTTTTTTGTTTTTTTGTTTCTTTGTTCTTATTTCTGTGCCAATATTTTTTCTCGAAAACGGCTACAGCTATTTTAATGAAACTTTGAATAGCTTTAGATATTAGCATACAATGCAGTCAGAGCTAGGTTTGAACTTTGTAAATGCTCACCTGAGGGCGTGGCACAGCCCTAAATTTAAATTTCATTTAGTCATAACTCGCAAACCATACAAGGTATTTAAATGAAATTTGGTGAGCCGGTAGGGATTGATAATACCTTGTAAAACACAAAAAGTGGGCGGGATCGAAAAAGTGCCACGCCCACTTTTCGGCCTTTGAAAATTTTAATTCAATATTACTCGAAATCGAATCCAACAATTTTAATGAAAATTTAAGAGATGTTACCTGTGCAAACGGAGATTATTATGTAATACACCGTTATATTGGTAAAACTCGTTGAAGGGCGTGGTACCGCCCACAAAAATATAAAACGGTATAAAAAGAAAACTAATAAAGCAAACATTCTGAAATTAACTGTGAGGAGCCTAATTGCTATAGGGCATCTCTGATCTGAAAGTAGGCGAAATATCGTCGTTGCGTGTGGAACCTCCCATACAAGTAAAACAAATTAGATACTCGTGATACAGAGCCGCATACCAAATTTCATCAAAATATGTTGTACCATTTGTGAGAAATAGAATTTAAAGCATAACGAAAAGTAGGCTTTGTTCAATAACTGCCACGCCCACTTTTTTATCAAAATAAAAATGTTGGTTAATAACTCAGGCACAAAAAAAAAAAAAACAATGGAATGAACTTTTTATTTCTTATATGCAGTCTTATGTACTTTTTGACGCTGAATACGTCTTCATCAGCAGAACTGTCATAATAACTGCAGGATTTTGAAATATCCTTGCTTGAATTTGAAGAAAATGCTGTACAGCATAGCTACAAGAAAAGGTAAAATTCTTTTTTATTAATAGCATCGAATAGCCACAATCTTTCTTATCAAAATATCATTTGGAATTTTTACAATACAACTCTTATTTTCCGAGTTATGATCCTTTGAAGATAAGATATTTCAGCCGCCATACAAATGACGAAATATTTTGGGTTTGTGGCATATCCCATTCATTTATTTTAGGGCATTCTATTTCACCAAAAAAAAATTTGAGTTTTTGAAATTTTTCTATACCATTTGATATTTCCCGAGTTTTTTCTTATTATTATTCCCATCGGTTTATTTATCATTTTGAAAGCATGATCATTAGAGGTATAAGTTTCATAACAAAAAATAGCTATAAATAAAAACATCCACTAAAATAATAATATCAGATTGTTGACCGAGCAGGAATCGGTCTCCAGGTTCTTATATAAATAATAATAATATAATAATATGTTTCTTAACGAACTATAGAGTTGCTTTTTCGCACAGCATTATGTTTCAATTACTTATATACATATAAAATTAATCATGCACAAATAAATATGCAAATGCACAATTTAACATATCTACTAATATAAAAAAATGCGATTTTGTTTGATTGTATGTTTGCTATTTATGGACTCGGAAACTAAACGACCGATTTGAATGAAATGGCTAGGTCATAGGCTAGAAAAGTGGGCGGTGCCACGCCTTCCCAAAAATTAATTCGTAATAGCTCTTAAGCTACTTGACGCAGATAATTGAAATTTGGTACATGTATGAAGTGAATTAGGACAAATAATTTTTATTGAAAAAATGAGCGGTGTCACGCCCCCTGAAAAATGTGTTCAAACCAGTTATGGATAAAATTTGGTACTATGAGTACTGGTACAAATCATGTACATTGAAAAAATTGGCGGTTTCACGCCCTTATAATATGTCGTCATATTTTTGAAAGTATTTAACGCATAAAGATAAGATTTGGGACACATAAAGATTCCATCGGAACAATTTGATTCCTTTAAATAAATTGGAGATGCCCCGCTCCCAGTACATGACAGGGTGCAGCAATGCACACTTGCAAATTCTAGTATATGAATGAAATACATTTATACTTTTAAACTTCACAAGTGATTAGTTTGCGCTTATCTATTTAAGGATTACACAGGTTTAAAAAAAAAAAAATGTCATGGCGTTTTGAACAGACTATGTGTTTCCTAGGGACATTGACGTCCTGAGTCCGAATCCCGGGTCCGTTTTTTTCCAGAACGTCTGAGAAAAAAGATTTCAAGGACATATGGAGGTCAAAATGGGGTTCATGTGTCGTTTAGTGATAAATTCGCTAAAATTCTGAAATTAATTTTTAATCATTGAACTCTTAAGTCTTAAAAAGAATATGTGAGCAAAAAGGGTATCTCAAGCCTAGTTTCGGAGTTATAGCCATCGGAAGATCAGAATATATATCTTCTATGAAAACCGCAGTAAGTTGGGAACCCCTGAATAGATTTGGAAAATATTGGTGTCATATGAAAGGTATTTTGTTGTTGTTGTTACTTTATTTTATTTATTTATTTATTCTCATTTCTCCATTGGCATCCTAACAATTTTTATAATATACTTAAATTCTATACATAATTAAAAAAGGATAGAAGGGAGAAAAGGTAGCGGCAAGTTTAGTACCAAAGTACTGTTTCACTTGCCTTATTAGGTAACCACTATTAATTTAAATTTAAAGATAAATGCTCGGGCTTGGATTGAAAAAAGGAATGAGTTTTAAAAGAAAAATAATGCAAAGAAGGCAGGTAAATTATCGGGTAGATAAAAATAAAAATATAAAAATTGAAATACATGTGTATGAATATGCTTGGTAATAATAAATGAAAAAAAAATTAAAAAGACCAAAATCAGAATCAGAAAGAAGTTTGAAGCAATGTTTCAATTTCTTCATGGTTGAAGGTAAACAGCCAGATTTTAATGGATTTAATGTTGTTATTGTTTTTGTTGTTAATGTTTTAGGTGTTGTTGATTTATTTATTGTTGTAATTGAAAAATTTCACAAAATTTCAAAAAAGCTCATATCTTGAAAACTGTGAATCAAATTGAAAATATGCTCAAGACATTTTTATAGGCTGTCAAAATAACTTTCATATTACATCAATAATTTACAAATTCCGTACTTATAGCGGTTTTCATAGAAGATACTTATATCCGGATCTTCCGATGGCTCACATATTCTTTTTAAAGACTAAGAACTCAATGATAAAAAATTAGTTTTACAATTTTAGCGAATTTATCACTAAACGACACATGACCTCAATATGACCTTGAAATATTTTTTCTCCGACGTTCTGGAAAAAAACGGACCCGGGATTCGGATTCAGGACGTCAAAGTGCCTAGGAAACACATAGTCTGTTCAAAACGCCATGACATTTTTTTTTTTTGTAAACCTGTGTTATTAACATTATGAAGCTGAATGTATCGAAAAATTTGGCAAGAACTTGAAACTTTAGACTTACGAGTATAATTTTGAAAATTTTGGTGAGAATATACTTTTTGTTGGAATGAATTTGAGCATAATGAGTATGACTTCACTAAATATTTGATTGTCATATATCTTATATACAAAACATAGTATGTAACGTCTAGGCCAGAGATTACAAAACGTTTTTAGTCGTGCAAAACCCATTAAGATCAATTTTAGGAACCTCTCCTCTAGGGGATCATAGATCTATACGTTTTTTTATCGAAAACCATGCTTTGACTTTTCAAATTCCTGGATTTCCTTCTTCAACGCTTTCTTTCATGTAGCATTTCGTAATGCATTCAAAATCATGGCTAAGCACGGTATATATTTTATTACAATCTCAAAAACTTTCGGAGCCGGAGTCGTGCAATGCCTCATATTTTTCACAATGCCCCCAACTTAACACTAACCATAAGTTGCTTGTTAGCCCAAATTTTCTAAAATAACCCAACTATAAATCTCTTAAATTGCATTTGGTTAAAACTTTTTGTTTCAATGTCATGACAATTCATAGTGAAATTTGTCTACTACATCTCATTATATCTTGTAAGAAAATGTGTTAAAAATCTACTTACAGGCATTACATGATTTTTAAAACCCCATTCGCTAAAATATAATGTTTTTTAACATTATTAGGTCGATTTTGACAAGTTTGGTGTCGAATGTTCTGCAAAAATTTGATCATAGATGACGATGAAGGCAAATTTATATCTCTGGAGAAACTTATAAGATTTTAAAGAATTTCATATTAGGGTTGATCATTCGGAAGGTTTTCTTTGTCAACTCATAGTTTTGAAAAATAATCGTCACACACAGCTTTCTAGCACTTTTTCGATTTTTCTCGGTGCTACTTGAATAGACTTCGAGGCACAACTTGTTGTTCTATATTGTTATTCGATATTCTTCGATACTTACCATTTAATATATTTCAAAATATTGTATGCATTACATACATTTCGAAGATGATTTCTTACAAGCAATCCTTTTCAGTACTTCTTGATTTTATTAAAAAAAAAAACTTTTCAACGCTTTTGATATTGTAAATACAACTTTTTTGATGATTTGGAATGCTTTTCGGCTAAATTTACTGTTTTTGAAATTAAATGAAACTTCTTAATCGATGATTCTTGCAGTTTTGATACATTTAAAGTTTTGGTGATGCCATTGCCATATATCAAAATTTTTAGACCAAAAGACATGAATTGGATCACGTTAAGCAGCTGTTGGTCAAAAACATCCGCTTGAACTGAACAAATCATAAAGTCAACCGAGCAGGGATCAATTCCAGGTATTCAACTTATAAAGAAGTGAAATTTCTATACAAATTTTATCGGCTGTTTCTAAAAATATATTATCACGCTCCACGATTATAATTTCAATATCCATTCATTCCACTCATTTATGTGTTTTTCGGTGCAATTTTAATTTTATTGGACATCGATATTGGGCACTCGAAAGTAATTGATTGGTTCTAACAATTTCTGCTATCGCAATTTCTTCTGTTACA
Source organism: Calliopum simillimum (assembly GCA_951812925.1). NCBI lineage: Eukaryota > Metazoa > Arthropoda > Insecta > Diptera > Lauxaniidae > Calliopum > Calliopum simillimum. The sequence goes on along the minus strand of OX638369.1, from coordinate 124,949,130 downwards.
ATTGTAATAAAAAATTAATTCGTTCAAAGTAAAGATTTCCTATAAATAGTCAAGAGAGTGGCAGTGTCAATATCAATCAGTTTTTGTTCGTCGTTTCGATTAAGCAATAATGAAATTTCTAGTAAGCCTTCTTATTATTGGCGCCGCCGGTAAGCTGACCTTTGGCAATGTCATTCCACCAAAATTTGCTGAACCACTCGAAGATGGAGCTCAGGAAATAGTGCTCAGACAGAAGGTAATTTCATCACCTACACCGCCAATACTTTATTTAAAAAGAGCTAATGAAGCTATGAAAAAACTTTACATTGGGAGGGATGTGGGTTTTAACTGTTCGATAAGTGGCTTTCCTAATTTCTTTTCTTAAAAAAAGGTTGCAATTGGGGTAGGGATAAGCTAAATGTTTTTACACTTAACACAACTAAACTACGTGCAGTGGTGAGTATTATGTATATTTTACATAATTTGGGTAAAACTCTTAGCGAAAAATTCCATGAATTTGGTTAGAACCCTTTCTCAGTAGTAGTTTAAGTAGAGGCCATGACATTGACACATTTATCAAAAACGTTTTTCGTTGTAGTTATTGAGTGTCTTTTTAAATAAACCGAATATTGACCATAGTTAACTCAAATTTTGTTTTAGCGCAATGCCGAAGAAACATGGACACCAGCACCCATACCGAAACCACCCATGAGTTGGGCTGAGCAGGAACTTATCAGAAAGTGTAAAGAAGAGTTTGATATTTGGAAGGAATACCGAATGTATGCAAATAGACAGTATGAAGGAGTAGAACAAGAAATAAAATATCCATCAGGCGAAATTCCTGCGCAAACACTGCAAACAAAACTGTCGGCCTATAAAAATGAAGTTGTAAGGGAAACAACAGCACAACTACGTCAAGCTGTAAGTGTCAAGGACATAGAAGACACTTCGTTTGTTGATAAAAAATTGGAATTTATAAAAAAAGCTATAGAGAAATTGAATTTCAAACTGAAGGGTGCAGCAAGTAGAATAAATGTTCACAAAGTTAAATATCCTTTCGGTAATTCCAAACGTTCAATGTTGGAACAGTTACAAGTGGAACTTGAAAACGCACAATCGTCCAACATGAAAATTAATGATAAGGTGTCCCTTTTCACAAGATACAAATCAATTAGCTATTTAACTAGCTATGTCGTTGCTTTTTAGCACAGCATTATGTTTCAGTTATATACATATACAATTAATAATGCAGAAATAAATATGTAAATGCACAATATTACATATATTTGAATAAAATATATATACTTTAGAACTTTACAAGTGATTTGTTTCCACTTATTTATTTAAGGATTATTTACATTATGCAGCTGAATTTATCAAAAAATTTGGCAAGAAGTTAAGACTTTATATTTACGAGCATTATTTTTCAAAAACTTAAAATAATTATGTTTAAAGTTTTTTTTGATTTTGAACAGAACTTACACAGCGAACAGTTGCTAACATACCATATATCAATTTACAAACTTTGGTGTAAGCTATAAATTTTTGAAAAAAACACTCTTTTCATGAAAATTACTAAAAACCACAATTTCAGTACCCTGTTTTTGAACAACAAATAATACTAGAACCAAATCCTCCCCGATTATTGTTTTTTTTTTGCACATCGAAATCGGAGACAACAAAATTTTCAGCTGGTACGCTTGGCGTGTTTTGTTCATATATTTTATTACAATCTCAAAAATTTTCGGAGTCGGAGTCGTGCGGTATCTGAAATTATTCGTCTTGATTTGAGATACATAAAAAATAATGCTCCTAGCTTAACATTAATCATAAATAGTTTTTTAGCCATAATTTTCTAAAACAACCCTACTGTTAGTCTTTTCAACCACATACAGTAGACCCCGCTTAATTGACCCCTTTTTAATTGACTTCCCCGGATAATTGAACTAAAACAAGCCTAGTGAAACTGTCCTCATTGAAAAAGGTACCCAAATCCCTTGTTAATTGATTCCCGCTTATTTGGTTTTCCCGGTTAATTGATAGGAAGGAAAAGGTTTCCAAAGGATCAGCAATATTAAAAGCTACAAAAATTTTACTGATGGAACAATCTGAACAGTTTTCAATACAGCTCAATAAAGATTTTAATCCTACTCCAAACTGGCTATGGCAAATGCAAACCCGTTAAGGTGTCATCTTTCGTAAAGTTCATGGAGAAAAATCCTAAGAAAACGCAAAAGGTGCAAATGTCTTCAATAAATTAGTTTTTCCCGGATTATTAAAGGGTTCTGATCAAGCTAATATTTTTAACGCCGACGAAAGTGGATTGTGCTTTACATACTATGTGCAGAAGAGGTGATGGCCTTAAAGGTATTAAATAGCGAAAATCACGTCTGTTGCTTTTTTTATTTCTAATGCCACTGAAAATTATAAAAAAATTTAGAAATTTTGACCCTGAATAACTTTTTATACGCACTCAATGACAAAAGTGTCCCAACATTTTTCTATAGAAGTAACCGTTAGCGAGACATTTTCAAAAAAACTGATTTTCGCAACATTTTCAGGCCGGTCATGTGCTTGGGCATCCGTATCAGCACGACAGTCTGATGGACTCGTAGTTAACATATCCTCAGCTATCGAATCCCATATACATTTCCATTATACCTAGTTTTTCCAAATTTATATGCTCAGCTCTAAGTCTACAATGCACATATAATGTTCCTTATTTTATTTGAATGTGAATTGAAGTTACCTTTAACCGATGAGAATAATAATAAAAAAAACTCGGAAAGTATCGAATGGTATAGAAAAATATCAAGAGCTCCAAATTTTTTTGGTGAAATAAAATGCCCTAAATTAAATGAATGAGATATGCCACCCACATCTCCTTGTAGATACCCAAAAAGACTGAACACAGCGTAAAAAGTTTATTAAATTTTTTTTTGGTGTCTGAGTTATTAAGATAAATTTTAATTTTGATAAAAAGTGGGCGTGGCAATTATTAAACAAAGGTCACTTTTCGTTATGCTTTAGATACTCATGATCCAGATCCGCATAACAAATTTCATCAAAATATTGTGTACCATTTGCGAGAAATAGCATTTAATTTGTTTTACTGTGTTTTACTTGTATGGGAGGTTCCACGCGCACCGGCGATATTTTACCCACTTTTAGGTCGTAGGTGCCTAATAAAAAGGCAATTCCCTACAGTTAAATTCAGAAAGATTGCTTTAGTAGTTTTCTTTTTATAGCGTACTAGCTGCTTTACCCGGCGTTGCACGGGTTTTAATAAAATGCCAGATTGCACAAAAAAGCTAATAACGAAAACTTTTTTTGATAATTTTATGTTGAACTAATTAAACAGTCATTTTTGCAATTCTTCAACAACAGGCACAAGCAAGTGTTAACATGGAAATTGATTACATATGTTTCGGCTACTTCCACTGTAGCTAGCGTAGCATGTCTCAAAACCAGAGTGTGTTACCAACTAACAATTTGGCAATTTTTCACAACAGACGGCACTAGTGTGCCTTATGATTTATTCATAATGGCGATCCTGTTTAGAGAGTTTATTCGTGACCTATAGCGCAATCGCTTAAGCACCGCGTTTCTTTCATTAGAAACCGGAGTCACGGGTTCAAGTACGGTTTCTGGAAAGATTTAACTAAAACTGATCTGATGAGGCTAAATACATGTTTATATATGAAAAATATATAAATATGTATGTGGAAGTAGCCGAAACATATGTAATTAGTTTCCATTAACACTTGCTTGTGTCTGTTGTTGAAGAATTGCAAAAATGACTGTTTAATTAGTTCAATATAAAATTACCTTACTTCAATTTAGAAAAAGCGCGTTGGTACTTTCATTAGTAAAAAAACAGTCAATAAACTAACTTCATAATGAAAACTTTTTTTTTATTTTTTAAAACAATGTGTCACAAACAGATGCTCCTATATATGTATTTTATCGGTAAAACTCCGAAAGTATCGCAAAATATTAAAACATACATTGAAGAAATCGGTAAGAGTCCAAGTTTATGGAAGAACGTCCAAAATATCGGTAAATGGCCAAAAGTATCGAAATACACCGAAGAAATCGGTAAAAGCCCAAATGTATCGAAAAACATCTAAAATATCGGCAAAAATCTAAAAGTATAGAAGAACATCTGAAGTATACATACGTAAAAGTCCAAATATAACGAAAAACATCCAAAATATCGGAAAAAGTCCAAAAGTTTCGAAAAATATTGAAAAACATCTAAGATATCGGTAATGGTCCAAAAATGTCGAAAAACATCCTAAAATCGATGAAAGTCCAAAAGTATTGGAAAACATCGAAGAAATAATAATAATAATACTTGATTGTTATTATTATGAATAAGTGGCATGTCAAAATCAGTAAAAGTCCAAATAAAGCGAAAAAGATCCAATATATCGAAAAAAGTCTAAAAGTTTCGAAAAACATTGAAACACATCGAAGAAATTGGATAAAGTCCAAGTTTATCAAAAAACATCCTATATATCGGTAAAAGCCAAAGTCCAAAAATATTGAATATGTTGAGTTGGCATCACTGACGAAATCACTTTCATTTTTGCTCTCATCAACAACACAACATCAAGAAAAAAAATAAATAAATCAAAGAGACGGAAAAGACAACAACAACACATAACTCATGGCGCAGGAAGCTATAGCGACTGAAATTCAAACGATCATTTGTAACCAAGCATTGAATTTTTTTTTTTCAATAACTTCATACTAAAAAAATAAAGGTTTATGTTATAAAAACCAAAAAATAAGTATACAATCCTGTTCCTTACCACACGTTGAACGTTTTAAAAAAAAAAATTATTAAAATCGGTTCGGTATATTTTGCACCAAATCGTTACATAGGGTTTTCATATAAGCAATTTTATATAAATAGTATAGATTATATTATTGTGGGCGGTGCTACGCCCTTCAACGAGATTTCCTTATATAACGGCATATCACGTATTGATACTTGTTTTCAGGGGCAAAATCTCTTAAATTTTCATTAAAATTATTGGAGTCATTTTCGTGTAATATTGAATCAACATTTTCAAGGGCTAACACTTCTCAAGAGCGTGACACTTCTTCGATACCGCCCACTTTTCGATTATTACAAGGCATTGATAAGCAGTACCTACATACCAAATTTCATTAAAATATCTTGTAACATTTGCGAGAAATAGCATTTAACTTGTATGGGAGGTTCCACGCGCAATGGCGATAGATAGATAGATTAGAGATGCTTAATAGCAAGTGGACTCCCTATAGTTAAATTCAGAAAGATTGCTTTATTAGTTTTCTTGTTTTACCGTTTGATATTATTGTGGTCGGTGCCACGCCCTTCATCGAGTTTTCTCAATATAACGGCGTATCACATATTGATTCTTGTTTGCAGAGGTTGTTGAAGTCGTTTTCGATTAATATTGAATCAAAATTTTCAAGGGCTAAAAAGTAGGCGTGTCACTCCTTCGAACCCGCCAACTTTTTGTATGTTACAAGGTATTATTAGGCCGTACCTGCTTCATCTTAATCTCTTGTATGGTTTGCGAGTTATGACTAAATCAAATTTAAAATTTAGGGTAGTGCCACGCCCTCTGGTAAGCATTTACAGAGTTCAAACCTAGCTTATTCTCTATTGTATGCTAATATCTTAAACTATTCCAAGTTTCATTAAAATCGCTGTAGCCGTTTTCGAGACAAAATATTGACACAGAAATAAGTACCTACAAAAAAAAGTTTGCATTTTTCAACAAGTCAATTAAGTGCGGCCTACTGTACACCTGGATAAAACTTTTTGTCCTAACGTCATGACAAGTCATTGTTACAGTTTTCTACTTCATATCGTGTTTCTATGGGTCTTTATGACCTCTTTTTTCCAAAAACTACACTTTAATGGCTAAAAGTATTCTACAAAAATATTTAACGAAAAACTTCATTAGGGGTCGCCAACGACGAAAAAGCATTAAACCTAAGTGCTATAAGGTGCTATCTGATTAAATCCAACTTTTTCCAATAATTTTTGACTTCGAGGCACAACTTGTTGTTACTCGAAATTGTTCGATACTTACCATTTAATACATTTCAAAATTGTATATGCATTACGATACATTTTTAAGATGATTTCTTACAATTTTAGAATCCTTTTCAGTATTGCTTGATTATATTCAAAAAAACTTTTCAAACTTTTCTTGATGTTTCTGAATGTTTTTCGGCTATATTTACTGTTTTTCAAACTACTTTTATGAAACTTTTTAAAAGATGATTTTTGGAGTTCTAATATATTTTTTTATTTCTGCTGATGCCATTCCCTTATTTCAAAATGTTTTAAGATAAGCAGCTGTAGGTCAAAAACATCGACTTAAACAGAACAAGTCATAAAGTCGACCGAGCAGGGATCAGATCCAGGTACTCAACTTATTAAAAAGTGAGATTTCAATACAAATTTTATGAATTATATTATCACGCTCCATGATTGTAATTTCAATATACATTCATTCGTCTCATTTATGTGTTTCTTGGGGGAAATATAAATTTTATTGGACATTGATATTAGGCACTCGAAAGAAATCGATTAGTTCTAATAATTTCTGCTATCGCAATTTCTTCCGTTACAACTGCAACTGAAAATTAATTCGTTCAAAGTAAAGTTTCCCTATAAATAGCCAAGAGAGTTGGAGTGTCATTATCAATTAGTTTTTGTTTGTCGTTTCGATTTAGCAATAATGAATTTTCTAGTAAGCCTTCTAATTTTTGGCGCCGCCGGTAAGCTGACCTTTGGCAATGTGATTCCACCAACATTTCTTGATCCACTCGAAGATGGAGCTCAGGAAATAGTGCTCAGGCAGAAGGTAATTTTGTCACCTACACCACCAATACTTTATTAAAAAGAGTTAATGAAGCTATGAAAAAACTTCTTATTGGGAGGGATGTGGGTTTCAACTGTTCGACAAGTGTCTTTCATTATTTTTTTTTTTCTTAAAAAAATTTTGCAATATGGGTTAGTTTAATGTTTTTACACTTAACACAACTAAATTACGTGAAGTGGTGAAAGTAATGTAGGTATATTTTACATAATTTGCGTAAAGCTCTTAGCGAAAAATGTCCATGAATTTGGTTAGGACCCATTCTCAGTAGTACTTTAAGTGGCGGCCATGTCATAGACTTATACATCAAAAACATTTTTTGGTGTAGTTATTGCGTGTTTTTTTAAATCAGCCCGATATTGGCCATAGTTAACTCAAATTTTGTTTTAGCGCAATGCCGAAGAAACATGGACACCAGCACCCGTACCGGGATCAAAGAATTCAACACCACCCATGAGTTGGGCTGAGCAGGAACTTATCAGAAAGTATAGAGAAGAGTTTGAAAAATTGAAGGAATATCGAATGTATGCAAATAGACAGTATGAAGAAGTAGAACAAGAAATAAGAACACCATCAGGCGAAAGTCCTTGGAAAACACTGCAAACAAAACTGTCGGCCTATAAAAATGAAGTCGTAAGAGAAACAACAGCACAACTACGTGGAGATGGAAATATCAGAGATATAGATGCCATTTCGGATGTTGATACAAAATTGGAACTAATAAAACAAGCTATAAAGAAATTGGATTCAAAACTGTACAATGCAGAAACTCAAATAAATATAAAAAAAGGTAGGGTTTCTTCTCACGGTACACGTAATATGTTTGAAAATTTAGAAAGGGAACTCATAAATGCACAAGGATTCAACACGAAAATTAATGATAAGATATCCCTTTTTAAAAGATACGACTCAGTTAAACATTTATTAAAATCATAAAAAGAAATGGATTTCGGTAAAAAAATGTAAACTCAGAAAGGTTTAGAGCACATTAAAAATTTAAATTTTTTTTGTTTCAAAATGTCCACCCTTGTTGTTCCAAGTGAATAAAAATGGGTACCTATATATTCCTATTTGTATTATTATTATTATTATTTATATATGTTTTTGAACTAACTATATCGTTGCTTTAAGCAAAGCATTATGTTGCAATTATAAACATATATAATTAATCATGCACAAATAAATATGTAAATGCACAATATAACATATATTTGAATAAAATATATACTTTAAAACTTCACAAGTGATTTGTTTGCTCTTATTTATTTAACCCTTTCAGGACCGTAAGGATTTGGGAGCTTATGCAACCATGTTAGCTATTTATAATGGTCTATTGGGCGTCCAGAAAATATATTTTAAAATAAAAATTCAAAAAATTTTAACGGTTTTTCTGGAATTTTCTGGGACATATGTGTCCCTATGGTCGTTAAGGGAGACTTTTTCCCCATACATTTTTATATGGGGAAAATATGCCCTTATTTCAAAGGGTGATAACTCGGAAAGTAAGGTTCCAATTGAAAAAATTTGAAGGTATGGTTTGATAAGTAAGATTAGTGCTATTTGATGCCATCAAAAGGATTGAAATAAACCATCTCCTAGAACTACAGCGCAAGATTGAAAACAGCGCTTTCTCAGCTTCAAGCATGGATATCTCAAAATTCTGATGTATATGAGCGATTCTGGCCTCAGATTTGAATTTAGTGTCAAAAAGTACGTTACAGTACATATGTCTACTAACAGGTTCATTAAATTTTTTTATTTTGATTGCCTGTGAAATTAATAAAATTGTAGTACAAAAGTGAGTTGAAAAGTCTCCCTGACCATAGGGACACCGGTGTCCCATTTTGAATTTTATGATTTATCAATATACTAAACTTAAATAATGGTTCAATTAATGTATAAAACAACAATTTATTTACATATCAACAATTATTTCACACTATAATATGATTAAAAACAATTAAACACCTATAAATTCTGCTGTAAAGTATAGCAATAGTTCACTACACAAACTGTCACATTGGAACGATCACACAAAAATAACGATGCTTCTGATGGTGTTGCCAGATTTAGTAGGAATGAATGAAGCGTTTAGGAACTGATAAATGTCAAAATTACATAAATCGGTTTTTTGCTTTTTTAAATATAACTTATTTTTGTCTTGGGACACATATGTTCCTATGGTCCTGAAAGGGTTAAGGATTATTAACATTTTGCAGCCGAGTGTATCGAAAAATTTGCCAAAAAGTAAAAAATTTTGACTTAGGAACATAATTTTGAAAATTTGGGGAAAGTATATTTGTTGTTGGAATGAATTTGAGCATAATGAGTTTGACTTCACTAAATATTTGATTGTCATATACCTTATATTCAAAACATCGCATACAACGTCCAGGGCAGAGGTGCAAAAACGTTTTTGGTCATGCAAGCCCCATAAGGATCAATTTTGGCAACCTCTCCTCCAGGGGATCATAGATCTAAATGCTTTTTTTTTATCGAAAACCATGCTTTGACTTTTCCAATTCCTGAATTTTCTGCATCAACGATTTCTTTCATTATCCAAATTTTTTCGCACTAACTAATCCACTATGCTTCTTAATGATTCACTCAAAATCATCAAATAAAACTATTTGTTTACTAAGAGTAATAAAAATATGAAGTGATCTTATTTTTTTTTTTTTTTTTTGTAAAATGCGGTATTCAATATCGATGTTTTTTCTATTTGGTCATAAAGCTTAAAGCTTCCATCAACTTAATCTTTTTTAGCTTGTACTCAAAACATTTAAGAAAAATAAATTAAAAAAAATTAAGTTTCAAGTTTTTTTGATTTTAAACAGACCTTGCAAAGCGACCATGCCGTATGGCATAGAATAACCGAAAGAGTTAGTCCATTATAGGAGTCAAGAGGACTCATAAAAACAGAATAAATGGGCTTATATATCAAGTTATCTTCGGAAAATAAGATTTTTTCAAAGTAAAGTCTTAGAGTTTTGCAGCATTCAAAATCATGGCTATGTACGGTATATATTTTATTAAAATCTAAAAGATTTTCAGAGCCGTAGTCGTGCGATGCCTCAAATTTTACATCTTGTTTCGAGGTATATAAAAAAATAATGCTACTAAACTAATCATTAATTGTTTTTAGCCATAATTCTCTAAAACAACTCTACTGTAAGCCTTTTCAACTACACGGAGGAAAATACGCATCGTAATTTTTACTCCACTCGGCTAGTCGAAAAATTACAGTAGTCAACACTAAATTTCAAGTATAATTTACCTTACGTAAGAACTATTTGATGGATCCCTAACGTCATGTTTACAAATAAAATGTAGTTAAATAGTAAAGGAATATTTACTGCGAATTTCCTACATTTGACTTTATATAAAGTAATTTATACTTTCAGAAAAAAAATGTATGACCATTTTGAATTTAAAATTCTAGTCAAAATGACTTTATTTTTTTCACGCACAAAAATGAGTGTCATAATTGTCACCTTACTCGAATAATAGCTTAAACACAATTGGAGCGAACGACGAATTTCGCCCGACGAATATTCGCAGTCAAAAAAAATTCGTCGACGAAGTTCGCTCTGTTAAGCACAATCAGAGTGACAACGGCAATAGTTGTTTTTATTTTAAATAGTTGCTTATGTTCTCTGATGACAATTTTAATAAATAAATATTAAATAAAATCTCATATTCTTTGAATTTTTTCTAAGAAATCTAAAAATTTTATATTAAAAATGTATTTTTCCGGTTTGACATTTCCAAAAATCGTTGCCGCCGGCGGCAAAATTAAAACTAGTTCTATTGCAACGAATATTCGTCGGGCGAATTTCGTCGTTCGGTGCGGTTGTGTTCAACTTCATATGTTTTAATTTTGACAGCGAATATTCGTCGGGCGAAATTCGTCGTACGCTCCAATTGTGTTTAAGCTATAAGGTAAATATCATAAAAATATAAAATCATTTTGACTTTTATAATTTAAGTAAAAATTTCTATTTTTGGACAGACATTTTCTTTATATAAAAATTTTTTTGCTTCTACATCACATGCGTAAGCAGCGCAGAGGATATGTATCTGACTATCATACGGAAGGGCCAGGGTTCGTACCCCGACGCCGCACTATGGTTTTTTTTGGACTAAAAAGTGCACACAAAAATAATTCACTACAAGGACCCTTTTTTTAAAATAAAATCAAATGCAAAATTAGAGGTTATACATTGAGCTATCTGAAAAGATGCCCGCTTTTTCTAGCATTTGATCCACAAATTATGGACAGAGGTCGAAATCTCATAAATTTTGATAAAACGGTTTTTCTGTTTAAAAATGCTAGTCGCATTAAATGCGGGAGTGATATATGAATAAATTTATATGTATTCAATCAAATGAAATGAACTCAAAGTGAAAATGGGCGGTGCCACGCCCCAAAAACAAATTCGTCATATCTCCGAAACTATTAGACGCAGATAGATAATATTTGGTATGTTTGTAACAGGTACAGAGAAAAATAATATTTACTAGAAAAATAGGCGGTACCACGCCCCAAAAATATAAAACACATCATTTCCACGAAACTATTTGACTCATGTGGATGAAAATCGGTTTATATATAAAAGTTATCAAGACAAATAATGTCTGCTGAAAAAATATGTGGTGCCACGCCCACAGGCAGAGCTATATGAATGAACTTGTTTCCTATAGAACAGAGGGGCAAGTAATAAGGATATGTTCATTTTTGGGTGTGGTACCGCCCTTTTTTTCAGGAAATGTTATATATATATACATACCAAAATTCAGCCCGATAGCTCTAACAGTTTCGGAGATATGATAAGTTTTATATTTGTAGGGCGTGGCACCGCCTACTTTTTCAGTGGATTTTATTTCTTTCTGTGCCTGTTACAAACATACCAAATCTCAACTATCTGGGTCTAATAGTTTCGGAAATATGACGAATATAACGAATTTGTTATTGGGGCGTGGCACCGCCCATTTTCACTTTAAGTTGATGTTATCTTACTTGATTTGATTGAATACATATAAATTTATTCATATATCACTCCTGCGTTTAATGCGACTAACATTTTTAAGCAGAAAAACCTTTTTTTTCAAAATTAATGAGATTTCGACCTCTGTCCTTTATTTGTGGATCAAATGCTAGAAAAAGCGGGCATCTTTTCAGATAGCTAAATGTATAGCCTTTAATTTTGCATTTGATTTTTTTTTAAAAAAAGGGTCGTTGTAGTGAAATATTTTTGTGTGCACTTTTCAGTCCAAAAAAAACCATAGTGCGCCGGTCAGCTAATTTTTTTTGTTTTTTTTTTTTCGTTGTTTGAACTTTACAGTAAGGTAAATATCACGCCAATTTTTACAAAAGAAATTACTAGCAAACATACATTCTGAATTGACTAAAACAGTAAGATGAAATTGATTTCGGTGTAAAGTTGTCACTATTCTGACTTGAAATTCTGGTAAAATTTATGAGAAATAAAGTAGCAAGTACTATTTTTTTTCTCCGTGTACTTTTGGATAAAATTTTTTGTTCCAATGTCATGACAAGTCATAGGAATAGTTTTCTTTTATATCTTGTTTCTATGGATCCTTTTGATCTCTTTTTCAAAAACTGCACTATAATGGCTAAAAGTATTCTACAAAAATATTTTAGGAAAAATTTCATTGAGGGTCACCAACGACGAAACAGCTTAAAACTTAAAAAATGTGTTGAAAATCCAGTTTCAGGCATTAAATGATTTTATAAGCCTGAAATACATAATATCTTTCTTAACACTATAGGAAAAACTACTGGCTCGATTTTTACAAATTTGGTCATGTCATGTGTTCTGCAAATTTTGATAATAGAAGGCACTGAAGGTAAATTTATATGTCTGGAGCAAGTTTTATGGCTTAAAAAAATTTCGTATCAGCGTTGATGTTTCGGAAGGTTTCCTTTGTCAACTCATAGTTTTGGAAAATAATCGTCACACACAGCTTTCTAAGACTTTTTCGATTTTTCTCGGTGCTATCTGATTAAAATTCAAGATTCAAAATTGTATATGCATTACGATACATTTTGAAGATGATTTCTTACAATTTTGCAATCCTTTTCAGTATTTCTTGATTTTATTCAAAAAAAAAAACTTTTCAACGCTTTTGATATTGTTTAACTTTTTTGATGATTTTGATTGCTTTTCGGCTGTATTTACTGTTTTTAAAACTAAATGAAACTTTTTAATCGATGATTTTTAGAGTTTTGATATATTAAAATTTTTGCTGATGCCATTGCCATATTGCATAATTTTAAGACCAAAAGATATGAATTGGATCACGTTAAGCAGCTGTTAGTCAAAAACATCCGCTTGAACCGAACAAATCATAAAGTCGACCGAGCATGGATCAATTCCAGGTATTCAACTTATAAAGAAGTGAAATTTTTGTACAAATTTTATCAGCTGTTTCTTAAAATATATTATCACGCTCCATGATTATAATTTCAATATCCAATTCATTCGACTCATCTATGAGTTTTTTGGTGCAATTTTAATTTTATTGGACATCGATACTGGGCACTCGAAAGTAATTGATTGGTTCTAACAATTTCTGCTATCGCAATTTCTTCAGTTACAATTGTAATAAAAAATTAATTCGTTCAAAGTAAAGTTTCTCTACAAATAGCCAAGCAGTGTCATTATCAATCAGTTTTTGTTTGTCGTTTTGATTTAGCAATAATGAAATTTCTAGTAAGCCTTCTTATTTTGGGCGCCGCCGGTAAGCTGACCTTTGGCAATGTGATTCCACCAAAATTTGCTGATCCACTCGAAGATGGAGCTCTGGAAACAGTGCTCAGACAGAAGGTAATTTCATCATCTACACCAACAACACTTTATTAAAAACGAGTTAACGAAGCTATGAAAAACTTTACATTGGGAGTGATGTGGATTTCAACTGTTCGACAAGTGTCTTTCGTTATTTTTTTTTTCTTAGAAAAATTTTGCAATATGGGTAGGTAGGGGTAAGTTTAATGTTCTTACACTTAACACAACTAAACTACGTGCAGTGGTGAGAATAATGTATATTTCACATAATTTGCGTAAAACTCTTAGCGAAAATTTCCATGAATTTGGTTAGGACCCATTCTCAGTAGTACTTTAAGTGGCGGCCATGTCATAGACTTATACATTAAAAACATTTCTTGGTGTAGTTATTGCGTGTTTTTTTAAATCAGCCCGATATTTGCCATAGTTAACTCAAATTTTGTTATGGACATGGACACCAGCACCCGTACCCGTAGCAGGAACTTATCAGAAAGTATAGAGAAGAGTTTGAAAAATTGAAGGAATATCGAATGTATGCTAATAGACAGTATGAAGAAGTAGAACAAGAAATAAAATATCCATCAGGCGAAAGTCCTTCGCAAACACTCCAAGCAAAACTGTCGGCCTATAAAAATGAAGTCGTAAGAGAAATAACAGCACAACTACGTAGTGATGGAAATATCAGAGATATAGATGCCATTTCGGATGTTGATAGAAAATTGGAACTAATAAAACATTCTATAAAGAAATTGGATTATAAACTGTATGATGCAAGAAATGAAATAAATGTAAATAAAGTTATTCACTCTGTCGGTACACCCACACGTAGAATGTTAGAAAATTTACAAAGGGAACTCAATAATGCACTAACGTCCAGCACGAAAATTAATGATAAGGTGTCCGTTTTAACAAGATACAACTCAATTAAATATTTATTATACGGTTAAAGATTTAAACTCAAAAAGGTTTATAGTGGAGTGCCTGGGGCTTTTAACCTAGGATTTCTACAAGACCGAATGAATTTATATGGTTGGGATGGGATTTTGTTTTAAATGCCATAAAAAAAAAAGTTTACCCAAAATTTTTTTGTGCTTTTGATTTGTGTATTAACTATAAAAAGTTAGTATAACACTACATTTAAAATAACTGTAACAATTTGCAAACAATTTTTTCTAAACTATTTTGAGGTCACTGAACACGAAAAACGCAATTTTTTTGTTTTCCTTCTAACCGTTCCCGAGTTATTCGGCCATTTTTATTTTCGAGATTATAGCATCATATACATCAATATATTTGTATAACGCCAAATCCGATCGATTTTATTTTACAACGCTTACAAAGAGTGAGTAATGGCTCTTTTAACGAGTATACCAATGATTATGCTACGAACAAAATTAACTGAGTTATAGCACGGAAAACTAAGATTTTTTAAAAAATATTTTAAATTTTTCATACCAACGTCAAATGAAAAACTTAAAACTTTTTTAACAATTTTATTCAATGGTACATTTAATTCCAAACATTTTAAGCTAACTTTGAGCAAAGTGGAATGAAATCTCGTGAAGATATTAAGGTTTTAGTGCAATGAAGGCATATCGTTTTCTTTCAAAAATTTATATTTTTGATGCAATTGCAACCCGGTCCGAAATGTTTTTCTACAAAAAAAGATGAGAGCTTCTTTAAAATGTTCAATGAGTGTAGAATGGCCGATGTGGAAGCTGAAAAATTGGATCTGTTGACTTAGGCTGAACATTTTGAAAATGCTCTGGACAACTTCTCATCATTCTTATTGCACCAAATCCTTAATATCTTCAAGAAATCGCATACGATTTTGCTCAAGCTAGGCTTAAAATGTTTGGAATCAAATTTGCCATTGAATAACATTTTTTAAAAATTTTTTTTCAAATAAATAAATGCGAAAAACTAAGTTTTTCATTTGATATTGATATGAAAAATTTTAAAAAATTTTTAAAAAATCTGAGTTTTTCCTGCTATAACACAGTTAATTTTGTTCGGAGCATAATCATTGGTATACTCGTTAAAAGAGCCATTACTCACTCTTTGTAAGCGTTGTAAAATAAAATCGATCGGACTTGGCATTCTACAAATATATTGATGTATATGAAGCTATAACCTCGAAAATATAAATGTCCAAATAACTCGGGAACGGTCCAAAGAAATAAAAAATAAGTGAGTTTTTCGAGTTCAGCGACTCTAAATTAGTTTAGAAAAAGTAGTTTGCAAAATGTTACATCTATTTTGGATTTAGTGTTGTATTAACTTTTTATAGTTATTGCTTAAATAAAGAAAAAATCAATTGCACAAAAAAATTTTTGGTAAACTTTTCTTTTTATGGTATAAAAAACAAAATCCCACCTCAACCATAAAAATTCATTCACTCTAATAAATACCCTAGGTTAAAATACTCAGGCACTCCACTAATCGTAAAACACATTGAAAATTACTATTTTTATGTCTGTAACGGGTACTTCTAGAGAAAAATTCTAGTAAACTCCTTCGTAATTGAAGTTGTTTCCAACACCGACTACGGTGTTTTGTCCAAAAAGGCAAAACGAAGAGGCCTACTGCGTTTAATTTTTCATAAAACTATGTTCATTTTCAAATCGCGATATCTCATGAACGGTAAGTCGGACGGAAAAAGTGTTGGTAAAGACATTCATAGAGAATAACATGTTCTGCAAAATCCAAGAAAAAAATTTTTTCTGCGGCATATCGTTTCGAAATATCTTGCAAAAACAGTTTTTTTCTAAATTTTAAGTTTGTCAAAAGATATCTCCGAAACTTTAAGTCGTACAAAAATAAAAACAAAATGTTGTTTGTAGAACAAACAATTCCCTATAAGCTGGTATTTTTGTTTTATTGCTGCGACGTTCCGTTCATGTATTATCACAATTTAAAAGAAAAAATCAGTTTAAAAAACTTCGAAAAACTTTCCAGGTAAATCTACCAAATGACCGCACTACAAAAAAGATCACAACTTTTTAATAGGTAAACTTTTTTATTTATATTTTAAGCTAAGCATTTCACTTCTAATAATTAAATTTCATGCGGTCTTGTAGAAGTCCTACGTATACAGTGTTTTTAACTCCCTGGGAACTCTACTAGATTTGTTTGAACTTATTTATTAAGTAAAAAACTTGACTTCAAAAATAAAGAAAAATAAAAATTTTTGGAAAGATTTTTTGTTTCCGAGATACTCTCAAGTTTTCGAAAAGAGGGCGGTATTTTGAAATATTTTCTTTTTGTATCGAGACCTATCAGGCCTACTAACTATTCCATTTGTGCGAAATTTGATTTCATTACCTCAAACACCGCTTGCAACAGAGAATTATTGGAAATCTTGCTTGTATGGGATATGGCACACCTTCTAATGCGAGTTTGTATAATTTCTGCTCAGAGCTTGCACTTACTGTTGTTAACGTCTGAGTGAAATTTGTTTCGGGCTTATCAAAAAACGCTTTCAGTGTAGCATTTTGAAACTTTTGCTTTGATGGGAGATGCCACGCCCTCTTTTCCAATGTTACCTCGTTTTTGCTCAGAGATTATACTTACTATTCCTAATATTTATATGTATTTTGCTTGCGTTATCGCAAACAATTGCGTTTAAAATGTATTTTTTGTATGGGCAGTGGGCGTGTCCCTAGACCGATTTCGCTCTTTATCAATCCCATGAGTAAGCTTTTTCAACTAAGTCACATTGTGCCTTTTGACTTTCCTTAAATTTGCAACTACTTACGATGACAAAGACGAGACTAGAGTTAATCAATTTCGTGAGCTTGGTATTTTCTTTGACACTCGTTTTAACTTTACGAATCACATTAATCATAACATATACTGAACAAACCATAAAGTAGACCGAGCTGGGATCCAGGTACCCAACTTCTTAAGGAGTGAGATTTCTATACAAACTTTATAAGCTGTTTATAAAAATATATTATCACGCGCCATGATTATAATTTTTATATCCATCCATTCGTCTCATTTATGTGTTGAATGCAGGGTTTAATTTGATTAGATGCTTTTATTGGTGCAATTTTAATTTAATTGTGCATACCGATTAGGTACTTGGAAGAAATTGATTAGTTCTAACAATTTTCGATATCGCAATTTCTTCCGTTACATCTGTAACTAAATGACAAAAAGAAAAAAAAAATTAATTTTCAAATTAAATTATCCTTATAAATAGCCAAGATAGTAAGAGTGTCATTATCAATCAGTTTTTGTTTGCTGTTTCGATATAATGAAGTTCCTAGTAAGCATTCTTATTATTGGCACCTACGGTAAGCTGAGCTTCGGCAATGTGGTTCCACCTCCAACTCTACCACTCAAAGCTGGAACTCAGGGAATCCTGCTCAGACAAAATGTAATTCCATCACCTGCATTTCCTTAAAAAAAAGAGTAAAAACTGCTCTAAAAAACTTTTACATTGGTCAGAGACGGGATTCTTAAATATTCAACAAGTGTCTTTAAGTTATTTATGTACGAACTCTGTTCTTAAAAAAAATTTTGCCATTTGTGTTGATAAAAGTTTAACATTTCATCAGATTAACTTAATTACGCAATATGTTAGAATAATGTTGTTCTGGCCGCTGGCTTGAGCTATAAACAAGGAGCTAGAAAATTATTTTTTTGGGAAATGTGGCAGAAATATCAAAGGTTACCTCGCATTTGTACTTGACCAAAACTCTACTTAAGAGTTGCTATGCATGCCTCTGTCCAGATTAACACCCTGCGCTTACAAGTTCCTTCACTGTTGTCCCGAAGATTTCGGCACTGCTTAGCCACTGGATGTAAGACAGGAAAAATTTCACACTGGGTAACGCCCACACGAAAGAAAACAAATACTGTTTTGGTGTACAAATTTTACAATGAATTCATTATTGAGTAGCAGAAGTTAACTTTGATTTATTGATTTTATTGAGAATTAAACTTTTTAACTTTATGCTGCAACCAATGCTGTTTCAAAGGTGGCTAATAAACGAATGAAAAATGAATGAAAATTAGAAAAGAATTCGACAGCTATGAGTAGTAGGGCATTGTTTGCTAAGAAGCAATGAAATTGCGTTGCCAACTACGTGGAATATTA
Source organism: Calliopum simillimum (assembly GCA_951812925.1). Lineage (NCBI taxonomy): Eukaryota > Metazoa > Arthropoda > Insecta > Diptera > Lauxaniidae > Calliopum > Calliopum simillimum. Next base: position 124,930,342 of record OX638369.1, on the reverse strand, counting down.
CCCTGCTTTTGGGGATTATGCGTGTTCGCATAAACAAATGTTCTATAAAGATTTAGTTTGGTTATATTTTAGCAATTATTGTGTGAGACATTTAAAAAAAGGGATAAAGTTGATAGAACAATTTTTGGTTTCAAACTACAATACATATTTTAATTTGAGTGAAATTCTTAGAGAAACATTTCCAAGAATTTGGTTAAGACTCTTTGTGAGGATTAGTTTAAGTGGCGGCATACACATGCACCAAAGAGTTTCCTCAGTGTGGTTATTGAGTATTTTTTGAATAAACCCGATATTGGCCATAGTTAACACAAATTTAATTTATAAAAATTATGCGATGGCGCAGTATAATGCGGTAAATGCCGAAGCAAGCAAACCAAATATTGCAGACGTTTCAATTCAAAAACTGAACCAGACATTGTTGGCCTATAAAGATGAAGTCACTGCACAAGTAATGGCACAACTGCCTAAACATTATAGTGTTATCAGTGACATTGTTAACAATTTAAGTTTCGCGTCGAATTATGATAGCAAATTTGACCTAATAAAAAAAGCTATACATGAATTGGATTTAAAATTGTACGAAGCAGAAATTTACATAAATCAACACAAAGTTAAATATCCTTCAAGTTCTTCCACATATTCTATGTTAGTTAAGTTACAAAGGGAACTCCAAGAAGCACAAAGATCCAACCCGACAATTGATAGAATGAAATCCCTATTAGCCAGATACGATGACATTAGACGTTCATAATAATAATATAAAGCAATATCATGTTTCAATTATTTTTACATCTAACCTAGCTCAAATAACTATGGAATGCACAATATTTTATTTGAATAATATATACTTATACTGCAGAAATGAAAATGATTTGTGTGTACTTATTTATAAAACAGTTTAGGCATTGCGTGCAAACCATTTTTCCGACCGCAAACTGATTTATGCAATAATGCTCCAAGTCGCACTACGCTCTTCTTGCACGCGACTCTTCAAACAGTAAGATACATATTGCTCTAACACATTTTGTGATCGGAATCGAAAGTTGAAATTAAGTACACATATATTTTTGAACCCAAACTTTTCAAAAAAACGATGCTATCTTTTCGGATTCTACATTATATTCAAAGTTGCAAGCTCCTCGGGACCATATATCTGCGGTGAATTTCTAGTCGCCAAAAAATCGTTTGAAGTTTTGAGTGTTTTTCTCTATGAAAGATTGGCTTTGAAAATTTAGAACTTCTGAACAATTTTTTGTATTACTAAGATCTTAACAGCGTTGGAAAGCTGTTGTTGCGTAGTATCAACGTGTTGGCTAATTTTTTGGAAAGGTTATATGGCTTAAAAGTTATGACCCTTGAATGAAAACATGTGAAAACGTTATACAAAACTAACATTTCCCGGTGTGCGTTGCTACACTTCCACTTGTATAAAGGGCGGGGCATCTCTAATTAAATTATACCAAAATTGTCTTATCGAAGTATATGGATTAAATAGTTTCAGAGACATGAAATTTTTTTAAGGGCGTGGTACCTCCCTTTTTTCCCTTGGACATAATTTATGTCGAAACTCTTAATACATATACCAAATCTCATCCATATCCGTTAAATATTTTCTGCGATATGATATGATTTTCATGAAAACACGAAAAAAACGAATTATCCAAGAGGGGATCCTTGAATGAAAATAGTTTTTTCCAACTAAAATGTCGTAAAAAGTCATGAAACGCGTAGAAAAAACGAAATTTTTTTTTAATTTTTGGTGCCGTCATCATAAGGGTCATGAAACGCACAGAAAACACAAAAAAAAAAAAAAAAAAAAAAACTAATGATACAGAAACACGCGCAGTACCCAAAAACCTATAAATATAAATTTTCACGGTGATCGATTTAGCCATTTGGGAGTCTATAAGGAAGATACTGACATACAAACATTTATAGATGTATCAGAAATTTCATCTCCACGCTCCATGATTATAGTTCCATATCCATCCATTTATGTACCTGTTTATTGAACGCTGGCTTTAACTTAATTACATAATTTGATAGCACATTTTGGCGTTTCATAGCAACTACGTTTCTTGAGGCAATTTGAATTTTATAAGCCATATCGATTAGGTACTCGTGAGTTATTGATTAGTTATAAGAAATTCTACAATCGAAATTTCTTCCATAAAATTGGTAAATTAATGAAAATAAAACAATAAAAATCTTTCAAAGCAAAGTTTTCCAATAAAGAGCCCAGACGTAAAGAGGTCATTATCAATCAGTTTTTGTTTGTTGTTTCGATTTAACAATAATGAAATTTCTAGTAAGTCTTCTAATTATTGGCTCCCTCGGTAAGCTGTGCTGTGCTGAAGCGATTCCATTAGGTGATGGGACTCAGGAAATCGCGCTCAGACAGAAGGTAATTCCAACACCAGTTACTTAAAAAAAAAAGAAAAAAAGTTTATGAGTGTTTTAAAATAATCTCGATATTGGACATAGTTAACTCAAATTTTGTTTTAGCCTAATGAACAAGAAACATGGACACCAGCGCCCGTACCAGAATCAAAAAATTCAACGCCACCCATGAGCTTGTGTGAGCAGGATATTATCAAAAAGTATAGAGAAGAGTTTTATGGTTTGAAGAAATATAAATATAATTCAACGGTTTTATATCAAGCGGTAGAGAACGAAGCAAGCAAACCAACTGAACAAGTGTCATGGCAAACACTGAGAGATGCACTGATGGCCTATAAAAGTGCAATCATAAATATGGAAACAAGACAATTACCTAGCAAATATGTCGATATCAAACAAATTATTAATGCAATTGATATGAGTCCGAATTTATATTCGAAATTTGTATTGATAAATGATGCTAAAGAACTTGCAAGGGAATTAGAGAAATGGGATACACGGAGAGAATTTTGAGCTAAAAACAATCCCAAACCAATCAATTTTGGGTGTGATTTTCAGCTTGTCCATAATTTTCTTGATATCAAGTAATAATGTGCTTGTTTATCAAAAAAATTAATATGCCCATTTGAGCTCAATTCAATTCAATTTGGGATTGTTCGTCAAAAATTTATTAAACGCATTTGTACTTAATTTCAGCCCTTTTGTACTTTTTTATAAAAAAAAATAAATATTCCCATTTTTTCTTAATAATTTCTTACATATCAAAATATGAATATGACCATTTTTGCCAAATGCAAGAAACATCATTTCATTTTCCAAAATCAATGTACCAAAATATCCAAAGACACCTCAGTACATCGTAACATCCCATTATGGGATGTCAGGAGTATTTACTCTATTATAAATACCCAATTCGACTGTCGAGCAGGAATTATTTAAGCAGTAGATGACATAGTCATATTGAGAATCATAAACACACAGAATAAACACAAATGAAAATTTATTTTTTGATAAACAATCACAAAAGGGCTTGAATTAAGCAAAATATGGGCTTATTTTTTTTTTTTTTTTTTTTTTTTTGATAAACAAGTACAAAATGGCATGCATTGAGTACAATTGGTCTTAATTATCAAAATTTATATTATGCCCAATGCTTGAATTGAGAACAAGTTGGGCGTATTTTGGGATGATTTTATGCTATATTGGGCTTAATTCTGAATATTTAATTTAAGAACGATTTGAGCTAGATTTTAGAACATTTTTTTCTCTCCGTGTATAGACCTGGCCATAGCACGAAATGGAATAGCAGAGGGAAAACATAGGTATCCACCTGGTACCTCTATACGTATACAGATAGATAATATAGACAGCGAACTCAAATATGCAGAGATGCCCAGCGTAACACTTCAAAATAAAAAAATCGCTTATGAAAAATACGACCGAATAAGACACTTAGTACCATAATATAAAGCAATAATCAAAGGGCTATTACGATTTCTTAGAGCAACTACTTAGACTACTCTTACGACAAATGATATTGGTGAAGGATTCAAACTTGAAAAGGTTTAAAACAAAAAAAAAAAAAATCAATTAAGTATAAACTTTAGGGTAAGGGAGGGAAATACATAAAACAAAACAATTAATTTTATGTCATTCAGTAAAGGAAACAATTTGCCTTTATTCTGATGCACTTTTAGATAAATATCTCATCAGGATAAAGAAAAAAATTTAAAAAACTGAAAATACTCAAAATGAAGATTAAAAAAAAGTGTAGTGTAATATGGACCATATAGTCTATTTGGTACAGAAGTTGCATATAAAATGTCACTTCCACATACGCCATATTTTTCATAACTCCAAGAACGTCAGATTACACATTCAACCCAAAATTTGCCACGGCGATCTTCTGAGTAAAGGGTATTACATTATATGCATTTTTTATCATTTTTTTCCTTTGTAGTAAACGAATTACATATAATGACCATCAGACTCGTCATGAAAACTGCAACTAGATTCCCCATCTGAAAAAGGTGATAAATACATTTGTTTTTGAGGCTTTTTTCTTTGGTGGTCCATATTACCCACAGCACGTGTTGGTGAAATAAATGGTTTTTTTATCAAAAACACTTTTGGTTAATGAATTTATTTGTGCTAATAAATTATAAATGGTATTCACTGACTTTATATAATTAACCATTTATTTAAAAACGCGATGTCTTTAAAGTGAAATAATGCAATATACTCTGTTTGGTCGGGGACCAAAAATTATACCTTTTAAGGTTTCACGAAAAAAGTCAAAAGGTTACCTTTAACGCCCCTATGGGACACGACGACAGGCGCTTCTGCTACGCAGGTGGTGATTAGCTGCCAAACTGCTCTCTATGGGCTGCTAACCTGCTGTCCTTGGGACGTTGCGGTAGACGATCCTCACGTTGAATCTGGAATCCCTTTTCATATGAGTGCGTAGAGCACAAGAAAAAAACCACGCTTTCTAATTTTCAAGATTTTGCACTTTAGGTTTATTTTACGATTATAAGCTATATTTAAGTTATTTTAAGGCATTGTAAAGTTAGTTTTAAGTAATTTTAGAAACTTTGAAAAACCCTTTTGGGTATAAAATTAATCTTAGTAAAAATTAGATGTCTGCTGCACTTGATGATTGTTCTAAAGTGAGGTTTATGAAGTCATGCAAAATGACATTTGCATTTCAGCAAAAACACAGCAGAGTGAGTGAGACGGCAACACCGCACATATAAAAGTCAATACATATTTTGACGAATACGAATTCGCCGTGCGAGTGGATAGGGTTGCCATTCACCAAGTAATTACAATTAAGTTTGGGGATTTAGAGTTTACGCATTTCCCGCGTAAACATACTGCCCGCCTTGCAGTATCTGCAACAAAATGAATACTTATTTATATAAATACTAATTATTTACAAGTTAATAAACTTAAACATTTGGGTATTTATAGATAAATTTAAGAATACATTAGATGCAAGTATAATCAAGTTAAATACGAAAAAAAATTACATTTTTGCTTTTAGCTGAATTTAGTCTTCTTATTTAATTTAAATATTTTTTTATAAGATGCCTTTCTGGCTTTTGAAAATAGAAAGGGAATTCATTTTATATCGGAATTTTAAGATATAAAATTTTTAATTTGTATGAACTTTATAAAAAGTTTCATAGGCTTATTTTTATACAAAATTTTTAGTTTTATGTCTAATAGAATTCTAAGATATTTCAAATTTAAAAGAAAGAAGTGAAGTTAGTTAAATTTCTTAAATTAAACTTTTATTATGGTGGCTTAATTTTGAGCTAAAACATTGCTGCATCTTACGTAAGTCGTAGTAGCTTTTTACAAGTTTCATAATACGTTGCTTGTGATGGCTTTAAGCCAGAAAAAGAGTATACTTTAGAGTGAAGTTGATCAATAGGCATTTTTCTAAAACAAATGGGTTGATATTCATACAAGAGATTATTCAAAATGAGTAATGGGTTTGAAATAAGCACATTTCAGAAAACATGTACGTTTAACGAAGACATGATGAGTATTTATATGAAGAACGCGAATTCCTGTATAACTGCAGTGGTGGATTTTTTGTGGTTTCCATTTCGAGCAACACAGTGTTTCCCTTCGCATGATTACGGGGTCTTCGGTATTAGCTTCAGTTGTTGGTATCTTCTCACGGGGACAGAATTCAGTGAAAAGGTGTGATGTGGTTTCCCACTCAGGGGGCAAACCAGCCATTATTTGTCCATGATAGCGCTTTCTGATGATAGCATGGGTATTACAAATGAAGATATAAAGTGGATTTGAATTTTTCATCTTCAGTATCCGAGACTCTTGATGGAACGGTCGATGATCAAGATTTTCGTCATGATGGAAAAGATGGTGAACAAATTTCACAAGTATACATGAATATCGACTTCGATACATGAGTATAGTGTTTGCTCGATCCAAGAGTGGAATCAGAGCTAAATATTCAATTTTTGATTCAATGACTTTGATCAAGAGTAAATTAAAGTAATCTTTAGGGTAAATAATTTTCTGAGATAATCTTATGAGCCTCATTTTTGCCAATTTAAGCTTCTCAAATGAAATTTCTTTTGAAGTATAACAACATTTTGAATCGACAGTTCGAAGGTTCGATTAAAAAATCGAAAAATATATGCAGTCGCATGTAATGCTTTATGTAATGGGGTAAGACTTTCGAAAATATCTATTTTCAACGCCGAGCTAGTAATGAGATATTTAGTGGGTCTGCCTTCCAGCTTAGTATATTTTTTCACTAAAGGTGAAGTTATTAGAAATTCAGATTTTTGAATATAGAGCCAAGGCGGATCATAGCACCAGAGCTCACTTTTAAAGTCCGAAGGATGTAGCCCCCGGGTTGCTAGATCGGCAGAATTGTCTCTTATATCGGTATGAGAGTCTGAAGACGAACATAATGCAATGAAAAACGCCTTTAGTTTTGTGCTTTCACTTTTTTGTTTTAGCTTAGCATGGTGGATTAGATAAAAAGAAACATTTCTTTTAAAATTTTTGGGTTCGATTTTGACGATTTTATCATGCTCAAAATACTCAAATATGACATCATACTGAGATTTAATTCTGAAGTTTTTAAACAGTGGTTTTGTGCTTCGAAGAAATTGATTTCGAGCAATGAATTTTGATTGCCCTAAAGATTTAGAGTAAGGCAAATTTATTTTAAAGGGTGAATCAAGGTTATATCGGACATTCACGTTTTCCCTAGTGGATTTTTTGTAAATTTGCTCACAAATTTTATCGGCATTGGAGACTGAGTGGTTATGTGGCATTTCAGGTTGCTCGTTCAAAGGTATTTCTGATAAAAACGAGGCAACCGTTAAAGGGGGCGATTGTTGCTGAGCTGGCACTGATCTTGTAAGGATACATCCCAATATGGTTTCTTGGCTAATAAGAGAGTCAAAAATATTCTTTTGAACTCCATCAAGAAGGAATTTAGGGCATAAGTCGCCGCCAATGAGCAAATCTACTTCTGAACTTCGATTGAAATGTGAGTCAGAAAATTCACAGGTACGTGTCCCTGAAAAGTCAGAGATGTTAAAATTAAAAGATGGAGAATTCTCCGCCACTTTTGAAACCACCAAAGCAATCACTTCGATCGGGATATTCCAGCAGAGTAGAGGGCCGATATGGAAAGAAGCAATAAAAGTTGGTTGGGTATGATCTATGCCATTTAGTCCGGTTATTTGGGCTGAAATGGCCTTTGTAGGAAGGTTAAGTAAACGTTGAATGTGTTTTGAAATAAACGTGCACTCAGACGCTGGGTCAATCAAAGCGCGAGCTTTATAATTGAACTCCATATGGTAAATTTGAATAAAAGCCGAGTCAAGAATAACTTTCCTTGTGGCTGAAGTAAAACATGAATTTATTTTTACTGGAGAGGGTATTGTCGTAGACAATTCATCCGTTGTAGTCGGATTTTCAATAGTGGACTGTATAGTTGAGGTATAAGTGACAGCAGAACTATATGCATCGTCACTTTTATTTTGGAAACTGTGTTTATGGGAATAAATATTCTTATTAGACAATTTTTCTGATGTAGTCAGATTTTGAGAAGTGGACTGTATTTTGGGTACATTAGTAACAGCAGATGTATTTGCGTTGTTACTTGTACTTTGAAAATTAATTTCATTTGAATAATAAAGATTATTCGTTGGGATCTGACTCGTTGAGTTATTTTCCCTACGTGGCAGTGAAAAGTTTTTCTCAACTTTCGATAAATTTGTCGATGTAGCTATGAGTGCAGTTGGATCAAGTGGTGACATATTTGAATTGGGTATTTGTGGTACGTGTGTTTCGTCAAGTGTTCCTAATAAGGCGCATAATTTATCTAAGGTTTCTAAGTATGAGCATGCCACAGAATCATAATCGTTGGCCTCTAGAAGCGCTTTCACTGGCTATTCAGATGAATATGTGGACACTACTTCATCGTATAAAGTCGCATATTTTTCCCAATATCGATCGAGCAAAATTTTTAGAAAACTCAAAAAGCTTTTTGTCTGCTTATCTTCTTTTGTTTTTCGCATATTAAGGGAAAAATTTAGGATAACTGCTTTTTGGTTTGATAATTTCACTAGCTTCTGTTCCATTTTGAATTTAAAGCTTTGAGAAAAGTCAAAGGCAATTACGAAAAACTTTTGAGTTACTGACGCACTGCGAAGAGTTAAAATTGTAGCAATGATTATGCAAACGGTTCAAATATTGTAACAATAGAATCACATAACTGCTTAGCATCCGTGAACTTGAGTAAAAAATATCACGAGAGAATTTCCGGTATAATATCGTCAAAAACTGCACTGATCAAAAACACGAAAAAGATTGTAGCAACAAATCTTATACAATGTACGAAAATTTTGCAAAATGGTGTAGAGTACCACGCGGTGTTTTATGTAACCTTGAACGATATTCAAATATTCCCAAAAGTATTTAATTTGATTTAACCTTGAACAATCTCAAAGGTTAGAGTTAAGAAAAACACGAGTGCAATTGAGCAATTTCAACAGTTAAACACAAATGGAAAATAACCTTTAATAAAAGACACGAGGGTTTGTGTTAACCTTGCACACTTGCAAAGGTTAAATACATATATGCCGGGGCCCGTGAAAATAAAGTGATCATAACTAAAAACTACTATTTTCGAGTTACCAACTTTTACGTTGGACGTATCGATATACTTAAACACAAAACTTGACTTTCTTGCATATTTGTCTCAAAATCGAAAAAAAAAAGACCAATAGAGATATTGAAGCCTAATGGGCTTTTTGAAACGATTACTTTTTCTAGTGTATACATTTATGCTAGGGATGTTATGGAACTGGTTGTAGTCGGAATCGAATATTTGAAATTTGATTTTTCGAAATTAGAACCGAAGTTGGGACCGGAATCGTCGATAAAAAATGTTTGTTAATGACGAGTGTCATTGCTTTTCTCCTTTCTTTATTTTCAACAATCCAACGGCGCAAATTTTTAATCCACCTTACTTTATAACCTCCGATTAAAAGCTTCTGACAACGATGGAGGTTCAAATATTCCTCAAATAATCGGAAATCGATGCCTTAAACAAAGCAATGTTATTTTTTTTAATCACATTCTGTCGTATTAAAAGATTTAAAATTGTTTAACTACACGGATCATGTCATTTTATTTTATTATAAGTATTCAGTTATTAAAGACGACTATACCGTACATAGATTATAAAAGTTTTTTATTTAAAAAAAAAAGAATATTGCATAGTTTAAGCGGTCGATTTCCGATTTTGTAATTTCCGATTTTTCATATTTTGCACTTTCAAAATGAGCTATTTGCTGGAAATAATTTTTTGTTGTTGTTGATGTAGCAACTTCAACTCCGGGTCTGTAAATTAGAAAACAAAAATTATTCCTTACGTCTGCTAGTGTTGGGGGATAAAAGAAATTGATAACAAGTCGAGCTTAGTCCGAGAGGCCCAGAAATTAGGCTACCTCTACTGGGCGGCACCATAGGTCAATCGTAGAGAGGTTGGTAAGATGGGAAGGACAGTTCAAAGGGTGGAAACTGTCGTGCAGACTAGCACTGCATAATGGGCATCGATCCGAGACACCATCAATGATCCTAGCTCTGTAGCTCATAAATATGAGCGAATAGCTCAAGTAAAATTTAGCTTAAGTGCACCTTGCCTCCCTGGATAGTAAATTTTCACTGTGATGAATAAAAGGAGGGCAGCTGTTGAGTGCCAGCAATTCAAAAGCCATGCTGGCAAGGTGCCGGTGCAGATTATTGAGTACCCCGCGGATAGAGTCCCAAGAGTCAGGCAAAAATTCGCAAATGGCTCCGCTATAACACCGGAAGTCCATCCTAAAGCACCTGTGCAGTGTTGGTTTACTGTCCACCCGATAGGAGGGATAGTCAGGATTTTGGCTGATTAGCAGGAACTGCTGCACTAACAGGATTTTATGTGGCCTGACTCTTAGGAGCCCTGTCTCATCATGCAGGTGGTCTGGATCGGACACGAGTTGACACTCTATACGCAAGGCACTATTTTGTCTGGACTGGAGGCTGCTCTACTGCGCCTTATATGTCGTGATCAGGGACTCCTTGTCCTAACCCCATGAGATTCCGGCGATAACGCTCAGCACACGGTTTCTTTTGCTCAATTATGAGCAGACCTCACTTGCGTGCCTTGAGAATTTGTATAGGTTATTCAGTGTCACCCCGAATATTTTCGGATACTGAACGGTTGGGATTTGGTCATTGTTTATATGGATATTGAGAGTTTTATTAACCCCGCTAGTCCATGAAGTGGAGAGCGTCGCAGAAGATTTTTGCGTAGCAAGTTTCAGCCTTCGATCATCGAAGAACAAGATACGTATTAATCCTCTGCTCAGCCTCCGAAATTATTCTGGCTGATGCCACAGTAGTGCAATCATCAGCATATGAGACCAAAGTGACCTCGGACGCAAGGAGTGGTAAGGTAGAGAGATAGAAGTTAAAAAGCAGAGGCGAGAGCACTCTCATCTTAAGTTTCAGGAATTTAGATCTGGCGTTTCTAAATTCCACGAAAGCCCGTCTACTATGTAAGTAGGCGGCTGGAAACCTTTTGGTACTGACGGGAAGGGTTGTGTTCTACAGATCCGCAAGGAGAATGCTAAGGTCGACAGTGTCGAAGGCCATCGTACGCAGATGCGGCCTTTTGCAGTTAAGCCCCTCTTTTATGACAGATTGGTGGTAGTGGTGGTGCTATGGTTCTGTCTAAAGCCATGTTGATGGTCAGCAAGTTTAAGGTGTTGCTGGAGTTGCGGCAGGAGAAGCGCTTCAAACACCTACGCCATTGGACATATAAGTGAAATGGGCCGATATGAAGTGCCCAAGTCAGCAGGTTTACCCAGTTTAGTTATAGGGATTATGCTGGCATCCTTTTACATTGTGAGTATGTTCTTGCAAGCGATGGTGAGGTTGAAAATCTTTGTTAAATAGCATATTGCCGACGTTGGTAACTTCTTCAGCATGACCATGGCAATTCCGTCAGGACCTAGAGTCTTGGACGGTTTTGCATTGTGAACTGCTGCTACCACTGCATTTTGAGTGAAAGGCTCAGGTTCTATGGAATCATGAAGATGCTTAAATCTTCTTAATTTGACCCTACTTTCATTGCTTCTATATGAGGGGTAATACTTTCTAGTGTACAACCGACGCTGCGGAATTGCTCATTTATAGTTGGTACTCGCAAAACATCAGGCTTCATTGCCTAATTGTCAACTAGTTCTATAACTATTTACAGCTAAGCACAATGCCACTTGCAAATATAAAAAAGTGAGATTTCTATATAAATTTTATCAGCAGTGGGTTATAATTTTTTATAACGCTCCATAATTAAATGTTCTACACACTTATATCTATCCATTCGTTTCATTTGTGTACTTATTTATTGAATGCAGGGTTTAATTTAAGTAATTAGATTATGGCGTTTCATAGAAACAATGTCTCTTGGTGTAATTTTAATTTTATTGGGCATATCGATCAGGTAATTGAAGTAATATATTAGTTCTTACTACTTAAGCTATCGCAATTTCTTTCGTTCGAAGCAAAGTTTCCCTATAAATAGCCAAGAAAGTTTAAGTGTCATTGTGAATCAGTTTTAGTTTGTTGTTTCGATTTAACAATAATGAAATTTCTAGTAAGCCTTCTAGTTATTGGCTCCGTCGGTAAGCTGAGCTGTGCCACAGTGGCTTCACGTTCTCCAACGCCACCGTCATTTGCTGATACACTCCAAGATGGGACTCAGACAACCGGACTCAGGCAGAAGGTAATTCCATCACCTACACCACCGCCACTTCCGTAATAAAGAGTAAAACAAGTATGAAAAAATTTTACATGTTGGAAGGACGGGGTCAAAAATGTTCGACAAGTGTCTTACGAAATCTTTTCTAAAAAAAATAACTCCATTTGAGTAGAGGAAGGTTTAACATTTTTAAAATCTAACTGTATTATGCACTCATGTGAGAATAATTTTGGTTATATTTTTGCAATTATTTTTATGAAAAAGTGAAAAAAAAGAGGGTTAAAGCTAATGTGAAAACTTTTGGTTTCAAATTACAATAAAAAAATATATACATAAATTTATATTTAAGTAAAACTCTTAGGCAAAAAATGCATGAATTTGGCGAAGAATATTTCTCAGTTTAAGTTTATGTGGCGGCTTAGACATCGTTACATATAACTAAACAGTTTCCTCGCTGTAACAATTGAGTGCTTTTTAAATAATCCCGCTATTTGCCGTAGTTAACTAAAATTGTGTTTTAGGGCAATTAAGAAGAAACATGGACAAAATGGCGCTAGTCAGGATCAAAGAATTTAGCATAATCCATGAGTTTATTTGTTTACTTAGTTTAAGTATTTTACATAGAAAACAAAAACGTTACTTAGTGTTGAGTGTTTTTCTTCTAAATAGCCCCGATATTAGCCATAGTTAACTCAAACTTTGTTTTAGCAAAATGACGAAGAAACATGGACACCAGCGCCCGTACCGGGATCAAAGAATTCAACCCCACCCATGAGTTTGTTTGAGCAGGAAATTATCAGAAATTATAAAGAAGATTTTGAAAGATTGAAGCAATATAAAAATTATGCAGAGGAGCAGTATTATGCGGTGCATTTCGAAGCAAACAAACCAAATATAGCTGACGTGTCATTGGAAAGACTGAACGAAACGCTGTGGACCTATAAAAATGCACTTATAAAATATCAAATAGCAGATTTACCCAATGGAGATGAAAACATCAGACAAAAAATAAGAGAAATAGAAAACGCTTCGACTTTTGAAAGAAAACTGCAGCTAACAATTGAAGCTCAGAATATGAAAAAGGAAATAATGTATAAATGGAATGGAAAATTGATATACGCTAGAAATAAAATACATAATAACAAAGGAATATATCGTCCTAGTAATACTAATCCCACACGTTCAATGCTAGATATGTTAGAAATTGAAATGAATAGAGCACTTTCAAAATTTGATTTAATTAATGTCAACACTACAATTGAAGAAACGAAATCCCTCTTAGCAAGATACGAAAAAATTAAATATTTATTGCATTAATACTATATGCAAAAGGCGGTAAAGAATTTAAACTCGTAAAGGTTTAATGCTATACAAATATAAAATGTAGAACTTTACTTTTTCAGTATGGTTCTCAATGTATTAATATCATAAAATAGTATTTCTACTGACTATTATTAACTTTATCCAAGCATATCATTGCTTTTACCACAATATCATATTTCAGTTATATGCCAAATATACCCAATCTTGCACAAATAGATATGTAAATGCACCTTATAATATTTGAATAAAATATAAATTTAATACTGCAGAAATTAAAATCTAATGGATTTGTTTTTTTTTTTTTAAGAAATGTTGAGATAATTATGTATTTATTACAGCTAAATGTATCGAAAAAGAAGTTAAAAATTTGGACTTACTAGACTAACGAAAATCAAGAAAATTTCGTTGAAAAAACTTGCGTGCGAAATTTTTCCAGAATTATAGGAAATATGCAATGAAACACAGCATGTTCGACTAAATAATATTAAATAATTCAACATCTAGGGAAGCATAGATCTAATATTATATGTATTTTACAAGTACGATGTTTGGATTTATCTCAATGACTTTTCCGTTTCTTGGATTTCCTTCTTCAATGATTTTGTTTTGGTCTACTTTTGGTCTACTACTTAGAGCACTCTACTCATGTGCTTAGCGAAAATTCAAAAGACTGTGCTCCCATTTATTTCAATCAATGTAATGATCTATGGCAGGGGTCGGCAAAAATAAATTTGAGAGTGTGTTAGTGAGAGAAGAGATAATGCACTGAGAAAAAATTTTCACAGAAAAGAGTACGAAACAAATATTGAAACAAAAAAATATGCGTTAAAACCGAAAAATCATTGCAAAAGCAACATCGAGTGCAAACATGTTTCTGTGTTCTTATGCCAGTGGTCAACAGGCCATAGCACAATTGTGCAGAGAAACTTCACACGTATTCTTGGGCTTTTTCAATCAGTTATCGCTAAACCATCGACAAATCAACATCGAGCGCATCCGCAGATAAACTTTTTAAAAATCATACAAAAACGTTTAGGGCTGCCACCTGGTTTTTTTATAAATTTTGCTTAAGCCATAGGATATTTAAAAAAAAAAAATAAATTTAGTCTTAAAACGCTTGGATAAACTTTTTAAAAATCCAACGTACTCGTATACTTTTAGGGTTACCACCTGGTTAGTTTCCAAAATATTGTTAAAATCATACTTTTGCTTCAGGAACGATCAGATGGTTACAGGTAGTACAGATTGTACAGATGGTTACAAAAAGTCTGACAACCCTAACATAGCAACCCTAAATCTTTGTTTCGTTGTTTTTGGACCCAAGATGTCAATTTATAGTGAGAAAATGATGACCTTAGCAATTTATTGAAATAAAATTTTGATTTTATTAAAAAAACCAAGTGGCAACCCTAAAAAAATTTATATGCGTTTTTGGGTCGAAAATATAACTTTTCAATAACCCTAATATGGCAACCCTAAATTTTTGTTTCGTTGTTTTTGGACTCAAGATGTGAATTTAAAGGGAGAAAATGATGATCTTATCAATTAATTGAAAGAAAATTTCGCTTTTATTAAAATAACCAGGTGCCAACCCTAAAAATATATGTTGGATTTTTTAAAATTTTATCTAAGCGTTTTAAGACTAAAACTCATTTTTTTTTTAAATATATGGTTTAAGCAAAATTTAGAATAAATTTTAATTTTTTTTTTATAAATGTATGGTTAAAGCAAAATTAACAAAAAAAAAAAAAAATGGTGGCACCCCTAAAAGTTTTTGTATAATTTTTAAAAAGTTTATCTGAGCGTTTCCTAAACTGAAAATTTGAACCTAGTCACAAAAAGTATGAAATAAAATATTTTCCAGAATTTGTCATAGCTGTAAAGAAATTTTTTCATGTGCATAAAAAAGACAACAGAACAACAGATGCGCTCGATGTTGCTTTGTCGATGGTTTTGCGACAACTGAATGAAAGAGCTTAAGCATGCGTGTGAAGTCTCTCTGCACAATTGTGCTATGGTTTGCCGACCACTGATCTATGGGCATTTCTCAGGTGAAGAATGTCACTGTCGTACACATTGTGTAAAAACTAGCATCATAGTTTTGCAATCCTTGACTCGATCAAGTCCATTTTCACGTAGTGTCTTAATGCTATTAATACCATGGAGTGGAATTGAAAAAATCTTAACACACGTTTTACCTAATAATTTTTTTTGGGTGTAAAATTTAAAAATTTCTTTGATCTAGTTATCTTTGAAAAATATGTCAGTTATTACTTTTAATGACCAACATGTTGATTTGTTGTGAGTTTGATCAAAATGAGTGCAGAAAAAAATGTACGTCTTAAAATTATTAAAAGTTTTCAAAAAAACCAAATCGGTCCTTCAAAAAATTGGCCAAAGAATTGAAGGGCTGCCGTCAAATTGTTTTCAATGTTATTAATCAGTTTCTGGAGAATTTGACTATCGATAGGAAACCTGGTACGGGAAGATAACAAGGACCACATGACATTGGGAAAGCAAAGAAAATTGAAAGCATATTGAAAAGATTTCCAAACACATCTGCTAGAAAAGCTGCCCGGTTAGCCCAGTGCTCTTACTATTTATTTGGTGCGAAAAGTTAAAGCCAATGCAGGTTTAAAAACATACAAAGTCCAAAAAGTTCCAGACAGGAATGCTGCAAAAAATTTAGACGCCAAAAGTAGGGCTCGGAAATTATAATCGAATTTTAATCAAAAATACGCACAAAAATATTCATGTTGTATAATGGACGACGAAACTTATGTACTGGCAGATTTTACGCAGCTTCCGGGTAAAAATTTTTATGTTGCTGATGCTCGAGGAAATGTCGAAGAACATTTTAGAACCCAAAAGCAGACAAAATTTCCTAAAAAATTCCTGGTATGGCAAGCTATGTGCAGTTGTGGCAAAAGAAGCAAATCATTTATTACAGTGGGCTCTATAAATACCGTAATATATATAAAAGAATGTTTGAAAAAAGACTTCTTCCTTTCATAAGGGAGCACAATGTGTCCATATATTTTTGGGCCGATTTGGCATCATGTCACTACGGCAAGAAAGCTATGGAGTGGTACCAAAGTAATAACATAAGCAGTTTTTGTACCAAGAGAGGCCAATCCTCTAAATTGTTAGGAGCTAATACCATAGGAGAGATATTGGGCTTTTGTGAAGATTTTAATAGGAGATGGGCAAACTATTCCAAAAAGGTGTCTGAAACAACTATCATATCTATAATGGAAGGCTTACCAAAAAAGGTCCACGAGTTCATATATAGTGGTTAGAACTATAAAAGTTATATTTTTCTTTAATTTGTAAAATATTATCAACAAAATAAAAAAATAAAAAATCTAAGATCAACCGTTCAAAAATTATAGAATTTTATATATGATAAGATTTTTTCGATCTCACTCCTTACCTCAGATATTTAATATTATTTTTGTACTTTAAATATTTACTAAGCTATGGCA
The DNA here is from genome assembly GCA_951812925.1 of Calliopum simillimum. Classification (NCBI taxonomy): domain Eukaryota; kingdom Metazoa; phylum Arthropoda; class Insecta; order Diptera; family Lauxaniidae; genus Calliopum; species Calliopum simillimum. The sequence goes on along the minus strand of OX638369.1, from coordinate 124,913,326 downwards.
ATTTCAAATTTTTGTTTGTATGGGAGGTTGGCGTGTCCTTGACCCGACTACGCCCATTTTCCAGAAATAAATAGATGCCACCAAAACCATTTTAGATATTGAATTTTATTGCTTCATCTCAAACAGACTGGCTGTTATAAGTTTTACGAAACTGGAGCGATGCAAAAAGTCGCTGAAGAAAAACTCATCATAACCCAAGAAGGGGTGAGAATGGGGAGCCAAATAGATGCGCAGAACCTTAAGAGAACCTCATATTACACACTTAAATGATATATCCGTTGCAACTCTATAAAACATTTTAGTTATAGTCCACAGAGTGCAAAATTCGTAAATTTGAGAAATGAAATTAGAGATTTTTTGTGATGATCCGGATATCCTTTCTATATTAAAAAAACACTAAAATCTAAGTACGCAAATTTTCAGAAAATAGATCAAATTATTCTTACCATAAGGTTTAGGAGGTAAACTCGTTTAGTTTTAAAGATACACTCATTTAAATTTTTACATATTTTAACAGATTTTTTGAAAAAATTAACGTTTTCTGAATTCATCAAGTTCAAGACGCGAAAACTCAGAAATGGTATTATTTCTTGGTATTCTGGTAATTGAAATATGTTATCTACACAGAAAAAAAAACTGACGGTAAAATTAACTATAAATTTTGTATTCTATAGTTTTTCAAATTTTCTATAGGAAACAAAAACAAAAATTCAAAATTTCAGAATCAGCTTTACTTTTCTACAGTTGAATTCAACTGTACATTTTGTATTCCATAATTTTTTTTTTTTTTCATATGAATAACATTTTGAATTGAGTTTTTAACAGGTTCATATTCAATTCTCACATTGTTTAAGAATAAATCAACATAAGTTTGCTAGAGTTGTACTGATATTTTGCCATTTGAAATGGTGTCGCCGTAGAAGTTGTTTGCTTCAACTTCTACGAGTTTTTGGAAACGGCTAGTTACAACCCTTCTGGGGTGCTAACTATTAAACCGTTCCAAAACAGTTTTAACTGTTTGGAACAGTTTATATAGTTAGCTAACCTTTTAAGGTTATTTTTACTGTAACTGCGATTGATAGTTTCTAAACCGAGTAAACTGCAAATTTACAGGGTTCTACGGTCAAAAAACAAAAACTCCGGGTTGGTGCAATTTCTATCAAAAATCTAGGTTAAATTAACTGTTTTCACAGTACCTAAACATTTTAACAGCAACTGTACAGTACTATTTTTACAGTAATTTTACTGGACTGCACAGTCAATTCAACCTTTACTGCGGGTTGGTGCAATTTCTATCGTTGAAATCGGTTGGATTGACCGATATTTTTTTTTCTGTGTAGACATTTAACTTTAAATTTGTGCAAAAAACATATTACTTTTGATACAAATAGCGCTCTCTTATAGACCACTGTGCGCCATACTCAAAAACCTATAAATATAAATTTTCACGGTGATCGCTCTTCAGCCGTTTGGGAGTCTATAAGGAACATACAGACATACAAACATTCATTTTTATATAAAGATGTATCGGAAATTTAATCTTCACGCTCCATGATTATAGGTCCATATCCATCCACTCGTCTCATTTATGTAGAGTAGAACGGGGTAATGTCGTGCAGGGGGTAATGTCGTGCACTGGCTGTTTTAGCCCAAAGAATTGAATAATTTACCAACTGTTCGTAAGGTAGGGACCTGCTGACCTACTGAGCTTATGCATATAATACTAGGAATTTTCACCAGTTCGTCTCTACAGAGTAACCTTTTTTTCAAAAAGGCACGCTTTCGGGACGATAAAAGTGTTTTTTCATTGAGTCAGAAGAATAATTTTCCTTGCGGGAAAATATACCAGGTAAGTGTTTTCTGAAATGAAATATCCTTCCAAAGAAAAGAAGCATTTGGTTTTCGAAAAAAATGTTGGGCTTCACCGAGTTATCGAAGTTGACCTTTAAAACGACCATTGGGGTAATGTCGTGCACATTCACTTACACAAACGCAATTCCTCGCTACACAAATGTTGTTACACATGGATGTAACCAACGAAAATGGGCCTTATCGTAAATCTGAAGGGAGTTCCATTCTCTCCCTCCCGGGGAAGGAGCACTGGAAGTAGTGAATATTTCATGAATGGAAACTCCCCTTCCTGCAGGGATTCTATTTTTATTTTAATATCGTTGACATTTTCAGAAATAACCAGTTTGCAATGCTGTGTTTTTCCAAGAGCGTTGACATTTTACACAAAAAAAACATCTGGCAACGCTGAGTCTTTCCCATATCTTTGACATTTTGCGCAAACAACCTGTCTGAACGCTGATTTTTTCCAAATTTGTAGACATTTTACACAAAAAAGAACATGTGGCAACGCTTTTTTCCATAAATCGTTGACATTTTTTTCCATTTTCCACTGGATATTGACAGCTGACTTAAAAAAACAAGAAACAGCAATTGCAAAAGAAGAAAAAGAAGCAATTGCAGCAGTGAAATTGAAGTTAATGCTTTACTTTTTAAAGTAAAAAATGTCTTTAATCATATTTGTGGATTTGGAAAATCAAAAGTTTGCACCAAAAATTTTCCAAAAAAATTTGAGTGAAAAGTAGTTTTAGCAGAACCAGTATAAGTTGGAAACGCTTGGATGAATATTAAAAACTTTAGTGTCATATGAAAGCTATTTCAATAAGCTTTAAAATTGTTGTACTAAAGTTTTTAATTTGTCAAACGTTGTTTATAATTATTCATTTATACATTAGTACTCCCTAGCAAAAAGTTGCGGAGCAAATTTAACAAATAAAAGTGAAAAAACTCGCTCCCAACTTATTGCCGATTACATAATTTTTCCAGTGAATTTTCCCTTTCCACGAAATTTTTTTTGCGATTGCAAACCAGGGAGTTAGCGAATAAATTCTCGAGAATATTTATTTACGATAAGGCCCATTATCTTTCGATTGGATTCTTACTCGTCGCATTCGCTTGAGATGTACGGCTTTACGAGCATGTCAAAGTATAGTGCACGACATTGCCCCGTTCTACTAATTACAGTTCTAATTTAATTACAAACTTTGATAGCACATTATGGCGTTTCAGAACAACAATGTTTCTTGAGGCGATTTGAATTTTACAAGCCATATCGATTAGGTACTCGTGAGTTACATATTGATTAGTTATAAGAAATTCTACAATTGAAATTTCTTCCGTAAAATTGGTAAATAAATGAAAAGAACAATAAAAATCTTTCAAGGCAAAGATTTCCTATAAATAGCCCACACAGTTAGAGGCTATTATCAATCAGTTTTTGTTTGTTGTTTCGATTGAACAATAATGAAATTTCTAGTAAGTCTTCTAATTATTGGCTCCCTCGGTAAGTTGTGCTGTGCTAAAGCAATTCCACCTCCAACAGCACCATCATTTGTTGATACACCCCAAGATGGGACTCAGAAAATAGCACTCAGACAGAAGGTAATTCCAACAACAGTTACTTCAAAAAAAAAAAAAAAAAAAAAAAAAAGTTGATGAGTGTTTTTAAAATAATCTTGATATTGACCATAGTAAACTCAAATTTTGTTTTAGCCTAATGAACAAGTAACATGGACACCAGCGCCAATACCAGAATCAAAGAATTCAACACCACCCATGAGCTTGTGTGATCAGGAAATTATCAAGATATATAGAGAACAGTTTGATAGTTTGAAATAATTTAACGATTTCATATCAAGCGGTAGACAACGAAGCAAGCAAACCAACTGATCAAGTGTCATGGCAAACACTGAAAAATAAACTGATGGCCTATAAAATTGATATCATAAATATGGAAAAAAGAGAATTACCTGGCCAGTATGTAGATATCAAAAAAAGTATTGAGTCAATCGATATGGCTGACAATTTATATATGAAATTTGTATTGATAAATGATGCTAAAGATCTTGCAAGGGAATTAAGGAGTTGGGATATAAAACTGGGCTTAGCACAAAATTCAATAGCATTGGGAAGACATAGGTATCGACCTGGTACCTCTCAACGTATACAGATAGATAATGTAGATCGTGATCTCCAATATGCAGAGATGCCCAACGAAACACTTCAAAATAAAAAAATCGCTTATGAAAAACACGACCGAATAAGACACTTAGTACCATAATATAAAACAATAATCAAAGGACTATCACGCTTTGTTAGAACGGCTATTTGACTGCTCTTACGACAAATGATATCGATGAAGAATTTAAACTCGAAAAGGTTTAAAAGAAAAAAAAAAAAAAAAAGTTCTATTAAATATATACTTTATCATATAAATATGTAAATGCTCAGTAATAAATTTGAATAAAATATACACATACTGAAACCAAACAAATTCTTTTTCTATTGTATACATTTATGCTAGGGATGTTATGGAACTGGTTGTAGTCGGAATCGAATATTTGAAATTTGATTTTTTGAAATTAGAACCGAAGTTGGGACCGTAATCGTCGATAAAAAATGTTTGTTAATGACGAGTGTCATTGCTTTTCTCCCTTCTTTTATTTTCAACAATTCTACGGCTTTGAAAAATAAACGATATCAAAGTGGCGAGGGCGAACGTAACGATTACCCTGAAATCAAGTTTTCTTCGTACTTATTTTTTCTTTCTTTATTTTCAACAATCCAACGGCGCAAATATTTAATCAACCTTACGTTAAAACCTCCGATTAAAAAATTCTGGCAACGAAGAAGGTTCAAATATCCCTCAAATAATCGGAAATCGATCCTTTTAACAATGCAATGTTTTTTTTTAATCACTGTGATGAATAGAAGTGCTATTGAGCACTTTGCTGAGTGCCAACGATTAAATAGCCGTGCTGGCAAGGTGCCGGTGCAGATCATTGGGTGCCCCGCGGATAGGTCTAGGGTCTCAAAAGTCAGACAAAAATTCGCAAATGGCTCCCCTATAAAACTGGAAGTCCATCCTAATGCACCTGTGCGGTGTTGGTTTACTGACTACCCGATAGGAGAGATAGTAAGGATTTTGACTGGTCAGCAGGAACTGCTGCACTAACAGGGTGTACTGTGGCCTAACTTTTAGCAGCAATGTCTCATCGAGCAGGTGGTCTGGATCGGACACGAAGTGACACCCGGTAGCAATACTCAAGGCACTATTTTGTCTGCACTGGAGGCTGCTCCACTGCGTGTTGCTGAGTGCCGGTGACCAGATGGGGGTGGCATAATTCAAAATGGATTGCCTTATATGTCGCGATCAGGGACTCCTTGTCCTAACCCCATGAGATTCCGGTGATAGCACTCAGCACACGGTTTCTTTTGCTCAATTATGAGCAGACCTCACTTGCGTTCCTTGAGATTTTGAATAGGTTATCCAGTGTCACCCCGAATATTTTCGGATACTGAACGGATGGTTTTTGCTCATTGTTTATATGGATATTGAGAGTTTCATAAACCTCGCTAGTCCATGAGGTGAAGAGCGTCGCAGAAATTTTTGCGTAGCAAGTTGCAGCCTTCGATCATCGAAGAACTGCTTGACAGTAACAAGATACACATTAATCCTCTGCTCAGACTCCGAAATGGTTCTGGCTGATGCCTGGTGCAATCATCAGCATATGAGACCAAAGCGACCTCGGACGGAGGGGGAGGTATGATAGAGAGATAGAAGTTAAAAAGCAGAGGCGAGAGCAATCCGGGCTTAAGTTTCCGGAATTTAGATCTAGCGTTTCTAAGTTCCACGAAAGCCCGTCTACCATGTAAATAGGCGGCTGGAAACCTTTTGGTAGTGACGGAGAGGATCGTGTTTTAAAGATCCGCAAGTTGGATGTTAAAGTCGACACTGTCGAAGGCCTTAGGGAGATCTAGAGCCACTGCAATCGTACGCAGATGCGGCAGTTAAGCCCTTCTGATATGACAGATTGGTGGTAGTGGTGGTGCTATGGTTCTGTCTGAAGCCATGTTGATGGTCAGCCAGTTTAAGGTACTGCTGAAGTTGCGGCAGGAGAAGCGCTTCCAACACCTTTGCCATAGGACATATAAGTGAAATGAGCCGATGTGAAGTGCCCAAGACAGCAGGTTTACCCAGTTTAATTTTAGGAATTATACTGACATCATTTCACATTGTGGGTATGTTCCTGCGAGCGATGGTGAGGTTGAAAATCTCTGTTAAGTAGCATGTTGCCAACGGAGTTAGCTTCTTTAGCATGACCATGGCAATTCCGTCAGGACCTAGGGCCCTGAACGGTTTTGCATTGCGAACTGCTGCCACCACTGCATCCTGAGTGAAAGGCTCAGGTTCTGTGTAATCAGGAAGACGCTTAAATCTTCTAAATTTGACCCTACTTTCTTTACTTCTATATGAGGGGTGATACTATCTAGTGTACAACCGATGCTCCGGAATTGCTCATTTATAGTTTGTACTCGCAAAACATCAGGCTTCATTGGCTAATTGTCAACTAGTTCTATAACTATTTACAGCTAAGCACAATGCCAGCTAAGCACAATGTCATTTTTGATTCGAATGTGAAATCGGTTTTGTTATACGGGTGCGAAACATGGCTTGTTACTGAACAACTAACGAACGAGCTGCAAGTATTCGTCAACAAATGCTTAAGGCGTATACTAAAGGTTTGGTGGCCTCGCACTATATCAAATGCCGAACTACATCAAAAATGCAAACAGAAGGCTATAGCAAACGAGATCAAGCTGCGCAAATGGGGATGGATTGGTCACACTCTCCGAAAACCACACAGCGAAGTTTGTCGCCAGGCCCTTGAGTGGAATCCACAAGGCAGTAGAGGACGTGGTAGACCCAAAACCAACTGGAAAAGGTCGTTGGAAAAGGAAATCCAAGAATCGAGAAAATCGTGGCAAGAGATCAAAGTCATCGCAAGGGATCGTGACAAATGGAGAGATTTCATATTGGCCCTATGCTTCTCCTAGGAGTTAAAGGAGAATACATACATACATACATACAATGCCATTTGCAAATATTAAAAAGTGAGATTTCCATATAAATTTTATTAGCAGTCGGTTATAATATTTTATCACGCTCCACAATTAAAAGTTCTACATATCCATCCATTCGTCTCATTTATGTACTTATTTATTGATTGCAGGGTTTAATTTAAGTAATTAGATTATGGCGTTTCATAGAAACAATGTCTCTTGGTGCAATTTTAATTTTATTGGGCATATCGATCAGGTAATTGAAGTAATATATTAGTTCTTACTACTTAAGCTATCGCAATTTCTTTCGTTCGAAGCAAAGTTTCCCTATAAATAGCCAAGAAAGTTTAAGTGTCATTGTGAATCAGTTTTAGTTTGTTGTTTCGATTTAACAATAATGAAATTTCTAGTAAGCCTTCTAGTTATTGGCTCCGTCGGTAAGCTGAGCTGTGCCACAGTGGCTTCGCGTTCTCCAATGTCACCGTCATTTGCTGATACACTCCAAGATGGGACTCAGACAACCGGACTCAGGCAGAAGGTAATTCCATCACCACCGCCACTTCCGTAATAAAGAGTAAAACAAGTATGAAAAAATTTTACATGTTGGATGGACGTGGTCAAAAATGTTCGACAAGTGCCTTACGAACTCTTTTCTTAAAAAAAAAACTCCATTTGAGTAGAGGAAGGTTTGACATTTTTAAAATCTAACTGTATTATGCACTTTTATGAGAATAATTTTGGTTATATTTTAGCAATTAGTTTTATGAAATAGTGAAAAAAAAAGAGGGTTAAAGCTCATGTGAAATCTTTTGGTTTCAAATTATAATAAAAAAATATATACATATATTTATATATAAGTAAAACTCTTAGGCAAAAAATGCATGAATTTGGCGAAGAATTTTTCTCAGTTTGGGGTTATGTGGCGGCTTAGACATCGTTACATATAACTAAACAGTTTCCTCGCTGTAACAATTGAGTGCTTTTTAAATAATCCCGCTATTTGCCGTAATTAACTAAAATTTTGTTTTAGGGCAATTAAGAAGAAACATGGACAAAATGGCGCGAGTCAGGATCAAAGAATTTAGCATAATCCATGAGTTTATTTATTTATTTAGTTTAAGTATTTTACATAGGAACCAGAAACGTTACTTAGTGTTGAGTGTTTTTTGTTAAATAGCCCCGATATTAACCATAGTTAACTTAAACTTTGTTTTAGCAAAATGACGAAGAAACATGGACACCAGCGCCCGTACCGGGATCAAAGAATTCAACACCACCCATGAGTTTGTTTGAGCAGGAAATTATCAGAAATTATAAAGAAGATTTTGAAAGATTGAAGCAATATAAAAATTATGCAGAAGAGCAGTATTATGCGGTACATTTCGAAGCAAACAAACCAAATATAGCTGACGTATCATTGGAAAGACTGAACGAAACACTGTGGACCTATAAAAATGCACTTATAAAAAATCAAATAGCAGATTTACCCAATGGAGATGAAAATATCAGACAAAAAATAAGAGAAATAGAAAACGCTTCGACTTTTGAAAGAAAACTGCAGCTAACAATTGAAGCTCAGAATATGAAAAAGGAAATAATGTCTAAATGGAGGGGAAAATTGATATTCGCAAGAAATGAAATACATAATAACAAAGGAATATATCGTCCTAGTAATCCCACACGTTCAATGTTAAATATGTTAGAAATTGAAATTATTAGAGCGCTTTCAAAATTTGATTTAATTAATGTCAACACTACAATTGAAGAAACGAAATCCCTCTTAGCAAGATACGAAAAAATTAAATATTTATTGGATTAACACATATATGCTAAAGGTTTTCGGTAAAGGTTTTAAATTCGTAAAGGTGTAATACTATACAAAACTAAAATGTAGAACTTTACTTTTTCAGTATGATTCGCGATGTATTAATATCACATTATATATGTATAAAATAGTATTTCTACTGACCATTATTAACTTTAACCAAGCATATCATTGCTTCTGCCACAGTAGCATATTTCCATCATATATATACCCAATCTTGCACAAATATATATGTAAATGCACCATATAATATTTGAATAAAATATAAATTTAATACTGCAGAAATTAAAATCTAATGGAATTGTTTTTTTTAAGAATTGTTAAGATAATTTTGTGTATATTGCAGCTAAATGTATCGTAAAAGTCAGCAAGAAAACAATTCACACTTGTTCCTTGGATGATTCTAAGCATTTTATGCCATGTAAACTTTTTTCGTAAGATGCCTCCCTCTTGAGTAAAAAAGCGTTTTGCCTTTCACGGTGCTGCATCACTATGTTTCAAACGTTATATGATCGTGCCTGCTGGCCCAATAAAGTTTTAACATGTCTTGTCTTGAAGGTTTTTAAAAGCTCTTTCGAATGAGATCTTGTAAATTAAAAACTGTTTATTTCGTTTAAAGCACGATGACTTTTTTCTTCGAAAACCGTTAAATTTCGCCTTTTTGAAGCAGTTTTTGGTTTTTTAAGAGGTGTAAAATTTTTTTTTTTTTGTCAAAATTACAACGTAGGTTTTAAAGTTCATTAAAAAACAAACAAAATGAATGTTTTTAAGTTACTCTAAAACAAGTTTTTGAAATTGTTTGACAACATTTTATAATTAATGCTAAAAAAAAAATAATAAAAATATATTTTTGCTTTGAGCCACCTTTAAAAATGCATTTAAAAATCTGAAAAAATTCATGGGATATTCTGTCATGATGTAAAATGTGATGCCAAAGTATATCTAAGAAATATGAAAAAAAATTTTTTTTTGAACAGCCCTAGTATGTAGTAAATCACAATTTGTTAAAATCACAATTTTAAGGAATAAAGTGAATAAACGAAATTTTACCATGTTGAAAATTTTCAATTTTCAAACATGCAGCTTTTTGTTGAAATGGTATATAATGCTTTAGGCGGCTTAAGGGCTTCAAATTACTTTATACTGAAAATCATATCTGAAACAAAAAGGACTTTTAAAATAAGCCTCAGCTTAGGTTTACGCTTCTTCAAAGATGTTGCGACATATGGAAACTTTATACAAAACTAACATTTCCCGGTGTGCGTTGCTACACCTTCTCTTGACCAAAAGGCGGGGCGGACCAAAGAATGTTAGTTGTCTCATCTTAGATATATGACATTTTTTGAAGGGCGTGGTACCGCCCATTTTTCCCTTGGACATTATTTGTGCCGAAACTCTGTATACATATTCCAAATCTCATTCATGTCCGTTAAATATTTTCAGCGATATGATATGATTTTTCTAGAAACACATAAAAAAATGAATTATCCAAGAGGGGATCCTTGGAAGAAAAATATTTTTCCAACCAAAATGCCGTAAAAGGTCATGAAAGGCGTAAAAAAAACGAATTTTTTTTTTGTTTTTAAATTTTCGGTTTCTACATCATAGGGGGGACCGTTGGTGAAAAAATTTGTTCGAACTAAATATCGTAAAAAGTCATGAAACGCGTAGAAAACACAAAAAAAAAAAAAAAAAAAAAAAAATATGTTTGCTTCTGGCATCCTAGGGGGACCCTTGCAGAAACACGCGCAGTACTTATAAATATAAATTTTCACGGTGGTCGGTTCAGCCGTTTGGGAGTCGATAAGGAACATACAGACATACAAACATTTTTTTTTTTTATTTATAAAGATGTATAGGAAATTTCATCTTCACGCTCCATGATTATAAATCCATATCCATCTACTCGTCTCATTTATGTACTTATTTATTGAACGCAGGCTTTAATTTAATTACATACTTTGATAGCGCATTTTGGGGTTTCATGACAACAACGTTTCTTGAGGCAATTTGAATTTTATTAGGCATATCGATTACTTACTCGTGAGTTATTGATTAGTTATAAGAATTTCTACAATCGGAATTTCTTCCGTAAAATTACTAAATAAATGAAAAAAGAACAATAAAATCTTTCAAAGCAAAGTTTTCCTATAAATAGCCCAGATAGTTAGATGTCATTATTAATCAGTTTTTGTTTGTTGTTTCGATTTAACAATAATGAAATTTCTAGTAATCCTTTTAGTCATTGGCTCCTTCGGTGAGCTGCGCTGTGCCATAGGGGGTTCACCTCCAACTCCGTCGTCATTTGTTGATCCACTTGGCGATGGGACTCAGGAAATCGCGCACAGACAGAAGGTAATTCCAACAACAGTTTCTTAAAAAAAAAAAAGTTATTCAGGTCTGTTCCATAATACTCGTGGTATCAATTCCTTTTCACTTAGGAGGCTTTTTGATGAAAATGTTGAGTCACGATTAAAAGTATTAGAATCTGTTTTGTGGAGAATTATAGGTTCTACAAATAATATTGATTTCTATTTACGAAGAAGTTAGTGTTTCGGAAATATTTGATAAAGTCGAGTTTTTCGACTTTTGCGGTTACATTTTCATTAATGTAAGCCAATGTTATTTGTAGATCCTGTAATTCCACACAAAATATATTGCCATACTTTTTATCGTGTGACTAACCATTTTCATCAAAAAGCCTCCTAAGTGAAAAGTAATTGAAACCACACGGATTACGGAACAGGCCAGATTGAGTGTTTTTAAAATAATCTTGATATTGACCATAGTTAACTCAAATTCTGTTTAAGCCTAATGAACAAGAAACATGGACACCAGCGCCCGTACCAGAATCAAAGAATTCAACACCACCCATGAGCTTGTGTGATCAGGAAATTATCAAGATATATAGAGAACAGTTTGATAGTTTGAAGAGATACAAAAATAATTTAACGCTTTCATATCAAGCGGTAGAGAACGAAGCAAGCAAACCAACTGAACAAGTGTCATGGCAAACACTGAAAAATAAACTGATGGCTTATAAAATTGATATCATAAATATGGAAAAAAGAGAATTACCTGGCCAATATGTAGATATCAAACAAAGTATTGAGTCCATCGATATGACTCCAAATTTATATCTGAAGTTTATATTGATAAATGATGCTAAAGAACTTGCAAAGGAATTAGAGAGTTTGGATATAGACCTGGGCATAGCACGAAATTCAATAGCGGCGGGAAAACATAGGTATCAACCTGGAACTTCTCAACGTATACAGATAGATAATGTAGATCGTGATCTCCAATACGCAGGGATGCCCAGCGTAACACTTCAAAATAAAAAAATCGCTTATGAAAAATACGACCGAATAAGACACTTAGTACCATAATATAAAACAATAATCAAAGGACTATTACGATTTCTTAGAACGGCTATTTGACTACTTTTCAATTAATTATATACTTTATCATATAAATATGTAAATGCACAATAAAAAATTTGAATAAGATATACATATACTGAAACCAAACAAAATCTTTTTCTAGTGCTGGTTGTAGTCGGAATCGAATATTTGAATTTTGATTTTTCGAAATCAGAACCGTAGTTGGGACCGGAATCGCCGATAAAAAATGTTTATTAATGAGGAGTGTCATTGGTCTTCTCCTTTCATTCATTCATTGTTCAACAATTCCATAACGGGCTTCGAAAAATTAATGTTATCAAAGTGACAAGGGCGAACGTAACGAATTCCCTGAAATCAAGTTTTATTCTTCCTTTTTTATTCTTTTTTTTTTATTTTCAACAATCCAGCGGTGCAAATTTTTAATCAACCTTCGCTATAACCTTCGATTCAAATTTTCTGGCAACGAAAGAGGTTGAACCGAAAGTTCCGAAATCCAAACATCCCTGAAATAATTTCGAATAATATGAAAATATTTCAAGAACATAAACATTAGAAAAAGCTAAATTATGAAATAATTTTTATTTAATATGAGCAAATTGGAATATGCTCGTAGTTATGTGATCGCGGAACTTTCCGAGATGAAAAAAGCCTGCGGGATAGAAGCGATAATGCGGAACTGTCCCGCGGCATAAGGGACGTTTGGTCAGCCTGTATTAAAGTTTCACAAGTGAATATACTATTGGTTTGTTTGTAATTATTTATTTAAGGATTTTTAACATGTTGCAACTGAATATATCGAAAAAATCAGCAGCTGTCTGAGCTGCCGAGCAATGCTTCATAGTGACTGATTTCCGAAGAGTCAGGTTACGGATCGACATATCAACGCGCCCCCCCCCCCGGATTCATACAGCAAGCTAAACAAATATAAACTTTCAATTGGAACAACCTATATAAACTTTTTGAGAATTGAGATTTCTATACAAATTTTATCTGCCCATCAGTAGTCTGTTAAAACTTTATAGCATGCTCCATGATATACATTAGGCCGGGTCAAAATTTAGATTCATCCCGAAACCGACGCATCATTCAATTTTTCAATTTTGATTCTGCTGAAGGCCTATTTTGGCTAAAAAAAACATTTTTTTTGCTCATAACTTTTTTTTTTTTCATTATAAAATGTATACCCAAGAGTGCTTTAGAAATAAAGATTATGTTCTTACAAAAATTCTGGCTTTTAATTTTTTTTTATTATTTTATTATTATTATTTATTATTTTTTATTCGGTTCCAAAATCGATTCTTTACGTTTTTCAATAACGCGGTCGGAAAAACGATTTTTTACTCAGAAGCAAGGCATCTTACGAAAAAAGTGTATGGGGCAAAAAATACTTATAATCGTCCAAAGAATTTTTTCAGAATTTTTTTTAGCTATTTTATATATTTTTAAAACTTGGCCAAAAAAATAAAACATAAAAAAAATCAGAAAATTCTGAAAAAATTCACACCAATTCTTTAACGGATTTTACGCGTTTTACGTTATATGAAATTTTTTTGTAGATACCTTGGTTTTAAGTAAACCTAGCATTTTGCTGACAAACGTGAGCTCAACAGCTGAAAACTCAACTCAAAAATTCCAAAAATTCTGAAAAAATTACACGTATTTTTTAGACAATTCTAAGCGTTTTTTGTCATATGCAATTTTTTCGTTAGATGCCTCGCTTTTGAGTAAAAAATCGTTTTCTTGACACCTAACTGAAAATCGTAAAAAAATCGATTTTTTAAAAACAAGTCTTTTTTTCTAAAGATCCTGGGTATCCATTTTGCAATAAAAAAAGTTATGACCAAAAAACTTCATTGGTTTTTTTCAGAATGAAAAAAAAAAAAAATGATGCAGATATAGTTTTTAAGAGTGCCACTAACTTTTGAGTTTGTTTCGGTATGATTTTAATTTGCTTCATACAGACTCGACCAGTTCTAATATACATACGTAATTTCCGTAGCCAATCGTCTTATTTATATTTTTATTAAAGGCTTTGGTGTTCCCATTTTGGCTTTCCGTAGAAAAATTTCTTGGTACAATTTTGCAAATCGACTAGATATTTGTAAATAATTGATTAGTTCTAAGAAATTTTGCTGTATCAAATTTCTTCCGTAAAATTTTTAACTAAATGGAAAAAAAATAAATTATTTAAAGTAAAATTTGCATATAAATAGCGAATAATGTCATTATCAATCAGTTTTTGTTTGTTGTTTCGTTTTAAAAATAATGAAATTTCTAATAAGTCTTGTACTAATAACCTTCTTCGGTGAGCTGTGCTGTGCTAAAGCGATTCCACCACACACTGCTAAGGCTCACAAAAGCTTGCTCAAAAGTGAGGTAATTCCAACACTTCCGTAATAAAGTGTAAAGAAATATGTAAATATCTAACATGGGGGACGCTCGAGGTCTAAAATTTTCGACAAGTGTCTTACGTTATTTATGCACGACCTGTTTTCTTCAAAAAAATGGTTACGCACAGTTTCAATTTTGGATTATACTTCATTGCCATTGATTACACAAATTTTATTTTAGATCGATCCTGAAGAAACATGGACACGAGTGCCCGGCCCGTACGCAATAAATACAACAATAAATCCAATAATAATTCCAACAATAAATCCAACAATAAAGCCAACAGTAACTCCAATAACACCCAATCCATTTGAGCGGGATTTGATCAGAAGATATAATGAAGAATTTCTACACTTGAAACAATACCAAGGAGAGGCAATGACAGAGTATAGAGATTTTGCTAACGAAGTAATTAAAACCAACGCGAATCCGGATACATTGCGACAAAAATTATTGGCCTATAAAGATGCAATTATTGAGAGTCTAACAAAGAAAATTTTGAAATCCAAATATGCAGCTGTTAGACAAAGTATTGATGGAATAAATCTGGTAACGGATTTCCATCGAAAAATGGAGATGATAAAAAAATCTGATCAAGTCCTTGAGAAAGTAATCAAAGTAAGTGGCGATTGTTTTAATGCCGCAAGGAAAGTAAGTGAAGCAATCAGAAAATATGGCAGTGGTTCTACTAAAGGTAAAACTTTAGAAGCGGTGCTAAAAGAGCTAGAAGATGCAAAAGATCCCAACATGGCAATTTCATTTAAACAAGATGCTTTAAGAAAATTTGACACAATTAGAGACTTATTATAATAATATAATTACTGCTTTATATTATATCAAGGGACTATTGTGATATCTTATTACTAATGGCTAGTTGATTACCCTTTCGACAATGGCGTACTTCATAATTTAAAACTAACTGATGGTTATAAATGTGCATAATATTAACATATATATTTATAAAATATTTTGTGCGTATATATTAGACCGGGTCGAAATTTAGATTCATACCGAAACCAACTCAAAAGTTAGAGGGCTAAAAAAACATGATGCCCAAGATAATAATGATTATGTTCTTACAAAAATTTTGGCGTTTAAAATATTGTTTTTGGGGTATTCGGTTCTAAAAATCCAATAACGCGGCAAGGAAAAACGATTTTACTCAAAAGCGTAGCATCTAATAAAAAAAGTGCAGATGGTAAAAAACGCTTAGAATTGTCCAAAAAATATGTGTGAATTTTTTCAGAATTTTTAAAATTTTTTTTCCATTTTTTCAAAAAATTGTGTTTTTAGCTGTTAAGCTCATGTTTGTCAGCAACATGCTAAGTTTAACTAAAACCAAGGCATCTACGAAAAAATTTTATATAACATAAAATGCTTAGAATCCTTCAAGGAATTGGAGTGCATTTTTGTTGTTTTTGACCAAGTTTTGAAAAAATATAAAATAGCTCAAAAAATTCTCACGTATTCTTTGAATTGAATTTAATTGCAAGCATTTTTTTTTTTCATTCGTTTTGCCGACCTCGTTATTGAGAAACGTAAAAAAATCGATTTTTCGAACCGAATATTATCTATACCCCAGAAAAAAAAAAAATTTAAACGCGAAAATTTTTGTGAGAACATAATCTTTATTTCTAAGGCACACCTTGGTATCAAGTTTTTAATGAAAAAAAAAAGTTATGACCAAAAAAAATGTTTTAAGTCAAAATAGCCCTTCAGTAAAATCAAAAGTGCTCCATTGGTTTATCACAGAATGAAAAAAATAAAAACTATGCAGATATCGTTTTTAAGATTCCCTCTAACTTTTGAGTTGATTTCGGGATTAATCTAAATTTCGAACCGGTCTAATGTACCTAATACTGCAGCGATAAAAATGGAATTGATTTATTTATACTTATTTATTAAAGAACTGTTATATGCCAGGAGAAAAAAATTAGCTGCTTTATTCCTCGAAAATTTTACTAGAATTTCAAGTCAGAATAGTGACAACTCGCCAATAAAGTAAATTTTACCATGCTATTTTAGTCAATTTAGAATATTCGAAAAACTTTATTGTATAGTTAATTTTTTGAAAAATTCAAAGTAAACAAAAAAATAAAAATAAAAACGAACTGAGCGCACTAGGATTCGAACCGTGGTTCGTTTTTTTTGCTAGAAACAAGAATATTACTTTTTTTATACAATAACAAACTTGTTAGACCTCTACACCACTGACCTACATGATGAAGTGTTCAAATTTGTATATTAAGTAAATGTCTGTCCAAACGTAAATATTTTTACTAGAATTGTAAAGCCAAAATGGTTATATAAGGTAAGGTAATTTATGTTTGAAATTTAGTGCTAATTTTTTTACTACTCGAGTGGAGTAAAAGTTTTGACACTCATTTGGCTCCGTGAGCATGTGAGTGAAAAATTAAAATAATTTTTACTAGAATTTAAAAGTAAAAATGGTTTTAAATTTTTCTGGCCGAAAGCACTCTACGTATTTGTATAGGAAAATGTTGGCAACTTGGGAAAAATATTACTTTTTAATTTCACTTTATTTTATTTTGTAAATATTACTTTAAAGAAACATCAAATTGTTCATTCATACGTAAGGTAATTTATGTTTGAAATTTATGAAATCAGCAACACTTGACGTTCTAGGCAAATCGATTTAAGCTTATCTGTGGTGAACAGATTTTGTTTTCGAAAGAATTGGCAAAGTGTTTAGGTTATCTAAAACGGTGTCTAAGAAATACTTCACTCCTGTTGATCTTCGGACTATCTATTTATTAGAACTAAGCTTCAATACAATTCGCTCATTTGCGACGGGACCCCAAAAACTATGTTGGAGCTGCTAGACATAGTTCAATGTCATGTGCTGAAGTTGATTGAGATGCGGATATTCACTATCTCGAACACAGTGGTAACGTTGGGTGTGTTACACTTTTTTATACTTAGATATTATAATGGGATGTGCTCTAGTGAAATTTATGGAGTGATTCCGTCAGTTCGTATATTCTCTCGCAGTACTCGGGCGCCTCAACAGTCCAATCGATGTTTGGTTCAGAGACGGAAAAAATTGGACAAAGTCTACTTGCACCTCCTATAC
Source organism: Calliopum simillimum (assembly GCA_951812925.1). Taxonomy (NCBI): domain Eukaryota; kingdom Metazoa; phylum Arthropoda; class Insecta; order Diptera; family Lauxaniidae; genus Calliopum; species Calliopum simillimum. Next base: position 124,895,700 of record OX638369.1, on the reverse strand, counting down.
AAATGTGACTTTATTTTGTAAAATAAAATTTTAAAAAATTGGTTGTAATGAAGATATCAGCTTGAAAATTTGTATTTACCATTTCAGTGGTATCTGAATACTGCTGTCAAAAAATGGGAGTGAATAAAAGAGATAACATAAATTTTTTTTTCATGATTTCAGTGCAATTGTTCATTATAACACTTCAGTCATTGTAAAAAAAGTAGTCTTTGGGCAAAAAATGGGCAAGATTTTATTTTTTAAGTCTATTCTATGAGTATGTATGCTCATCCTGTATGCTTTGTCATAGCCTAACCACGCCCAACTTGTAAGTTATAGTCTATGAAAGATTCAAGATTTTTGAAATTTGCCTTACCTTTTAGCGGATTATAAAATAATTTGATTAAAATATTTAAGTGCAAATATTAGGGTTGTGTATAGCAAAAATTTTTAATGAAAGTATTGACCTTTAATGCAAAAAACTTTTTGCCAAAAAACAAACGCGCACAACTTCAATTTGATTGCTCAAAGTTTTGTTATCGATGCAAGCTCGAAAATTTGTTTCTGCATGCTATTTGATAGCTGTTATCATGCCAATCACATTTCTGTTATTCTCTTTTATTTTTATTTTCGCAACAATTGGGGTCTTTTCTAACAAAGTACAAAATATGATCGATTTTCAAGCACATTGTTTATTTTCATTTTGATGTCCCAGATTGGCAAAATCTCACACTGTGCGGCGAAGTAGACGTATGGTACTGGGTTCATTTTTAAATGACATCGAAAACGGGCGAATAAGGTCGCTAACCGATCAGCTACATACATAAATTTATTAATAGCCCTAACATGTATGACGAACGAATCGAGTGACTAATTTTCATTGCCATAGTAAGTTCTTAATAAAAGATTTTGGTCAGTTGATATTAATGAGTGAAAATCAGTCAGTTTATTCGTTCGTCATGCATAATAAGGCGTATCATACCAAGAACGTTTCTTCATGCAATTTTAATTTTATTATGCATATCGAATAGATCGTTGTAACTAATTTCTGATAACGCAATTTCTTCCGTAAGACTTAGTACTAATTAAAAAAAAAAAAATCGTTTAATATGCATATAAATAGCAAAGAATGTCATTATCAATCAGTTTTTGTTTGTTTTTTCTCGAATTTTTTTTCTTACCTTTTCCTAGTGTAGGTTGAAGTGGCGTCTTAGATATAGACATATTGATCAAAAAGGTTGCTCAGTGTAGTTATTAAATGTTTTTTTTTTTTAAATAAATCCGATATTTGTCATAGATAACTCAAATTTTGTTTTAGCCCAAAAAAGAAGAAGAAACATGGACATCAGCGCCCGTACCGGAATCAACGAATTCAACATCAATAAATATAAAGAAGAGTTTTGAAAGTTGGAAGAGTACACAAGTCGGTGCCGTGACATAATCCCCACGGACATAATCCCCATTCTCGATATGGGGATTATGTCCGCAAGTTATTCGGACATAATCCCCATTTTTTCAATGGGGATTATGTCCGCAAGTGTTTCGGACATAATCCCCAGGAAAAAACGGACATAGTCCCCATAACGATAGTTTGTTATTGACAACATAGGCAGCTCAGGATTTGCAACTCCCGAAAATTCCAATACCATTTCCGCGGCGTCATTTTGACCCCCCCAAATTTAGGTTAAAAGACCTACATGTGGGGATTCTAGAGGGTTAAAATTGCCTACAAAAATATTCCTCGTAATATCCTGCATAAGTTTACTGAACACATGATACATCTCAAATGTAAGGATCATATAGTTATTTGCATCGATTTAACACAAGAATGCGTTATTTTTGTTTTTTCATGTGCAGTGGATTAAAAAACTTCAAAAATCGATTAAAAAAAAATCTGACGTGCTGGAGAAAAACGACGAGACATGGGTATTTTGTTTTAACGCTAACTTTAAGGATTTATTGTGTTTTACAAAAAATTTCAAATTATCGACAGTTTACTAAAAAAAAACCGAAAAAAATAGGCAAAAAGGCATTTTAGTAATTTATCAATGAATTGTATACAACTTTTGCATTTTCCCATCGATTTTTAAAGTGGTATCGTATTTTCTTCACAAATATATAGTCTATGATACAAAAGACAGAAAAATTATAAAAAAGTTATTTCTTCTTGTATAAATCTGCAGTTGATTTTGATTTTTTGTTAATTTTTTCGAAAAAAAAAAATGTTTTTTTTAGAAATCAATTTATTTCGCCGAAACTAACAAACCAACCAAAAAGTGATGTGAATATCATTTGTAGTTAATTTAATTACCTTTAATATGACATATAAAACATTTGAATACAAACATTATTTCTTGAGATATTTATATTTAAATGGAACTATTTTTTTTTTTTGGTCCGAAAACCGAAAATGACCGATATCTCGAAAACGACATTTGGCTGTTGCATAGTGTTATTATAATTATGCGCTTGTGTGAAACACTGCTAAATTCTAAATTATAAAAGACTTAAATCAAATAAGAAATATGCACATAATATTCATTGTTTCAATAAGTGCCTCAATTTTATTTTTATTCAAACTTTTATGTATGTACTATACATATGTACATATACATATATAAACATAATATAATAGGGATGATAAGGCATATACTTATGACCTCATTTGTATTTATTTTAATAAATATTTAATTGTCTGGTATTTTTCGTATGCAATTTTTTTATTTTTAAGTATTGTGTCGGGCTTTCTTGCAACTTCGATTTCCCTTTTTACTTTTTCTAAATTTTCACGATTGGCAGTACCGGAGTAATATCTATCTAAGTTTCGATCTATATTTATTCTTAATGTTAACAGTTCTGCATCAAATTTCGTCACAGCTTTACCTATCAGTTCGAATTTTTCACAGTAATTTTCTGTTCTGTCCATTTCTCTAATAATTTTATTGATGCTTTCGTATTCATAAGGTAAATTGTTCTTAAGTTCAGCTATGACTTTTTTTTCATATGTCGACAGTAACGTGTCCAACTCAGTCCAGCTTGTACCTTGACCTTTGTTTATTTCTGCTTCTACGTCCTTATACTCTTTCTCTGCATAATTTTCATATTTCTTCCAACATACAAATTCTTTTTTAAAAAGTTCGATCACTCTTTTAATTGCTGGTGATTCATCTATTGAAGCTTTCGTTGTTGTCGTCGTAGCTGCAGTTGTCGTCGTAACTACAGCCGTCGGAGTTTCTCCATTCGCTTCATTGAGCTAAAATAAAAGTTGAGATATCTATGGTTAGTAGTCACGCCTGTCTTTTGGGTGATTTGAATAAAATTTTCGAGTACCCCATTTTTTTTTACGGAATTCTGTTAAACATCGTATATCGACACGTGTTCAATAAAAAATTTCAAAATCCTTAGAGCACTTCGGAAATGATCAGCTAACGAACGATTTGCATATTGCTTTAGCCGAAGCAAATAAGTAAGGCAAATTCTGAAAAATCGTTCCAAATCTTTATTTACTTAGTCAATAGTTGTTTAGCTTTAATGATTCACTACGAAAAAGCCTCACAAATTTTTTTCCTATTACTCATGGTTTAGGAGGTATGTCAATTTAAAAAGTTTTAAAACTTCGCGATATTTATATGTCCTACTTTTTAAATTAAGATAACTCTCGAACGACTAATAACACAAAAAAATTACTGCATAATTGTTTGTAGAAAACTATATTTCGTACAAAACACTCCCGGCTCTTTTTTTCGTACGATCTATGGTTTAGGAGATATCTTTCACAAACCATTCAAGTTTTGAAAAACTTATTTTTAAAGAAAATCTCCGCGGCAGTTGTTCGCTCGATAAAAAGTAACGGAATCTAAGAAAAAAAAATAAAAAATAATGCTCAAAAAGTACAAGAAAAAATTTTACTTTTTGGAATACCATGTGATGATCGAAAGTTTTCTCAAAAAGCCGCACATAAGTTAAGGAACTAATTTACGCATCTTTATATAATATACTTATATATAATATAATTGGTGTACCTACGTTATATAGGGCTAAGCTTACAAAGCTTCTGGGAGGTAAAAGAGGAGGCCTAAACTGAAATGTTTTACTGAGGTGTTATAGTGAAAAAAGTTTAATTTCTTTGGTATTAAAAAAAAAAAAATTATAAAGTCTCCCTTACGTTTTAAAGCAAACTTTTTTGTGAGAAACTTCCAGCTAATTGTATTTTTTAAGAGTGTATCTTCTCTACTTATAGGAGCTAAAATTGTATGTTTTTTTATACCCTACACACAGGGTATATTCACTTTGTCCTTCCGTTTGTAACGCAGAGGAGGCGTGGCAGATATAGAAAAGTATATATATTCTTGATCAGCGTCACCTCCTGAGTCGATATAGCCATGTCCGTCTGTCTGGCTGGCTGGCTGGGTGGCTGGGTGGCTGGCTGGCTGTGTGTTGAAATACACTTTTTGGGAAAAACTGAGCAAGATAATTCAATGAAATTTTGTACACTACTTCCGTCGTCAAAGATAGCTCGGGGGATTGAAAATGAGCGAAATCGGTCAACGGACACGCCTACCGCCCATACAAAAAATATATTCAAAATGCAATTTTTGGAGTATTTTTCACGACAATGTAACCAAAATACGCATAAATACTAAGAATTGTAAGCGCAAGCACTGAGAAAAAACTGAACGAATTCAGACAGGAGGGCGCGGCACCTCCCATATAAGCAAAAGCTTCAAAACGCTATAATGAAAGCGTTTTTTGAGATATTGGAACCAAATTCGATTTAGACACTAAGTATCATAAATGAATGCTCTCAACAAAAATTGGGTGAAATCGGACAAGGGGGCGTGGCACCTCCAATGTAAGCAAAAGTTTCAAAATGCTATACTGAAAGAGTTTTTTGAGATAATCCAACCAAACTTCACTCAAATACTAAAGACTATAAATGCACACTCTAAGCTAAAACTAGACGAACTCGGACAAGAGGGCTTGGCACCTCCTATATAAGCAAAAGCTTCAAAACGCTATACTGAAAATGTTTTTCACTCAGACACTAAAAACTATAAATCCAAGCTATGGCCAAAAACTGGGTGAACTCGGGCAAGAGAGCGTAGCACCTCCCATATGAGCAAAATTTTAAAAATACTGCAGCGTAGGGTATTTAATGTTTGGCCAGGCCAAATTTTACACCCTTACTAGTTGTTTTTTTGTTTGTTTCTTTGTACTTATTTCTGTGCCAATATTTTTTCTCAAAAACGGCTTCAGCGATTTCAATGAAACTTGAAATAGAGTTAGATATTAGCAAACAATGAATAATGAGTAGGTTTGAACTTCGTAAATGCTCACCAGAGGGCGTGGCACTGCACTAAATTTTAAATTTGATTTAGTCATAACTCGTAAACTATACAAAATATTTGGATGAAATTTGGTCAGCGGGTATGGCTTAATATTGCCTTGTAACAGACAAGAAGTGGGCGGGATCGAAGAAGTGCCACGCCCACTTTTCAGCCCTTGAAAACGACTCCAACAATTTTTATGAAAATTTAGGAGATATTACCTCTGAAAACAAGGATTCATATGTGATACGCCGTTATATTGGGAAAACTCGTTGAAGGGCGTGGCATTGCCCACAAAAATATAAAACGGTATAAAAAGAAAACTAATAAAGCAAATATTCTGAAATTAACTGTGAGGAGCCTAATTGCAATAGGGCATCTCTGATTTGAAAGTGGGCGAAATGTCGCCGTTGCGCGTGGAACCTCCCATATAAGCAAAATACGTTAAATGCTATTTCTCGCAAATGTTACAAGATATTTTAATGAAATTTGGTATGTAGGTACTACATATCAATGCCTTGTAATAACCGAAAAGTGGACGGTATCGAAGAAGTGCCACGCCCCTTTTTTAACCATTGAAAATTTTAATTCAATATTTCTCGAAAACGCCTTCAACAATTTTGATGAAAATTTTAAATATTTTTCCCCTGAAAACAAGTTTTAATATGTGATATGCCGTTATATTAGGAAAACTAATTGGAGGGTGTGGCACCGCCCACAAAAATTTAATACGATATAAAAAGAAAACTACTAAAGCAATCTTTCTGAATTTTACTGTAGGGAATCTTCTTTTTATGAGGCACCTACGAGCTAAAGGTGGGCAAAATATCGCAGGTGGGCGTGGAACCTCCCATACAAGTAAAACAAATTAAATACTATTTCTCGCAAATGGTACAACATATTTTGATAAAATTTGGTATGCGGATCTGGATCACGAGTATCTAAAGCATAACGAAAAGTGAGCTTTGTTCAATAATTGTCACGCCCACTTTTTTACCAAAATAAAAATTTTTGTTAATAACTCATGCACAAAAAAAAAAATGGAATGAACTTTCCGAGGCATGGTGATACGATATTTCAGCCCCCATACAAGAGACGAAATATTTTGGGTGCGTGGCGTATCCCATTTATTTATTTTAGGTCATTCTATTTTTCTTAAAAAATTTGGAGTTCTTGATATTTTTCTATACCATTCGATATTTTCCGAGTTTTTTCTTATTATTTTTCTCATCGGTTAATTTATCATTTTAAAAGCATTGGAGGTGAAAAAGTACGAGTTTCATAACAAAAAATAGCTACGAATAAAAACATCGACTAAAATAATAAGATCAGATTGTTGACCGAGTAGGGATCGGTCTCCAGGTACTTTGGTTTATAGGGCATAAACGGATTTTGTTAAGTTCTGGACCTTTAAATTTGATATTTTCAATTTTTTTCATGCTTTTTGAATTTAAAGACAGTTTTAGTATGAAAAGCTGCTGTTAATATACCCTTTTATATATTTTTTTTTTGGATTTTTCGTTTAGGTTTTATTTATACATTTCTTTAAGTTTAGTTTCAATTATCCTTTTTTTACAGTTTCATTATACTTTTAGTTCTTCTTATAATTTTCTTCAAAATTATAATTTAACTTCTAATTCTGTTCTTTTCATTGTCTTTTTACTTCACTTCTCTACATTACTGCTTTTCTTGTCCGCAAACAAAGTCTTTCTTTTTCGACTCTTCAACAACAACTGCTACTGAGTACAACTGTCGCTTGTTTGTTTATTCAAAATCTATTCGTCATGGTTGTTTCGTTCAAGTTTTGAGCGTTTTTTCAGTGCTGCCAAGTAGTCCGTTCCTACATTAATAGGATCTTTTTCCCAAGAATATTTTTTTGTTTTTTTTTTCTAAAACAAGTCAGAAAGTAATTTTTTTCCCTTAAACCTGGCAGGGGTATATTTTAGAGAGGTGCAACTATTTATTAGTCTAGGCTTCCTCCAAAACCTTCCAGAAGCTTTGTCACCTTATCGTTTGCACTATGTATGAAGCTAAAAGGAGACAATGTACATGTATTAAAAATGTAAATGCTAAAGGTATTTCTTTTCGGGCAAGGTACTTTTCATACAAAAGTAACCTTTTTTTCATTTGAAATAAATATTTCTTGCTATATCCTTTGTTTAATGATTGAAATCATAAATTTATGTGTGGCCTCAAGGCAAGTTATGTTGACTTCTTGGGACAATATCATATGACCATACATATATTTTTTGTGAACGTGTTGTTAATAAGAAATACCTTACAAATGCAATCAATACATATTATCTTTACTATTCGTGAAATTTCTTGCGTGCTACGTATCTCTTCGTTATTCATTTTTAAAATAATTTTCAATTAAAATATTTGCCATTAATATTGGAAGTTTTAATTACAAAATTTGCACATTACCGTAATTTTGCTAGAAATTCTTAACTTGTCGGAAACAATAATTTGTTTGAAGTAAAATTACGTATGTAACTGCGCCACGTGCGTAAGTTTTACATTAAAATTTAAAAAATTAATTATAATGGTGAAATTTGACTATGAAATCAAGAAATCAAAAAAACCACTCAATAATAAAATTCTGTAAATTCTTATTTGATGAAGTGAATGGGTTTATTTGAAAGTGGAATAAGTCCATTTTTTTCATCTACTGCTATACAGAAGGTTTTGCTTTTCAATCAATTTAAAAATATTGCCAAGCGTTATTAAGCTGGTGTTAAGTGTTTACCACTGTAAATTTATCAAATTTTCATATGCTGTAAAAATTTTTACAAGTGTCATAGAAAATAGTTGAGTTTTTTTTGGTCTGAATGAACTTATTCCGCTTTCATTTATAATAAATTAAACTAGTAAGGGTGTAAATTTTGGCCTGGCCAAAAAATAAATACCCTACACTGCAGTACTTTGAAAAGTTTGCTTATATGGGAGGTGCCACGCTCTCTTGTCCGAGTACACCCAGTTTTTGTTCAGAGCTTGCATTTATAGTTTTTAGTGTCAGAGTGAAATTTAGTTGGATTATCTCAAAAAACTCTTTCAGTATAGCATTTTGAATTTTTTGCTTATATGGCAGGTGCCACGCCCCCTTGTCTGATTTCACCCAATTTTTGCTGAGAGCTTTCATTTATAATTCTTAGTGCCTGCGTCAAATTTGGTTCGAATATCTCAAAAAACGCATTCAGTATAGCGTTTTGAAGCTTTTGCTTATATGGGAGGTGCCACGCCCTCTTGTCCGAATTCGCTCAAATTTTTATCAGAGCTTGCGCTTACAATTCGTGGTACTTATATGTATTGTGGTTGCATTGTCGTGAAAAATACTCCTAAAATTGCATTTTGAATATAATTTTTGTATGGGCGGTAGGCGTGTCCGTTGACCGATTTTGCTCATTTTCAATCCCCCGAGCTAGCTTTGACGACGGAGGCAATGTACCAAATTTCATTGAATTATCTTGCTCAGTTTTCCCAAAAAGTGTATTTCAACACACAGCCAGCCACCCAGCCAGCCAGCCACCCAGCCACCCAGCCAGCCAGCCATCCAGCCAGCCAGACAGACGGACATGGCTATATCGACTCAGGAGGTGACGCTGATCAAGAATATATATACTTTTCTATACCTGCCACGCCTCCTTCTCTCCGTTACAAACGGAAGGACAAAGTGAATATACCCTGGGTGTAGGGTATAAAAATTTGTTATACTTTTGTATGACTTATTCCATTTTCAGTCACAAAATATTTTGTAAATAAAAGCAAATAGACTAAGAGCTAGCGCTTGGCTGACCCTCTTTATAGTATCAAAGCTGAATTTTTTCGCACCCGATATCTCGCGAAGGCACCACCTCTCACGGTTTGACTAAAACGTAGGTTAGTATCCACTATTGGAAACACACCCACAAAAAAATTCAGCCATGATACTATGACATAGGCATAGATATATTTATTTCAAAATCAACATTCATTACCTTAAAATAGGATATCTCCTAAACTGTGGGTCATAAGAAAATAATTTGCAATATTTTTTGATATGAAATATTCTGAGCTACAAAATTATGGAGAACCATTGTTTTGTAGATATAAGCGTAAGCAAGATACTAATTTTCTCGACCTTTGTGCATTCTTTGAAAGTACAAAATAAACCGACTAAAAGAAAAAAATTATGGATTTTATATGTTGAATTGGAAAGTCCAATTTCACTGGACCATATCTCCTAAACTATAGGTCGTACAAAAACAATTTGCGCCACTTTTTCGATATAAAATTTGCTAGGCTACAAAATTGTGGAACTAAATTTTTTTGTAGATATTTCGGTTAACGAGATATTTGGAAAAAACTGTTTTTCTCGACCTTTTGCACCCGATATTTTACGAAGGCACCACCTCTCAGGATTACACGTGAGCAAAAGTTCATACCTACTTTTGGAAGAACACCCACAAAAAAAATTCAGCATTAAGACTATATAGAGGGTCAGCCAGTCGCTGGCTCTTAGTCTATTTGCTTTAATTTACAAAATATTTTGTGACTGAAAATGAAATAAGTCATACAAAAGTATAACAAATTTTTTTAATTTATTATAAATGAAAGTGGAATAAGTCCATTCAGACCAAAAAAAACTCAACTGTTTTCTATTACACTTGCAAACATTTTTACAGATAAACAAAATTTGATAAATTTACAGTGGTAAACACTTAACACCAGCTTAATAACGCTTGCCAGTATTTTTAAATTGAGTCGTACGCAAACCCTTCAATATCTCAGTTTATGAAAAAGAGGACTTATTCCACTTTCAAAAAAACCCATTCATATGTCACTATAGCCGTGTTTTAATTCGTTCCTAAATTTTTCATTATTATGTGTTAGAAAATGCATAGATAGATTTATATGAAAATCGATCTTTGCAAATATGTTACTAAAAGTTGAATTAAAAATTAATTTTCAATATATACATGTCATTAAGTAACATCTATTTATAAATAGGCAAACGAAATCGGTTCGGTCCCTGTTTCCAGTGGCGGATCTAAGTAATTTGCTACCCTAGGCACTTATTTTTTGCCGCCCCCCCCCCCCCCCCCTTCAGATTTTTTTTCTTATAGTACAAGAAGCTTGTAATAAAAACAAATAAATAGGTTACATCAACGCTTTAATGATTTGTATGTTTAAATACATCGTTTATTCATACATTAACAAATTTTTCGTCTAATTTTGTTAAGTGCAAATTGGTGAATAATATCCTCACAATCTAATTCAAGTAAAATATCTATTTCTATTAGTACAGTAAAGTTGTCAAAAAATGTATGAAGACCTAGAAAAAATTACATCGATTTTTATAAAATTTGGTATCGAGATAAGGAACGATAAGCAACGATAAAATGTGGGCTGTGCGACGCCCCTAAATGGGAAAAACGCTCTCACGGCTTAACTACTTCATCGATTTTTACGAAAATACGAAAATCTACACATAAATAGGCAAACGAAATCGGTTCAGTCCCTGTTTCTATACCTAAATCTCAACGATTTTTTTTTTGTTGGAAAGGTTGTGAGAAGGAGCAGTGCATAGGACTATATTTTTTTTTAAGTGGGTGGTGCCACGCCCCTAAATGGAAAAAACGCTCTCACGGCTAAACCGCTACATCGATTTTAACGAAATTTAGTACGAAGATAGGGTTAGCACTAAGGAACAATAATATGACCATTATGTTTTCCAGTGGGCGGTGCCACGCCCCTAAACGGAAAAAACGCTCTCACAGCTAAACCGCTGCATCGATTTTAATGAAATTTGGTATGGAGATAGGGTTATTACTAAGGATCGATAATATAACCATTATGTTTTTCAGTGGGCGGTGCCACGCCTCTAAATTAAAAAAACGCTCTCACAGCCAAACCGATGCATCGATTTCAACAAAATTTGGTATGAAGATAGAGTTAGCACTAAGGAACGATAATGTGAACATTATGTTTTTCAGTGGGCGGTGCCACGCCCCTAAATGGAAAAAACGCTCTCACAGCTAAACCGCTGCATAGATTTTAATGAAATTTGGTATGGAGATAGGGTTATTACTAAGGATCGATAATATGACCATTATGTTTTTCAGTGGGCAGTGCCACGCCCCTAAATGAAAAAAACGCTCTCATGGCAAAAATACTGCATACGATTTTTATGAAATTTGGTATAGAAAGATATCAAAAACTGTTTGCTCTTTAGTAGGAGCTACACGCCTCTAAATGGAAAGTACGATATTGCAACTTAGCTGCTGCACCGATGCTGATAACGCGAACCTTACGGAAGAATATTTAAAGCTTTTTGTATTTTATCGACCAAGGAAGTGTATAAAAACTTTTTCCTTTATTTTATGGTCAAATCGAATTTCGGCCACAAGGCGAACTCTAGTATTTAAAAAAATCTAAAAAAATAAAATTAAAATTTTAAAGAAAAAAATTAAAATGCACACTTATAAATGATTGAGGTTACAGTTTATTTTATTTTCCTCATTTTAAAAACGAAAATCATTAAAATCGGAGCAATTTCGCCGGTTTCCCAGACAATATGCTAATGTTACTCCAGTAATAGTCATATGGGTGCATGCAGTAACGCCCTATAATTAAAATTTTCTTACTTCGATAATTCTGTCAATATGCATATATGCATATGGGGAATCTCAGCAAGTGTGGCTTTTTCGAAAAAAAAGAAGTTATTTTTCAAACATGTGGCACCCTTTTTTGGACCGCGAATTATTAATTTGAAATACACTAGAAGTATTTTACAGCCAGCGGTACTGACTTTTTTCGATCGCCTCCCCCAATATCGTCAAAAATCTCGCGTCACGGTGTTTGTGTTTGAACTCCTCTGAAACGGCTCGCCCGATTTTTATGAAATTTTTTATATGTATTTGGTAGATATGGAAATCGGTTCTAAAGTATATTTCATTCCGCAAGAGTGTATATTTAGGGTGGCCCTCATACAAAAATATTTTTTAAATCGGATTTTCTCACATATCGGTTAATCGATTCACATTAATTCTACACCACGTGGATTTTATATTAAGTTGCACTGCTTTAACTATAAAACTTTTATTTAGGGTGGCCCTCACACAATTTTTTAAATCGTATTTTTTCAATTCACATGGAATTTGCCTTTTATATCAAGAGGCACAGCTTAGGTTAAAAAACTTTTATTAAGGGTGCAAATTTAGAGTGGCCCTCATACAAAAAAATTTTTTTAAGGTTTTGCTGCACCAATTTTCATGAAAGTAAGCATGGAAATTGAAGGGAATATTTCTGAAGAAAAAAATTTTGCATTTATGTATATTTAGGGTGGCCCCTAATATAAAAATTTTTTTGAGGTCATATTGCTGCGCCGATTTAGCATCGCCAAATACATTAAAAATTACTATTTTAATTTTTGCTTGTTGTTTTTTTTATTTCCAACTTATTTTTATCTTTTCATAAGTTTTTAATATATTAAACAATTATATAATTCCAATACAGCTTCAAAAGGTTTCTTAATTAAATCGGACCTTTCCTTGAGGACTTCCTCATTTTGCCAGTTTTAGGTCTTTATTGACTCCACTATAACATCACTTATTGATAACCTTGTTCGAGCAATTAAGTGTCGGCATATCGGGTGACCTTCGGAAATCTTCGGGTGTTACAGAAAACTATTAGTTAAGGTTTTTTGATAGTTGGCCATGCATTTTTTCCTTCTCGTATTCTTCGTTTTGAGTACGAAGCCTTCGGGTAACCTTCGGGAACCTTCGGGTATCTTAAAAAAACTACCTGTTAAAGTTCTTTGACAGTTCGCCATCGATTTTTTCTTTCTCGCATACCTAGGTATTCTTCGTTTTGACTATCAAGCCTTCGGGTGACCTTCGGCAAACTTCGGGTGGTCCAGAAAATTATCAATCAAAACTTGATGAAAGTTTACCATAGATATTTTCCCTCCAGTGTACCCAGATATTCTTCGTTTTGACTATGAAGCCTTCGGGTGATCTTCGGAAACCTTCGTGTATAGCATCAACACATTTCCATACCTGAGATACACTCATTCCCAAAATTTTAGCTGAATTGGCTTAGTAGTTCCTGAGTGATAATGCTTCACACACACACACAGTCATTGTATATATAGATGAACCTTAAAAAATTTTACATACTAGCCATCGTTGAAGAATGTTCTGAGGGGCGATTTTTTTACATATTCATTGGCCCTAGGTCCAATAATTTCGCAAGGTTTGAGACAATTTTGTGCCCTCAGATTTTTGTGCCCCTCAAAATACCATTTTTTTAGACGTAATTTCGCATGAAAAATCGACATTTGAGCTTCTTCTCAAGTGTGTTACCATCGAACCAGTGGTGGCACACCCTTTTATCTCGACATTACTTTTAGTCATAACATTAAGAAATCATATTTCATGAGGAATATTGCGAAAAAATAATCGCCCCCAGAGCAGCATGTTAGAAACCGAAAATTACCAGATTTTGGGTAAAAACCATTCACACAACTTTGGAGACCCATATCTAGCGTTCTACCTGAGGCACATCAACAAAATACAGTTTTTCTTACGTCTTAACATTCATGTTAAAGATACTAAAAGCCCAAAACAATTTGCTGGACCGCCTCAAAAGTTATGGCTCAATAATGGAAGTGGCTTATTCAATTCACACTAAAAATTTGTGGATTTTGCTCGAATTTCGGCAAAAAAAAAAAAAAAATAAAGCTTCTAGGCACACGTAGCACGCGCATGTTTTTGTATTTAACATCATCCAATAAGTGTCCCAGACATGTTGGAATGGATTGGAAATGCAACGGGTGCTGACTCGGCGAACCGAGACCTATTCACACCGAAGTCCACACTTGCTGAGATTTCCCCATATATGTGTTTGCGGTATTCACCCAAAGGAAAATAAGTGCTTCAAAAACCCTTCTGAAGTGCTTTTTTTTCACCAATATTTATTCCTTCTTTCAAACATTGCATGTCCTAGGATGGCAGCGATCATTAAAAGGCTTTTTGAAGGAAAATCACCCGCGCTGTGTTTGAGCACATGTTATTCTAACTGCAGCTTTACGACAAATCATTGTGTTATCAATTTCAATTCAATTAAACAAAAGTAAATAAATAAGAGAAAGGAGAATAGAAAAGTGATATGAAAAAATGTTAAATAAAAAATATTTAAAAAAAAAAAAATAAGGCAAAACAAATAAAATTTTATGTCACCCGCGCAGGGTTCGGACCCATGTTGTTCTTACTGCAGCCTTACAAAAAATCATTGTGAAAGTGCTTCTAAATTTCTATAGGAAAAAGCGCTTTTAAAGTGCTTGGTTCAGAAGCACTTCAAATTCTTGCTCTTGCGCATTTACTCACTCTTTATTCTCTGTTAGTATTTACTGAATGTCTTTAGGTTTATAAGATAGTTTTTTCTTTGTATACTATTTAGAAATTTTAAATTGAAATATCTAGCAATGCAATTTTCCGACTTAGGGCGTTATGGCACGCAACGCCACAATTCTTTACTAAATAAGTTCAAATAAATCAAATACATTTTCATTTCTGCAGTATAAGTATATTTTATTCAAATATTCAAGTGCATTTATATTTTCATTTGTGCAGGATAAAGTAGGTATATAATTTATTGAAATATAATATTCATTGCATCAATAGGTGCCTCAATTTTATTTTTATTCAAATTTTTATGTATGTATTATACTGCCGTCCTAAGAAAGAATGCCGTAACTCCAATAAATTTTTATTTTTGTGTTTATGTTTATGTGTACGGCTGGGAGAAACGACAAAAGTCGTAGTTATTTGTATAGGGAAAATGAAGGTATAATGCAACCGGTTCTTGTGAGTTGACGGACTGAACCGAGATGACCCAAAAAACACCGTAAACTCATTTTTTTGGAAAATTGGAGTTACGGCATTATTGCTTAGGACGGCAGTATACATAAGTACATATACATATATATAAATAATATAAATGGGATGATAAGGCATATATAACCTCATTTACATTTATTTTAATAAATATTTAATTGTTTGGTATTTTTCGTAAGCAATTTTTTTATCTTTAAGTTTCGTTTCGGGCTTTCTTGCAACTTCGATTTCCCTTTGTAATTTTTCTAAATTTTCACGTACGGCAGTACCGGAGGCATATTTATCTTTGTTTTGATTTATTTTAAGTCTTAATGAGTACAGTTCTGTTTCAAATTTCGTCACAGCTTTACCTATCAGTTCGAACTTTTCACAGTAATTTTCTGTTCTGTCCATTTCTCTAATAATTCTATTGATGCTTTCGTATTCATAAGGTAAATTGTTCTTAAGTTCAGCTATGACTTTTTTTTCATATGTCGACAGTAACGTGTCCAACTCAGTCCAGCTTGTACCTAGACCTTTGTTTATTTCTGCTTCTACGTCCCTATACTCTTTCTCTGCATAATTTTCGTATCTTTTCCAACATGCAAATTCTTTTTTAAAAACTTCTATCAATCTTTTAATTGCTGGTGATTCATCTATTAAAGCTTTCGTTGTTGTCGTCGTAGCTGCAGTTGTCGTAGTAGCTACAGCCGTCGGAGTTTCTCCATTCGCTACATTGAGCTAAAATAAAAGTTGAGATATCTATGGTTAGTATTCATGCCTGTCTTTTGGGTGATTTGAATAAAATTTTCGAGTACCCCATTTTTGTTACGGAATTCTGTTAAACATCGTATTTCGACACGTTTTCAATAAAAAATTTCAAAATCCTTAGAGCACTTCGGAAATGATCAGCTAACGAACGATTTCCATGTTGCTTTAGCCGAAGCGAATAAGTAAGGCAAATTCTGAAAAATCGTTTTTGTCGGAATTGTATTCACTAATGCATAAAAAATAACATGTGAAAATTACATTGCAAAATCGTATGCTCAAAAAAAGTTATTCAAGGTCAAAAGTTGCGAAAAAGATTTTTTTTCAATTATTTCGCTTACGGCTGCAATTACAAAAAAATAGTGGTCGACAGTTATTTACTGAGTCAATAGTTGTTTAGCTTTTATGATTTACTACGAAAAACCCCCAAAAATTTTTTTCCTATTACTCATGGTTTAGGAGGTATGTCAATTTAAAAAGTTTTAAAACTTCGCGATATTTATATGTCGTACTTTTTAAATTGAGATAACTCTCGAACGACTAATCGCACAAAAAAAGTAACTACATAACTGTTTGTAGAAAATTATATTTTCGTACAAACCACTCCCGGCTATTTTTTCGTACGACCTATGGTTTAGGAGATATCTTTCACAAACCATTCTAGTTTTGGAAAACTAATTTTTAAAGAAAATCTCCGGAGCTGTTGTTCGCTCGATAAAAAGTAACGGGATCTAAGAAAAAAAAAATCAGGCTTAAAAAGTACAAGAAAAAAGTTTGCTTTTTGAAATGCCATGTGATGATCGAAAGTTTTCTCAAAAAGCCGCACATAAGTTAAGGAACTAATTTACGCATCTTTATATAATATACTTATATATAATATAATTGGTGTACCTACGTTATATAGGGCTTAAACGCTAAGCTTACAAAGCTTCTGGGAGGTAAAAGAGGAGGGCCTAAACTGAAATGTTTCGCTGAGGTGTTATAGTGAAAAAAATTTAATTTCTTTGTTATTAAAAAAAAAAAAAAAAATTATAAAGTCTCCCTATCTTCGAGCAAACTTTGTTGTGAGAAACTTTTAGCTAATTGTATTTTTTAAGAGTGTACATATTTGGTTTATAGGGCATAAACGGATTTTGTAAAGTTCTGGACCTTTAAATTTGATATTTTCAATTTTTTTCCTGCTTTTTGAATTTGAAGACAGTTTTAGTATGAAAAACTGCTATTATATACCTTTTTATATTTTATTTGGATTTTTCGTTTAACTTCATTTAATTTGCTATTACATTTGTCATACCAATTTTGTAATTTGAGTTCAGAAAAAAATACTTTTATGTAACAACACATGCGTTATTCACATGCTTTGCGCCGCGCTTTATCAAACGTAACATTCAAACGGATTGTTTCGAGAAAAGTATTTGTTCTGACCACAAATCCAAAAAATTGATATAATAAATGTACTACCGAATTCAAGAAAATTTAACGAGGACTTTAAAAAAGTTGTAAAAAGGTATGTTAATACAAGCTTTTTCATATTAAAATGACCACCGAAGCCAAATGTAGAAAATATTGAAAATATCAACTTTAAATGTCCAGAACTTTGTGAAATCCTTTCAGACTCTGTAAATCAAATATACCCTTAGAAAGCTTATAAAATTTGCTAATAGCTTCTTATTAAAAATTTTTTCTAAATTGTAAGAGTGACCCAAACATTTTTCTTTTTAAAACAAGTCAAGACTCCTCAGTGGTACATTTTAGACACAACTCATTTAGAATTTTTTGTTAGTCTAGAAATTCTCAATCACCTCCCGAAAGCTTTGTAATCTTTTCGTTTACACCCTGTATACTAAGTAAGTCATTTAAATGTTTATCTACAAACCTGGGTAAAGACGATAGCCAACAGTAATGAAATTAACAATTCCATTTTAGCGCACTTTTAAATGGTTTCTGTAAAAAAAAAAAATATAAAAATCATTTAAAAATGGAAATTCCAATATCTTTTTCGATAAGAAACCATCTATTCAGAATTTATCAAGAAAATTTGACTTATTGGGTCAATAGCTAGATGAAGAAATTACTACAAAGCTGAAACTTAAGCATAAGTTTTATTTAATAACACTGTGAAAACATTTCTGTGATATTCCGGATTGCGTTCAATCCAGTTGCAGCAATGAAAAAATTCTTGGGAATTCGCACCAAGAATATCTATTTACATATCTATATATATGAAGCAATCCACGCCAAGTGTACCTGCTCAAAATTTTTTTTTTCTACGATTTCGCTCAAATTTGGCAATTTGGTAGATCTGATGTGTAAGAACAACAATCCGGGAGGATTTAGTCCTATTACCATTTGTTGTTAAAATACAGGGTGTTGAATTTGGCGTTTTTAGTCATTTTCATGAAAAGGGTGTTTTTTTTTAAAAATTTATAGCTTACACTAAAGTTTGTAAATTGATTAATCTAAGTTACTGGTCCCATTCATTTTGAAGTGTTCTTTTTATAAAAAAATATTTCTTGGTGAAAACATTTTTTTTCACCAAAATTTTTTACACTACAAATACTTTTGAATTTTTGTTAAAAAAACCCCACTTAGATTTTTTTTTGAAAGTACTTTAAATTAAAGCATAATTTTTAAGCTTTAAAATGATGTACGACTCAAGATGGGATTCGGACGCTATATGGGAGTTTGGGCTTTTGAACGCTCGCGGAAGGCAAAAATCTTTTTTTACTCAAGGGGAAAGCATCTTACGAAAAAAGAATACTAGGCAAAAAATGCTTAGAATCGTCCAAGCAATATGTATGATTTTTTTGGGTTTTTGGATACCTATTTTTTCCCGCCACTTCTATATCCCAACTATCTAATTCCCTTGCAAGTTCTTAAGCATAATTTATCAATACAAATTTCTTATATCAATTCGGAGTCATATCAATTGCTTCAATAATTTGTTTGATATCGACATATTTGCTATTTAGTAGTATTGTTTCCATATATCGTCACTCTTAGGCCAGATTCACGAAAGTGCAAATTTTTCAGTTTTGCACTAATATGGTTTTCTTGTACAAAATAGTTGAATAAAGTTATGCCATAAGTATGAAAGCTATATCTGAGGCGATTTAGCAGTAAATGCAAAGTTTATAACACGAAAAAGTAAAATTTACATATAATTTTCATATATAAAAAAATTTCAAATAGCAATTTCTCAAATTCAATAATTTTCAAATTCGTGAATGATTGCACTTTTTTGTTGTTTTCTACGTGTTTCATGACTTTTTACAACATTTTAGTTGAAAAAAATTTTAATCACCCCAGGGTCCCTTTTGGATAATTCGTTTTTTCGTGTTTAAAAAAAATCATATCATAACGCTGAAAATATTTAGTGGACATGGAGATTTGGTTTATGTATTAAGAGTTTCGGTGCAAATAATGTCCAAGAGAAAAATGGGTGGCACTACGCTCTTAAAAAAATGTCATATCTCTGAAACTATTTAACCCACATACTTAGATGTGACAATTAACATTCTTTGGTATAATTTAATAAGAGATGCCCCGCCCTTTGAACAAGAGAAGGTGCAGCAACTCACACCGGGATGTGCTAGTGTGCTGTAAAATATATAGCGCTACAATAAAATTATCTCTATGGAATGTCTTCGTTTGCAATGATTTTGATTACTATTTTCCGTGCCTGTACGTCTACCGCAGGCTCTTCTACCTTGTAGTTTTTACTGAAGGGCTTCGTTGAATGGTTTCAGAAGAGAATGTCTTCTTGACAAATGTACTGTGAAAGATAAAACATTTTCATTACTTTGAATAAAAACCCAGTTGGAAATATTTCTGTCAACTTATTTTCATATTGCCATTTCTTATGCGATCGTTTTCAATTTTCGAAATACCATACTGCAATCGATTGGAGTCGTTCTCAAATCTATAGCAAATGATTTTCAAGTTCAGTAAGCACCAACTCTTTATGTTTCGCACTCAATCTTTTTCAAATGAATTACTCTATACACTTCGTTTCCTTATCGATTGTGTGTTCATTTCGTTAATTTCGGTAATTTCTTTAACGAAAACCATACTGGAAAGAATTGGCTGAGCCATGATGCTCCTCGTTTCCTCCGCACAAATTTGTGAACTATAAACTTTAAAGCAATATAACTCAGTTAGAAACATACGACATGAAAATAGTTCGATACCTTAAAACACATTTCTCAATTAAAAAGATTTTCGAACTAAAAAATCGTTGTCTTTTGCCTCTGCTTAACTTTCGAACAATTTAATCCTGTGTAATTTAACTTACTTACTTTTTTTATAATTTTAATCTTATACAATTTTCAATAAAGTATTGATTTCTTTATATTTTTACTTAGGACTTTGAAACTTTTTTCACAAATGATGAATTTAATGAGATTTCATCCGTATATATTTATATTGGCATTGATGTGGAAAATCTATTTATTCACACATCTCAGTGAAATTATCACTGTGACAAACAAGCGCAAACTTTTATGTCCAGAATTTTTGTCCAACAATTGATTATATCCATGACATAAAGATGTCATAATTTTAAATAAAAAGTTACATTTCAGTGTTGCAAAATGGTGAAAAACGAAAATCAATTTTCTGTCAGTAATGTTGCTATGAGTTGGAAAAACAAAATTAAAAAAACAATGATCCCAATTTAAAATTTAGCTGTGAAAAATAAATTAAAAAAAACTTCGAGACATGTATACATATCTGTGGACTTTTGACAAAACAATCTAACTCGAAATTGGCAACTTTTCAGGAGGGCTTAAAAACTGATTAATTACTTTTCAATAATGGGGCTCAATTTCGATGATGCCGCATTGAATCTCGTCTTTCCATACATTTTTACTAATCTTGAAGTGTCAGCTGTCAAATTATTATTTTGTTTTGATTCAGAACCATTCACCGCACGAATGGCGCTAAGTTCAAATCTAGCGTGAACTATGGAATTAGAATTCATAGAAACATGGCGATTATACCAATTGAAGCGTATTTAAATTTTATGTTTAGTACTAAAATCCTGCAGAATTATCTTATCTCGACTTAGTTTGTTTTGTCAAAAGTCCACAGATATTCATATCAAAATCCATAGTATGTTTAAAATTGCTTGAAAATATAAATATCTACAAAAATAATGAAAAAAGAAAATGCCGTGAATTATGGAAAATGACCTAAAAACCACGAATGATTAAAAAAGGCGAAACAATTTCGTAAAAACTTTTAGCTTTTCAGCACCATAAGAAAACGTCTGACTAGACTTAAACTAACAAAAAATTTCATCTATGGAGTTAAAGAGACATGGACTGTGCTTGTTTTATAGGACTTAAAAAAATTTTGCAAAGTACTGGATCTTTAAAGTTGATATTTTCAATTTTTTTCATTTTTGTATGAAAAATGACTTATTAACATATACCTTTAAAATTTTTCTTTCTTCTTTTTATTTATATACAACACAACCCTTTAGGTTTTATTTATACATTTCTTTAAGTTTAGTTTCAATTATCCTATTTTACAGTTTCATTATACATTTAGTTCTTCTTATAATTTTCTTAAAAATTATAATTTAACTTCTAATTCTGTTCTTTTCATTGTCTTTTTACTTCATTTCTCTACATTACTGCTTTTCTTGTCCGCAAACAAAGTCTTTCTTTTTCGACTCTTCAACAACAACTGCTACTGAGTACAACTGTCGCTTGTTTGTTTATTCAAAATCTATTCGTCATGGTTGTTTCGTTCAAGTTTTGAGCGTTTTTTCAGTGCTGCCAAGTAGTCCGTTCCTACATTAATAGGATCTTTTTCCCAAGAATATTTTTTTGTTTTTTTTTTCTAAAACAAGTCAGAAAGTAATTTTTTTCCCTTAAACCTGGCAGGGGTATATTTTAGAGAGGTGCAACTATTTATTAGTCTAGGCTTCCTCCAAAACCTTCCAGAAGCTTTGTCACCTTATCGTTTGCACTATGTATGAAGCTAAAAGGAGACAATGTACATGTATTAAAAATGTAAATGCTAAAGGTATTTCTTTTCGGGCAAGGTACTTTTCATACAAAAGTAACCTTTTTTTCATTTGAAATAAATATTTCTTGCTATATCCTTTGTTTAATGATTGAAATCATAAATTTATGTGTGGCCTCAAGGCAAGTTATGTTGACTTCTTGGGACAATATCATATGACCATACATATATTTTTTGTGAACGTGTTGTTAATAAGAAATACCTTACAAATGCAATCAATACATATTATCTTTACTATTCGTGAAATTTCTTGCGTGCTACGTATCTCTTCGTTATTCATTTTTAAAATAATTTTCAATTAAAATATTTGCCATTAATATTGGAAGTTTTAATTACAAAATTTGCACATTACCGTAATTTTGCTAGAAATTCTTAACTTGTCGGAAACAATAATTTGTTTGAAGTAAAATTACGTATGTAACTGCGCCACGTGCGTAAGTTTTACATTAAAATTTAAAAAATTAATTATAATGGTGAAATTTGACTATGAAATCAAGAAATCAAAAAAACCACTCAATAATAAAATTCTGTAAATTCTTATTTGATGAAGTGAATGGGTTTATTTGAAAGTGGAATAAGTCCATTTTTTTCATCTACTGCTATACAGAAGGTTTTGCTTTTCAATCAATTTAAAAATATTGCCAAGCGTTATTAAGCTGGTGTTAAGTGTTTACCACTGTAAATTTATCAAATTTTCATATGCTGTAAAAATTTTTACAAGTGTCATAGAAAATAGTTGAGTTTTTTTTGGTCTGAATGAACTTATTCCGCTTTCATTTATAATAAATTAAACTAGTAAGGGTGTAAATTTTGGCCTGGCCAAAAAATAAATACCCTACACTGCAGTACTTTGAAAAGTTTGCTTATATGGGAGGTGCCACGCTCTCTTGTCCGAGTACACCCAGTTTTTGTTCAGAGCTTGCATTTATAGTTTTTAGTGTCAGAGTGAAATTTAGTTGGATTATCTCAAAAAACTCTTTCAGTATAGCATTTTGAATTTTTTGCTTATATGGCAGGTGCCACGCCCCCTTGTCTGATTTCACCCAATTTTTGCTGAGAGCTTTCATTTATAATTCTTAGTGCCTGCGTCAAATTTGGTTCGAATATCTCAAAAAACGCATTCAGTATAGCGTTTTGAAGCTTTTGCTTATATGGGAGGTGCCACGCCCTCTTGTCCGAATTCGCTCAAATTTTTATCAGAGCTTGCGCTTACAATTCGTGGTACTTATATGTATTGTGGTTGCATTGTCGTGAAAAATACTCCTAAAATTGCATTTTGAATATAATTTTTGTATGGGCGGTAGGCGTGTCCGTTGACCGATTTTGCTCATTTTCAATCCCCCGAGCTAGCTTTGACGACGGAGGCAATGTACCAAATTTCATTGAATTATCTTGCTCAGTTTTCCCAAAAAGTGTATTTCAACACACAGCCAGCCACCCAGCCAGCCAGCCACCCAGCCACCCAGCCAGCCAGCCATCCAGCCAGCCAGACAGACGGACATGGCTATATCGACTCAGGAGGTGACGCTGATCAAGAATATATATACTTTTCTATACCTGCCACGCCTCCTTCTCTCCGTTACAAACGGAAGGACAAAGTGAATATACCCTGGGTGTAGGGTATAAAAATTTGTTATACTTTTGTATGACTTATTCCATTTTCAGTCACAAAATATTTTGTAAATAAAAGCAAATAGACTAAGAGCTAGCGCTTGGCTGACCCTCTTTATAGTATCAAAGCTGAATTTTTTCGCACCCGATATCTCGCGAAGGCACCACCTCTCACGGTTTGACTAAAACGTAGGTTAGTATCCACTATTGGAAACACACCCACAAAAAAATTCAGCCATGATACTATGACATAGGCATAGATATATTTATTTCAAAATCAACATTCATTACCTTAAAATAGGATATCTCCTAAACTGTGGGTCATAAGAAAATAATTTGCAATATTTTTTGATATGAAATATTCTGAGCTACAAAATTATGGAGAACCATTGTTTTGTAGATATAAGCGTAAGCAAGATACTAATTTTCTCGACCTTTGTGCATTCTTTGAAAGTACAAAATAAACCGACTAAAAGAAAAAAATTATGGATTTTATATGTTGAATTGGAAAGTCCAATTTCACTGGACCATATCTCCTAAACTATAGGTCGTACAAAAACAATTTGCGCCACTTTTTCGATATAAAATTTGCTAGGCTACAAAATTGTGGAACTAAATTTTTTTGTAGATATTTCGGTTAACGAGATATTTGGAAAAAACTGTTTTTCTCGACCTTTTGCACCCGATATTTTACGAAGGCACCACCTCTCAGGATTACACGTGAGCAAAAGTTCATACCTACTTTTGGAAGAACACCCACAAAAAAAATTCAGCATTAAGACTATATAGAGGGTCAGCCAGTCGCTGGCTCTTAGTCTATTTGCTTTAATTTACAAAATATTTTGTGACTGAAAATGAAATAAGTCATACAAAAGTATAACAAATTTTTTTAATTTATTATAAATGAAAGTGGAATAAGTCCATTCAGACCAAAAAAAACTCAACTGTTTTCTATTACACTTGCAAACATTTTTACAGATAAACAAAATTTGATAAATTTACAGTGGTAAACACTTAACACCAGCTTAATAACGCTTGCCAGTATTTTTAAATTGAGTCGTACGCAAACCCTTCAATATCTCAGTTTATGAAAAAGAGGACTTATTCCACTTTCAAAAAAACCCATTCATATGTCACTATAGCCGTGTTTTAATTCGTTCCTAAATTTTTCATTATTATGTGTTAGAAAATGCATAGATAGATTTATATGAAAATCGATCTTTGCAAATATGTTACTAAAAGTTGAATTAAAAATTAATTTTCAATATATACATGTCATTAAGTAACATCTATTTATAAATAGGCAAACGAAATCGGTTCGGTCCCTGTTTCCAGTGGCGGATCTAAGTAATTTGCTACCCTAGGCACTTATTTTTTGCCGCCCCCCCCCCCCCCCCCTTCAGATTTTTTTTCTTATAGTACAAGAAGCTTGTAATAAAAACAAATAAATAGGTTACATCAACGCTTTAATGATTTGTATGTTTAAATACATCGTTTATTCATACATTAACAAATTTTTCGTCTAATTTTGTTAAGTGCAAATTGGTGAATAATATCCTCACAATCTAATTCAAGTAAAATATCTATTTCTATTAGTACAGTAAAGTTGTCAAAAAATGTATGAAGACCTAGAAAAAATTACATCGATTTTTATAAAATTTGGTATCGAGATAAGGAACGATAAGCAACGATAAAATGTGGGCTGTGCGACGCCCCTAAATGGGAAAAACGCTCTCACGGCTTAACTACTTCATCGATTTTTACGAAAATACGAAAATCTACACATAAATAGGCAAACGAAATCGGTTCAGTCCCTGTTTCTATACCTAAATCTCAACGATTTTTTTTTTGTTGGAAAGGTTGTGAGAAGGAGCAGTGCATAGG
Source organism: Calliopum simillimum (assembly GCA_951812925.1). NCBI lineage: Eukaryota > Metazoa > Arthropoda > Insecta > Diptera > Lauxaniidae > Calliopum > Calliopum simillimum. The sequence continues at coordinate 124,870,241 of OX638369.1, read as the reverse complement.
ACTATATTTTTTTTTAAGTGGGTGGTGCCACGCCCCTAAATGGAAAAAACGCTCTCACGGCTAAACCGCTACATCGATTTTAACGAAATTTAGTACGAAGATAGGGTTAGCACTAAGGAACAATAATATGACCATTATGTTTTCCAGTGGGCGGTGCCACGCCCCTAAACGGAAAAAACGCTCTCACAGCTAAACCGCTGCATCGATTTTAATGAAATTTGGTATGGAGATAGGGTTATTACTAAGGATCGATAATATAACCATTATGTTTTTCAGTGGGCGGTGCCACGCCTCTAAATTAAAAAAACGCTCTCACAGCCAAACCGATGCATCGATTTCAACAAAATTTGGTATGAAGATAGAGTTAGCACTAAGGAACGATAATGTGAACATTATGTTTTTCAGTGGGCGGTGCCACGCCCCTAAATGGAAAAAACGCTCTCACAGCTAAACCGCTGCATAGATTTTAATGAAATTTGGTATGGAGATAGGGTTATTACTAAGGATCGATAATATGACCATTATGTTTTTCAGTGGGCAGTGCCACGCCCCTAAATGAAAAAAACGCTCTCATGGCAAAAATACTGCATACGATTTTTATGAAATTTGGTATAGAAAGATATCAAAAACTGTTTGCTCTTTAGTAGGAGCTACACGCCTCTAAATGGAAAGTACGATATTGCAACTTAGCTGCTGCACCGATGCTGATAACGCGAACCTTACGGAAGAATATTTAAAGCTTTTTGTATTTTATCGACCAAGGAAGTGTATAAAAACTTTTTCCTTTATTTTATGGTCAAATCGAATTTCGGCCACAAGGCGAACTCTAGTATTTAAAAAAATCTAAAAAAATAAAATTAAAATTTTAAAGAAAAAAATTAAAATGCACACTTATAAATGATTGAGGTTACAGTTTATTTTATTTTCCTCATTTTAAAAACGAAAATCATTAAAATCGGAGCAATTTCGCCGGTTTCCCAGACAATATGCTAATGTTACTCCAGTAATAGTCATATGGGTGCATGCAGTAACGCCCTATAATTAAAATTTTCTTACTTCGATAATTCTGTCAATATGCATATATGCATATGGGGAATCTCAGCAAGTGTGGCTTTTTCGAAAAAAAAGAAGTTATTTTTCAAACATGTGGCACCCTTTTTTGGACCGCGAATTATTAATTTGAAATACACTAGAAGTATTTTACAGCCAGCGGTACTGACTTTTTTCGATCGCCTCCCCCAATATCGTCAAAAATCTCGCGTCACGGTGTTTGTGTTTGAACTCCTCTGAAACGGCTCGCCCGATTTTTATGAAATTTTTTATATGTATTTGGTAGATATGGAAATCGGTTCTAAAGTATATTTCATTCCGCAAGAGTGTATATTTAGGGTGGCCCTCATACAAAAATATTTTTTAAATCGGATTTTCTCACATATCGGTTAATCGATTCACATTAATTCTACACCACGTGGATTTTATATTAAGTTGCACTGCTTTAACTATAAAACTTTTATTTAGGGTGGCCCTCACACAATTTTTTAAATCGTATTTTTTCAATTCACATGGAATTTGCCTTTTATATCAAGAGGCACAGCTTAGGTTAAAAAACTTTTATTAAGGGTGCAAATTTAGAGTGGCCCTCATACAAAAAAATTTTTTTAAGGTTTTGCTGCACCAATTTTCATGAAAGTAAGCATGGAAATTGAAGGGAATATTTCTGAAGAAAAAAATTTTGCATTTATGTATATTTAGGGTGGCCCCTAATATAAAAATTTTTTTGAGGTCATATTGCTGCGCCGATTTAGCATCGCCAAATACATTAAAAATTACTATTTTAATTTTTGCTTGTTGTTTTTTTTATTTCCAACTTATTTTTATCTTTTCATAAGTTTTTAATATATTAAACAATTATATAATTCCAATACAGCTTCAAAAGGTTTCTTAATTAAATCGGACCTTTCCTTGAGGACTTCCTCATTTTGCCAGTTTTAGGTCTTTATTGACTCCACTATAACATCACTTATTGATAACCTTGTTCGAGCAATTAAGTGTCGGCATATCGGGTGACCTTCGGAAATCTTCGGGTGTTACAGAAAACTATTAGTTAAGGTTTTTTGATAGTTGGCCATGCATTTTTTCCTTCTCGTATTCTTCGTTTTGAGTACGAAGCCTTCGGGTAACCTTCGGGAACCTTCGGGTATCTTAAAAAAACTACCTGTTAAAGTTCTTTGACAGTTCGCCATCGATTTTTTCTTTCTCGCATACCTAGGTATTCTTCGTTTTGACTATCAAGCCTTCGGGTGACCTTCGGCAAACTTCGGGTGGTCCAGAAAATTATCAATTAAAACTTGATGAAAGTTTACCATAGATATTTTCCCTCCAGTGTACCCAGATATTCTTCGTTTTGACTATGAAGCCTTCGGGTGATCTTCGGAAACCTTCGTGTATAGCATCAACACATTTCCATACCTGAGATACACTCATTCCCAAAATTTTAGCTGAATTGGCTTAGTAGTTCCTGAGTGATAATGCTTCACACACACACACAGTCATTGTATATATAGATGAACCTTAAAAAATTTTACATACTAGCCATCGTTGAAGAATGTTCTGAGGGGCGATTTTTTTACATATTCATTGGCCCTAGGTCCAATAATTTCGCAAGGTTTGAGACAATTTTGTGCCCTCAGATTTTTGTGCCCCTCAAAATACCATTTTTTTAGACGTAATTTCGCATGAAAAATCGACATTTGAGCTTCTTCTCAAGTGTGTTACCATCGAACCAGTGGTGGCACACCCTTTTATCTCGACATTACTTTTAGTCATAACATTAAGAAATCATATTTCATGAGGAATATTGCGAAAAAATAATCGCCCCCAGAGCAGCATGTTAGAAACCGAAAATTACCAGATTTTGGGTAAAAACCATTCACACAACTTTGGAGACCCATATCTAGCGTTCTACCTGAGGCACATCAACAAAATACAGTTTTTCTTACGTCTTAACATTCATGTTAAAGATACTAAAAGCCCAAAACAATTTGCTGGACCGCCTCAAAAGTTATGGCTCAATAATGGAAGTGGCTTATTCAATTCACACTAAAAATTTGTGGATTTTGCTCGAATTTCGGCAAAAAAAAAAAAAAAATAAAGCTTCTAGGCACACGTAGCACGCGCATGTTTTTGTATTTAACATCATCCAATAAGTGTCCCAGACATGTTGGAATGGATTGGAAATGCAACGGGTGCTGACTCGGCGAACCGAGACCTATTCACACCGAAGTCCACACTTGCTGAGATTTCCCCATATATGTGTTTGCGGTATTCACCCAAAGGAAAATAAGTGCTTCAAAAACCCTTCTGAAGTGCTTTTTTTTCACCAATATTTATTCCTTCTTTCAAACATTGCATGTCCTAGGATGGCAGCGATCATTAAAAGGCTTTTTGAAGGAAAATCACCCGCGCTGTGTTTGAGCACATGTTATTCTAACTGCAGCTTTACGACAAATCATTGTGTTATCAATTTCAATTCAATTAAACAAAAGTAAATAAATAAGAGAAAGGAGAATAGAAAAGTGATATGAAAAAATGTTAAATAAAAAATATTTAAAAAAAAAAAAATAAGGCAAAACAAATAAAATTTTATGTCACCCGCGCAGGGTTCGGACCCATGTTGTTCTTACTGCAGCCTTACAAAAAATCATTGTGAAAGTGCTTCTAAATTTCTATAGGAAAAAGCGCTTTTAAAGTGCTTGGTTCAGAAGCACTTCAAATTCTTGCTCTTGCGCATTTACTCACTCTTTATTCTCTGTTAGTATTTACTGAATGTCTTTAGGTTTATAAGATAGTTTTTTCTTTGTATACTATTTAGAAATTTTAAATTGAAATATCTAGCAATGCAATTTTCCGACTTAGGGCGTTATGGCACGCAACGCCACAATTCTTTACTAAATAAGTTCAAATAAATCAAATACATTTTCATTTCTGCAGTATAAGTATATTTTATTCAAATATTCAAGTGCATTTATATTTTCATTTGTGCAGGATAAAGTAGGTATATAATTTATTGAAATATAATATTCATTGCATCAATAGGTGCCTCAATTTTATTTTTATTCAAATTTTTATGTATGTATTATACTGCCGTCCTAAGAAAGAATGCCGTAACTCCAATAAATTTTTATTTTTGTGTTTATGTTTATGTGTACGGCTGGGAGAAACGACAAAAGTCGTAGTTATTTGTATAGGGAAAATGAAGGTATAATGCAACCGGTTCTTGTGAGTTGACGGACTGAACCGAGATGACCCAAAAAACACCGTAAACTCATTTTTTTGGAAAATTGGAGTTACGGCATTATTGCTTAGGACGGCAGTATACATAAGTACATATACATATATATAAATAATATAAAAGGGATGATAAGGAATATATTACCTCACTTATATTTAATTTAATAAATATTTAATTGTTTGGTATTTTTCGTAAGCAATTTTTTTATCTTTAAGTTTCGTTTCGGGCATAATTGCAACTTCTAATTCCCTTTGTAATTTTTCTAAATTTTCACGTACGGCAGTACCGGAGGCATATTTATCTTTGTTTCGATTTATTTTACTTTTTAATGACCACAGTTCTACTTCAAATTGCACCACAGCTTTACCTATCAGTTCGAATTTTTCACAGTAATTTTCTGTTCTGTCCATTTCTCTAATAATTTTATTGATGTTTTCGTATTCAGTAGGTAAATTGTTCTTAAGTTCAGCTATGACTTTTTTTTCATATGTCGACAGTAACGTGTCCAACTCAGTCCAGCTTGTACCTTGACCTTTGTTTATTTCTGCTTCTACGTCCCTATACTCTTTCTCTGCATAATTTTCGTATCTTTTCCAACATGCAAATTCTTTTTTAAAAATTTCGATCAATCTTTTAATTGATGGTGATTCATTTATTGAAGCTTTCGTTGTTGTCGTCGTAGCTGCAGTTGTCGTCATAGCTACAGCCGTCGGAGTTTCTCCATTCGCTTCATTGAGCTAAAATAAAAGTTGAGATATCTATGGTTAGTATTCACGCCTGTCTTTTGGGTGATTTGAATAAAATTTTCGAGTACCCCATTTTTTTTACGGAATTCTGTTAAACATCGTATTTCGACACGTTTTCAATAAAAAATTTCAAAATCCTTAGAGCACTTCGGAAATGATCGGCTAACGAACGATTTCCATGTTGCTTTAGCCGAAGCAAATAAGGCAAATTCTGAAAAATTGTTCCAAATCGTTTTTTCGGAATTGTATTCACTAATGCATAAAAAATAACGTGTGAAAATTACATTGCAAAATCGTATGCTCAAAAAAAGTAACTCAAGGTCAAAAGTTGCGAAAATGAATTTTATTCAATTACGGCTGCAATTACAAAAAAATCGTGGTCGACAGTTATTTAGTGAGTCAATAGTTGTTTAGCTTTAATGAATTACTACGAAAAAGCCTCATAAATTGTTTTCCTATTACTCATGGTTTAGGAGGTATGTGAATTTAAAAAGTTTTAAAACTTCGCGATATTTATATGTCGTACTTTTTAAATTGAGATTACTCTCGAACGACTAATCGCACAAAAAAAGTAACTACATAACAGTTTGTAGAAAATTATATTTTCGTACAAACCACTCCCGGCTCTTTTTTTCGTACGATCCATGGTTTAGGAGATATCTTTCACTAACCATTCAAGTTTTGGAAAACTAATTTTTAAAGAAAATCTCCGCGGCAGTTGTTCGCTCGATAAAAAGTAACGGGATCTAAGCAAAAAAAAATTCTCAAAAAGTACAAGAAAAAATTTTACTTTTTGGAATACCATGTGATGATCGAAAGTTTTCTCAAAAAGCCGCACATAAGTTAAGGAACTAATTTACGCATCTTTATATAATATACTTATATATAATATAATTGGTGTACCTACGTTATATAGGGCTAAGCTTACAAAGCTTCTGGGAGGTAAAAGAGGAGGCCTAAACTGAAATGTTTTACTGAGGTGTTATAGTGAAAAAAGTTTAATTTCTTTGGTATTAAAAAAAAAAAAATTATAAAGTCTCCCTTACGTTTTAAAGCAAACTTTTTTGTGAGAAACTTCCAGCTAATTGTATTTTTTAAGAGTGTATCTTCTCTACTTATAGGAGCTAAAATTGTATGTTTTTTTATACCCTACACACAGGGTATATTCACTTTGTCCTTCCGTTTGTAACGCAGAGGAGGCGTGGCAGATATAGAAAAGTATATATATTCTTGATCAGCGTCACCTCCTGAGTCGATATAGCCATGTCCGTCTGTCTGGCTGGCTGGCTGGGTGGCTGGGTGGCTGGCTGGCTGTGTGTTGAAATACACTTTTTGGGAAAAACTGAGCAAGATAATTCAATGAAATTTTGTACACTACTTCCGTCGTCAAAGATAGCTCGGGGGATTGAAAATGAGCGAAATCGGTCAACGGACACGCCTACCGCCCATACAAAAAATATATTCAAAATGCAATTTTTGGAGTATTTTTCACGACAATGTAACCAAAATACGCATAAATACTAAGAATTGTAAGCGCAAGCACTGAGAAAAAACTGAACGAATTCAGACAGGAGGGCGCGGCACCTCCCATATAAGCAAAAGCTTCAAAACGCTATAATGAAAGCGTTTTTTGAGATATTGGAACCAAATTCGATTTAGACACTAAGTATCATAAATGAATGCTCTCAACAAAAATTGGGTGAAATCGGACAAGGGGGCGTGGCACCTCCAATGTAAGCAAAAGTTTCAAAATGCTATACTGAAAGAGTTTTTTGAGATAATCCAACCAAACTTCACTCAAATACTAAAGACTATAAATGCACACTCTAAGCTAAAACTAGACGAACTCGGACAAGAGGGCTTGGCACCTCCTATATAAGCAAAAGCTTCAAAACGCTATACTGAAAATGTTTTTCACTCAGACACTAAAAACTATAAATCCAAGCTATGGCCAAAAACTGGGTGAACTCGGGCAAGAGAGCGTAGCACCTCCCATATGAGCAAAATTTTAAAAATACTGCAGCGTAGGGTATTTAATGTTTGGCCAGGCCAAATTTTACACCCTTACTAGTTGTTTTTTTGTTTGTTTCTTTGTACTTATTTCTGTGCCAATATTTTTTCTCAAAAACGGCTTCAGCGATTTCAATGAAACTTGAAATAGAGTTAGATATTAGCAAACAATGAATAATGAGTAGGTTTGAACTTCGTAAATGCTCACCAGAGGGCGTGGCACTGCACTAAATTTTAAATTTGATTTAGTCATAACTCGTAAACTATACAAAATATTTGGATGAAATTTGGTCAGCGGGTATGGCTTAATATTGCCTTGTAACAGACAAGAAGTGGGCGGGATCGAAGAAGTGCCACGCCCACTTTTCAGCCCTTGAAAACGACTCCAACAATTTTTATGAAAATTTAGGAGATATTACCTCTGAAAACAAGGATTCATATGTGATACGCCGTTATATTGGGAAAACTCGTTGAAGGGCGTGGCATTGCCCACAAAAATATAAAACGGTATAAAAAGAAAACTAATAAAGCAAATATTCTGAAATTAACTGTGAGGAGCCTAATTGCAATAGGGCATCTCTGATTTGAAAGTGGGCGAAATGTCGCCGTTGCGCGTGGAACCTCCCATATAAGCAAAATACGTTAAATGCTATTTCTCGCAAATGTTACAAGATATTTTAATGAAATTTGGTATGTAGGTACTACATATCAATGCCTTGTAATAACCGAAAAGTGGACGGTATCGAAGAAGTGCCACGCCCCTTTTTTAACCATTGAAAATTTTAATTCAATATTTCTCGAAAACGCCTTCAACAATTTTGATGAAAATTTTAAATATTTTTCCCCTGAAAACAAGTTTTAATATGTGATATGCCGTTATATTAGGAAAACTAATTGGAGGGTGTGGCACCGCCCACAAAAATTTAATACGATATAAAAAGAAAACTACTAAAGCAATCTTTCTGAATTTTACTGTAGGGAATCTTCTTTTTATGAGGCACCTACGAGCTAAAGGTGGGCAAAATATCGCAGGTGGGCGTGGAACCTCCCATACAAGTAAAACAAATTAAATACTATTTCTCGCAAATGGTACAACATATTTTGATAAAATTTGGTATGCGGATCTGGATCACGAGTATCTAAAGCATAACGAAAAGTGAGCTTTGTTCAATAATTGTCACGCCCACTTTTTTACCAAAATAAAAATTTTTGTTAATAACTCATGCACAAAAAAAAAATGGAATGAACTTTCCGAGGCATGGTGATACGATATTTCAGCCCCCATACAAGAGACGAAATATTTTGGGTGCGTGGCGTATCCCATTTATTTATTTTAGGTCATTCTATTTTTCTTAAAAAATTTGGAGTTCTTGATATTTTTCTATACCATTCGATATTTTCCGAGTTTTTTCTTATTATTTTTCTCATCGGTTAATTTATCATTTTAAAAGCATTGGAGGTGAAAAAGTACGAGTTTCATAACAAAAAATAGCTACGAATAAAAACATCGACTAAAATAATAAGATCAGATTGTTGACCGAGTAGGGATCGGTCTCCAGGTACTTTGGTTTATAGGGCATAAACGGATTTTGTTAAGTTCTGGACCTTTAAATTTGATATTTTCAATTTTTTTCATGCTTTTTGAATTTAAAGACAGTTTTAGTATGAAAAGCTGCTGTTAATATACCCTTTTATATATTTTTTTTTTGGATTTTTCGTTTAGGTTTTATTTATACATTTCTTTAAGTTTAGTTTCAATTATCCTTTTTTTACAGTTTCATTATACTTTTAGTTCTTCTTATAATTTTCTTCAAAATTATAATTTAACTTCTAATTCTGTTCTTTTCATTGTCTTTTTACTTCACTTCTCTACATTACTGCTTTTCTTGTCCGCAAACAAAGTCTTTCTTTTTCGACTCTTCAACAACAACTGCTACTGAGTTCAACTGTCGTTTGTTTGTTTATTCGAAATCTATTCGTCATGCTTGTTTCGTTCAAGTTTTGAGCGTTTTTTCAGTGCTGCCAGGTAGCCCGTTCCTACATTAATAGGATCTTTTTCCCGAGAATATTTTTTGATTTTTTTTTTCTAAAACAAGTCAGAAAGTAATTTTTTTCCCTTAAAACTGGCAGGGGTATATTTTAGAGAGGTGTAACTATTTATTAGTCTAGGCTTCCTCGAAAACCTTCCAGAAGCTTTGTCACCTTATCGTTTACACTATGTATGAAGCTAAATAAAAGGAGACAATGTACATACATATATTGAAAATGTAAATGCTTAAGGTATTTCTTTTCGGGCAAGGTACTTTTCATACAAAAGTAACCTTTTTTCATTTGAAATAAAGATTTCTTGCTATATCCTTTGTTTAATGATTGAAATCATAAATTTATATGTGGCCTCAAGGCATGTTATGTTAACTTCTTGGGACAATATCATATGACCATACATATATTTTTTGTGAACGTGTTGTTAATTAGAAATACCTTACAAATGCAATCAATACATATTATCTTTGCTATTCGTGAAAATTCTTGCGTGCTACGTATCTCTTCGTTTTTCATTTTTAAAATAATTTTCAATTAAAATTTTTGCCATTAATATTGGAAATTTTAATTACAAAATTTGCACATTACCATAATTTTGCTAGAAATTCTTAACTTGTCGGAAACAATTATTTGTTGAAGCAAATTTTTGTTTGTAATTGCGCCACGTGCGTTAGTTTTACATTAAATTTTAAAAAAATTAATTAAAAACGGTGAAATTTGACTATTAAACTAAGAAATTAAAAAAACCACTCAATAATAAAATTCTGTAAGTTCTTGTTTGAAGAAATTTTGAACGAAATTGAGAAGGCGTTTTTGACATGTATCAGCAGGAACATATAAATGAATTACTGTATTAGACCGGCCCAAAAGTTAAAAATAAATTTTTTTGACATGAGATCCGATTATTCCAAATAGACACGGGTTGATCTTCTTTATCAGAAAAAACGCATAAGTTTGACCATTTTTCATTACCCTGCAGGCAAACGGACTAGTTCAAGTGTAGTTCATTAACTAGTCCTCTACCAACCAGAACTTGTCCGACTTCAATCCCTTTTGCATACAAGCAACTGTTCTTTTTTGTGTGTTGATGTCCTACGAAATTCTAATTGTCCCCTTCTACACTACGTTAACACCAGTCCGGGGCTAGTTTTAATATGAAGTAGTCTTTTAACAACTAGTCTTCACACAGTGATTTTGTGTGTAGTCTACCTACAGTAATATTCTTTTTTTTTTAATTTGAGCTTATATTTTCTTAAAATAAATTAAATTAAGTTAAATTGCATTCATAATAACATTAACAAAAATGAATTCATTAAATTAATTTTTTTCCACAATTTATTTTGACACACAATTAAAGTGACACAAAAAACTAATTATTTCAAAAACAAAAACGAAAATTGTATTTCGTTACAATTCAAAATTATTTGCCCCTACAAACTTCAAAATGATATCAAACTGGCCTCCACTGCATCCCTTTTTCACTAATTTCGGGCTAGTTCTAACCGTGAACTAATATTTTTTCTAGACTGTCTCATGTTTTTACTGCAGGGTATTTTTAAATAAAACCAAAAAACTAAATTTGCTCTCCGGGATTTTATAGCCGTTCATGGTGGATTAAAACCTTATCATAAATCTGAACTTGGATTTCTTTATCACGTCAGTATCCTGAGTTATCCTTGCTCAATCATTGGTTTGAAGTAATTTTAAAGCGATATAACAAAAAAAAAAAAAAAAAAAAAAAATAGTGAAATGATTTAGATAACCATTAGCCTTTGATTAAGGGTATCTCTCAATAACACAAAGAAGTTCTCCAGACCAAACCATTCAAAAAGTTCAAGTTTTTTTTTATAAATAACATGTTTTATCAAGAAAATTTCGAACTCTTGCTGACTAAGATCAAATGACAAATGTATTTTAGATTAAGCAAATGAAATTAAATTGCCGCCTGCTTAATTTACAGCATAAAAATTAATTTTACAAATCCTGAACTGATAGAAAAAACGAAGTACCTGCAGAAAGATCTCAGTCCACCATAAAATGCTATAAAAACCGGGAATTGTTATTTATTATGGGGGGTGGGGAATAAAAAAATAGACCTCTGCAGATCCAAGCAACATACATTCTTTTTACTTGTGGTCTTATCAATAGTAATCTGAGCACAAATTTCGGTACTCATAGCGATTGAAATCATATATTAATATATGGCCACAAGGTAAGATACTTATGTTGATTTCTTGGGATACTGATCACATACCCATACATTCTTTGTAAGCGTGGTGTTAATTAAAAATACCTTTGAAAATGCAATTTTTATTATCTTTGGTATTAGAGAATTTTCTATTAAAATGTTTGCCATTAATATTGGAAATTTTAAATACAAAGCTTGCTTATCACCATAATATTTCTAGCAATACTTAATTTGTAAGAAAAAAATAATTAAGGGCGTTTTTTTTTTCATTCATCGCAATTTACTAAAGTATTTTTTATAATTTATTTTGAGCAAACTTACGTACGTAATATTCATTAAAAATGGTTTGATTATTATTATTTTTAAAAAAGAAAAATACCAATTGATAGTAAAATTCTTTATATTCTTATTTAAAACGTATTAAAATGATTTATGATTGAATTTTTTGTTTTAAAAGTTGTCATTGGAATGGAAAATTTTTTGCCATTTAAAGTTTTCAAGTAATTAAAACTTAACATTTATAAAAATTTTCTAGTAAGAAATTAAAAATAGAATAATTAAATAACTAAAATCTAAAACAAACATTTTTCTTTGCACCATGGGTAAAAGTTTATAAATAAATGCTGAAAAAGTTTTCAAAATCTTTAAATAATATTCACTTCCAAATATTATGCAGAAATTTTTCTATTTAAACACTTAAACTATACATTTCATTTGAATTATTTGAACTAATCGAATTATGATGATGTAACTCTTCTTCTAGGAGAGCATAGGGCCAAAATGAAGCAGGTTCCTTTGAGATGCCTTTTATCTCTTTGCACGTTATTCTCGTTTCTTGCATTTCCTTCTCAAACGACCTTAGACATCTGGTCTTTTGGTCTACCACAATTCTGGTGATGATGGTTATAATAACAATAACGCTGATGATAATAATGATTATGATAATGACGACTAAGATGACAATGATGATGTTAATGATGATGGTAAAATCTTTCAATTCAAACTTTTCGTGATATTCGAATTGTAGTTAATATTTTAATAAAATTAATTTTTGTCTTTATTTAAAATTGAACATGAACATGAAGTAAACATTCATATATAAAATTCAAATTCGAATGAATATAAAAATATTTTGAAAACTCAAATAAATATAAATTATTTTGAATACATAATTTGAGTCTAAATAAAAACAAAGTATGTATATAACAAAGTATATTGAAGATGCTACATTTAACTTCTCGAATTATGATAACGGGGATGGTGATGATAATAGTGATGACGGGATTGATAACAATAATAATGATGATAGTGATATTTTTAATTTAGAACTCTTCAAATTATTCAAACTTTTCAAATCCAAGACAAAAAAGCTGATATAATTTCAAGACCGTGATCAAGACTGCTATCGTCTTGTTTTCTGTCTTGGTGACGATGATCATAACTTTTCAAACATAAAATCATCTCGAAATTTGGCATCTTGTAACGAACCTTTTTGCCAGTGGTTTTGCTCGCCGATGGCTAGGAGTTCGGCTACAAAAATTTATAAAAGAAATGGACGGCCTCTTGGTTAAATTCAAAATCACTGGTTGGAGTTTTAATAATTTACTTAATTTTATTTCTTTATTCGGTTTCTTTAATATAATTATAAGAATATTATAAATAAAACACGTCATTCTACTCCCCACCGCTCTCTACTCCCCACCGCTCTCTGCTTCTGTGCGTCGCTATCTCCGCCGCTAGCTGATATCGTATCGGGTGTGAGCACACCTAACGCAAAGGCTACTTGAACGTGTGGCCTTTAGCCGTGAGTTGCTGGTATAAGCAGTATCACGCTACTTGCATCTAACGCAAGGATAGTCTCTTGAACGCGTATTCTCTAGTGGGTAGCTGTTATAGTATCGGGCTGCTCACACCTAACGCAATGGCGTTTTTCTAACCCCTCGCTATTTTCTATCCGGCTGCATCTCCTTCGCACTTCGGAGAGAGAGAGAGAGAGAGAGAGAGGCATCTGCGATCAACTATTTTACTATCGTGCTTCATCGTGAGGTTGTCCCCCTCCCACTTACACTTTAGCCGTGAGCAGCTGATTTATTATCGGGCCAACCACGTCTAATGTGGTGGTTCCCTTTTCGCCATCAAGCACTATCCGCCGCACTTACGCTATTGTCTACAATGTTCTCCTATGCACGTCTGGATACCCCTTATTCCGCTCACTACTCCATTTGAGACTAGATCGCACCCACGAATAACTGATATATTATCGGGCTACTCGTTTTTGCGTTTAACCACAGGCAACTGATTTATTATCGGTCTACGGGTGTTTAGTGCCGCGGTCTCTACGCTACTACGTCCCACTACTACTACTACTATAACTACTTAAATTTATCAAATATTTTGCAAAGAGTGACTTGATCAACTGCTATGTGTCTAAATTTATTTTCTGTTTCTGTGAGAGCTCATAAATCGAACGACAGCTGGCTGCGTGTCAAAAACAGCTATTGCGCAGTGTTGCCGTTGCATCTGGTTTTATTGAGGATGTGAGGATTTTACCCTAAACTAAATGATGGCTATGCTTTCTTAAATAATTGCTTAATTAATAACTATACAATTATTTCAATTAGTAATAATAAAATTAATGATAAGTAAAAATAAATATGATGCTTTATAATCAGAATATCATTTGAAGCGATGTTTTGTAGGAGGAAAACGTGGCTCCGCCAACTTTTCTCCTCATAATTTTAAAAACCCAACTGCTTTGTAAAAATAAGATTTGAAATGACCAGTTTGCTCATCACTAACGGAAGGTCGGCACATTAAAAAATAATAATAACCACGATATCTATTTTACAACTTTATATAGCTCTTTACATAAAAAGTGGAAATTATGCTAAAGATGAGAACTCTAAGTTGAAAATGATGAGGATTTCCTCGAATAAAAACATTTTCTTATGAAAAAAAAAAAAAAAATTAAAAACTTGTAGATTTAAGATTAAGCCCATGGTAGAATTCAAGTAATTAACTTTTTAAAAGTAAACTGCTTAACATTAATTAGATTAAACAATTTCCGACTGCAAAACAATTCAATATATATAGTAGCATTTCCATTTTACTTAACACAGCTCAGAATCATCTGAATTTCTTAAAGTTTGTAAGAACAATTTTATAACTTAAATTTTAGTTTTATATTTTCTTTTACATTTTCCATGTAATTAAAACTTATCAGTTATTTTCTCACGTACTGATTTAAACATTTATTTTTTTAGCAAAAATGCTCTTACCATAATTTATTTCCATTTTTTTGAAATAGATATCGTACTGAAATCATTAAAATGAAATTATTCATGTTACTTTTGGTGACAATTGCACTCGTGGAGGTTTGTATATTTGTCTTCTTTAGTTTTATGTACTTTATGCATTAGAAAAATATTGAAGATACTTCTCAAATCATTTTAGTGTGGAAAAAAACCTTATGTTTCAACACCTAAAGATATAGAAGATGTTAAAAAAATGAATGAACAATACGAAAGTTTGAAAAAATATCGCGATCTTGCTGAAAAACAATTTGGAAGGCTTGAAGGAGCCTTAGGAAAGTGTTGTTTTACAAAAGAGAAACCAAAAAAAGTTAAAAATGTTAAGCCATATATTGGTGACTTCAAAAAAAACGCTATAATGAATTATATAACCGAAAAAAATATCAGTCATATCGAATCAGTGGAGGTTTTTAGGCTTTTTTATAAGGCTGTTAGATCAATGCCAAATTTTGACACGACTATGGATCTGCTTGAAAAGACGATTGCATTAAATGAAAAGCAACGCTCACTAAACAATTAAATTAATTAAATCTTTAAAAGTACACACTTTATGTATATTTGCACCGAAATTTTAATTTTAATCAATAAAGATCACAATCTATATTGCAATAAAAATTAAAATTTGTTTAATTTTTATGTTAAATTAAGTTTAAGTCGAATAGAGAGAAAATCTGAAAATACCTACTACGATTTAGAATTGTTAAGCAATTGCTTTAAGATCTGATCTCCGACAAATCAGATGAAAATGATGCAAATCTTTAAAACACATATTGGGGAAATCTGCTTAAAAGGTAGCAGAAAATACATTTTGTAAACAAACTCTGGAACATGAAAAATATATGTGAATCGAGGAAATGTTGGGGATAATGAAAGACTCTAGCTAGTCGCTTTTAATGATGGAGGAGTTCTTGTTACTTCCCCATATGAAACGGTGTTTTAGTTTTACGGATTTTTTTTCTGATACCTATTGTTGGAGTCTTTTTTCTTTTGTAATTTTTTTAATGGGCATGGTTTTTGGGTGACTTAGTGTTAGTATAATGTTACCAGCAACATTGTCACGCATTACAAGGACTACCATCGAAATGAACAGCGCTATATTTTCTTTTTTCTACACCAAAAGTCAATTGGAAAAGGTTGTCGAAAAAGAAAATCTAAGAATCTCGAAATTCATCGCTATGGTTGGTATTACTTTTGGTAAATTTTCAATTTTCTTCCTAGGGGATACAGGGAAATATATACATAATTATGGCCTCTAAGTGTTTTTTTGTCGAATTTTTATAATGGACGGTAGTCAATTAGCTCTAGATAGCAAAAAAAAAAAAATGTTCCTGATATTTTCATATTTTTGTATTGAAGACTTAGTGGCAAATTTAGCAAATTTGACCGTCAGTCTTTTAAATTAATTATTATGATAATGACCAAAAAGATAAAGTTGGGTGCATAAAATTAAATTTGGTACAGATAACAATAAAGGGGGTTATCGTTAATAAATATTACCCGATAACCCCTAATGTTTCCAAAATGTCTGAGATTAAAAATGGGGGTGATCGGTACATTTTCACGCCTACTTCCTATGCAAAGTTTTAAAAACTTCATACCTGCATATGTGAGCCAAGCTTAAACATTAAACGATCACACAAATTTTTAATTCCAATGAGACCACAACCCTGAGTATTATCTGTAACAAATTTAATGCATCCAGCTTCAGACTTTTGGACGTAATCCTAGTTTCAACAGACAAACGGGCACATTTACCCAAATGCCAACAAGGGCGCAATATCAAAATCTGAAACCTAGCACATATCTCTAATATACGATGCAAAACATGTGTAAACGATCAAGATTTTTTTGATGGCCCCCGATTTGGCTAAAAATTGGCATACGCAATAGTAGCATAGTGAGAAAAATTACTACCAAATATTTTTTAAAAATTTAAAAAAATGGCGGAGATATGGGACTTCGAAATTTTTAGGTTCGTTTTTTTTTGAGAAGCTATAAATTTAGTTGCATTTATCCAATTCTCAATTTTGTGTCAAGTGATTTGTCTTGAAACAGGCTTTAAAATAAAAACTAGCAAAAATTTATTTTTATTTTTTTTATATTGTTTACACTAAAAAAAAATTTTAAATTGAGTTTCCTAAAATATGTCATTTTTGATAATTTTTATTTTTCTTACAATAAAAGCTGCAGGTGTAACTTACCAGTCCTCCAAAAATTGGAGTGGGCCTGCCAGTGGTTCTCCAGAAAAACAATAAAATGTGCCTTCTATCGCAATTTTTCAGTACAATTTTTTTGAATTTGAATTTTTTAATTTTCAGCTAAATCGGATTCCATTAACAAATTCATGGTTTACATCATACATTTAGGATTACCTTTTATTCATTTCTTATTTTAAAGAAAACACTTTAATGAAGTTAAAGTTAATACAATTTTATTCACTTAGTTTATTATTATTGTAAAGTTTTAATTAATATTGTTTTAAATAAAGTGTTTAAGTATTTTAATTTTCAGTTTAACAATTCTTCTATGGCCTCGCTACACGTCCGTTCACTGCAACTTTCTACGGTAACTGCTCAACGACAACTGCTCGTTTGTTTTTAAATCTTCATTTGTTCCTTCAATATTGTATTGTCAATGTTGTCTTCTTGTCGTGTCGATAAGTGTTGTTCGCTGTCTTTCAGTTAGTGTTGCCGACGAATTCTATGTTGTCATTGCCCATTTTGTTCAACTGCCCCATATATACATAAAATAAGGGATTTTCTAGATAAAAGACGCCCGAAAGAATTCAGCAAATTCGGACCTTAACTCAACTTTTGACAGTGTATTCTTTTACAACTCCTAGAGCACATAGCCTTAATCTTAATAACTTTTCGAGACCAAAATGAAGACGATGATATAATTTCAAGACGCGGACCAAGACTGTTATGGTTTTGGTCTTGGTCACAATGATTACCAGGACCAAAACTGCAATTCGATCGTGGTCATTTAAAATTAATAGGTGTGTTGTGCCCCTTCCGAGCATAATATCATCTTTCAATTCGGAATTTGGCATCTCGAAAACCTAACTGCTTTGAAAAACTGAGCTTCAGAAATATTGAACTCTCAACCATTTTTAGAATTTTTTTCAAGAACAATACATAATGCCCATGACCAAAACTGAATTTCAAAACCAAAACCAAGACTAAATGTCTATGACCTTGGTCTTGGTTTGTTCATCATTAACGTTAGCTTTGTTCTCTCTCCACGACTTTTCTGATTAAAGGATTTCTTTCTCGTATTTTTCAATTAGACCCCTGAACTCCAGTCAAGAGCTTGACGAAATTGTACGAACTTTTGAATTCTTATTTTTTTTTTTTTTATTTAAAATTGATTATCATTTAAAAAAAATATAATTACAAAAAAATCATTTTGTGGTAAATATAATATGTAATGATCCATTTATTCATATTGGAATTTTTGCAACTAACTCGTTAAAAATTATCTTAGAAACAATAAATTAATATGATTTATAATTTTTACTTTAAAAACTTAATATAAATAGAGAAACTGTTTCAAAGTTGAGAAAGTGTTGTTTTTAAGTACAAGACAAGACAAAATGAAATTTTTAATTTTATGTTTTGCTTTTGTTGCCCTTGTGCAGGTTTGTCACCTTATGAAATGCTAAAGTTTTATAGTTTTATAATAAAATAAAGAGTTAAATATATTATTTATGTTAAAATTTTGTCTTAATCCTTTAAGTTCAACAGCAGCGAAAAATTAACGGAGGAAGAAGAAACTAAACAAATTTTAGAAGAATACGAACAATTGAAACCATACAGCAATATGTCAAATTATCACTGGCGTTTTCTAGAGGAAAATATTCATAAATGTTGTGGTGCTGAAAAGGGCAAGGTTCATGCATATCAATTTAAGAGACTTATACCAAGTTTTAAATTTGGTGCATTGGAGAAATATGTACAAAGTGTGGAACTTGGTGCTATCAAAACTGTTGATGTTTTAAGACTTATGGTGCAGTCTATAAATACAATGGACTTTGGGAAAAGTTTGGAACTAATGAAAAAGGCCGTTGAGTTGAATGACAAGTCTTGATTTTAAGTGGCAATTAAATTCCAAACTAAATAACACAAAATTAATTTTTCATCATAATAAAGTATTATGTTTAACGTAAAAAAACACTTAGGGCATTTTCTTGCGTTGTTTTATTGTAAATAAAGTTTATAACTAACTAAATCTCTTTCGGACGGCGGAACTGAATAGAATAACGACGATATCGCATCACTGCTAATTGGCTAGAAAGACGACAGCTTAAATCCGGATTATAGACGTAATAATGCGAATGTTCTTATTGCATGATTTTAGGCATTTCTTAAAAACATATTTCATAGACAATAGCCGTGTTTTTTTTGACGCGTATATACAATTGTGGATACCTTCAAATTGCGATAACTTATGAACGGTGAGTCGTACGATAAAAAGTCCGAGGGTCTTTTTCAAGGAGAACCACATGCTCTACAAATAATTTTAATCTTTTGTAAAAAAAAAATAATTATTTAGAAGTTATTTAAAAAAAAAGTGATTTTTTGCCATTTATCGGCGCTAACCAGTTTTTATAAAATACCTCCATAAAATAAATTTTTTGTAAATATAAAATGAAAGAGAACGTGATTCGCCATAAAAAAGTTTCTTAGAGTTCTATTGTGTGACTTACTGTTCATGAGTTATTGCAATTTGAAGGTATCCACAATTGTATATACGCGTCAAAAAAAATCACGGCTATTGACTCAAATAAAATTTCCTAATTCAGTGGCAAAAAAATTCTAATTAGCTTTTCTGATGCTTAATTCACTATTAATCTCATTTTTGATGTTGCAGAATTTTTTGGCCGCTGATTTGGGAAATTTTCGTTTAGTCAATGTATATGAAATGTGTTTTTGAAAATGCCTAAAATCATGCAATAAAAAGTTTCACATTATTGCGTCTGTAATGTGCATTAGAGCAGCCGTCTGTCTAGGGCATAATTAATAAGTCTCCGATGAAAACGTAATGTAACATAATAAATATATTTATACCCTACACCCAGGGTATATTCACTTTGTCCTTCCGTTTGTAACGCAGAGAAGGAGGCGTGGCAGGTATAGAAAAGTATATATATTCTTGATCAGCGTCACCTCCTGAGTCGATATAGCCATGTCCGTCTGTCTGGCTGGCTGGCTGGCTGGCTGGGTGGCTGGCTGTGTGTTGAAATACACTTTTTGGGAAAACTGAGCAAGATAATTCAATGAAATTTGGTACACTGCCTCCGTCGTCAAAGTTAGCTCGGGGGATTGAAAATGAGCAAAATCGGTCAACGGACACGCCTACCGCCCATGCAAAAATTACATTCAAAATGCAATTTTAGGAGTATTTTTCACGACAATGCAACCACAATACATATAAGTACTACGAATTGTAAGCGCAAGCTCTGATAAAAATTTGAGCGAATTCGGACAAGAGGGCGTGGCACCTCCCATATAAGCAAAAGCTTCAAAACGCTATACTGAAAGCGTTTTTTGAGATATTCGAACCAAATTTGACTCAGACACTAAGAATTATAAATGAAAGCTCTCAGCAAAAATTGGGTGAAATCAGACAAGGGGGCGTGGCACCTGCCATATAAGCAAAAGATTCAAAATGCTATACTGAAAGAGTTTTTTGAGATAATCCAACTAAATTTCACTCTGACACTAAAAACTATAAATGCAAGCTCTGAACAAAAACTGGGTGTACTCGGACAAGAGGGCGTGGCACCTCCCATATAAGCAAACTTTTCAAAATACTGCAGTGTAGGGTATTTATTTTTTGGCCAGGCCAAAATTTACACCCTTACAAGTTCTGTATTAAGAACTACTTACTTATATGAAGTCTTGATTGCTAATTAGATATAGCTAGCTAGACGTTGTACGTCAACGGACATACCTACCTTCTATAGAAAATGTACTAAAATTCTTTAACCCTAAAAGTATGCACTAAATTATTTCCATGGGTATGCAATACATTATTATTATTATTTACAAGCTCGCGTTGAAAATCACCTCAGAGTTTTCAGAAAATTTATGAGTTTTCCCAATTTGGTCAGATATGCCACACAATTTTTTGACTTTAATTAAAAGAGTTGATTCTCAGCTTAATTTTTTTTACACTTAGAAGACAAAGTAAGACGTAGCTATCTTGGTAATTTTCCAGATCTTTGGTTTTTGAAAGATAAGCATAAATAATACTTGTTACAGATTTCATATGTATGCTATATGAAAATGAGTCCTTTGACTGGTTAAGATGAAAATCTTATCCATCCAAGATACACTGTAAGGATTAGGATACATCGTATGGATTAGGAGAAAATTTTGGAAATACAAAAACAGTGTTGCGTGATGTAAATATTCTCAGATATTTGAATGAAACATAAGTTGATGATAAATTTCTGTTATTTTTGCCTTTAAAAGGTTGAGGTATAATTCTTTATATATTTCAAATAGATTAGGGCCCTGATTCACAATCATATGTTTACTAATGATAAATTTGAATCCCATCCAACTAACGATTTTTCTACAAACATTCGAAATTCGAAAAAAAAGATTGTATTTCAATTTGAGTTCGGCCCGAGCTCACAGTCATTAGTTAACTAATGACACAGGTTTTACCAACAACATTTTGTTTTCAGTCATTAGTTAACCATTAGTTAAACCCTCAAATGTCAGTGGTTAGCTATTAGTTAACCAAAAGGAATAGCATCCACGCAAGATTTGTTAAAATTCTGAAAATAATTTCAGGCGAAGAAAGTTTTGAGACGGATATCGAAAGAGGCGCCGATATTTGGAATACTGTTTTGTTGGGAATCATCGGTAATAAGTTTGTAAAAATTGTCTACATTTTTTCCAAAACTACGACTCCAAGGAATTTTGTAACAAATTTCGCTTGCACTCTTTCACACTTGCACTTTTTTGTACTCGATTACACAGCACTCGCGCTGCCATATTTTTCTCTTGTCCATTATTTTAGTTAACCAAAACACTGTGAATATGAAACATAAGTTAAACTCTTGTCCCCATTTTAGTGAACTAAGTGGTTAACTGTCTATTGGAGTCTTAAACACAACAAAAACAGTTCTTTGAGAGCTAGGTTGATTATGGCTCGCTTTCATTTTACAGTGGGGTTTCGCAAAAAATATAGGAAATTCCAACAATACAAAAATCGTGAGTTAAAATCAATGTCATCATAAAATATCTCATGCTACTTAAACGATTTTTTTTTTCAAGTTTTTCAATAGTTTATTTAAATCATTTATTAAATTGCTTAATTTGGCTTAAAGTTACTCATTAAAATTAACATTACAAATTTAAACTAAAGAAACAATCAGCTTAAGAGTGAAATTCGAGGTCAAATTCATATCACTAAACCGTTTCAATTTACATATTCCGATTCTTTCGAAAATTCCAGCAGCGAGCTCAATATATGTAATACTATACAATTCTAATATACATCTACATATATTAAATACAATTAATGATACACATACACTAAATAAATACATTCTCTTTTTTTTTAATATTAAGTCAGATTTCTATATTTTTTTCTAAACTTTTTGCATTCCTTTGGCTATTAAAAATGCCTCCAAATCCTTGGTTGACTCCAGCAACCACTTTGAGTAGGTCAACATTTTTTCGCGTTTTCGTTTATTTGATTCTACAATTGCCATGCTAACTATATTATATAGTTCTTGCAATTCTACAGCATAGTCTTGATTTTCTTCTTGTAAAAGGCTAGCGTAGAAATTTTTATATTTCCCAAGATTATGTTGAAAATTTGAAAACCAAACGCGTTTATCCTTAATAGAGAGTGGCATATTGACGTCATCGTTATAAAAATAATCGGCATCGTTAGGCATGGAGTTGGTATGGCATAACTGTTTTTGGTGAAAAAAAAAAAAAAAAAAAAATCAGAAAAATATAAGAATTACACTGGACAACAAATAATGGTTTTGTGATTATTACATGAAAGTTCTTGGTCAATTCCGAAGAGACTTTCTGCGTAAAATCCGAATCCGATTTCAAAATTGGCCCATCAGCTCTATATTTTGAGATATTTGAGGTAAAAAAGACCAAAACTGCCAGTTTTGAGGTCCTAAGTATGTAGATTGCACAATTGGTGCAATCTGCATCGAACCTCAAAAATGTTCGTGTACGTGGTTTCAACCTCAAATACCTCAAAATGTAGAGATGATTATGAGTCTGACCTCGGATTTGGATTCTATGCAGAAAGTTCCTTCAGAAATTATCTTTAGCTGCCCTGCAGCAAAATCATTGTTGTGGTGTGTTATATAATTAACGTGTTTTAATGTAAAATTTCTTAGCAAATCAAAGGCTGAAAATTATTCTAATTAGTTTAAACAATTCCATATTATACAAAAACGGAATAAAAGTGTTGAAAAATCCAAAAACACGGTACTTCTAACTTTCAGCTTAGTATAATTCGAAGAAAAAACATAACGATATCTATATACACAGCTCAAAAAGAGATTTAAAAATAAAGACTCGTTATATAGGATCTGATTCCGACTGACGAACAATTGGACGGTAACCTTAAGAGGATTTTACATGACAGACAAAGGAGCAACACTTGCAAAATAAAAAATATGGCCAAACCAAAATAGACGAGACGTAACGAGTAAATGTAAACAAGTTTTGATAACCAAAATGAACGTACGTAACTGATCAAAAATATAGGGAAATAGTGTCGCCTTCGCCTGCGGGCATGGGTCGGGTGTGGGCACCCCCCCGTAACTTTTGACAGAAAACATATACGGCTGTTCTGACAAATGTCTAGCGCGTGTTGTGACAGCACGAAGTTTTTGTGCATATACCGGAGTGAACATTTGCTTTGTGCTGAGAAGAAAATACTTTTTGAATAAGTGAAAGTCAACACAAAAGTTTTTATCAATAACTTTCCAAGTGCGACAAATCGAAGTTAATCGATCGAAAAACTGAATGCAATCTATATTTGAGGCTATGAGCGCAATAGTGGCCTAACCTTCACTTCGTTAAAAAATCAAAAGCAAATAACTTGTGTTTTTATCGACTCAGGATATGTGCTTTTGCTTTATCAACGAAGTAAAGGTTAGGCCACTGTTGCGCTCATAGCCTCATTTATGCAGTAAGTTTATTATATTTTGTGATTCAAAACCGAATCCAACCAATTTGTTCACACAACGGAATTTGCTTATTGCTTTTCAAAGTGGCTGTCAAAGTCAGTTGTGGGCACCCAATTGGGTCGGTTGTGGGCACCCCTCTTTTTTTTATTCAATGCGTGTGATTTACTGAAATATCGTCGTGGATGTCAACATAACAAATTGAAATGGTGTTCTTATGCCTTTTTACGCTTTTTTAAGTGGAAAGGAAAGAACCTACAGGCCATTTAAAGATATCGCAGAAAAAAAGTTTTTTTCATAAAGTGTGGGTGGTAAGGTAGAATATCATTTTGTAAAAAATCCAGACTAGTGGACCGAGGAGCAGATGGTGGAAATGGATTGGTACAAAAAAATCATGGTTGGCAAAAGAGCAATGTCGACAAGGGCTAAGATTACCCTGATTTATTACATAACTTCAAAAATTCGATTAAAAATATGTTTTTGCACTTTTATGTTAGATAATATCAAAATCGAGATTTAATTGAGAAATTCTGTGTTCTGCTACGGACTTATCACTGAAAAATACATTCAACACTACTATTTTTGTTTATGAATTTTTTATATTTTTTTAGGCCTGTATACTAAAAAAAATTTAAAAAAAACGTGAAAATCTGAACGATTATGAGGCGATGGATTATTTTTGAGCAGCATGTTTCGAAAAAAAAAAAAAAAATAAAAAATTAACACATCATAACTGTGAGTACTCGTATATAGTATGCCTCTAGATGCTTTTTTTATAAGCAACAGTTCACTATAGACACAACAAATCACTTACTTCCAGTAGTAAAAATGCGCTGAATATTAAAAAATTCACCCTCGACGCCATTTTGTTTATGTACGTATGTATACGTTTCTATTATATGTATTTTTCGCAAATTTTAAAATTTATTTAAATTAATATTTTTGACTTAATTTCATATTTCGTAATAAAGATTTTAAAATCTTTACTTCGCGACGATCACATCAAAACTGAACTACTCCGTTTTATTAATCTATAAATTGAAATTTTTTAATTTAATAAAAATAATATTATGTACATACATCTGTATGTTTATATTTACATATATAAATATTGATAAATAATTTGAAAATAATTGCAATTGGCATTGTGTTTATATATATTTGTATATATTTAATAAAACGTAAAAAAGTTGTGTGTGTTCAATTATCGAGAGTCAACGTTATCAATTTTTGTAGCATAGCAGATTTATATAATGCGTTGAAAGTAGACCAGTGGATTTTGTTGAAAGTTTTTTGCTGAAAAGATTAAAACAATATATTGAAAACAGAAGATCATTTATGCTCGCCTATTGGCGGAGAAAGACGGGAGTAACTAAAAATACAAATATATTTTACTTTTCGCAGTAGGTACTATATACTTAGTTCCGAAACTCTGTTCTTGCCTTCATACAAAAAACTGTTTTATCTTTGTCTGAAAAAATACGCCAAAGCTGCGCACTTTACTTCCTCATAGTTATTAAGTTTTTCTCAATACAGTGCGATTTTTAATTATTGGAAATAGTTAATAGTTACTCCGAACGAACTCTGGATAATTGATAAATTCAAAATTCTGACTCGGATTCACCTCCTTTCCGATAATAGTCAGAACATCAAATTCGTTTAAGAAATTTGTAAGTTAAAGGCAATTTCGAGAAGCAGTATCAGTCTATTGTATATTTAATAATATTTTAAATATCATAATCTCAAAGGCCTTAGAAACACCATCTCGATTTTGTATTCTTATGAAAGATAATTTTGTTTTCTTTGCACGAAAAACATTTTTGAAAGTTCCAGAAAGGTAGTTATCTAGAGTTTTTTAAAATCTTTGTAGTAAAAAAGAACTATAAATAGTATGTACTTTTTGTTAAATATCATAAAACTTTTGGTCTGTAATTATATCCTGATAAATTAATTTTCCAAAATAGCTATGGACAATTTTGTGAAGCAGTATCAGACGATTTGTGTAATTTTATTATCACCCCAAAAAATATTACTGCATAAGAAACTGCCTTAAGGACTAACCCCATCAAAAGCTCATACGTGATAAGTACTTTACAATATTTTCAACTGTATGTATTTTGATATAGAGGTACAGGTTAGATCCGGGAGATGTGCCCAATGTTTACCCGATACTAAGAGCTTTAGCAGAAAAAGTCTAAGAGAACCGCTTAGATGTACATATATACTACCATATGGATTTAAGACGCACCTCAGATAGTGAGCCAAGCGATTCCAAATTGAAATGAACAAAATTCTTTCTTCGTCTAAGCGCTATAGAGGTACAAGCTCGGCCTTAATATCTGTCTACGTCCCTGGAGACATGACCCGATGCGTCAACATGTCTGCGCTGTTGTCTGTCAGCTGTTGTGTCTGTTGGTTAGTCAGTTTTGCTGTAGAATAAAATTTATTGTATAGTAAATAATTTTTGCTTATCAGTTTTCAGAAATTCAAGTATACCCTACTACAAATTTTTTCAAAAGCAATAATTTTTAAGAAAAAATAGAGTAAACAATTTATGAAAAAAATATATATATTTAATTAAATACACACAGATTTATTTACACTAAGCTAAGTTGAATTACTTATACATAAGAGTGCAATAGAAATAAGAAGAAATCGGAAAATTTTTAAAACATTTGGCAAACATATTTTTTATAGAAGTGCGTCAGTGCGTCAGAACGTCATCGTTCTATTATTTTCATCTTTGTATGCAAGTGAAAGACCCCACCATAATCAAAAGATAGTGCGGTTTCGTGGGAACTGTTAAAATTTTTGACTTGTTGACGCTTTTGTCCTTTAAACTCCAAAAAAGTTGGAAACTTTGAAAAATGTTGTTGAAGGCGATAAATACTGAAAATTTCAGAAATTTTCTTGGGATACTAAACATTTTTAAAATGTAGCAAACTTTTAAATTAATACAGAAATTTTGAAAAGGTTGATGGGCAATGCTAAAAAATCAGAAAATATTGAAAGTGCTTTGAAAAATTCCAAGGTTTTCAAATAAATAATATAGTTACTGAATATAACATATGTTTTTCTTATATAATTTTCATTTTATGTCGAAATATGTGAAGTTTGTACTGAAATGCATACCATCGATAGCTATCGATCAGTGCTATCTTGATTTGCCAAGCTCAAGAGAGTTTTATATAAAACAACGATCGATATTCAAGAACCCATAGAACTTTTGAACTAACAAAGGACAATGCTTATACTTAATACTGAGTCATAAGTAATAAATATTGTTTTTCAAGCAATTCATTATCGCAGATGTTAGTTACTTTCTAGCCTAGTGAAAACCCTTCAGCAATTTTATTTGCATGGAATATTTCATATTAGATAAGAGATGGAATAACTTTACAAAATATATTTTATATGAGTCAAGGTTTTCATGTTTTATTATTAAATAGTTAAGTAATTAAAGTTGTAAAACTTAGAGGTACAAAAAAAGAAAAAAGACATTATTTTCTCCTGCGTCAAATTACAACCAAAACAAGGTTATGATTCAGTTCTTTTGTCTTCACGCGATTCAAGATCGTTCAAAAATGCAACATCTCTGAAATATAATGTCGCTGGTGATGACACAACAAACGATGCGTCAAGTAATTCCATGGATAAGTGTTCAAACTTTGTCTAACATTTTAATAATTTTTTTTTTCAATTTCTTTTGTTATTTTTAATTTCTTTCAATATAAAACATTGACACACATTATCCAAAACGCATACAAATAACCGTACACAGTCGACATAAATAAATAAAAGAGTTGAGAATTTATGACAAACATGTGTCATATTACACTTGACATTCTGCAGAAGAATGAAAATGGAAATTGAACAAAAATATTAAAAAAAAACGTAGCAGCTTTTCCCAAAGCAAAAGTTTTTGCTTAAATGTTGAAGTTGTGTTGAAATATTGCTTCTCAAATGGCATATATGTAAATGGAAATCAAAATCTCATCGGGA
Source organism: Calliopum simillimum (assembly GCA_951812925.1). Taxonomy (NCBI): domain Eukaryota; kingdom Metazoa; phylum Arthropoda; class Insecta; order Diptera; family Lauxaniidae; genus Calliopum; species Calliopum simillimum. The sequence goes on along the minus strand of OX638369.1, from coordinate 124,842,469 downwards.
AAACCGCAGCATTGAAGTACAATGGACTATCTGGATGGGATAAATCTAGCAGCGAGTTTTTAGGAGGTTTTGAACAAAATCGAAATACGTTGAATGAGGTGAAAATTTATGAAACTCTGGTATTATACATAAAAACAGTCAATAAATATTCTGATGAAAGTTGAAGTGTTTTGAAAATGTTGACTAACATTTGTCGAAATAAGTAGTTGAAAATTCTGAGAAAAAGTAGAAATTTCAAAAATATTCAAAAAGTTGAAAAATATTGAAAAATTTGGAAAATATGAAATATGTGGTGAGAAGTGTTCTAAGAGTCGCAAATTGGAGAAAAGTAGGTTGCTTATTTCTCCCACGAAAACTAAAACCTAATAAAAATTGATGCCTCTGACGAAAAAAAGGATATTTAATATTAACTTCGACGAACCTACTTTTCTTCATACAGATATAATGAAACAACCTAGTTTTCGTCAAAATTAGTTTGAAACGTCCTTCTTTTCGCCGAAGAATCAACGACAACCTAGTTTTCGTATAACAAATGAATCATCCTACTTTTTTTCTCAGGCAATGGCTTGATGTCACTAAATGTTAGAATAATTGAAATTTGATGAAATTCTGAAACTATTATAATATAGCTATGATCGATATTTTTAAAAATTCGAAAAGGAATAAAAATGTCGAACTTGGAATAATCGAAAAGTGACGAAAATCTAAATTCACTGAATGGTCGGGAAGTTTCAAAGATGATTAAAAATGTTCAAGAACTTGGACACTATTGAAAATATCATATAATACATATTTGAAAAAGTCAAAAGTGGGTGAAATTTGAATCATGTAAGATATTAAAAGAGTCTAAAATTGATGAAATTTCGAATGAGTTTAAAAGAGTCTAAAATTGATGAATTCGAATGAGTAATTTCGATTGAGTCAAAAAATTTTTCCAAAATTTGAATGATTTAAAATATTTAAAATGTTAATGAGTCGAAAAAATTCCAAAATTAATGAAATGTCGCATGAGTAACGATGCAAAATATTAAGAGAGTATAAAATTGATGAAATTTCAAATGAATAATTTCGAATGAGTCAAAAAGAGTCTAAAATTGATGAGTTCGAATGAGTCGAAAAATTTTGCAAAATATAAATGATGTAAAATATTAAAAGAGTCTAAGATTGATGAAACTTCGAATGAGTAATTTCGAATGCGTCGAAAAATTTTTCAAAATTTTCCAAAATTTGAATGATGTAAAATATTGAAAGAGTCTAAAATTGTTTAATATTCTTTAAGCACAAAAATTAAATCCTTTTTTTTTATTTTGGGTCTCCGCAAAGTATTTAGTGGCTAAAAAGGCCTTCATTGCCAAACAAGTTTAGGAAACACTGTTTTACAGTAAGACAAAAGAAGCAGAAAAAACATAATTAGTTTTTATTGAAATTTTTGCATGCTTACATAATTTAAAATTTAAATTGAAAAAAAAAAGCAGAATTTAAAATGAAACTCAAGTTTTACTTGCAAAAAAATTAGGTTTTATAGGCAATTTCACAAATTGATGGCGCCTATCCAAGGAAATGTTTGCATAACGATGTCATCGCTTTCAATATTTACATATAGCAATATTTTTGCGCTTGATGACTTTGGTCATGATTTGTGTCTGGCAATTTAAATGAGTTTTACGATGTTTAACTTTTTAATTGAGTTTGAAAATATGAATTTTTTTGCTCTATGCTATTAATAATTTTCGCCTTTTTGATTCATACTTTCAAATGATGTATCTAATTATAATGCATTTTCCCTTTTCTTTACAGACATGGCTCAACAGGTAAACGCTACATTAGCAATGATTGCATCGGTGTCTATCGGCGTTATCAAATTTGCAATGACGAGGTATGTAATTTAAATGTTTTGATACAAGCGATCTCTATTGGTAATATTTTAGTTGAAAAGAGGGACTTGAAAGCAAAAGTTAATAATACAGTCAAAAAATAAAAATTCTATTTTTTCATCATATAAATTAAATGATTGTAATTATCAAGTAAGATATACTTCGTTTTGACAATTAATCCTTCGGGTGACCTTCAAGATCATTTGAGTGTCTCAGAAACCTATCAGTTGAAGCTTGTTGACAGTACGGCATTGATGTTTTTCCATAGTACACCTAGATATTATTTGTTTCGAACATGAAGCATTTGGGTAACTAAGGTTCGCTGTAAGTCCGTCGTAGAGGTTTTCCTTTTTCATTTTGACTATAAAGCCTTCGGATGACCATCGGAAACATTCCGCCATAGATTTTTTCATTATAGGATACCTAGATTTACTTCGTTTTGTCAATGAAATCTTCGAGTGAAGTCTTCGTAAGCCTTCGGATGACCCAAGAAACTATCAACTAAAGCTTGTGTATGGTACAGCATTGATTTTTTCTGTCTAGTATACTTAGATATTCTTCGTTTTGACTACGATGCCTTCAGGTGACATTTGGATTTCCCAGAAAACTATCAATTAAGGCTTATTGAATGTGCACTATAGAGGTTTTTCCTTAAATTTTTGACTGTGTTGCCTACGAAAATCTTTGTTTATAACTTAAAAAATTTCTCATACTTTAAATACATACACTTCCAGGCTTACAGCTTAATTGGCCAAATAGTTTTTGAGTGATAATGTCTTCAGATACACACTCAATAATTTTTAAAGAATGAATTGCACCAGGACCTAAAAGATCTCTCCCTACCAAAAAGTGCACCAGAGTATTTATAAATCGCATATCTGATTCTGCGTCTTGGGCCTGCTATTTCCAAATCTTATTGACAGAATTGCCGTTTGCCAAGCCCATCTCCTTTGGTGGAAATTTAGTCAACAGTGTACAGTAGATAGTATCGATCTCGATACAATAAAAAAAAGTTCGCTGTAAGCACCCCATTTTGAAAGCTTATCGGTTTTGATTTTTAAGGAAAAAAAATTTTTTTTCGACCTCTAAATAATACGCTATTTGAATTTGTTGACTACTGCTTCGCTATTTGACGTCCGATCATCAAGTATAGTATATCATTGTAAATGTCTTGATATGGGCTATATTTCGTTTATTAATTTATCTCAAATGTTTTTTTCGACTAGTTGTACTCATTATATCAGTTTCTACCACCCTAACGTGCCAAGGGCACTTCACAAAATTGAAGACCATAAAAAATCATAAAATGCATCTCTACGAAGTTTCCTCAAATTGTTGAAATTGAAGAAGTTATAGCAAATCTAAAACTTCAGTACAAAATATGAAAAACAGAATGTTCAAAAACAAGAATCACCTCCTAAAACTATGTCATATTTTTGTTTTTAACATTTGACATTTCAAACAGTATGCAAATAAATAAAAAAGAATCTTGCATATTTTTAGGTGCCGATTTTCGTTTTTGATCATCCTGTTAACTTATGTCAAAGATCAACTGCAGTTTAGTCGATTACGGCGGCCTTTTTGTGCTTCATGGCTTAGATCGCCTTAATTTTTTCATCAATTCAAGGCGACTATGACCGGATGCGGCTACTGCGAGTCTGTACGGTGGTAGTAGTATACTGGTGATTTTAGTTTATGTGATATGGTAGAGTTGGTACTCATGACTTCACATAAATGTTCTGTCCATAACTTTAGTTGGTTTTATATTATTAAACTTATATTATATATACTACATTATGTTTATAAAAATTTCAGCCCTGTGCAAATAATGCATTAAACTTTCGTGCCGAACAATGTGCATCTTATAATGATGTTGAGTTTCAAGGTCACAAATACAATTGGGAGCCATATATCAAAGGTAATGTCATTGCATTGTGTGAGTTAATGAAAAAGTTTTCATTGGTATATTTTTGCTATCTCCAGACGATGCCGAATGTGAGCTCAACTGCAAACCATTGGGAATGAAATACTTTGCTACATTGAATAACAGTGTTATCGATGGAACACCATGCTCTCGCCCAGCAGAGTATTATCGCTCAAATTACCGTGATCGTGCCATTTGTGTGGGTGGCATTTGTAAGGTGAGTGTGATTAGGAAAACTAAGTTTTCAGAAGATGAATGAAAATTCTGTATATAAGTAATATAAATTGCTTTTAATGTGTTTGCAAAAGGGACTGTTTTGTGCAATTTAATGATAAAAAAATTTCTCAAATGTCAAAATTTAAATGAAAATCTCTTAAACTTGTAGCTCGCTTGGGTTTCAGTTTTTTACATATACAATAGTTTTCAATAATTTTTAAAGGAAAATCGAAAATTCCTTTCCAAAATGATGTATCTTTGTGTAAAACTTGCTGTTCATAACATAAATGTTCAAATTTATAAAATAATTATTGCATACTTGTAGGCCACGCTAAAATGTTAAGTAACATAACAGCATATCGGTTGTCCGCTGTAAATAAATTATGCACAGTAACAGTTCTGTTTAAATGAATAAAATACCAATGTTGTGACACTGCAGTGAAAATTTCTGGCTGTACAGTTTACTTAACATTGCGCTGTTAAATATAAACAGTCAGACATCAGCATTTTACACTTGAGAAATGTTTGATCTTCAATGAACCATGCAGTCGAATATAAAAGCAAAAATACTATTTATTGATCCGGAAGTGCATTTCGTTGCCGTTTTTTTTTTTTTAATTGTAGTGTAATGTTTATTTTTAAATGCAAGTACGTGTGATTTTATTACATTTTCCATTGGCTGTGTTATATGATTGCCTGCTGGCTTTGATGTTACATTATATTCATGACTAAAAACAGCAAAATTCTGGTAGTGCAAGGAGTAAAATGTCTGTATTTCAAGCACTTAATATTTCAATGTCTGTTTTAGGAAAAAATTTCATATGAAGTTGCTGCAATTATGCGCAAAAAAAAAAAAAAATACTAAAAGTAAATTTTTATGACCGATTGACTGTATGACTTACTAACTGGAAAATTATGTGTGAGATAATTTTGGAATTCGAAAGTGTAAAGGCGGAAAAATATTTATTAAATAAATTTAAGGAATTTGCACAAAGAAAATAGTAATATATAAAATAAAATGTCATTGTGGTTTAATCCCACATTTTTTTTAAACATTTCTGTAGTATTTGTAATAAAAACCACTGCTTCTATATTCTAAGTTAAGTTTATTATAACTGCCGTTCAGTGGCTAATATGCAACTGATCATGTCATCAGAAATCTGTTATGCATGTGCAGTTTCTAAAGTTACAATATGTATCATATACATAACTGTTACTTGTATCATATAGAAGATAGAGAGAGTGCACAACAATAAGGGAATTCATAGTTTCAATACTACATCTCCCTCTTTCAAACAAAAGAATGCCAAAACAACATTGTGACCTTAAACATACGACTATTCTCACTTAACAATTTTGTTTTTTATAATTCATTACATTTCATTAATATTTTTTTTTTTTTTTTTTTTAAGATATAAGTATCTAACTATAAATATTAACTATGGTTTATAGAAATTTGGTTTTTTACTTATACGACCAGAACGAGTTTGGTAGTGACCTTGCTCCATGAGATGTTGTGATGGTTGTGTGGAATGATTATCAGTTAATGTTTTCTCTTGCTGAACTGTTACTTGTCCGTCATTATTATTAATTCCTTCCATATTGCCTTGATTGCTAATATTTGGAGAGTTAAATGATCGACGCAACTGCTCAGTATTTCTTCTAACTAACTGATTATTTTCGGTACGCAACACATAAGATCTTGGATTTTTATCTTTTATTTCAACAAGAGCTGGTTCCCAATTTTTACCCTTTCTGTAAACAACAAAATCACCTGGATTTAACATCAACTCTTTTCGGTTTGCTCTGTTGTCATAATAAAGTTTTTGTTCTATTTTGGCTTTTTGCATACTTTGTACTATATCACCACTCACTACCTTTGGTTGCAGTTGGGATTTTGCAATGGGAAGCCTAGAACGCAATACTCGACTCATGAGTAACTGAGAGGGTGTATAATTGGTATGAGCAAGTTTCGTGCTTCGGTATTCCAGTAATGTTGCATATAGATCCCCATCACTTGCTAATTCTTTTCTCAATATATTTTTAGCTATGCCAACTGCTTTCTCAGCCATACCATTCGACTTTGGATGATAAGGGCTCGAAAAAGTAAACTTAAACTCCCAGTCTTCCGCAAATTTGTTACAAACGTACGAATTAAAGGGCTGATTATCACATATAATCTCTTCAGGTATACCATGAAAACTAAAAATTTCCTTCATTGCTTGTACCACACTGGATGCGGACTTCGAACTCAGTTCCTTTAGGTCAAACCATTTAGAAAAATAATCCACAATGATAAGAAAATTTTTTCCTTTAAATTCTAAAATATCGCATCCCACTTTTTGGTATGGAAACTCAGGAACGCTATGTGGGAGTAACTTATGTCTTGGGTTACTGGATCTAAATCGTTCACAAATGGGACAGCGACTGATGAAATTTTCAATATCCCTATTCATATAAGGCCAGTAAAACAAACTCTTAGCACGCTCAATAGTTTTTGTAATACCAAAATGACTCTCATGCAATGCTTTTAATGCATGTGGTATAAGTGCTTCTGGCACGAATACTCTATTTTCATAAAAAACAAGTCCATTGTCCTCATATAAGCTTTCTTTAATATTCCAGAAAAATCTTAAGCCATAAGGTATTTTAGTTTTTGAGACTGGCCAACCATTTTTATAAAATTTTACTAGTTTTTCTAAAACTGAATCTTTTTTAGTTTCTTGGATATAGAGGTTTTTTGTTTTATCTCCTAAGCTAACTGAATGCACATACTCGGTTGAAACGTCTTCTAAACTTATTTCTGTATCAGTTCCAGTACTGCGAGACAGTAAGTCAGCAATATGTAAATCTTTGCCTGGAATATACCTAACATCCAAATCATACATTGCTAATTTAATCTTCATCCGTTGAATTCGCGTTGAATAACCTGTTTCGAGGGGTTTTTTGAAAATTGAAACTAACGGCTTATGATCAGTATGAACTATAATGGGTCTACCATATATAAAGCAATGAAACTTCTTGCATGCGAAGACTATTGCTAAAAGCTCTTTCTCTATCTGAGCATAACGAGTTTCCGCACTCGTCAGGCTTTTTGAAGCATAAGAAATTGGTTTATTTTCCTGAAGAATACAACAACCTAAGCCATCCTTGGAAGCATCAGACTGAATAACCGTGGAAAGAGATGGATTAAATGTATAAAGCGTGGTGGCTTTTTCGATTGCATGCTTCACATCACACAAAACTCTTGAATAAAAGTCGTTCCAGACGAATAACACATTTTTCTTTAAGAGCTCACGAAAAGGAGCCGTAAGATTGGCCAGATTGGGTATAAATGATCGCAGATAGTTAACAGTACCTAATATTTTTTGTAAATCTTTTTGATTGCAAGGATCTTTTATACCACTGATCGCTTTCACTCTTTCTGGATCTGGGGCCATGCCAGTTGTTGAGAAAATATGTCCTAAATAACGTACGCTCTCGACTCTATACTGAATCTTGTTAGGGTTAAATTTAATATTCAAATTTTTTGCCCTTTCAACTACTCTTTTTAAATTTTCGTCATGCTCCTCTAAAGTTTTGCCACCCACAATCACATCATCTATGTATATAAATACACCTCGAAGCTCACCAAAATACTTGGCATTCAACTTTTGAAACTTTTCCGCTGCTGTCTTGATTCCAAAAGGCAAAACATTAAATACGTACGAACCAAATGGTGTACTGAAAACCACAAATTTCTTTGAATCTTCGTGAAGCTGCAATTGCCAAAATCCTTCTTTAAAATCTAAAACCGTAAAAATTGTATAACCTCTCATCTTATCACGAAAATCTTCAACTGTCGGAATCAAAAAGTGCTCTTCTAGCAGCACATCATTCAAACTTTTCGGATCCAAACAAACTCGTAGAGATCCATTTTTTTTCTCGACTACTACCAAATTGTGAGACCATTCACTTGGCCCATCATATCTAGATATTACATCTCTCTGCTCCATTTTGTCTAAAGCGTCTTTAACTCTTAGCCTTATGCCGAAAGGTATGCGTCTAGGAGGTCTGTTTACTGGTTGAGCTGTGCTTTGAACCTTTAAGTGACATTTATCTGGAAACTTTCCAAAACCCTCAAAAATCTCCTTATTTGCTTGAATAAAGCTCCTTTTATCATCTGTATTCACACTATCTATGCTTTCGACTCGTTTAATAAGACCTAATTTTATACATGAATCAATGCCAAGTAACGGCTGACACCCTTTTTCCGTTACCACAAAATTTAACTGGTATGGTTTACCATTACATATTACCTTGCAGGCAGCTGACCCTATTACTGATAGCTTATATCCACCATATGCTTCTAGTTTACTAGAGAATGATTCCAAGTTGGGGAGAGGCTTCAGACAATCAAAAATATTTTTCGGTATAATATTTACTTGAGACCCACTATCCAATTTAAATTTGACTTTATTATTTCCAACATCCAAGTTGACAGTCCAGCAAGTATATTTTATATTTTCACAAGTATCCACAGAATCTATATATACTTCATCTTCACTGCCGTTACCATCAAAATCACACGTGGTCTCATCTCTTAAAGCAACATCACTTACCAATTTACGTTTGTGGCACACTTTCGCGAAGTGATTTAACCTCCCACATATAGCACATTTTTTCCCAAAAGCTGGACAACGTCCTTTCATATGCGAATAATTGCAAAAATTGCACGTCGTATTCAAATTGTTAGACGTACTTTCACTACTCTTCCCAAACTGATGTGCACTATCTTTACAAGCTCTAGAATTAGAATTAAAAATTTTCTTATTAAATTTCCTCGAATCTATTGCGTCACTACTTCCCGGGTTCTTCTTTATTGCGTGGATCGCCGTTGATGCATCTGCCACTTCTCCATGCATGACTTTACTCTGCACTTGCGACATCTCAGCTATTCGACATGCCTCTATTGCTTTCTCCAGCGTAACGTCACTCTTCAGCAATTGTGTCTGCGTGTTGCGGTCTGCTATTCCAATCACGATTCTATCTCTTAACATGGATTTTTTCTCTGACCCAAAACTGCAGTTGTCAACTAGCGTAGAAATTTCTTTAAGAAAATGATCGAAAGGTTCACCTTCCTTTTGGTTCCGCATATAAAATCTGTACCGCTCGTATATAACGTTCGTACGCGGATTGCAATACTCTTCAAATTGCTCCATCACCTTTGTCATTTTCTTCTGGTCATCCGCTGACAAACCAAACGTATGGAAAAGCTCTATCGCTTCAGTACCAGCGAAACTAAGAAACCTTGCTACCTGTATGGTTTCATCCTCCTTGTCTGTCTTCGTGGCAGTCGAATAAATCTCAAAATGACTCCTAAACCTCTTCCAATTTTCCTTGAGGTTTCCATCCAAACTTAATTTTTCCGGCTTCGGAAAATCCATGATCGATTGCCACGTGCAGTTCTCTTTTTCAGAAAATAATTTCTTCTTTGGTACAGTCTCTAATTTTGTACCGGCTGCGCCATGTAGTATTTGTAATAAAAACCACTGCTTCTATATTCTAAGTTAAGTTTATTATAACTGCCGTTCAGTGGCTAATATGCAACTGATCATGTCATCAGAAATCTGTTATGCATGTGCAGTTTCTAAAGTTACAATATGTATCATATACATAACTGTTACTTGTATCATATAGAAGATAGAGAGAGTGCACAACAATAAGGGAATTCATAGTTTCAATACTACAATTTCTCGGCTTTTTTCACATTTTTAGGCTTCTTGAAAATTTTTCAATTTAATCAAAATTTTTTGGAATTTTTAAAATTTTCCGACTTTGTCAGCATTTTATTCATCAACTTTTTCAACATTTTCAACAAAATCAAAATGTTTGGCGCTTTTTCCACATTTCCACGACGTTTTGATATTTTTCATAATTTTCAAGATTTTTCAACTCAATCAACATTTTGACGGCTTAATGCTCTTTTGCTCCAAACGGCATTTTTGCATTTATTGACCTAAGAATAGTTTTGTAGGTTTTAATGCCAGCTCTTTCAAATTCACTTAACTGTTTTCCCGTATCTGCTTTCTTTTCAATTTACAGAGTAGAAAAACTTGTATAATTCTTGTCAGCTCCAAACGCCAGTTTTCTGTCCATGGAGCAAAGGTTTTTTGTTTGAAAACTCGTATTTGTTCCATGTAGAGAGTACATGGAACACTTTCAGGACAAAATGTTATTTAATTTTCCTAAGTGCGTTGGATAGCCATAAACTTTTTCATAGATTTTTTCACTTTTCCATTTGGAACCTTACACTCCGAGTTGCCATCCATTGAAATATAAGTATTCCAACTCCACACAAATATATATAGTATAGCCCATTGTATGAAGCGGAAAAACCTTTATATCATTGGATGATAACTGTAAAAATAATGATCCAATTGGAAAAGTTTAAATAAAAAGTCGAAACGGCAATTTCTGCACTTACAGGCAAGATATCTTTCCAGATTTCTGAGGTTATAGAAAAAAACTAAGCTCAGATTTTGAAGAAGGGGATTTCCAACCTTCATAATTAACCATCATATCTGGAAAGGCAAACAGCCATTGTACGGCTCTTATTATTCCTATTTGTTCCATTTGAAAATTTTTTGCTCCTTATGTAGGTACTAGATAATATCGTAAAAAAAAAGTTCACTGTAAGCTCACCATTTTGAAAGGTTATCGGTTTTGATTTTTAAGAAAACAAATTTTTTTTTCGACCTATAAATAATACGCAATTTGATTTTTTCCTATTGCTCTGCCATTTGACGTCCGATCATCGAGAATGATATATCGTTGTAAATGACTTAATAGGGACTATATTTCATTTAAACAAGTAATTTATCTTAAACTTTTTTTTCGACTATCTCAGTTTTTATCGCCCTAACATGCCAAGAACACTTCATAAAATTTAAGCCCATAAGAAATCATAAAATTCATCTCTACAAAGTTTCCTCAAATTGTTAAAATTGAAGAAGTTATAGCAAATCTAAAACTTCAGTACAAAATGCTAAAACCAGGATGCTTAAACACGAAAATAGCCACCTAAAACTATGCAATATTCTTTTTTTTAACATTTGACCTTTCAAACAGTATGCAGGTAAAAAAAAGTACCTTGCATAATTTTAGGGGGCGATTTTCGGACATTTTGGACTGTTTCTTCATTGTATTTCTGAGGTTTCCTAACTTTTCTAACTTCTTCAATGTACTTATTTTGAAATTTTTCATGTTGCTTAAAAATATCTTTTTTTTCGAAATTTTGCAAATGTTTTTCTTATAACCATTGCTGGGAGTCTGGGCCATCTTATTATGTGTAATCCTGAAGCTTCCTGTTGAGCTGTTTTTGATTATACCATAATTGGCTATAATTAAATTATATATGTGCCAATTTTAACACAGTTTGAACTTTTTTTTTGCAACACTTCCATAACAGTGTTGTTCAATTGACCTATATATGTGTACTTCTTTCCTGCAAAAACTACTCGCATGATAGATTCTGATGTACAAAGTAAAACCACAAAACTTAACTGCATCGACGCCTGCAAAAATTAATTAATACTCGCCACATCTTGGTAAAGCGGTTTCTTCTTTACATTTTCCGCTCGCTTTTGTTTTTAATTGAAAGTTAAAGGGAAGACTGTTAAAGGCTCTATGAAATAAATAATTCAAAACAGATTTACAAATGATGCATAAACGTATTAGGGTGCTCAATTATTATATGGAAAAAATATTTTTTAAGAAATGTTGAATAATGAAATATTGAACAAACTTTTGGCCCCCTGTACGAATATTTATACTGATATAAGAACTTTCTAAGCTAGAAATTAGTATTCAACATTTTTCTGTATAAGTGACTATTTACAAGATGTATACCCACGAATATATATTTTTAGCGTGGGTGAGTGATGTTTTTTGTAGATATTCTCATCTCCGACTCATCTTGGAAACTTTTAGCTTAATGTAAGATTGATTTTATTTTAATTGAACTTTTAGTCATATTTGCAAAGATCGATTTACATATAAATCTATCAATGCATTTTTCTAACACATAATTATGACAAATCAAGGAACGGATTAAAAACACGGCTATAGTGACATATGTTTCGTCTTTCGCCACAAAGACTCATCAGACTATTTTTGTTGTAATTATAATTATATTTATTTTACTAAATTAATTATAATTGAAAAATTACAACAAAAATAGTCTGATGAGTCTTTGTGGCGAAAGACGAAACATATGTCACTATAGCCGTGTTTTTAATCCGTTCCTTGATTTGTCATAATTATGTGTTAGAAAAATGCATTGATAGATTTATATGTAAATCGATCTTTGCAAATATGACTAAAAGTTCAATTAAAATAAAATCAATTTTCAATATAAAATGTCATTAAGTAACACACTTAAAAATTCTTAATGTAAGATTGTTATATATAGCATATCTATAAGGTTCACGAACGTTCCGAATACTAGATCTAAAAATCAGTGCTGCTGGTATACGTATGTACAAGATTGTTCAAAATAATTTAAGATTTTTATTTTAAGCACCACCCTAAGTAAGACATAAAAGGAATATTGCAATTAAAAGTTTTATTATGTGGTTAGAGTGTTATATTAACACATTTAAAAGATATTTTAAGCATAGTCAGATTGTGGTTTTCGAAGAAAATTATTAGATTTTTTTTTTTTATAGAATGCATAGTGAAAACATAAGAACTACAATAAAGAATTAAGAAAAAATAAATAGCTGAAAAGCAAAATCTCATTCATTAAATATTTTTTTTTTAATAAGACTAAAACTGAAATTAATTAATAAACTTAATTTTAAACTTAAAAATGCAGTCTCCGTTTTTAACGCTAAAAAAAATAGAAAAAGAAAAAATCTCCAACGAAAGTTCTCAAATAAGTTTTTGAAACCTACCGAATAATGCCGTAAAATTTGAGAATTTCGAAATTCGAAAAACAATAAAAGTTGACGAAAATTAAAGTCATAGAATACATTTATACATATCGCCTCTACACAAGTGAAAAGCATTAAGTAATTTTTTCTAGTTTTGAGTTAGTTGGTATTTCTGCTCCAAAGTATTATAGTCTTTAGTTTGTTAAGATCCATTTAGACATATCTCTGTCAAAAAAGTGGTTATTTTCATCACATAAGTAAAAGCAAAACAACGATTTCCATACAAAAGAACAAAATTGGCTATTGGAGTCGAAGAATGTCGAACATTTCGCATAAAGTTCTAAAATGTTTAAAAATGTCACTCAAATCATATTCTTAACCCGAAGTCCAAAATGTAACTAAACACGAACTAAAATGCAAAAATTTTTACTTAGCGGAAAATCGTTGCAAAAGTTGAAACTAAAAAAGTTGTTAAATGTGTACTAAGTAGAAACCAGAATAGGAATAAGTTCAGGTATTCCGGATTATGATCAGATCCAGTTCAGGTATTTTGTAGACAGCCATCAGATTTGATATTCCTCATCAGGATCTGATACAAAAAAATCTTTTTTGGACTCAGTACATTGTCTGTGTTATCATAATAAGGAATACAAAAAGCTTTCTCAAACACATTCTGGTTGATTATGACATTTATTTTATAATAAATGTACATACGAGCCGTTTATTATGAATGTGCGGCAAGTTCAAAACGATGCAAAAGCAATGCCTTATTTGAATTGCCTGGCATTTTGTTAGAAATGAATAAAACTAATGTCTGATCTCATGAAAAGTTTACTTGATAATGCGGTATTGATGACATTATAAGTTAAAAAAATTATATCGATCATTATGGCACATAATGTGTATACCACTACTTTTGGACTTGACCCACTTTCACAATAAACGGCTCATATATCAAAAGCAAAACCAATCATGTTATAAATATACAAGTTTTAGAATACCGTTTTTTGGTCAGACGAAAGTAAAAATAATAACACAGGATTACAAAAAAAAAAATGTCATGGCGTTTTGACCAGACTATGTGTTTACTAGGGACTTTGACGTCCTGAATCCGAATCCGTCTGAGAACGTCTGAGAAAAAAGATTTCAAGGTCATATGGAGGTCAAAATGGGGTTCAGGTGTCGTTTAGTGATAAATTCGCAAAATTTCTGAAACTAACACTGGTCTACACTATTTTCGACTGGAGCAACTAAATAGTGTTCCTAGAGTTATTTGGTGCGCTGAATTCGAATCTGCAATCGGTTTTTCTCTATCAGGTCAGGTTTTGGAGATAATCGACCTTTTCGATTTTTGAAGTTATAGCTCCATTTCTTCGAACATATTTTGAGAAACCCAATTTCGATCGAATATAATTTTACACTATTATAGAGAAAAATTCCTAAACTTTCAACAAGTGTACCAATATCTAAGATCCAAATCAAATTGTCTGAGTTATAGCAATGAAAAGTTCATTTGTATAGTAGTTTTTTACACTTTTTCGTGATTAAGCCAAATTAAACACGGTTTTTTTGCTAGTAGCTTATACAAATATATATTTTTTATATTTTAGTTCAATAGCGTATTTAATTGCAAATATCTGGAGTTCAATTTTAGCAAAATCGGATAACTTTTCAAAAAGTTATTAAGGTTTTAGTGAAACAAGACCAATTCGATTTTGATTGAAAAAATGAATTTTTACAACAAAAATTTAAAGATAATTTGTGTTTTCTATGAGAATCGAAATGGTCTTATTTCACTAAAACCTTAATAACTTTTTAAAAAATTATCCGATTTTACTAAAATTGAACTCCAAATATTTGCAAATAAATACACTATTGAACTAAAATATAAAAAATATATATTTTTGTATAAGCTACTTGCCAAAAAACCGTGTTTAATTTGGCTTAAACATGAAAAAGTTTAATAAACTGCTATAAATGAACTTTTCGTTGCTATAACTCAGACAATTTGAATCGGATCTTAGATATTGGTACACTTGTTGAAAGTTTATGAATTTTTCTCTATAATAGTGGAAAAACATATTCGATCGAAATTGGGTTTCTCAAAAAATGGAGCTATAACCTCAAAAATCGAAAAGGTCGATAATCTCCAAAACCTGACCTGATAGAGAAAAACCGATAACAGATTCGAATTCAGCGCACCCAAATTACTTAAGAAACATTATCGTCTTCTCCAGTCGAAATTTTTTTCGAAATTTGTCGACCAGTGTAATTTTTTATCATTAAATTCTTAGTCCTTAAAAAGAATATGTGATCAAAAAGGGTATCTCGGATCTAGTTTCGGAAATGTAGCCATCGGAAGATCCGGATATATCTTCTATGAAAACCGCTATAAGTTAGGAACCCCTGGATGGATTTGAAAAATATTGGTATAATATGAAATGTATTTTGATAACCTATAAAAATGTTATGCGCATATTTTCAATTGGATTCGTAGTTTTGGAGATGTGACCTTTTTTGAAATTTGAGAAATTTTTCAAGTACAACAATAGCAACAGAAACAACAAAAACTCAATATAGCGGTTTCCACAGAAGATATATCCGGATCTTCCGATGGCTATATCTCCGATTCTAAGACCAAGAGACCCTTTTTGATCACATATTCTTTTTAAGAACTAAGAATTCAATGATATAAAATTAGTTTCAGAATTTTACCGAATTTATCACTAACGACACATGACCATTTTGACCTCCATATCACCTTGAAATCTTTTTTCTCAGACTTTCTGCAAAAAAAAAACGGGCCCCGGATTCAGATTCAGGACGTCAAAGTCCCTAGGAAACTCATAGTCTGGTCAAAACACCATGACATTTTTTTTTTTTTGTATCCAGATTCGATAACTTGATCCGTTCCTGAAAACAATTGGTAATCAGAATAGTAAACGCTCTAACGGTTCATGTCCATTTAACATGAGATGTGACGCTTCTAAGTCACTGTCGGATCAAAAAACCTAGCTCGTTTCAAATCGGATCTGAACTTGAAAGAATATCTAGTTAAATGAAGTCGAACATTTTTTTATTGAGCCCAAAATCGTTGGAAAAGCTTGAGAATGTCAAAAAATCGTAATTTTTTGTTTTGTAGTCCGAAACATGATCTTACTTTACTAGAATAATTTTCTAAACGTTTCATTGAATTTCTATGCAAAATATTATACATTTTCCATATTTCCACTAGTATATAAAATTTTACCAGCAACAAAATTTCTGTTAAATAAATTACATTATCCATTTCTGTCTTTAATTGAGTCTTAAATTTATTTCTTTTTCTTGTTCAGACTACAGTGACAATTTTATCTTTCAATGTCACTTTAACATGTTCCTTGGCGCGATCATCAATTTTGGTTTATCACATTAAGTTGTCCATGCAGTTGTAGGTGGCTGTCATCATAGATTGTTCGATCTTGTGCATGCAGTGCACTATCCTGTAATATGGGTATTTTTTTTTTATACCCTACACCCAGGGTATATTCACTTTGTCCTTTCGTTTGTAACGCAGATAAGTAGGCGTGGCAGACATAGAAAAGTACATATATTCTTGATCAGCGTCACCTCCTGAGTCGATATAGCCATGTTCGTCTGTCTGGCTGTGTGTGGAAATACATTTTTTGTGAAAACTAAGCAATATATGTAATTCAATGAAATTTGGTGCACAGCCTCTGTCGTCAAAGTTAGCTCGGGAGATTGAGCGAATTCGGTCAACGGACACGCCTACCACCCATACAAAAAATATATTCAAAATGCCACTTTTGGAGTATTTTTCACGATAATGCAACCAAAATACACATACATACTACAAATTGTAAGTGCAAGCTCTAAACAAAAACTGGGTAAATTCGGACTACAGGGCGTGGCACCTCTCATATATGCAAAAGCTTGAAAATGCTATGCTGAAAGCGTTTTTTGAGATAATCGAACTAAATGTTACTCAGACACTAAAAATTATAAATGTAAGCTTTAAGCAAAAACTGGATAAAATCGGACGAGTGGGCGTGGCACCTCCCATATACGCAAAAGCTTCAAACCGCTATACTGAAAATATTTTTTGAGTTAATCCAACTCAAATACTAGGAACTATAAATTCAAACTCCGAGAAAAAAAATGGGTGAAAATTTTCAAAATACTGCTGTGTAGGGTATTTAATGTTTGGCCAAGCCAAAGGTAACACCCTTACTAGTTTTAATTTTATAATGTGATTTAGTTAGAAAATTTCTTATATGTATGCATCTGAAAATGATTTCTTTAACTTTTATTCATAGATAATTCTGAAAGAAAATTTTGCAAATTCTTAGATTCGATTTTGACAAAACCACGTTTGTTTTAATACGGGGTTAACTTTTCAGAAACTTCAAGTTTTCCATGCTAGCCAATGAGAAGAGTGTTAAGTGAATCTTCTGTTACTCGCGGAAAATTTTTATCACGGAAAGCTTGCGTGGAAGAGTTGTAAATGTATCCATCCCAAAAATGTTGGAAGATCAAAGAAGCTTCCAAATGTTTGCTGGGAACAAATATGAAGCATGACTACTATTAACGGCGGAAAAAGATGACAAATTTTACATGTGTATTTATTTCTTTCTAACGTTAACCTAGAGTTTCACGTTGTTCCATAAAAGGCTTGCTTACGAAATAAAAAAATAAAATAAAGATAATCTGATATTACATATAATATTTGAACTTTTATGGAGAATATTTGTAACACAATTATCAAATGTCAAAAATTTTAGTTTTTGTCATTGTATGTATGTATGTATTCTCCTTTAACTCCTAGGAGGAGCATAGGGCCAATATGAAATCTCTCCATTTGTCACGATCCCTTGCGATGACTTTGATCTCTTGCCACGATTTTCCCGATTCTTGGATTTCCTTTTCCAACGACCTTTTCCAGTTGGTTTTGGGTCTACCACGTCCTCTACTGCCTTGTGGATTCCACTCAAGGGCCTGGCGACAAACTTCGCTGTGTGGTTTCCGGAGAGTGTGACCAATCCATCCCCATTTGCGCAGCTTGATCTCGTTTGCTATAGCCTTCTGTTTGCATTTTTGATGTAGCTCGGCATTTGATATAGTGCGAGGCCACCAAACCTTTAATATACGCCTTAAGCATTTGTTGACGAATACTTGCAGCTTGTTTGTTAGTTGTTCAGTAACAAGCCATGTTTCGCACCCATATAACAAAACCGATTTCACATTCGAATCAAAAATGCGCACTCTCGTTTTGGTGGATATAACGGATGAAGACCATATTTTGTTCAGTTGAGCAAACGCGCCTTTTGCTTTTGCTATTCTTGAGTTGATATCCTCTTTTGCTCCACCATCCATGGAGATAATGCTGCCTAGATACGTGAAGCTATCGACGTTTTTGTCATTAAACATATGAAAATATACAAAATATCAACTTCTCACCCAAAAAAGGTTTTGAAAGAAAAACCACAAAATTTATTACGATATCTCATATTTAAGGTCAATATTTTCTCTTTTAGTATGCATTACAAAATTTGAAATCGTTTAGAAGTTATAGAATTTTAACCACTTAAAGCCAAAAAAAAAAATACGATTTTCGTTTCAACATTGCATGTCCCAGCATGTAAGGATTCTGAAGATTACCACAAACTTCCGGAAAAAGCACTTTTGAAGCGTTTATTTGTAACATGGCTCAAATTAAAAAAAAATTAGTATTTTAAAAGTCAAAATTTTTGTAAGTATATTATCTTTATTTCTAAAGCTCTCTTGGGCATCCATTTTGTAATAAAAAACAAATTATAACCAAAAAACTTTTGATTCGGTTTCAGGTTGATTTTATTTTGCTTCATACAAAATCGACCCGGTCTAGTATACATATTAAGAAAACTTCAAATGGGTTTATATTGACTATATGAAAATTATACTAATTTTTTGAACTTCATTTGCAAGAATCGAAATTCCATGCAATTTTCAACATAGAAAATTATGACAACAGAGAAAACTACTGCACATAGCGAAGTCCGTTGATAAATGCGCTACGTAGAGAGTTTGACTTCGAATGATCATGGTTCAAACCCGACCTCAGACAAAAAAGTTAAATTTCAATTTTTAATTTAAAATAAAATAAACTAAATATAAATTGGTCTGAAGATAGTTATGTGGCGGTAACCGACACATACTTATGTCACCATTGCCGAAATAAGTAGTTGATAAATGTAAGCAATTTTGATTCTTGCAAATAATGATTAAAGTTCATAAAATTAGTATTAAGAAAATTTTGAAACAAAAATTACTTTCGAAACAGGTATACGAGTGCTTCCTGCACCTTTACAAAATAATCATTGTGTGAGCGCTTCTGAGCATTTCCCAGGTAACGAACGTGACCGTCGTACACATTTAAAGTGGAAAAAAAGTGAAAGCAAAACACATTTTTATTTTAGTTTTTACTTTCTATTATAGCTCCTTGGTAGCACTATAATTAGTGCCAGCTTTAATAGCTTCTAAGATACACGTAGAAAAAGACGCAAAACGAACGTGACAAAAATAGAAGTAGTTTTCGTGCCTATTCGAAGAAAGTCAGAATTCAGTGAAACAAGTCAGAATTTTTTAGTGCGACTTATCTTAGAATCTTATGCAATAATGATTATTTGTAATGTTTTTTGTTTGGTTCAAATATCTTCCTTACTTTTCTTTATTTTGATCCTAGTCTGAATTGATACGTCACATTATTTTCCACCATACAAATTTTAAATTGATAATCTTTCAAAAACCCAGGATTTCCCAGTGAATGTTGGTTTACCTTATCTTGTTAAGTTGACGTAGCATCATAAATTTTTCCAAAGGATGCCATTTGTCTCTATCGATTTGACATGTGCACCAAATCCCATAAACTATGATTTTTTATTTTTTTTAGGGGCATTTTTCCAGTTAAAATTATTTGTCCTGGCACTCTGTACACATGTATCAAATCTCTTTCATGTGCGATAAATATTTTTGGAGATATGATGAAGTGATTTTAGTGGGGGCGTGATACCTCCATTTTCCCAGTACACATTCTTTGTCTTGGTACTTTTTACATAAGTACCGAATCTGAACCATGCATGCTAAATAGTTTCAGATATATCATGATTGAAATTTATGGCTCACGGTGAACCTTTCGGCGGAAATGCCGACATTTTATTAAGCAATTCATGTAATTCGAGAAACTTTCAATCGTTCCATGATAAGTTCACCATTTTATTTTCTGCAAAAAATTAAAACAAAATGTTAAGCGTCAAATTTTGTTTTTGTGTCGCAATGGGTTAAGCATTTTCAATATATTTGCGCTGTGACAGTAATAATCTTTGATATCTATGTATATATCTGTAAATCCTTAACAATATTAGCTCATAAATGCCACTTCCTGCCCCCTGATTTTATTTGTGTGATCTTTACCGATCTGACAATTTCGCGCAGTATCTCTGCAGAGATTTATCTACATACGCGTTGAAATGCGTCGATTTCAGAGAACCACCAACACATTGATGGCGCCTGTCGCAGTTACAAAAACAGAGCGCTGTTGTTTGGAATTCGTTAGTTTGCGACGAAGTGCGTTCGGCAAATGTTTATTGCTTTTTGATTTTGTTTCTTCTGTTTGTGATTTCGATATTTCGCCAAAGTTTTTCACATGCGAGAGCTTTTTTTATGTTTTGGTGTGTGCGATTTTTTTTTTTGTTTTCAAAATTTTTTTGATTTTTCATTTGTAGCGCAAAGTTTGCGGGTGTTGGACGCGTTTGTCTATTTGTCATTTGTCGTCGTTTTGCTTGATACAAACACGTAAACGTGCGGTTACTCGATAATCGGTTTTTGTGCGTGGTGGGTGCATGCGTTAGAAATTGCGTTGAAGTGTCTGCGATAAGAAATATTAAAAACAAATTAAGAAAATCGTGTAAATTTTTTTTTTCATTTTTATTTGTTGATTTGTGATCTTTTTAAGTTATTAATTGTTGTTGTGTTTTTTTCATTGCTGTTGTTGTTTTTAATTGATTTATGTCATTGGTATTTATTTCATTATTTGAAGCAATTTGGTGTGATAAAATTAAATTTTCATTAATTGAAAGGAAATATTTTTCATTTGGCTTCTTATGCTTTTTTTTACTGATATGCCAATGTCAATGGTGTAACCGCGTTTAAAAATTTGATCGTTTGATAATTTCAAGGATATTATGGTGATGTACAATTTAAAGTTATATTATATTTGATTTACTTTTTGTATCATTTATAAATGAGGAATTTTTGCAAAAAAAAATATGTATCTATTTGATAGCAATAATTAACACAATTTCTATGGGAGGCCGGCCACCCGTAGCGATTTTTATGAATCGAAATCAGAAATAGATATAGACGTTAAAACCACAGTAAGCCACATAAAATTATGTGTGGTTAAAAAATAAAAATTAAATTCGGTTGTTCCTAAATATAAACAAATGTATTTTTTTTAAATTTTATGGTAGTAAATTCTAAAAAAAAAATAACAATTTTTGTTTACTCAAAAACGACTCCTCTGCATATTTTATTTCAGAATTTTGAGTTATTGTATGTTTAATAACACTGTGCAACACGAAATATTGAATGAGATTTTGATTTTTCTTTGTTTCATATCCACAAATTCCGAATCTGGCAACCATTTTGCTCTAACAGGTCTTTGATTCGAGTTATCTTTGCTTGCAGAATTGCAGAAAACGCTTTTTACGGACACATGGTGCATACTTAGAAAGTAGTGTCGCTTACTTTTGTAAACGGCACACAGTGGTCTATAAAAGAGCGCTAGCCGGTCATAACTCCGAAAATTTTTGTGATAATAGTAATAATTTTTTTCCACAAATTTAAAGTAAAATATCTAGACAACATATTTCAAATAAAGTTAAACTTGATGAATTCAGAAAATGGTAATTTTTTCCAAAAATCTCTTAAAATATGTGAAAGTTTAAAGCTTACCTCCTGAAACATATGGTAAGAATAATCTGATCCATTTTCTGAAGACTTGCGTACTAAGATGTTAGTTTTATTAGAATAAAAAAGGATATCCGGATCATCACGAAAAATCTCTAATTTTATTTCCCAAATTTACGGATTTTGCACTCTGTAGGTTATAACTAAAAAGTTTTATGGAGTTTCAACGGCTCGATCATTTAAGTGTGTAATATGAGGTTCTCTGAAGGTTCTGTGCATTTATCAGCCACCCGCTTCACACCCCTTTTTGGACTACGATGAGTTTTTCTTCAGCGACTTTTCTGTATTCTTGCACCCAAAAAAATTGCTGCGGTAGGTTTAACAACGTTTTGTTGTGGATTTTACAATTCTCTGTGGATTTGCTAATTTAAAAGTTAATATAATCGAATTTACAATTAATTGTTAATTTTACAGCAAATGCAATAATTTCTACCAGAAATTTGTTAAAAATATCGATATAATTTTTTTTTGTTGTGAAATCTACAGCAAATATTTTATTTTTCACAGCTAATTTTTCAAATGTACAACAAAATTGTAATATTAACTGCAAAAGATATGGGATGAAATATGAAAGTAAATGCTGTAGAACATACAGCATTTTGCTACACTTTTACAACAGATTTTTTTGGGTGTGCAACGCTCCAGTTTCCTAAAACTTTTAACAGCCAATATGTTTGAGGTAAAGCAATGAAATTCGATTTCTGAAATAGTATTGGTAGCATATATTTATTTGTTGAAAATGGGCCTGTTTGGGTCGAGGCCATGCCCACCTCCCTCCCATACAGCCAGAAATTTGAAATCGCCATAACTTCGTAAATATTTTAAGTACAAAAATCTATAAATAGGCAAACGAAATCGGTCCAGCCCCTGTTTCCAAGCCTAAACATCGACAGATTTGCTTGATTTTTTCTTTGTTGGAGAGGTTGTGATGAGGAGTAGTGCATAAGATTATATTTTTTTTCAAAAGTGGGCGGTACCACGCTCTCATTTTTTTTTTTTTTTGAAATTTGGTATGAAGATCGGTTTAAAACTAATGAACGATAAAAATACCATTATGTTTTTAGTGGGCGGTGTCACTCCCCTTAGTGGAAAAAAATGCTCTCACGGCCAAACCACTGCATCTATTTTTATGAAATTTGGTATGGAGATAAGGTTAACACTAAGGATGGATAAAAATACCATTTTATTTTAAGTAGGTGGTGCCACGCCCCTAAATTAAAAAATCGCTCTCACGGCTAAACCACTACATAGATTTTTATAAAATTCATTATAGAGATAGGGTTAGGATTCATTTTTATGAATTTTGATATGGAGCTAAAATGAACAGGATGTTTTATCGACCAAGAAGAGTATTAAAACTTTTTACTTTATAGGCAAATGGTCGAATTTCGGCCACAAGGCGAACTCTAGTATTATAAAATGTCTGAGGTAATATTAATATCATTATAAATTATATACCATTTTAAAGCTTAGTATTTGAGCTTTCCTTTGAAGTATTTTTTAATAAAATTTAATTGGTTTTTTTTTTAAGAGATATGTAAAGGTATTTCTAAATTTGAAAAATTTTGTTGAAAAATGTCATCTGATCCAAGGGTGTCTGCATAGAATTAAAGTGCGCCAATTAAGGCTCACCTAAAACAACCATATTATTTTAATTATTTGCAAATTTCTCGGAACTACAAAAATCACAAAAAATATTTTGTATTGTTTTTTTTTGGTTTGTCTACAACAACCACAACATTTCAATTTTTTGCAAGTTTCTTGGAACTACAACAATCAGAAAAAAATGTTTTTTGTGGTTTTTATTGAAAAATCATAAAAAATATTTTTCTTGTTGCGTAAAAGTATTTTTAAATTTTGGAAACATTTTTTTTTTAAAGTAGGTAGAGTAGAACGGGGTAATGTCGTGCAGGGGGTAATGTCGTGCACTGGCTGTTTTAGCCCAAAGAATTGAATGATTTACCAACTGTTCGTAAGGTAGGGACCTGCTGACCTACTGAGCTTATGCATATAATACTAGCAATTTTCACCAGTTCGTCTCTACAGAGTAACCTTTTTTTTTTCAAAACGCACGCTTTCGGGACGATAAAAGTGTTTTTTCATCGGGTCAGAAAAATAATTTTCCTTGCGGGAAAATATACCAGGTAAGTGTTCTCTGAAACGAAATATCCTGCCAAAGAAAATAAGTATTTGGTTTTCGAAAAAAATTTTGGGCTTCACCGAGTTATCGAAGTTGACCTTTAAAACGACCATTGGGGTAATGTCGTGCACATTCACTTACACAAACACAATTTCTCGCTACACAAAAGTTATTACACATAGATGTAACCAACGAAATTATCTTTCGATCGAATGCTTACTCGTTGCATTCGCTTGAGAGGTACGGATTTACGAGCATGTCAAAGTTGAGTGCACGACATTGCCCCGTTCTACTCTACACAACATATTATGTACTTCACACTTGTATAATAATGAATAAATACATGATAATGCTAAATCTCCTCTAATAGAACCACTACCTATCATTCCTCACACATTTTGATACCTTTATTATACTCGGAAAACAATGCACGACATTAACCCACAAATTTTGAGGGGGGTAATGTCGTGGACATTTTTTTTTTCTTCACTTACACAAACACAATTTCTCGCTACACAAAAGTTATTACACATAGATGTAACCAACGAAATTATCTTTCGATTGGATGCTTACTCGTCGCATTCGCTTGAGATGTACGGCTTTACGAGCATGTCAAAGTTGAGTGCACGACATTGCCCCGTTCTACTCTAGTATTTTTTATAAACAGAAAATTTTAAAATCAATAGAATGAGTAACTTAGAATTACCAATTTACAAAATTTGATGCATGCTATGAATTTTTGAAAAAACAGTCTTGCTAAGAAAATCATAACTAGTTTTTGGCCTGGCCAAAAAATTAAAATGCCCTACATTGCACTATTTGGAATACGTTGCTTGTGCGAGAAGTGCCACGCCTTCTTGACTGAATTCACTGAGTTTTTGCTTAGATCTTGCAATAAATATTCCAAGTATCTTCACGAAATTTGGTTTCATTATCTTAAAAATCGCTTTTAGTATAGCTTTTACAAACTTTTGCTTATGTGGGAGGTGCCACGCTTGTTTTTAATGTGTTTAGTATTTGAGAGAAATTTGGTTGGATTGCCACGCCCTCTTGTCCGAATTCACCTAGTTTTTTGTCAGAGCTTGCATTTACTATTTTTAATGCTTTAGTAAAATTTGGTTGGATTATCTCACGCCCTCTACTACGAATTCGCCTAGTTTTTGCTCAGAGCTTGTATTGACTATCCCTAGTAATTATTGTTTTTAACTTGCGTTATCGCAAGTTGACCGATTTCACTCA
The DNA here is from genome assembly GCA_951812925.1 of Calliopum simillimum. Taxonomy (NCBI): domain Eukaryota; kingdom Metazoa; phylum Arthropoda; class Insecta; order Diptera; family Lauxaniidae; genus Calliopum; species Calliopum simillimum. The sequence goes on along the minus strand of OX638369.1, from coordinate 124,817,155 downwards.
TTTTCAATCCCTCGAGTTAACTTTTACAACGAAGACAGAATACCAAATTTCATTGAATTATGTTGCTTTTTTTTCCCAAAAAATGTATTTCCACTCACACCCCGCCAGCCAGACAGATGCAAATGGCTATATCAACTCAAGAGGTGAAGCTAATTAAGAATATATATACTTTTCCAAACATGCCACGCCTCCTTCTCTGCGTTACAAACGGAAGGACAAAGTGAATATAACCTGGGCGTAGGGTATAAAAATCGTCAATTTCAACACTCGATATTCTAGCAAAATATGGTACTTCGACCAAAATTCTTCCGCATTATTTATGTTTCATATCGGTACTACAATGTTGCCAAATTTAAGCTAAATCGATGAGATAAGGTCCATTTTCCTATGGAGCATCACATATAAAGACATACTGCATATTCTATTCTAAATCATGCAAATGTTGCATTCCCGCCATTTTTAACACAACACATACTTATGCACGCAAATATGCATTTTAATTGCATGCATGCACTTGTAAATTGATTTATGTAGTTATTACATATGGCTAAGCAAAGTCAATCGTAAATATTAGCATTTTCTTAAAACAATATGAAACAACGAAACTGTCATCATAGTAATTTTAACCTAATTTAGTAACAAAAAACACTTAACAACAATAACGAGAAAAAAAAAATGCAATGCAAAAATCTACTAAATATTATATCTTTCTTAGATACAAACATACGCATGTATGTGCATACCCAAGAAGAAAAATTCAAAGCGCTTCTTAAGAAAGCACTTACAAAGCACTTGTTACAATAGAAAATGAAAAGCGCGTACGAAAAGAAATCGATATTCACATATCAAATTCTGTATAATATACAAATTTTGCACATTTTTTATTTGGCCTGTAGGCATAATAATAAGTTTGCAATTAATGTATCTATATGATAAAGATTCAGGTTTGATTCCCACTACGACATTTTTATTGCATTTTTCATTGAAATACAGTACTATATTTTGGCCTGTTGGCATAATAATAAGTTTGCAATTAATGTATCTATACGATAAAGACCCGAGTTCGATTCCCACTCCGACATTGTTATTGCATTTTTCATTGAAATATAGTACTATATTTTGTAATTCCTTGGAACACTACTAAGTTAGCTATGTCTAGCTACATCTTCTAACTATAAAAATATTAAAGGCGAAAATCTACTCTTTCAATTGAAGTCAGAAAATTTTCGACATATTTAAGTCAATTGAAAAACTTATCACTTTTCTAAAAAAAGGTCATGTGATGTTCAATGTGAGTTTGCAATGTAATTAATTGTATATAGTAATAATATATTGCATACCTTTGGGGTTACAGAATTTAAGTTAATTTTCTTTGGGAGGTAGGCGTGTTGATTGATGTATCACGCCCATTTTTGGAATTTTTCTTAACTATGCAGCTAAGTAATTTCATTCCATGTATTTTTTACAAATAAAAGCTTCAAAAGTCTCTTTTGAAAAAAGCTTACATTCTAGGATATGCAATGTTAAAAAGATAGAACGTGCATTACGTAGCGGAAGCGTTTATAGCTGAAAAAGAAGCACTTCAGAAAGCCTTCTGAAGCGTTTCTTTTCCGCTTGGGTATTTAGGTATATCTGTTTGTGAGTACACTAATGGAGACAACTAAAATTTGGGTTAATTACGCGTTGGTGAATGTTAAATTGTAACGATTATTAGTTGTTGTTGTTGTTGTTGTTATTGCTATTAGAGTTGTTGTTATAATTGTAATGTTGACAGAAAAGGATTTTCCAATGATTTTGTATTTGCAATTTTTTATTGAATTGCAATTATCGTTACAATTTAAATGGTAAATGTTGAGCTGTTGATGTTTTTATTTTTCATTTGGTTTTTTCGTTTTCAAATGAAACATTTGTTGCATTGCATATTTTTTTCAGAAAGGCATGTGTGCAATTTTTATTTGGTTTTTAATTTTGGCAATAAATTTTTATACAATTTTCATGCATTTTGTTCTCATATCGTATTGGTGAATTTTAAATGTTTTTAAAAAAAAAAAATTTCTACCAAAAGTGTTTTTGAAAAATGTTCAAAAACAGCGCTTCATTTTGAGCGGCTATTATAGAAATCAGAATTATTGCCTAGCAACTAATGCACATAGAAATTTCAAAGACATTGTTTTTATAAGTAGCATCGAACGTATCTTATTAAGGTCTAAAATTTGGAAGTTGAGACTAAGAAGATGTTGAAATGTTATGGTTAGGTAAGGTTAGAGTGGCAGTTTAGTACCTGAAGTATGGATAGATAGTCCGAAAGGATACCACAACTTGACAGGGTGGGTCTGTTTATTGCTTTGGCTATAAAAGTATTATGGTTTTAAAATGGCGTATTAGTCCTCATTGGAAAAGTAGAGAGTCTCTCAAGGGAGGCGCTTTATCAACCATTTCGTTCCATTTGTGGTATTAAATGGCGCTTGATTCGGCACTTTCCGGTCATTTATGTTTGGCATTAGCTCAAATTTTTTATTTTTTTTAATTATGTATATGTAATGGTTTTATTTTCGATAAACTTCATTCAAAAAACCACTGTCGTAAAACACCTTAAATCAACATGCTCGTAAAAATTCGATAGCAGCTAATTTGCGTGCGATCTCGCATTCATTTAAAGCTTTGCTGGGCCGGCACAAAGTGGCGTTTAGCAGCAGTTCATGTTTCATGAAGTAAAACGTTTGGCATTTCCGTACTATTGAAATGTTGAAAATTTTTTCAATGGTTTTTTCGACTTTTTTTTTTCTATGCTTTTTTTATGCGAGTAGCCAAATGATGTGTTTATGGGACTATTTCTTTTCGAGTTTTTCTTGGAATTTTTTGTTTTTGTTTTGTGTTTCATTGGTATATTAAATGTTCAGATATTCAAAAAAAAAAAAAAGAACAAAATTGATATTAATAAATTATTTGCATAAATACATAAAAACTCATTTGATTGAGTTTAGTGCCTCAAATGCGCCCTGAAAATCTAAATAATAACAATAAATTGAAATGAAAAATTTGAAATGTTTTAAATGTTTTATTTTTTTTTTTTTTATTGCGCACAACGTGAAAAATGTTAATTTTATTGTTGCATATTAGGTGGAGTTATTAAATTTTATATTGGGGAATATATTATGCTTTTTATTAATATGTTTGGTTTGTTTAAAGGTGATACACTAAATCATTGGCGCGCATCTTGTTAAAAGTAGCCAAAAAATGCTTTAAGGGGAGGATACGTACTTATGCTTAAGAAAAATGCTAAAAAAACAATAATTAATTTCGGATATTTTTAGTGACGAGTAGATTTGCTAATACTCTGAAAGCTGAATAATGGAAAGTTATCTTTATCGTCGATAAAATAGGAGCTATAAAAACGCAAACAAAAGTGATGTTCTTATTTGTCGATCAAACTTATGATAAAGTTTGTCATTTTGCTTCATAAAAATTAAAAACACAAAAGAAAATTTGTTGGTTAGGTACTTAGTAATGATAAATTTTTAAATTGTGTCGGTGATGTGATCATACACAAACTATCAGTATTTTACACACATAATGTTAGAAGTAAGCGCTGTAAAAATTAAAAATACACTTTTTTACATAAATTTTATTATATTGGCATTATTTAAGAGCCAAATTTTAAAGTAACGAATAATAAAAAAACCAACTAATTTAGTTAAGTCTACAAAAATCTTTATATTGCGTCAATTTTAGGAAAACACATTTCTAAGCTTAAAATGAAAAGTAACGATTAATCAAAAACCGGTTACTTTTTTAAAAAACATCACATCATCATTTCACACATATAATGTTAGAAGTAAGTGCTGCAGAAATGAAAAATTAATTTTTTTATACCAATTTTATTATATTAGCATTATCAAAGAGTCAAATTTGAGAGTAAAGAATAATAAAAAACCAAATACTTTTGCTAAGTCTACAAAAATCTTTATACTGCGTAAATTTTAGGAGATACCTCCATTTTTAAGCTTAAGCTAAAAAGTAACGATTGATAAAAAACCAGTACCTTTTTTAAAAAAATGTTTAAGCTTAAACTGAAAAACTATGTTTAGTCGAAATAAGACCCGATTTTAATGCTAACATTTCAAAATTGATGCAAGAAAAAGTCTCCAATCTACAGCACCTGATGATAATACGGATCTTACTGAAAATCACTTAACAATAAGCTTTTTATTTTTATTTATGAAAATTATTAGAATTTTTTGAACTTTTAAAGAAAGTAACAGGTTTCTCATTATTCGATACTTTTCAGCTTACGCTTGAAAATGAGGGTATTCTCATAAAACAAACGCAAAACAAAGAATTTTGTATACTTACCAAAAGTTGTTTGTTATTTTTTATTGTTCATTACTTTAAAATTTAACTCTAATAATGCAAAAAAAAAAAAAAAAAAATGATGCAAAAAAATTAACATCAATATGTAGCCTCAAAAGTTACATAGCAAAATTGCTAAAGTAAACTAAGCAGAAAATGGAATATTAAAAATATAAATAAATTATACATGATTGTATATTGTAAAATTAACAGCTTGTAAAATATTAATGTAAAGACCGACCACCCAGTGTAGTGAAAGGAGCATATAAGTACAAGTTAAGGTGGCCGTTATTAAAGTTTTAATATTATTCGGAACACTCTATAGAAATGTTATGGTTCACAAGAAACGTCTGCATAACAAATTTGAAGCCGATCGCTGAAGGCTAAGAAGTCCGACTTGAGTCTGAATTTCGAAAAAAGTAATTTCTTTAGAAGTAAGGTCATATAATGTTTATATTTTTTTTTTATTATTTTAAACATTATTGCAATCAATGTATGTATAATATCCGTATATTGTCAAAACATTTGAAATGTTCGAGATCGTCCAATATATGAGCCGTTCAAAATGACAATGGTGCAACTCCAAAACGAGACAAAAGTAATGTCATAATATTAATTGACTGACATTTTGTTAGGGATGAATAAAATTGACTTCTGTTTTCACGAAAAATTTACTTGATGATATGGAACTGTCGAGATTAAGTTGAAAAAATGATATCGACCAAATGAACGATTATGATGCCACATAATTTATATGACATTACGTTTTGGAGTTGCACCATTGTCATTTTGAACGGTTCATATGATGATTTTATAGGATTTAAAAATAAAAATCTATTTCCAAGGAATTAGTTCGTCTGAAATACCTCAACAGCTCTTGTTGGATTTTTAAGACTTTTCGTTTTATGCTACGTTGTGTCTAGTACCCGTTTTTTTGTTTATCAAATACTTCAGTTCAGTGTCACGTGCAAATATCTTGACAGTACTTGTTTGATTTGCTTCAGTTCAGTTCACTGCAAATACTGTAGTTGTGCATTACAAAATACTACTTAAGTGATAAAAGTAGTTTTCCACTCATTTCTTGTTTCTCTTTTTTGCTTACGCTCTCTTCTTCTCGCTGTCGTGAAAACTATAAAAACTACAACAATCTTGGGTTACCTATACGTTGCATTTTGCAAGTGTTACCATATCATAAATTTTAGTGTAGTTTTTCTACTCGCATGTTTTACACTGATATGAAGTATTTGTTTGTATTAAATACAGTATACTGAAGTATTTGTTAAAATCAGGTATTTTTTTGACACTTATAAGACAAGACACAGTGTACTTCAGTGTCAAAATGAAATCAGTGTTCAGTGAAGTTTTGAAATTTTAATTTTACGGTTCAAATACTTTATGTGCGAGGAAGAAAAAGTTGTGCAGGCTCCTAGTTTGAGTTTGTATGATGCCATTTTGAAAAGATCATAACTTTGCAAAGGAAAATCATACATGATCACTAGTTAGCTCATTTTAAAGATAAGGAATAGTACTAAATAGCGGTACAACAACATTTTGGACTTTTAGTCATGCAGTGAAATTCGGTAAAAAATTTTGTAGATTTCAAAAAAAAAAAAAAAAAATTTTAATCGCTAGAAAACTATCGACTTTCTCCAGTTGGGATCTCAAAATCCCCTCCAATTGCCTTAGAAATTCATACATAGCAATTTTTTATGCTGAAATCACATCTCAAAAAGTCAAGTTGTTCTCAAATAGTAGCATAAAGCTTACTATTTATTGGCTATGGACTAGATAGGAGAAGATTTAATATTTTGAAAATTTTAGCTTTTTAAATGGTGTTTTTATTAATTTTTGTACACAGCATGCATCTGTATAACATATAATTCTCAGAAACTAAGCCGCAATTAAATCATTATCTGCGCTTATAACAAAGTATTATTTTTTTTGTTCTTTAAAATTTGCAATAAATTTATTGACAACATAATTTCTTATCAATATTCCATAAATATTTTTAAAGCTTACCTAACATAAGGGTCATTAACGAAAACCAGTGCTAGGCACTTACTTAGTTAGTTGTCAGTTTTGCAAAAGATAAATAAACAAATAGAAAAAAAGTATGTTTTCCACGCAAAACATACGTATTCATGGAATTAACGTCATCTTTTCTTAACAACTAAATTAAAAAAAAAGAAAAAACTGTAAACAATACGAAAGCTTTGCTTTGATTTTGTCACACACTTAAAAGTTTGCATTGCAAATTAAGTGAGCACTTTGTGTCCGTCGCATGCAGCATACTGATAGATAGACTTCAATCTAAATTTTACGCTCCAATCAAGTTCATTATCACAAATTAATAAATTTGCCACTTTTTTTTATGGCGACACAAAAATAAAAAAAAAATTTAACATTAAATTGCGGAAGAATTTGAAAAATGTTCGCAAAGTCATAAAATACTTAAGACATAACTTGAGTTTAAGTTCTTTTATTTACATGGCGCCTGTAAAGCTTAAAAAAAAAAAATATTGGAATTTATTTAATGGAATGCATAGAATTAAAAACAATAATAAAAATTAATTTTTTGCATGAAGTAGGTTTCATATTTAATAACATATACATAGATTCTTTATTGCTTTTAAATAGTTAAATATTGACATATTTATTACTGTTGTTTTCACTGCAAAATTATGACCAATAACTAAAATTTTCATCATATTTCTTGCTATTTTGATGCAGTTGATGTTTTAACATTGTAATATGCAAAGTAACGATTAATGAAAACCGGTTACCACATATTAGATAAAAAACATTTTTATAAGGCTTTAAACGCAACATAGGTGAATTTGTGCTTTGTAACGATATATTAAAAAACCGATTACTTTTACTTCTATTTTTGCCAAAGGAAAAATTTAATTTAGTACATATGAAATTGCACTATATTTTGCTTCCACAAATCACAACATTTATTTTTTCATCATAGTGATGAACAAAAAACCAAAACCAAGCCCATATCAACCTCGATATTGGTTTTTCATATTGAGTCTTAATTATGGTTTTGGGAATTAGTCTTGGCATTTCAGTCCATAGCGGAAAGAGTTAAGCCTTCTTTTGTTCTTATATTTATTGTTACATACACTGAAAAAAGAGTATGTTTCCATCAAAGAAATATATTTGATTGAATATTCTAGAAAATATTTGTTAATAATTAACAAATTTCGGTAAATATTAATATGCCTTTAATTGGACCTTGAAATATTGTTGATTGGGCCAAAACTGACATCCATTTGATGGAATGTGAATAAAAACAAAGTTCTAAATAAAAAATAATAACATATATGTGGATGTGGATATGTTTGATGGAATGTCATATATTTGCTTTAACTTAAAAAAAAAACCTTGTCTGGGATTCGAACCTACTCCCCCAGGTTATCACTCAAACGTCTTATACATTGAGCTAACTCTATCTAAGTACATTAATTGCAAACAAGAAGTCATACAAAATTCAACAAGTATTGAAAAACTTCAAAAGCATACTGACATTAGCCGTGTTCGTTGAAAAAAACCTTTATAAATATTTGTAAATATTTATAAAGTTTTTGTGACGCAAGTATGAAATTTTAGTTTCAACGAACGCTTTTTGTTAAAAACTTTATGAATATTTACTAATATTTATAAAGTTTTTTTTTATTATTTTTAAAACTATTAAATAAGTTTTAATTAAAAAACAATCAATACTTGTTACATTTTTTGTTTGTCTTTTTGTTTAAAATTAATTCAAAATAACAAACAATACAAAAGTAGAAAGAGTTAGCTCAATGTATAAGACGTTTAACTGATATTCTGGGGGTGTATGTTTTATTTTTTTACTTCACTTTGATTGACTTTGTGATTCGTCATAACTTGTTCGCATTTCAATTTGTATATGTGGAACATCTTAAATCATATTATAGTTCTGATTGTCAAGCTCTAAGATTCAGTAATTTACATTCGGTCATTGCGTGCAGAGGTTTAAAGAATTGAATACGCGCGGCATGGTTCCAAATCGCTATGCAAGGATTCCCTCTTACGATTGCAATGAACCAAAATTACAAATGTAGCTGGTAAATATATGGTAGCATCTTACATATAACAAAATGCACTAGGGGAATGAGTTCAATCCCCACCCAGACAAGATTTTTTTTTTTTGCAACTTGGCGAGTGCATTCAAATTTCAGAGAAGAGTTTTATTTTTAATTTAAAACAAATATTATATTTTATGATGTCGCCGTGATCCAAGCAAATATTGTCATGTTAGTTCCTAATTAATAAAAAGATTAATAATAATAAAGGTCTAAATTTCAAAATAATAAATGTCTTTATATTCAAACATATATTTGGTAATTATTTATAAATATACGATTGAACCAATAAAATTGCTCAAATATGCCACTCAATAAATAATATCAAATATTCGATTCGCCCATATCACATATATTATTTGTTAATTAATACCAAATTTTGATGTATATAATCATACAGTTTTCTCAGTGTACTTAAAGTTCCACTACTATCCACCAGCACTTTTTTTGACTTCACAAATCATCGCATTGATTGTTGTTAAAAGACTTTTACTTATAGTCCGGGAGCCGGCAATACTAAAAGTGCCGTCATCGCGGATTCTGAAATTTTTAATGTAAAATGGTAGCTTACACTAAGACGAATAAGAAAAGCTTGGTCAGCATTTTTGTAGCCTGGCAGAAATATTTTTAAATGATCTTTGAATTATTAAATTTTCGGAATGTTTTGCCGTCATCGCGGATTTTGATCAATCTTAATATAAATCAATGGTAAATTTCATAACCATTCAGAAAAAATCCAGCCGACCAATTTTTTTTTGCCGAAAATGACCGGCAGACCTATTTTAATTGTGGGTACAATTTTTCTGTTATCACGGAAATTTGTTTTTTTTTTTTTTTTAATTTACGTGTTTTAATGTCAAATTTAAAAATATCTTGGTATGCGAGCTTAGAAACTGCCGGAAGTACCCACTTTCGCACCATTAAAATAGGTCTGCCGGTCATTTTCGGCAAAAAAAATTTGGTCAGCCGGATTTTTTCTGAATTGTTATGAAATTTACCATCGATTAATATTGAGATTGATCAAAATCCGCGATGACGGCAAAACATTCCGAAAATTTAATAATTCAAAGATTATTTAAAAATATTTCTGCCAGGCTACAACCATGCTGACCAAGCTTTTCTTATTCGTCTTTGTGTAAACTACCATTTTGCATTAAAAATTTCAGAATCCGCGATGACGGCACTTTTAGTATTGCCGGCTCCTCGCCTATTAAATACATAAATATGTTTTACAAAAAGTTTATTTTTGAATTTTCCCATCAAAATTCTTTTTATGATCTACAGAGCTTTATTTTATCATTTTTACCTTGGGTAATAAAATATTTGAAAATATGTTCATAGTATTTTATGGCATACGATTATTGGTTGAAAAGTGATTAGTAGGGCATTGTTAAAAATGAATTTTTTTAAATTTTTTACACGGAAAAAACTAAACCGTAAAAATTCATTGAAAATCCCAGTTATTTTTACTGATTTTTTCAGTAACTGTGCGCCCGTAAAGAAAAACCGTATTTTTTACTGACTACACACAGTAAATTTTTTAAAAAATATAAAAATAAAAAAAAAATTTTTGTTGAAGGTGTCGAACTTAAGACCTTCGTGTTTCTAGGCGACGCTCTAACCCCTGAGCTACTATAGCACTTTCATTTCTATAGCTTATTATTTTATTTAAATTATATTTCAATAAAATTTTTTTACAATCTCTATCAGTAATTATTGAAATGTATGCTAAGCAAATATTGCTGAGTTCACTGGCATTTTTTCATGCGACAAGTTTTTACTTCTCTATTCAATAGTATTCACTGCTTGTAACTGTACTTTTTGGAATTCAAACTGTATATTTTACTTTCGTGCCATTACTTTTTCATGAAAATTCAGTTAAGTAATTGAATTACTGGAACAAACCGTAATTTTTGATGAGATTAATATCACTTTGTGCTATTTGATAAACAATTTTTACGGATCATTTTTTTGCGTGTATAGAATTGATTTTTGGAAATCTTTTGCAATAAACACTACTGCTAAGTGGGACAAAGTCGTGATTGTACAAAAACAACCCTAACATTGATGGCTGTTTCCCTTTTTTTTTATAAAAAACTAGAGTCTTTTTTTACTATGTGTTTACCTAGTTAATAAAATGTTTTTATGATCGTAATTAAAAATCAATAAACAAAAATTTACAATAAACAAAATGTAACATGTAAAATGCTACCTACCTCAAGGTTATGTGTATTTTTACTCGGTTAATCACAATTAAACTATTAATAATACGAAAAAAATAAATTTAAGCAAATTTTAATTGTTATAAAAACTGTGCGCTATAGGTAGTCGTTTGAAACAGTTTAATTTTTTTTATGTTTTCACTACATACGGTTTTATTTACTTTTCACTTCGCCAACGTACTAGATAGATAGAGTCGGCGAAAGGCGAAAAAATGTTGTATGTAAATTTCCGTAGTGAATCAAAATAAATAAACGCTTAGAAAATTAATGGTTTATTTATGTTTTTCTAACGCGCTGTTTATTTTTCTATTCTTAAAGTGAACGCGTTTACTAGATTTTAGTTATACCGTACGGGGGTGTTTTTCGGTACAAAAATATTGTTGTGTGGGAAACAGATAAGCAAGAAAGCAGCAAAGGTTTTTTTATACCTGGAAAAAGTTTTTAGTAATAATTGGGGACTTCAGTCAAAACTCAAAAAAAAATCATGGATTTTTGGTAATTTTCTTTTTACTATTCCATGGACTATCAAACACGAAATCCATGTTCAAAATATAAACAGGAACTCGTGCTGAACTGAAAGTTTCAGGTGCTTTTAGAAGCAATGTAGATGATGTGATCATATCTAAATTTTCTTTATTTAACACATATTAATTAATTTTTTACATCAATTTTATTACGTTAGCATTAAACAAGAGTCAGATTTGAAAGTAACGAATAATAAAAAACCGACTACTTTTGTGAAGTCTAGAAAAATCCTTATTTTGCGTCAATTTTGGAAGCATGCTTTGTTTTCGAGCTTAAATTGGAAAGTAACGAATAATTAGAAACCGGTTACTTTTTTTAAAATTTAACGAATTCTTATACCTTCCGTTAATTTTGATGTATTATCATAAAAAGCTCATTTTTAATAATCACATAATAACATTTCCATGGTGTCGAACGTGACCTTCGAACACATTTAAATTAAAAAAAAAAAATGTCACAAACGAGACAAAAACAGGTTCAAACGCCAATTTAGAATGTTGTGCATTGTTGCTCCTTAAAAACGGTTTTGATTTTACCCAAAAATGATTTTTAATTTAATTTTAATGACGGTCGCACGGGATGTGCCGCATGGGACACATTTTTCCACGATACAAATTTTAACCCATATTGGCCCAGAGGGGTAGTTTTCTACCCCTTAACTAAAACAGGGATTTATATGAAGCTAGAAACTCAAAAAGCTATTTGTTGATACATATCTGCTGTTTGGAATATTGGCTATCATTTATGTATCACGATGACCTTGGGTTAACCACGCCCACACCTCCCTCTCATATTAAACGAAAGTCTCCAAGAATACCATTTTTGAAAAAAAAAAACTAAAAATATTTTAATATGTAAAATTATAACATCAGCACTCGTTTCATGTTGTCAAAAGTTTGTAGTTTTAGTGTATGAAAAAATAATTCAAATCGATATTGCCATGTCTGAGATATCCGACATTGAAATTGCTGGGGTAGTTTTCTACCCCTTGGGACGATGTGTATATATTTTTCGTATAATTTTTGAAGAACACGCCATATTTTGTCAGCAATATATGTTCTGATTCCAGATTCGAAAGGTTTTTGGCATGATAAAAACGATGCCGTAACATAAGGAATTTTCATACCAAGTGCCCAATATGGACACTTGGTCACGAGGTCAAGGACCACTAAAAGATAAATGGATTGCAATGAACCATATGGGATTCATAGAACATAAAATTGTGTTTGAAACAATATATATTACTTTAATCCAGTTTGTTTCTCCTAATGCCAAGGTTTTATCCTGGATAATAAGGAGTTTTTATACCAAGAACCAAAATTGGCGACTTGATCAACTGACCATGGACCACCGGAACATGAATGGATCCCGATGAAACCAAATAAGATCTACAGGAAAACAGTGTTTGAAAGAATACATCAGATTGGTGTGGTTTTTTTCTGCTAATGCCAGGATTTTATCCTTGAAAATAAGGATTTTTCATACTAAGAACCCAATATGGTCACTTGGTCACCTAGTAATGACCACTGAAATATGAATGGATTCCAATGAAGCCAAATGGCATCCATAGAACAAACAATAGAATTTGAAACAAAATAAAACTAGAATTTTATCTCTGAAAATAAAAACTTTTTATACTAATGACCTAATGTGGTCACTAGTTCGCATGGTCACTGGTCACTGGCTCCTGGAATATAAATGTGCGCTTATTGAACTGAGTGGTCATCAGGTGAGTGGGTTCCATTGATCATAGAACAACATTTAAAATGACATATCAGTGATACTTTACAATTTTTTCAAATAAACTTTGCAAACTTTAAACTTGTAAACTTTATAAAAACCAGTTTTGTTCCGAATTGAGTTGTATACGTATGTATTGGCCCAAGAGGTAGATAACTACCCCAACCGTAAGTCGAAAACCATTTGAGATGTCCAAAAAATTTCAACGGATTTTTCTTGCTTAGGCCAAAAGTAGCCTGTGATCTAAAATTCACAAAAAAATTTCAACGGAATCGGGTACCGGCCGAAATGGGTTAAATTGAAAATCTTGCAAATATCTAGGATTTCCCGGGGTACTTCGGTTCACCTTATCTTGTGAATTTTTCCAAACGAAGTTATTTGTCCCGACCCATTTTACAGATGTACCCAATTTCATTAGTGATGAATTTTTTTAAGGGTGTGGCATCGCCCATTTCGCAGTACACATTATTTGCCTTGTTGCTTTTAAGGTATGTACCAAATCCCATCCATGTACTTCCGTTAAATAGTGATGATTTTATTTTTTGGCTCACGGTTTACTTTTCTAGGGACAAAACCCATGTTCAGTAAAATCTGTTGGTTTTGATTTTATCATCATGTACTATTATGAAGTAAATAGGCTTTGTAGATATAGGAAATAAATGTTTTTTTCTGCATTAATTTCACATTATTAACATTAACTTCAAGTTTATTTGAAAGTAACGAATAATAAAAACCAATTACTTTTTTAAAATCTACAAAAATTTTTAACCTGCATCATTTAAAAGAGCTTACCTTCATTCTCAGGCTTAAACTAAAAAGTAACGAATAGTAAAAAACCGGTTACTTTTCGAAACTTAACAAATTCTTATAACTTACATTAATTTTGATAAACAATCATAAAAAAACAAAGTACATTAGAATCTGTATTATAATAACCCTTTTTCGAAACACACCACCGATATTCTGACATGTTGACACTTCCCACTATTATTTGTTGCAAAAAAGAAGCAACTAAAAAACCACTTTTATTTTCCCTTTGGAGTTATAATAAAAATATCATCTTTGTTGCTGACTGCTGCTCTCTCTCACTCACTGTCACTTTCATTGTCGAAGTGCATTTTCATTTTTGGTCTGTGTGACAACTTTGACTTCTGTCGTGAAGTTGTATGCATAAATATATTGATTTTGTCTTGATTTCATGGAGTTCTGCTGTTTATTTGTTGATCGTTAAAGTTGTTTTTGATTTTTTATTTTGCTTTGCATTTGCCGTTCTGGTGGTAAAGTGTAGAGTTTAACACATGCTGCCGTTGACAGTTTTTATCTGCTTAAAATGTTGTCGACTGTCAACGATGTCAGGCTAATGTGAATATCATATGATATCTCCATATATTCCTTGAGTAAATAAAATATTTGCGTATTTCGTTGAAGAGAAAAAGCTCTTAGCTTATGAAATTTATTTCGAGGAATAAAAGGTTGCTCAAAATACAACGGGTCTATGCAAAATCGTGTAGTAAAATTTTGTAAAAATTTGGGTATTTCTTTGTATAAATATGGTACGAAACTTTGAGCGACTATCGCCAGTTTTTTTTTTTTTTAATAATTTTTCATATCAATTTTAGCATTCGAACAGTTCAGGATGGCCCATAATTACCGAAGGGACTTGAGTTCACTATAACTTTTTATTTAGGGCATAGTTTTTATTTTTTTTTTTTTAAATATTGTATATTAAAGGAGAATATTATTAATTAAATTATGAAAAATTATGTCTCGCATGTGGTGGCCATTTTCTGCTTTGCATATTCGTGCTCTTTCTAAAATATTTTCCATAACCTTTCGCAAAACTTCAGGTATTGTATTGTTGATTTCGTCACGTATATTGTTTTTTATTGCTGGATGGTTCTTGGCTTATTAACATAGACTTTTTCTTTCAAATAACCCCAAAGTAAACAGTCTGGAGCGGATAAGTCCGATAAACGCGGAGGCCAATTGATATCGCTTTTACGCGAATTGATTCGTCTTTTAGAACCATATTTTCCAAAAATTTGTTTCTCCATCTTCCCGAATACTCTCCTGTACTAGTTCAATTTTGTCATCCGTGTGCACCGTTCGTCGTCTGCCAGCACCAGGAAGGTTCCTTACTGCCCCTTGTTATCGAAAATTTGCAACCAGACGGTTTATTGTTGACTCTGAGGGTCCAACCCGCTCAAAAAATAACAACGATATGCAAGCAAACAATCTGTTGATTTGAGAAATAAAGTTCAACGATTTGAGCACGTTGTTCAATTGTGTACTGTTCCATTTCAAATTCCCCAAGTCCTCTTTACGAAATACTGAAAAGAAATAAAAAAAACAAATTGTAATTAAAAAGTTTTAAAGAATCTTAACCCCTTCGGTAATTTTGGGACACCCTGTGAAATGAAGTTTGTTTAAAACTTTTAATTTTAAATCATAATGTTTTTATTTTTAAAATGTTTTCACTTTTGAATTTTAATTTTCGATTTTGAATTAAAAACATTCTTCTTTAAATCAAAAATCTTTAATTTTGGATCGAAATGGAAAAGCTTTTAATTCAAAAGTGAAGCATTTTTGATTTGAAAATGGAAAACTCTAAAAACTAAGGTGTGTTAATTCAAAAAAACTACCGGTATTGGCTAAAAAATTATAATAAAAGCGTATAAAACTATTATTTCAAAAAAGTAATGTTTACCATCTAGTGTGAACTTAAACATAATTGAGTCCAACTAGTGGTGCGTTTCAAGATGCGTTATGTCTTGTACCGGCTTTTTATTCATCAAATACTTGGATATGAAAGAAAAAAAAAAACAAAAAATGCTGACAGACCTGCCTTGTTTGATTTGCTTCAGTTCAGTTCATTGCATATGCTGTATACGTACACTACAAAATGCACTTTAGTGACAAAAATGGTCTTTCGCTCGTTTCTTGTGCCTCTTTTTTGTTTACGCTCTTACTCTCTCGCGATAAAAGCTATACAATCCTTGGTTACCAATGCGTTCCAACAGGCAGGTGTTACCATTTCATAAGTTTTAGTGTAGTTTTCTACTCACACGTTTTACACTGAAATACTTGTGAGGATTACGTTTTTTTGATGATGATAAAACAAGACAGTTTACAGTCAAGTTTTGAATCTTGTATTTATTGGACCAAACACTTCAGTTCAGTGTAAAATTTAAAAGTAAAAAAAAAATTCACTATAATTCATGATTTTTTTTTAAGGTCCAAATTTTACCTCAGACCAAAAAAATTTTTAGTTGCAGTGGGCTGGCTGATGACTCAATAATTTGTACGGGAAATCAAAATTTATAAAATAATTTTTGTGTCGTGTTTTTCTGGCGAAATTGTTTCTAAAAATAGACATTCGAAACAAATTTTTGAAAGTTCATAAAATTTTTATTTCAAGCCATTTTATTAAATCGGCTGCTTTTGCTTTAATGTGTTTTTAATAAAGCTATAAAAAACACAGTCCTAATCGATATGCTAATCAAAAAAACTTCATGACAAATCAGCAGTTATAAAAATCAAATTTAATAATAAAAACAACCATTTAATTTATGTATCACCAATGGCAATCTAAGGCTATCGAAAAAAAAAAAACTTAAAAGCGTTCAAAATCAATTAGAGCAAGAAACGCAGAAAATCCATAAAATATATGGCCAACATAACGCTGAACAAATTGTATTATGTTAATTTAACATGCGCATAACAGCCAATAGCCAACCGCAATCAGCCAACATTAACATGTCCTCTAAAAACCACTAAATAGAAGAAGCGTAGCTTTTAAGCTCTCGTTTTGGTATTTCTGTGTCACTCTCTATTAACGTTAACATGCTTCAAATGAGCCAAAACAAATAAAACTTAATGTCTTATTCGCAAAATATCCACATAAACTTAAAAACGCGCGCATACCAAGTTAAGGAGTTTCACAAAAATGCATTTACATTTTAAGGCCATAAAAAACATTTTTGCGCGCCAAAATGACTAAGCGATCGAGCAACCATTCGACCAAGCGATCTTTTATGCCTATGCACATTTTCCATGCACTTAAGAAATTGACGCTGATAAGGCCAAATGCAAAAAATGCAGCAAAAGAAACGATTACGAGTGGTGGTAGGTAGCCACTTGCTGCTTAATTTTTTCCGTCAACATTTCATGGCCTGTAGCTAATTTATGTTTGCTAATAAATTCATATTTAATTGTCCGTTGAAACGATCTACAACTGATCGTATAGATAAGTAGCGGCGGCGCGTATGCGTAATTTAGTGATAATCCCCTATGGAGTTACGCGTTCAATGAGTAAGTTAGTAGGTTGTACAGAAATTAGCTTTAATGGTTTAAGCCGATCGTTATGATCGGCGATAACAATTTCATTTGAATTGATGTGAAGATCGCCTGGTAATCTGAACGGTAGCAAAAAGTGAATGTATGCAAATTGCATGGGAAATAATCAAGTTTTTTTTTTTAGATAAATTCATATGTTCCATCTTGTAAATGTCAAGTGGTGATTTCGGTTACAGAAAGAAACGATCATGTAAAATTTATGTAGAGATCTTAAGTGTTTAATGTATAAAAAGAACTACAGAGGAGGAAAATGATTTTTATGAATTTTTTTTTAATCAAATCAAAGCGTTAATAATTGGAAATTTAGGCATTAGGCATTTTTGAGGGTACACGTGCTCAGAACCTTTTAACATATGGATGATAATTTTGTTTGTTGTAGGGAATTTTTCATTTAATTCTAAAAATTCAATGTGAATTATATACACGAGCTACAGTGCTATGTACGACGTGACAACAACAATTAAATTAGCCAAAAGTATGATAGAAATACATACTTAGTATGTACCTAAGTATATATGTATAAGATATTGCCGTGATGAATATTTATGTACATTGGCTCACGCTTAATCTGACAATCCAATCGCGCGTGCCGATTAGCGCAAATAGAATCTCAAAAAATATAATCGCGGTGCTAAACCTTTGAGGAAGGTGTTAGCGATAAAATAGCTGCAAAAGTTGTTTGGGCACTTAAATGAAATCAAATAAATACATATTTCAAAAAATTATTTTTTTTAGTTAAAATTTTTTTCAATTTAATGATAATCCATGCATTACAAGTCAAAACTTGAAGGTAACGAATGATAAGAAACCGATTACTTTTATTTTTTATAGTGAAATGTTCTGTGTTATACCAATTTAATTGCTGTCTAACTCATTTTTCGTTATATCACTCAAAAGTAACGAATAATAAGTACCGATTACTAATTTTTTTACCACAAAAAAAAAAAACAATTATGTATTGCTTTACATCAATTTAATGATAATCTCATGCATTCCAATTCGAAGTTTGAAGGTAACGACTAATAACAAACCGATTACTTTTTTATCATTTATATTAAGTAAACCTATTTAAAGAAAACCTAACGAATTTTTTTTACTCTAGGGATAGTATTCTATGTTAAACCAATTCAAAGAATTTTTGAAAAAAAAACTCGAAAGTAACGTATAATAATAAAAACCGATTACTCATTCTCTTTTAACAAAAGAAAAACAAAAGTGTCTTGTTTCTCATCAATTTATTGTTATTCTCATGCATTCTAATTCCAAAGTTGAAGGTAACGAGTTATAAGAAACCGTTTACTGTTTTTGTAATGATAGATTCTATGTTAAACCAATTTAAATATTACCCATCTCATTTTTTCGAAAGAAAACTCGACAGTATCGAATAATAAGAACCGATTACATGCATTTTTTCAACAATACAAAAACAAAAATGTTTTATTTTACATCAATTTAATGGTAATATTACGTATTCTCATTCGAAACTTGTACCTACAAGTTCCGAATGAGAATACGGTACCTACCGAGTAGTAAAAAACTGATTGCTTTTATTTTTTTTACGGACATATTCTATGTTAAGTCAATTTAAAAATTACCTAGTACATTTTTTTGAATTACAACTTGAAATTAACGATTAATAAGAACCGAAACCGATTACTTAGATTCGGTTACTTTTTTCAATTTGTAAATTGTTATTAAGCCTCACACTAAATGGTAAAAACTTTTAAAAACGGCAATTAGTTGTGTTGAATTAAAAATTTATGTTACTTTACAGTGATTTAGTGATAAACACATTTATTTCAATTCATAGCTTTAATGTAACGAATAATAAGAAACCGATTACTTTTATTTTTTTTAATAAAAATGGATTTTGTCTTACTCCATTTTAAATATAAAGCCATTCAATCGAAATAAAACTTGAAAGTAACGAATGATAAAAACTGATTACTCTTATTTTTGTAACAGAATTAGTTTTAGTTTTTACATAGTTTCAATGGTAAATAATTTATTTTAATAAGAAATCGATCAGCTAAGATTACAAACAAAAATCTTCTGGAAACTTGAGTACATATATGATGTGGTGTCTTATTATTATAGAGCAGTAAGATCAAATAGTTATATCGGCGAAGTCTCTCAAATAATAAAGAAAACCCTTGGCGTAGAGCGTTTAAGTGGTGCAAAGTCATTGTGCTATTTAGGCTTTGAGTTTCAGTTAAATATTTTCTACACAAGCCATACCTTAAAGTAATTACCTTTACTTTCAAAACAACAATTTTTAAGTCATTGAATTTTTTTACAAAAAAGTTATTTATGATTGTGAGAATATTATTTAGAGTAACAGGCGCATAAACTGCATAACAACGCCATCGTACAAAAGCCAACTAAATCAACATGCAACAATATAGGAAATGAACTATGACCTTATCTTAAACAAATGAAATTTATATCTTTACTGATAAGATGCATAGGTACACCAACCAAGTACCAAGTAAAACGCTTAAGAATAAACTCTTTTAAAGAACAGTTAAGAACAAACAAACATAACTAGATACAAGAGAATTATAAAAGCAAGATAAATATTTGATTAAAGACGTAGAAAAGACATTAAGCGCAGTCAACTCTATGCGTTGTAGGTATGGGTTGAGCGCAGTTCAAAGCAAGAGTAACAGAACAATCCACACAAAACGTAGATCAACCGTAGAGACTAAAGCCTCAGATGCTTTTGCCACACGATGACGATCCATGCGGTACATGGCTAAGATTAGAGT
Source organism: Calliopum simillimum (assembly GCA_951812925.1). Classification (NCBI taxonomy): domain Eukaryota; kingdom Metazoa; phylum Arthropoda; class Insecta; order Diptera; family Lauxaniidae; genus Calliopum; species Calliopum simillimum. The sequence continues at coordinate 124,797,082 of OX638369.1, read as the reverse complement.
AGCCGTAAAGCCTTTCAACTGGTCACATTTAAATTTGAAAGCTAGAAAAAGAAAACCAAGAAATGGAAAGAGAGAAGAGTAAAAGAAGGCAGCTCATGTTTGATGTTTGACATGCAAATAAATGCAGCTGGTGATCATGTTGCCAGATAAAATGCGATAATAAAAACTCAAGTAGTGTTGAGCGATTATACGTTTGGGTGATGATGATGAATAATGAATTATGCGCTTAATGTGTGGAAATTCTTTGGCAAAGAGTGCTTAAATGGTTAAAAAACTATTGTTATACTCTGTTAAGTTAATTAAAAACTATTGAGCGAATATTTGTTAAAAGTGTTTGTAGAACTTCATCAAGTTAATGAACTCAAATTGAGAATTAATGATTTATTGCGTGTTGTCAATAATCAGTGCTGTGTTATGTTATTTTGATGCTTCGGACAATTAGTTGTGACTTTGTAAAGCTTCATAGTATATTTCTTTATATTTCTCTTCATGTAGTAATACGAAGATCAGCTGTGATATTTAAGCAATTTTATTCATTACTTTTATCACACGTTGAGATCGCGCTGAAATGTTATTGAACTCTTGTGGTGCAAATGTAAACAAAAACCGCCCCCATCGCGAATTTTATGTGCTTTATGATGTTGCTTTTTATCAATGTTGCCAATATAAAGCAATGTCTTTTATTCATTAAATTTAATGAACATAATATGGTTGGAAATTGGGATATTTTTCATAGAGAAGTACATGCAGTGTAATTCGAACATGTAAAATATTTTAAAAAGTTTAAAGACTAAAAGTCAAGAGCAAAATGAGACCTGCCCCGTGATAAATGACACTAGAAAATATTTAAATTTTTTTTATTATTTCCAGTTCGATTTGAATTTGGAATTTTTTTAAAAAATTTTAACCCTTAGATCAATAAGAAAGACCGTCTACAGTAGCTCTTCGTAAAAACTCAATTATTTGTAAATTTAAACTTTTTCCCGCTCAAATCTTCAAGTGTTTCTTTTGTATTGAAAATACACATCAAAGAGTTGCTCTTTGAACTTTGTCACTTGATTTGTTGGTTTTCCACAAGACCGTCTATAGATGGTCTTTTATCTTTTGAACTTGGCAGCTTAGCAAATAAAATATCGACAAACAGATTTTGAATTCGTATTTTTCGTACCAAAATTAGCTTGCCACTGAAAGCGTTAAGATCTGTTTTTGTTCCAGTATTCTTTCATTATTCTAGTTTGTGCGCCGAGTTCTGTAAGGCTTTTTGTTTGAGAGGTTGAACCTAGGTTTAGTTACTTTCATTTAAAAATTTGCGATAATTTTTTGAAATTGCTCTTTCGGGATTTCTTGATTCAAAAGGAAAATCCCTACTCAAAACTATATCAAAACGATGACTGAAGAAATCTACTTATTCTTTTAGAATCAAGATTTTGTAAACTCATTGACTTTTTAAATATTTGGTAAATCTTTTAAATAAATTAAATTTAAATTGCTTAGACTTTTTCGAGATTATTTGTTCTCTGAGGCAAAAAATATCTTCAAAAATCCTGAAAAAAGTTCCAGCATGACCCGAAATTTGTCAGAATAAGTTTTCCATGTTCTTTATCTGATATTTTTTAATTATTTTAAATTCTTCAGTTGGATTTTGTACAAAACATAGAAAAAAAAAAACAAAGTTTTCTAGAAAAAGACTCAATGCAAACATTTTCTAAAAAGCAGCTCAGTTTTTTGACACCCTCTTTCAGATTTTTGTGCGTAATCGTAGAATTTCCAAAAATACTTTTTTTCCACATCAGTCTTATATTGATATGCCTGAGACGAAAAGTATGAGAATTAATTTTTGTGGACTTTTGACAAAACAACCTATCTCAAAATTGACAACTTTTCAGGAGAGCCTAAAATCTGATTTTCAATAATGTGGTTCACTATGGGACACTTTTATATCTCCACAGATGAAAAACCTTTGTAAAATTTGTATACAAATACAGGAAATAACTAATTTTAGATCATAAATTCATGAATTATTCAGCTAAAGGGCATTGAATTATATGCATATAATATGATATTATGTTTCATAAAAAAAAAACCTATAGTAGGTGATAATCTGATATTTATATTAAAATTAATTTGAAATTTTGCAAATATCTTCTTTGTATAGTGATCTCCACGTTTTGCTGTAATACATTGGTTTATATATTACAGGAAGTAATTCCAATTACTAAACTACGTTACATATAAATCACACAATAACAATAACTATCATAATAAACCTATTAACACTTTAATAAAAGAAACATAATTCAACAAACCGTAACGTATAATAGTAAAATAAATCAAGTCCGAACAAAAACTTTATGCCTTTTCAACCCATATAATCATAAACGAATCGAACACAAAAGTGTCAAATTTAATTTAAATATAATTTATTATTATTTTATACAATCAAATCAAGCTAAATACGCAAATTAGTACAAAGTTATAATTTAAATGATACAAAAAAACTACTTAAATTAACAATATATATCAAATCCACATAGCCAAGAGATTTATGTTACGATTTATGAAACTCAAGGGTCGGTCGTCTCTCTAACCAAACTACCCGTGACAGGTACCAAATTTAAATTCTCTATAATTTAATTAATTGCTCAATTAATTTAAACATATGTTTTCCTTAATGGCTGAAATTGTATTTGCTTTCAACTGAGTTGTTAAATTTTAAATTTTTTATGTTTTCCTCCAACACACAAGTTCGGTGACATTTTTTGTTTATAAAACGCTTGCCATTGACATTTATTAATTGTAGCAATTTTTATCTATGTTTACTTTATCAATTAATGTTTTATTAATTTTTTTATTACTTTTCTAATTAAAAATACATAATTATGCACAAATCAACAATATTGTTTATATAGTATGTATTATTTTTTATGTTCAGTGATTTCGACTTTGTCGCATTTCGAGTTCGGTGAAATCAAACGTTTGTAACGTATATTGTATAGATTTTTTTGTCGGTGTCATTAGAACTGAACAATGCTGAGATTGTGGGTGTTTCTATTGGTAAGATGATGATGATGATTTCAGTGATGTCAAACATATTGTTATTATTCTGCATTACTCTAAATATTATTATTTAAAGGCTATATGTTACTCCTTGACCCGAAAAATCTTTTCTTATTCCCTACTAAATCAGTTATAGACCAAGCATTTATAAATCTTGTAATAGCCAATGCCTTATTTTTTTTTAGGTCTGGTGATCTAGAACTCCGTCTAGGTACTTAATTATGTATGTATCTAAGAACGGTAGTGCTAATACATAATACAGTATGGCCCAAAATTACTGAAGGAGTTTGAGTTCATTATAACTTTTTATTTAAGACATTTTCCATAACTTTTCTTAAAACTTCAGGTGTTATGTTGTTGATTTCGTCGCGCATATTGATTTTTTTGATTGCTGGATGGTTCTAGACTTATTAATATAGACTTTTCACCAAAGATGTCGCATAAAAGAACCATTGTGTCCCGTGCAGGGTGTGCTGTGACTCAATCCTGTTGGAACCATACTTACGGATGGTTTTTCAGCTGGCCTTAAAAAATTTTTTATCATTGTCCGATATCGAACACCAGTGATGGAAACGGCGACAATTATCCTTTTCGACGGGTCAATTATCCTTTTGACTAAACATCGTAACAAATAGTACACTTAATTGGATGTAATTGTTGCTGTTAAACTACTCATGGATTTTTCGTAGCCCATAACCTGCAGTTTTGTCTAATAACGAATCCATTTAACTGGAAATGGGCTTCGTCGCTCATAATTAAATTATGAATAAAATCATGATTTTCTTCTGCTTTTTGCCGGAAATAAATTGTATTATCAAGTCGTTGCTGCTAATCTGCAGGTTTCAATTCTTGAACAAGCTGATTTTTGTATGGAAACATTCTTATTGTATGCAAAATTCTCTGCAGCGACCCTCGTGAGAGGCCAAATTGTGTCGAAAGTCTCCTGGTTGATGTTTTTCCATCTTCCCAAATACTCTCCTGTACCAGTTTAATATTGTCAGCCGTGTACACCGTTCGTCGTCTGCCGGCACAAAGAAGGTTCCTTACTGCCCTTTGTTGTTGAAAATTTGCAACCAGATGGTTTATTGTTGACTCTGAGGGTCCAACCCGCACATTAAAATATCCACGATATGCACGCTGAGTCAAAACAATGTATGGTAGAAGGGGAAGGTTTCGACACGTGGGAGGCTTCATCAGTGCCAAATTTTGAGATTTCTATTCGCATTTACTTCCGTGTGTAAACCAAAAAGTCTTACTCCTAATGGTACGCAGCTATCATAAAAATTTCTCTGCGCAATTTGGCTAGGGTGCGTAGTTAGTCGTGATTTTGTATTTTTATAGCAAAATGATGTAATATTTGCCTGTTGCTTTTTGTGTGATACTCGATTAATAAGCTATAAAATTTCCGTTTTTTTTAGCAGATACTTAAAAATATTATTACTGTTAATACTACATTTAAGGTTTGCAAAATAAATAAAAGATAACTGCGAAATTTTGGAAATTTGGAAGCAAGTGGATAAGGGAGGATTCGTCAAGTGTAAATGGGAGGATTCGACAACTGAAATTTATACATATGATTCAATTATTTTCCATGAATCTGATTTTTCACAAGATATGGAGTTCGGTACTAATGCCAATGTACAAATGGATATAGAATCAGCCTGAATCATGTCTCGAACTCGTTCAAGGCTGTGACATTCCTGGTCCGAATGATTTGCTGGATATGGCCCCGATTGAAGATGACATCCCTGATTTTCGTTCTCCCATTGTATCACCGGAAGCAACTCGTCTTTTACCATCTACATTCAAAACGTTGAAAGTTTCAAAAAATCAAGGGAATGAAGAATGTATATGGCTGACGAAGCCTCCCCAAAAGTGGGAGGTTTCGTCATTTATTTTAACTTTGGTTTATTGGTCACATTTCCGAAAATAGCAAACATATCGATTTTTTTGTAATTTATAAAAGAAGCACACATATTCATGCATAGCCTATGTGTATTCAAAATAACATGCACAATTGCATTTGGAAGATATAAGGACTTTTTTGTTAGGGTGTCGAACCCTCCCCCTTCTCCCATAAAGTTGATTTGACGAATAAAGTTCAAAGATATTACACGTTCAATTGTGTACTGTTCCATTTCAAATTCCACAAGTCTTCTTTACAAAATACTGTAAGAAATAAAAAAACAAATTGTTATTAAAAATTTTTAAGGAATTCTAACCCTTTCGGTAATTTTGGGCCACCCTGCACAAGTTCTGCTGTTTCTAGATCCTCTTAACTGAGTCTTTATTAACCTAGAGGGGGTATTTCAGATTGAAGTGTAGTGCAGTTATGTCAGTGTAGACTGTAATAGATTTTTATGCTGAAATTTAACACAGCTATTCTATTCTATTCCATTCTATTCTATTCTATTCTATTCTATTCTATTTTATTCTATTCTATTCTATTCTATTCTTTTCTTTTCTTTTCTTTTCTATTCTATTCTATTCTATTCTATTCTATTCTATTCTATTCTATTCTATTCTATTCTATTCTATTCTATTCTATTCTATTCTATTCTATTCTATTCTATTCTATTCTATTCTATTCTATTCTATTCTATTCTATTCTATTCTATTCTATTCTATTCTATTCTATTTCACAATCACCCCTTTCAGTGATTAAAGAGAATATATTGACTTAACATTCTAAACTTACTAATCCCATTTATATCTCTTTATTTTTAGGCTATTCATGCCAATGGCCTCATTACCGGACTCTCCGCTAATAGTGGATCCGTTGCCTGTGGTGGTTTAATTTGTCGTCCCATTACGGGCATTTTTACGAGAGATCCACTACCCGAAAGTGCCTATGTGCATGTTGCAAGCATTCCCGCTGGAGCCTCAAATATTTCTATAACCGAACTAAAGAATAGCGTCAACTTATTAGGTAAAACTGCTCATATAGACCAAATTAAATCCACATTAACCATTTACTCCCTTACGCCTTACAGTGCTACGAACTATGGAACAGAAATATATTTTCAATGGTGACAATACAGAATCGGAGAGTGGTGCCTATGAAGCGGTTGGTGCAATTTTCGATTATCATCGCATCGATGGACTGCAACATGGTGATGGCGTAACAGAGTGGATTACATGCACAGGTCCCATAAGAGAAATGCTAGAATTAATGGTAAGTAGGTAAATAGAGAAAGAGACAAGAAACTTAAAGTTCTACATCACACAGGTTTACAGCAAAGCCATTAATCCTGGCGTGAAATATGAATATCTACTACCAATTGCAACAGAATCTGAGGAAAGTGAACTTTCACTAGAGAGTGATGGTTTTCTAAAATCTGCACCAGAAGAGAACTCCATCAGCAGCTCACGTTCGACGCGGCGGCGTAAATTCAATTGGAAAGTGGTTGGCTTTAGTTCGTGTTCCAAGTCGTGTGGTGGCGGTACACAAACACCAATTGTGCGTTGCGTGCGTGAAAATCCCGTGCGTTACTACTCACAGCGACGCTGTTCACATTCCGAGAAACCTGTGCTTAATGAAAATCTACTGCGTTGCAATACACAACCATGTCCGGCATACTGGCGCCTAGATGAATGGAGTGATTGTCGATGTCACCAAGGTGAGGGCACACGTGAGCGCGAAGTGAGTTGCGTGCAGGAATTGGCATCTGGTATAGTAATACATGTAAATAGCGCTGCCTGCTTGGAGGAAGAACCACAATCAAAGAAAATCTGCGAGTGTCCAAAGCGGCGTCGTCAAAACAACAGTCGCTATCGTATTACTAACAACAACAACAATGCCTCACATTCGCGGCATCGTGATAAATCTGGTATTTGGTTAATGTCCGATTGGAATCAGTACTGTTCAGCTGAGTGTGGTTCTGGCGTTGAGTATCGCACAATATTCTGCGATCGTTCTAAGCCAAATATAGAACGTTGCGATCAGCGTAGTACACCGGAAATAACGCGGCCCTGTCAGCATGAACGTAATTGTGAGACCGGTGATTGGTTTACTGGACCTTGGAGTCCTTGTAATGGCAACTGTTTTAATTTGACGCGTACACGTCCAGTGCTATGCATACAAAATCAGTTGATTGTCGACGATGAAGATTGTCGTCCAGAATTGAAACCACAAAATCTGGAAAAATGCCTACACGAAGAAGTTGAATATTGTGCGCCGCGCTGGCATTACTCTGAATGGAGTGAGGTGAGGTAGAAGTTGGATTTTGTTTGAGAATTTTAATTATTCTATGAATTCTTGTCATCGTTTTTAGTGCTCGAAATCTTGCGATGGTGGCACACAACGTCGTTCGGTCAAATGTCTGGAGTACGAGGAGCGTGAGAATACACTACGTGATTCAACGAAGTGTCGTTACTCGATGCGTGAACCAATTTATCGTAGTTGCAATACACATAAGTGCGATGGTAAGTAGAATGGGGTAGAAACTTAATGGTTCAACTTCAGCCTTTTATCGAACCTATCCCCACAAAATTATCGAAAATATCATAAGTTTTTCTTCGAAATTTTATATACTAAATTTACTATTTATTTTATTTTTGTCTGTTTCTTCTGCAGAACCTCGCCTTGAATTACTTCAAAATGATGTCGCTTCTACTTGCGTGGACATTTTTACGAACTGTCGCTGGGTTATCAAGGCAAAACTTTGCTCCTATGAGTACTATCAACAAAATTGTTGCTATTCTTGTGGTGAAGAGGCTGTTTAACAAAAAAAAAAAAAAACAAAATGACTTATTCAAGTCTTATAAATTGCTTAATTTTTAAGATAAAATTATAATAGCTCTTAAACACTGAGGTTTATCACTTAAAATATCTTTTACCGCAACAATCAGATACCATTCTTTTATGTGATCGCAAAATGTACGAAATTTGTAGCCTCTGGTAGTTCATACGAGGCTTGACCAAAAAATAATGTAAATTTTTAAATATCACCTGTTACTAAGACAACGTTGTTGAAGGAACTATACACGACTCTGAGAATTGCAGAAGTGCATCAAAAATTGGAACAAGTTTTGGCAGAAGTTTATTATAGCTGAGAGAAATAACTTTGTCTTGCGATCTGCTATAACTTCTAGGGATAGCACAGGGCTAAGTAACTTTGAAGTCTAGTTCACTTTTGTCAGCAGTATTGAATAGCCCTGATCTTTTCCTTAAAACTACAACTTTAACTCTTCCAATTTGATTATTAGTTTCCGAGATATCATCCCTGATCTTCTCCTTTAAGCTACAACTGTAACTCTTCCAATTGGATCATTAGTTTCCGAGATATCATCCATTGAAGTAAAAGCACACAATATGGCATGCAATATGTAATATAGGGGAGATGTGTGTACCTTGGTCCGCTTTTCAGTTTTTTCAATGTGCTGGACTTTACAAAAAAGTTTCTCTAGTTTTTTGATAAAGTTATATTTCTACAATGCTTGCAGCATCAAATGACGTGACAATAATATTTCTATGTCTTACCATTGAGTAGAAACATTACTTTTTCCGATGCAATCTCAAATGGTCCAAGATACACCATGCAAGTGTACCTTGGACTATTAAAAATAAAAGAGAATACATTGTATATAGGGAATGAATTAAGAAAGAACCATTTATTATGTAATCAAAAGTAACATTTTTTTCAATAAAAAAAAAAAAAATAATCATAAACAAAAATTATAACACAAAAAAGTGCATTTAGGGAAAAACAGTTAATTAAACAAAAATTGTTGCAAATAAATACATTAATCACGTAAATAATAATAATAATATAATATTGAAAGGCGATAATGGCTTCCTGGTTGCCCGTCGAAAAAGGCTCGCTAGTAAATAAGCATAGGTCCAAGGTATACACAGACAGCATGTTTTAAAAACTGTCAGCACCCATAACATATATTAATAAAAACATCTAAAACACACTAAAAGCTTAAAACAATAACCAAACGTCCTTCCTGATGTTGTAAAACTGAAATATTTCAAGTACGTTTCTCACAAAATGTTTCGTAGTTTACTCCAAAAACAAATTTTTACACACAAAAAACACTTCTCCGTCACTTTTTATACACGCATACAGCTTGACGGTCTGAAGTCAGCTAATATAAGTCACCGGTATGAGCGGAAAATTCCATAGAAGAACATTATCGTACACGTGCAACTGTTGAGTGGCAACCGACACTCGGACCTAGGTACACTCGGACCAAGGTACACACATCTCCCCTAGTCCTTTACAGGGATTTGCAGTACCTTTACTTTAATTGATGATATCTCGGAAAATGATGATCCAAGTGGAAAAGTTAAAGTTGTTGTTTAAAGAGGAAGATCAGGGCTATTTAATGCCTCTGACAAAAGCAAACTAGACTACTTTCAGTATGTACGCCATATGTCTGAAAATAGCATTTTCCGCACATTAAATCAAGGATAACTCGGATCTAAGACGTGATAGGAAAAAACGGTTACCAGATGCGGAATCGCCGACCCTGAATTAATCAAAAAATGTTATTGAGGCCATATTCAGATTGGTTTCCTTTCAATTTGTTGCACTGTGTTATAGATTTCCTTTAGATAAACAAATATTTTTGTTACTTTTTGATCTAACTCTCGTATGTAGCAGAATAATTATGAAACTTTACCCAAAATATGGTAATGATCCACAGATCTTAGTGTTTAATGGTTTACAAAATTATACATTGAGGGTATTCCTTAAAACGTGCCAAAGACTTGCAAACCCCGTAAATTCGTTATACTTAGTTGTCAAAATCAATACGAACTTTGAAAGTTTTAAGAGTTTACGAGTTTCCCGAGGCTTTTACATGTTTCAAGGAATACCTTTATTAATTTGATTAGTCCATTGTGTGTTTAAATTATGTTATATACTACATATCGATACCTTAGAGCGCTATAGTCCTATCTCCATTTTTCAGATTGTTGGGAAATGCAAAAAGAAGGTTTCAAACAGTGGTTATTTAGGATTGGCTGCTATTTTGATATAACGATACATGCAATATTTTTGCCTATAGTATATTTTAACATAATTTAATGTTTTTAACCAATTTTATTAATTTCTAACGAAATCCCAGCCAATTTATAGTATGTCATTACTTTTGCCCTTATATTAAATTCCACTACTTTTCAAAAAAACGACGTATTTAGTATAATTTTTTGAATTTTTTCCACTAAAATGTCCTAAAATGTCGTAAAAAGTCATGAAACGCGTAGAAACACGAAAAAAAAGAATTTTTTTTTTTTGATTTTTGGTTCCAACAAACAAGAGTGGACCCTTGGGGTAACCAAATTTGTTCACTAAAATGTCGCTAAAAGTCATGAAACGTGAAGAACACGCGAAAAAACGCAGAATTTTTTTTTTTTAAATGTGACTTATTTGAATATTGAGTGGAGATAGGACAGTAGCGCTCTTGAAAAAATTGCAGTTTGGAGATAAGATTTTTCTTAATTATCGAATATTTTGGTATTTTAGTGGTATTTTGGCATAATACAGTTTTCCACACGGTAAAGAAGCCCACAATGATGCCATAACTGCAAAAATCTCAAAATCGCAAAAAGTGGAGATAGGACTATAGCGCTCTAAGGTATCGATATATATACTTCTTTTCTAATTTATACATAATTTTTAAAAGCATATAAAAGTTTAAAAATTAGTTTATATAGTTCTTAGATATAAGTTAAAAAATCTTTCCAGCATTAAAGTTTTAATTACGCAGACCTGCAATAGTCTACGTTTCATCGCTTTCATAAGCAATTATTGGAGTTTCGGATATTCTATTTACAAATCTTAACTTGATTCTGAAAACGTCAAAATTCTCAGGTATACCATTTGCTGAAAGTGCGCCATATGCCTGAAAACAGCATTTTCTGCATATTGCAGCAAGGATACTGATATGTAAGTCAAAAAATCAAGTTCGATTTTGTAAATAGCAGGTCCTATACTCCCAAAATAAACTATAAAAACTGAGCAAAGAAAAAAACAAGCTTCTAACATACAGGCCCGTGCAATTAAACACTTTTTTGAAAATCTTGGCACTTAACTTAGCAACTAATAATAATTATTCGTTTCATTGTAAAGAAAGTCAAAATTTTTATTAAATAATTAAGTTTATAAATATATGAAAAAGTGCATGTAATGAATTATTTTAGCTACTTAAAGTATACATATTTGAGTATTTCAACAGAGAATATCTAAAATACAATAATAGCAAAATAATTTTTAAAGTTTTACTAATAACAAAAAAAAAAAAATAATAATAATATAATAATTTGTTTATACTACAAACAAAGAACTCATTTGGTAAAGTGAACATTCCAAAAAATACCAAAAAGTTTTCTTTTTAAATTTCAAAAAGTTTAATATATAAATATTTTCTCAACCAAATTACTATTCTTCAATTTGAAATACATACCAGCTAATCAAATCACCGTTAAAAGCTTAAAATTTTACTGAAAAATACTTAATTTAGAGATTCTATCATTTTGTCGCTATGCAAGTGGAAAGTACTAAGTCAGTTTTTCAAGTTTTGAGATATTTCATGTCCAAAAAATTTAATTTTGTTTTTTTGTATTGTAATTGTTGTTTTGCTTTTGCTTATCAAACTAAAGACTATAATAGGGGTTTTCCGGAGAGTTTTCTCAGACTGCCGTGAATTCTGTATTGCAGCTTAAGAAAATTATCCGGGAATCTTGATTCACGATAACCCCCAATATTTCTTACCAGAAACACGAAATTACTCAAAACTCGAGAAAACTGACTTAGTACTTTTCCCTTGTATAGGCACGATTAAAAAGATAAAGTTTTTCTGAAATATGTAATACACTAAATTTAACACTAAATTATAAAAAAAATAATAAGAAATATATATACTTAGTTACTTATATAACGTCTTACTTTATATAAACCAATTTTGTGTTTGTGCTGAAAAAAAAAAAAAAAAAATTATTATTTACTTTCAATGCTTATTTCTCCAGCTATAAATAATGTATTGTATTTAAAGTCACCTAACCTAACAAACAATATTAAATCAATTTAATAAATTACATTTTTGTACCCAATGTTGTATTATTTGTACGTTGTTTTATTCTAATTTTCATACATTTTTCTTCGCTGGAAAATATTTTTTAAGTTTATGTACATTTAATTTTTGGAAAAAAATACAGCTCTGTTAAGAAAACTTAGATTTTGATACGCATTTATAATTACTAGAATATCCACTGTGACCGAAATTTTACCGGTTCGTTTTGACTTTAAAAAGTTCCTTAGTGCTAACACTATCTGTTTACCAAATTTCATAAGAATCGATGCAGTGGTTTAGCCTTAGAGCGTTTTTTCTATTTAGGGGTGTGGCACCGCCCACTTATCGTTCCTTGATGTTGATCCTATTTCAGTAACAAATTTCAAACTAGTAAGGGTGTAACTTTTGGTCTGGCCAAACAATGAATTGTCCGATTTCATTCAATTTTTGTTGAGAGCTTGCATTTAAAATTCTTGGTGTCTGAGTCGCATTTGGTTCGGTTATCTTTAAAAACGGTTTCAGTATAGCGTTTTGAAGTTTTTGCTTAAATGGGAGGTGCCACGTTTTCTTGTCCGAGTTTGCCCAGTTTTTTTTCAGAGCTTCCGCTTATATTTCGTTGTATTTTTGTGTACTAAAATCGCCCAATGGTCAAAATTTGACCTCAAATGTATTATATAATTTTGGTACTTTGTGTAAATTTTTAGTTCTTTTTTTGCTATTTGGTACAAAATAGAAAAGCTCATTTATCATCCCTGAAACGAAAAGAAAACAAAAAACATGAAGTCAGTGTCAGTCAGTTTTTTGTCTTTCTCTTTGCGCTGCATCGTTTTTTCAGCTCTGTGTGACCACGTATATTGTCGTTGTTAATATTGAAAAATCTGAATCCAAATTTGCCTAGCTTTATGGCAAAATATTAATAGAATTTAAACTTTTTGCACATTTACACACAAATACCTTTCTAATGGTGTATAATTCAAAGTCGTGCTCCATTTCTAACATAGTAAAAAAGGTAGGACAAATTTTTATCTTGCGTATCAATATATAGATTTCGGTTGCATTTTCGTGAAAAATACTTCTAAAGTCGCATTTTGAATATATATTTTGTATGGGTGGTAGGCGTGGCCTTTGACCGATTTCGCTCATTTTCAATCCCACGAGTTATCTTTGACGACTTAGGCAGTGCATCAAATTTCATTGAATTACCTTGCTCAGTTGCCCAAAAAATTTATTTCCACGCTTTTGCAGCCACACAACCAGTCAGACAGAAATGGATATATCGACTCAGGAGGTAACGCTGATCAAGAATATATATACTTTTCTATATCTGCCATGCCTCCTTATCTGCGTTACAAACGGAAAGACAAAGTGATTATAATTTGAGTGTAGGGTCAGAATATAAAAATTGGTTGAGAAGTGTCCTAGTTATGGACTATTTTTGTACGTTTTGTAAGGCCCTATCAGTTAATTTCGTATATGAAATTTTCAAAAATCATAACCTCAAATATAGTCTGATTCAATACCTTTCCAAAAATGGTCTCAGCATGAAAATTAGTTTTTGGTATGAAACAAAACCATGTATCAAATTTTGGTGAAATCAAAGAGGGTGAGTTCAGTTCTTTTTTTAAGTTAGGCATGGAAAGTAATTTCGAATTTCGGTAACTTTTTTGCATATTTAACATTGATACTATTTAGTATTTCTCAGAATTTCGACTTTTATTGATTCTTACAATTGATATTTTGTAGCTCCCCGACTACTTTATCGCCTTACTTGTAAATTTAATGTAGGCTTTTGAGTTTCGGAGTTATCCGCTCCAAAGTTTGCTTTACGTATATGGTGGCTAGCACGATTTTTGACTTCTTCATTCAAATTGAAACGATTCAGCGTGAAGTCATTTTATTTAAATGCTATTCGATAATTACTACCCAGTGTGCCAAACGGTTCATATTTCCGCTTTTTTCTCCATTACGGATCCGTTACTGATCCGTAACTCTCCGCTTTTTTATCCGTTACGGATCAGTAACGGATCCGTAATGGAGAAAAAACGGAGATATGAACCGTTTTTATCCGTTACTGATCGGTTACAGAGCCGTTTGGCGGCACACTGGGTATTAACTTAAGGCTATGTGGTTACAAACGAGGTCAAGCTGCGCAAATGGAGATGGATTGGTCAAACTCTCCGGAAACCACACAGCGAAGTTTGTCGCCAAGCTCTTGAGTGGAATCCACAAGGCAGTAGAGGACGTCGTAGACCCAAAACCAACTGGAAAAGGTCGCTGGAAAAGGAAATCCAAGAATCGGGAAAGTCCTGGCAAGAGATCAAAGACATCGCAAGGGATCGCAACAAATGGAGATGTTTCGTATTGGCCCTATGCTCCTCCCAGGAGTTAAAGGAGAATACATACATATGTACATGTGGGTTACATTACAATCTAAAACACCTTTTCTGCAGCTTCTTATCCTACAAGAGTAGTTCTAGGCTCTTTTGAAGCCAGCATAGCAATTCTACTCAAAACATTCTTTTGGAGGCCAACTCATGAGTAGGAAAATCCAAGAATTTTTGACTGGAGAGCAATCAAATAAACGCCAAAAAAAAAAAATTAATTCAAACATCTCGTAGTCGTTAACTTGCTTCCCCAACTGAGAAAACCAGAAATATGTATCTCCAAATTGATGAGTAGCTCTAAGAAAAGTAAAAAATCTCGTTTAACACTTTGGAGATATTTAATAAAAAACGATTTTTTTAAGGTTTTTCAAGAATAATTTCAAAACGGTTACATTTTCTGAATAAAGGGTTTCGAAAATGTGTGCCACCATAAAAGAGTTTCATGCGCTTTTCATGGTGCGACTCACCGAATCGTAGATATTCCTGGTTTCCCCTGGATGTTAGTGTTGTAATAAAAGTTTATTATTATGAATATTCAAGAAACATGCTAACACAAGAATCAATATAAAACACTGAAAGAATTATATATTACAGCGTTAAACTTCCTTTTGAATACTTTTCTTGAGAAATAGCACAAAAGTGCGTATCTGCATAGGTTCCATCTTAATTATAAACTTTCTATCAGCATTATCTTTTTGTGATGGTGATTCAGAATTTGTCAACTTTATTAGCCTCAGTTCTTCCGCACGCTGACGATTCAATTCAAAATCTTTGTTTGCATCTACAAATGTATGTTCAGATTCAAATCGCATGCGATTTTTATCCGAAAGCCATGCATTACCATCCAACGTAGTCTCACGTAAATCTTCAATGTCAAAAGCACTAAGCACATCTTTTACATTGAATTGTGTAGGTTTTGAGAATTCTGGATCATCATCCTTTTCCATAATGTGCTCGAAACGTAAAAGAATTTCATTTTCATGCCATGGCTCAAAGGTCATCAGGTGTATGTTGCGTGGTAGCGCCTTAGAGAGGCTACTGAACTGTTAAAAGGATAATATATGTTAATGATATGAATATGTAGTGGAAAAACTCAGCGATTCGGGTAAACATTTACTTACAGCATTTGTGAAATTTGTACGCCACTCATCGTAAGTTATTTCCGCAGCGTTACTAAAGAATTTCCATGTCGGCAAAAGTTTTCGCAATTGTGTAAAACGTTCCAGTGCGCGTGTAGTCGGACTTTGATTCATTTCTGCTGAACCCATTATTAAATAGTGCGTACCTCTTACAATCAAACCATTGCCAAAAGCCATTTCATTCAGTGCCTCATCAACACCAAAACCATCATCGCGCAACAAACGACGATGCACCATCAATTGTATGGACCCATCAGTCAGCGAACTGCCACCGTTCGAACGATCTGTCAGCACAGACATACGTGTAGTCTCATCTTTAATTGCTATTTTCGTTGTGACTGGATAATAATTTGCAGCGATAGGCTCTTCCATTGTAATATTCCAAGTATCACGATGATTGCGTTTACGTTTCATCATTTCACGTCCATTCGAATCGGTAAAGAAGATATCCTCCGATTCTATGGCGGAAATGTAGCGTGTTATAACTTCTTTGCCTACGCGATCCCCAACTGGGATGGGTCCAACTAGCCATTCAAATTCAGCAAAATTTTCATCGCGATAAATACGCACTACTTGACTAATCCAATCGTTGACCTTTTGATGTACTTCTTTCACGAGATTACCAAGATATACCTTTATTTCGGGTGCTACGGTCGAAACGCGAAAAGCATCTTCTCTTGTACGAAATATATAGGCACCCGAGTTGCGATCTTCGACACTGCCGCCAAAAGATTGCTCAGCTCCTTCGAAGTAAAAAAACTCTTGATTCAATAGATTGGTCATGCCAGCGTAACTCGCAGTGACGAGTATGCCACTTGAATCGAATGTTAAATTTAGGTTCTGTTGAATAAGAAAATTAAGCCGACAGTTTTTTAACAAAAAAATAAAACCCACCTCGTTTCCTATGTTTATGATGTCTTTAACGGGCACCGCTTTTGGTGTACGGTCCATGCGATTTCCATCATTTGACTTGGTTATGTAGTAAGATTTGTAGCCGAGAGGTGGCAGTTTGTTGGCCAAAAATACGAGCTCATATTTAGCCTTCGATTTACGAAATGATAATTTCATTACCTGCTCGGATATGGGCAAAATCTGAGTCTCGATAAGAACTTCTAAAAGTAGAGGGAAAAAAAATTATTTGATTTTCAATACAAGGTGAATTGCATAAGGTTATGAAGCTTCCGGAAGGTGATATAGGAGGCCTTGACTAACAAAAAATTGCAGCTGGAGGGGGTCTAAAATGTACCCCTTAGGAGTTATAGGGTTGAAACTGATTGTTTGACTGGTTTCAGAAAAAAAAAAATTTAAAGTCGTACTCTATTTCTAACGTAGTAAAAGAAGATGGACAAGTTATTGTCCTGTGTATTAATATATAGATTAGTACTAAAAAAGTAGCTGAACATACTTTATGCTGACTTACTACCTTTCCAAAGTATATCAGAACATGAAGATTCTTTAGTGAAATGTCGTAGTTATGACTCATTTTTGTGAGTTTTGTGAAGCAGTTAACATTCAAGGTCATGTTATGAAAAGTTCAAAAAATCATAACTTCTAAGGCACAAAATATACCATCTTAGTTTTTGACTCATCATTTTATGCCTTCTATTGGAGGGTACGATCTGAACAGAACATCAATTTATGCCTTTTCTTGGAAGGTGCAATCTGAACATAACATAGTTTTATGCCTTTGATTGGAAGGTGCGTCTGAACAGAACATCATTTTTGCCTTCGATTGGAAGGCGCAATCTAAACAGAACATCATTTTATGCCTTCGTTTGGAAGGCGCAATCTGAACAGAACATCATTTTATGCCTCCGATTGGAAGGCGCAATCTGAACAGAACATCATTTTATGCCTTCGATTGGAAGGTGTGATCTGAATAGACCATGGGTCTTCGATTGGAAGGTGTGGTCTGACCAGAACATAATTTTATGCCTTCGATTGGAAAGCGCAATCTGAACAGAACATTATTTTATGCCTTCGTTTGGAAAAATTATGAAATGAAAATAAAAATACGAGCGTTGTCGGTTACTGAAATGAGCCTAAAATCAAACAAAAACATAGTGTAAATTTTTGAGCTACTTAATCAATCCGCAAAGGAGTAGATCGTTTTTTGACTACTTTTCGAAACATCCAAATATGTGGTGGTCGTTTTATTTTCTGCTGGGAAGCCACGCTCTTAAAGTGAGATCGTTCGTGAGAACCATCTTAGTATAGCTATCTTCAGTAAGAACATATCTCAGCAAATAATAACACTGGTCGACAAATTTCGAAAAAAATTTCGACTGGAGAAGAGGATTATGTTTCTTAATTTCGATCGAATATATTTTTACACTAATATAGAGAAAAATTCTTACACTTTCAACAAATGTATCAATATCTAAGATCCGAGCAACGAAAAGTTCATTTTTATAGTAGTTTTCTACACTTTTTCGTGTTTAAGCCAAATTAAACACGGTTTTTTTGCCAATAGCTTATACGAATATGTATTTTTTATATTTTAGTTTAATTGCAAACATTTGAAGTTAAATTTTAGTGAATTCGGATCATTTTTTAAAAAGTTATTAAGGTTTTAGTGAAATAAGACCATTTCGATTTTCAAAATTATTTAAATTTTTGTTGAAAAAATTAAGTTTTTTTATTAAAATCGAAATGGTCTTATTTCACTAAAACCTTAATTACTTTTTAAAAAATGATTCGATTTTACTAAAATTTAACTCCAAATATTTGCAATTAAATACTCTATTGAACTAAAATATAAACAATATATATTTGTATAAGTTACTGGCAAAAAAACCGTGTATAATTTGGCTTAAACACGAAAAAGTGTACTACCATAAAAATGAACTTTTCGTTACTGTAACTCAGCCAATTTGAATTGGATCTTAGATATTGGTACATTTGTTGAAAGTTTAAGAATTTTTCTCTATAAAAGTGTAAAAACATATTCGATCGAAATTGGGTTTCTAAAAATATATTCGAAAAAATGGAGCCATAACCTCAAAAATCGAAAAGGTCGATTATCTCCAAAACCTGACCTGACAGAGAAAAACCGATTGCAGATTCGAACTCAGCGCACCAAATAACTCTAAAAACACTATTTGGTTGCTCCAGTTGAAAATCGTGTTGACCAGTGTAATCTAATGGCTATAGGCATGGTTTAAGTTAGAATCTGAGGGCTATTCGATGCCGTTGGAAAGGGCGTACTTCCTGGATGTGTCTTCCATGTGTCTGAAAATAGCATTTTCTGCAAAATATATCAAGGAAAGCTTGAATCTCAAAACTGATAAAAAAAAACGGTTGAAAGATTTGAAATCAGCGACTCTTAATTAGGCAAAAAACTATCGAGATCTCATTCAGATTGTATTCCCGACAAATTAATGTGGAATGTAATTAAAGTTGGGTTTGATATCCTTCAGAAATGTTTAAATTTGATACTACTGTTACATTTTCAACGGAGATTTAGCTCACATTTATAAATCAAGTCCTTAATACGGGTAGAAAAATATTTATTTTTAAAAGTTTATGTTATTAGCGGGTTCTACCTTTTCTTCTTAATATTTACCTTCCATTTGCTTTTTTTTAATGACATTTAAAATTGAAAAGAGATTTAAGTTAAATCTCATCAGAAGTAGATTTATTTTTGTATGGTAAGTCACAAGATTTAGAGCTAAGTCTCAAAACAGCAGTAAATCACCAAATAAATCTCCAATGGAAACGTAGTTTCAAGTTAATCTCTTCAAAATTAAGTTATACGTACCGTTATCATCATAAACATTATAGTTTAAATCTGGCACTGGTATTCTAATATACTCAAAATTCACATGCGCCAATGGATTATAAAGTGTTAGTATAAATTTATCATTATTCTCAGAGACATCACAGCTACTTATGTTCAGATTATCACAAGTTTTAAATTCAAAATTAAATCTGCGTTTTGGCTCTTCAACATTGGTTGAATTTTTAAGTTCTCCCTCAGCACTGGGTTTTGGCTCATCAACAGTGGTCAAATTTTTAGGCACTTCCGCAGCACTGTGACTTGGCTCATCACCATTAGTCAAACGATTAAGTATATCACGTATATTGTCGCCACAGTCAACTAGCGCTTGACTTAAAAGTTTTGCATAATCATTAGCGACATGTTGCTTTTCCGTGCCAGTAATAGCATCATGATGTTGCAATATACCCATCGTATTGCGCAATTCTTGTAGATTTGACATTAGCTCGGGAACTTGTTGCGGTAATAGGGATGTCAGCTGCTTGCAAACTTGTAAAAAGTGATTGCCAATGCGTTCGTAACGTTTTAGTGCGGGTCGCGAAGTAAAGTAACCGGTCCAATAAGCATGTACTTCTGAGCCATATGGAAAGAAGTCATCATCTTTGGTGGGCCAAGCTATGCGAGCATCATGTAATGCCTTAAGGTAACATGAAGGTGTTGAATAAAATAAATGTACGTTGGAACCATTCGATTGACGTGCATTCACATACCTATAAGATAGATAATGCCATATTTAAGGAACTAAATATATCGAATAATATAATTTAACAGAAACTGTTGAAGGTTAAAAATCGCGCATTTTGCATGCTGGCTACTTTCTTTAACTTTCCACATTGTTACCAGTTTTCTGCAATACAAGATACTTACTCTATCAATTTATCCACATTTCTATAGAATTTATTAGCATCCTGATGTGTGAAATCACCGCCCATTGTTATAAGAATATTATTGGTGCGATAATTTGGTTTTTGTTCTTCAACAAAACTAAGGAATTGGTGAGTCTTTTAGGGCATACAAAGGCATAAGTAAATTGTATTATTTAGCATAAAATTTGCGTTCATTTACCTTGGATTCCGCAAAGCTGCTATCGTCATGAATTTCCGAATCGCCACATAATTTATCCCAACAAAATCCCTGCGGTGGCTGATATAGATTATAGAGCACGCTCGTAAACAAATGCGAAGTTTCACCTGCTGCAATAAACGTTTTAATATATATACACTTGAAGAAGATATGTACTCACCCAAATTTGCTGAAGCACGCCAAATCATTTCCAGCGTCTTTGCCGCTGAACGTTTTTCCTTATCCTTATAATCTAAGCGCCCAAAGAATAGACCATCATAGCCCATTTGCGCAAAAATCGAAGCCATTTCACGTGAATGTCCAAAAGGATCAATTTGCCAACCAATGCGTGGACGTCCACATTCACCGAAAGTGTCATTAATGAGTCTATGGGTATTTAAAAAACAAAACACAAAAAATATTAAATTTAAAAAATCCTTTCGCGTTTTTGCCCCACATACCGTAAGCCCCATGCAAATTGATCAATTATACTTTGATAATGTGTCGTTGCTTCATCATTCATACTCATGGCACCACCTATAAACTCCAGTCGTCCCTCATTTACTAGTTGTTTTACTTGTTCCTGTAATTCTGGTGTTTGCTCATCCCACCACTTAAAGAAGAATACCGATTCTACGTAGATGAAACGCCGCATTGGATCTTTCAGCAATTCCTGTATCACCGAATCGAGTATACATTTTACGCATGCATTTTGTATTTCATTCCTTTGTCCATAATAATATTGGTCGACGGTCTTTAACCAGCCCACATCATCGTGTGTATGTGGCACTAGGTGTACATTTAACTTGGCTGGATCTAGTTCTGGACAACTCTGTAAAAAAGATATATAATGTTATAACTTTTTTTTCTCCGGAAAGCAATTTATTAAAATCATGCGAAACATCTTTAATTTTTTATATTTTGGTGTGAATTATAGAGTATAATGGTTTTTCAATTCGAAAATCAGTGCCGCATCACTCAAGTCATGGATATCACAAATCAATAGGGGTCAGTAAAAATAAATAATTCCCGACATATTTATTCTTTAATGCTGAGTCCAAATACGTATACGTTTAAACAAGGCGGTGTAATTTTTTGCCATAAAATCTTATATGAAAATTTATTGAAATTTAGCCCTTGAAATCTATCGAGGTTTAGTTTTTCTCCGAAATATCATAATTTGGCATGTATAATGTTTAACAAATGCATAAATGAATAAATGAATAAATAAATAAATGAATAAATGAATAAATGAATAAATGAATAAACGAATAAATGAATAAATGAATAAATGAATAAATGAATAAATGAATAAATGAATAAATGAATAAATGAATAAATGAATAAATGAATAAATGAATAAATGAATAAATGAATAAATGAATAAATGAATAAATGAATAAATGAATAAATGAATAAATGAATAAATGAATAAATGAATAAATGATTAAATGCATAAATGAATAAATGAATAAATGAATAAATGAATAAATGAATAAATGAATAAATGAATAAATGAATAAATGAATAAATGAATAAATGAATAAATGAATAAATGAATAAATGAATAAATGAATAAATGAATAAATGAATAAATGAATAAATGAATAAATGAATAAATGAATAAATGAATAAATGAATAAATGAATAAATGAATAAATGAATAAATGAATAAATGAATAAATGAATAAATGAATAAATGAATAAATGAATAAATGAATTAATGAATAAATGAATAAATGAATAAATGAATAAATGAATAAATGAATAAATGAATAAATGAATAAATGAATAAATGAATAAATGAATAAATGAATAAATGAATAAATGAATAAATGAATAAATGAATAAATGAATAAATGAATAAATGAATAAATGAATAAATGAATAAATGAATAAATGAATAAATGAATAAATGAATAAATGAATAAATGAATAAATGAATAAATGAATAAATGAATAAATGAATAAATGAATAAATGAATAAATGAATAAATGAATAAATGAATAAATGAATAAATGAATAAATGAATAAATGAATAAATGAATAAATGAATAAATGAATAAATGAATAAATGAATAAATGAATAAATGAATAAATGAATAAATGAATAAATGAATAAATGAATAAATGAATAAATGAATAAATGAATAAATGAATAAATGAATAAATGAATAAATGAATAAATGAATAAATGAATAAATGAATAAATGAATAAATGAATAAATGAATAAATGAATAAATGAATAAATGAATAAATGAATAAATGAATAAATGAATAAATGAATAAATGAATAAATGGTATCTTCGGTGATTTTAGCTAAAAAGCTAATATATTGTTCATTTAAAATTTGGGATATATCTCTTTTCTTTTTGAATCAACATAATGTTCTGGTTCATTTATTGTTGATTTCTAGGTGTATGCATCTAGAAATTATTTGACATTTTCCAGAATTTTTATTTTATTTTTTTTCCCGACTTCTAATTTTTAACAACTAATTCGATACACGTGTTTTTGATGCGTGTAAACACTTTCGTTTTAAGCGTGCTATATTGAAACAAAATTTTCAGTGCCGTGTAAAAAAGTAATTTCTACATACTTATAAATTTCACTGTGCTACAAATTCGAAAAAATTTAAAAGTTCTGCGTTATCACATAACACATCGTGTTTGGCACTCAAAAAAATAATTTTCGACGTAATCGGTTTTTCATCATCACCCAAGGATTTTTTTGGGCTGCCGACAGATCGTTTTATACCTGGAGGTACCTCAGCCATTTTTTAGCGAGTTTTCATGTATTTGATTTTGATAAAAAGTTAAGAGTGGTAGCTCTTAAAAACGAAAAAAATTTTAAAAATCGGTTGAAAATTGATAGAGCTAGATGAAATCATCACATTTTTTGCACATGTCAACATACTCTTTTAAGTCAAAATCTGAATTTTTGGGATTTTATATTTTTTTTTTTGCCGAAAGTGCATAAAAATTCCTTTCCAGACAAAAGACAGAATTTAAAATAGATGAAGTCATCAAATACATGAAAATTCGTTTAAAAATTTCTGAGCTATGATTTTTTTTTCGCCTCTACCTGACTAGAAAAAAGTTAAGGCTTGGATCCGATTCGGATCAGGTTTGCCTGAGGAATGATCAGGAATGAGTGAGGCTTTCAGCTCCGATAATGACGAATAAACGTCACACGTCATATGAAACGGACCTGATAAGTTTGAGTGGTCGTGGATCCCATAGAGTTTTTAAGAACGTATCAAGATCTTTAAGGTCCTCATCAGAAAAGTAATATGTATATTTTTTGTGGTCGTTTTGATATGGAATATATATTACAAAAGGACTTGATCGGATGAATTAAATTCCTAACTACAATTAAGCTCTGGAAATTTGGTTTAAACAACGCACTTAGGTCGTATTAAGATTTTTGGTATTAAGTAGATCATGATGAAGAACTGATCAGATGGCCGTATTAAGGAATATGTGATCCAGATCTGATCCTTATCCGGAATTCCTGAACTAATTTCTTGTCGAATAGGTATAAAACAACCTTTTGGCAAGCCAAAAAAAAAAGTCTTGGGGTGATGAAGAAAACCGAGTACGCCGGAATTTATTTTTCCGAGTGCCAAATACGATGTGCAATGTGAGAACCCATACATTTTTTTCGCACAGTGTTTTCAATTATTTAGTTCTGTTTTAAAAAAAATAAGAATAGAAAAGTTTAAGAACAATGGCAGAAATCGTTAAAATTTTAATGAGTAAAATATAAACAAAAATTTGTGATTCAAAAAAAAAACTAGTAAGGGTGGTATCTTTGGCCTGGCCAAAAACTACCCTACACTGCATTTCAAGTATATTATTAGGAGAGTATAAGAACAAATTGCTTATATGGGAAGTGCTACGCCCTCGCCTCCGAGCTTACCTTGAATTTGCGTAGAACTTGCATTTACTGTTCTGAGTGTTTGAGTAAAATTCGGTTAGGTTTTCTTAAAAAAATCATTCAGTATAGCATTTTGAAAATGTTGCTTATATGGGAGGTGCCACGCCCTCTAATCTTACTTCGCCTACTTTAAACTCAGAGTTTACAATTAATGTTCTTCGTGTTTGAGTGAAATTTGGTTGGATTATCTCAAAAAACACTTTCATTATATAATTTTGAAACATTTGCTTATATGGGAGGTGCCACGCCCTCTTGTCCAAGTTAACAAAGATCTTGCGTATAGCTTGTATTTATAGATCCGAGTGTTTGAGTGTAATTTGGTTGGGTTATATCAAAAAACGCTTTCCGTATAACATTTTGAAACTTTTGCTGAGAGCTTATACTTACTTTCCCCAGTATTTATGTGTATTTTGCTTCTGTTATTGCAAATAATGCTCTTATTATTGCATTTTGAATATATTTTTTGTATGGGCGGTAGGCGTGTTCGTTGACCGATTTCGCTCATTTTCAATCCCCCGAGCTAACTTTTACAACGGAGGCAGAATACCAAATTTCATTGAATTATGTTGCTCAGTTTTCCTAAAAAATGTATTTCCACACACACCCAGCCAGCCAGCCGGCCAGACAGACGGACATGGCTATATCGACTCAGGAGGTGACGCTGATCAAGAATATATATACTTTTCCATACCTGCCACGCCCCCTTCTCTGCGTTACAAACGGAAGGACAAAGTGAATATACCCTGGGTGTAGGGTATAAAAAACAGCAATATATTTTTTCTTTTAACTTTTAAGAGCTAGACTGAAGTATTTTTTACTGAAACTTCGTTTAATTTGTACTATACAGGTTTTCCACTCCAAATTAAAGCTTTTCCACATTATTTTTATAATTTTTCAAATCAAAATAAACTTATCCACATCAACACACTCCACATTTTGAAATGTGTTTGGTAGACCCAATACTCATCTGTATACCAAGTTTTATAAAAATAACTGCTGTAGGTATAGAGATATTTATTTGAAGTATAGTTTTTGTAAAGTTTAATTTAATATCAAAAAAATGAATATGATGTGAAAAAGATCTAACTTGGAGTGAAAAATCTGTATAGTCACAAGTCAAAATAACACAAGTCCTAATTTAGCGATATTGATGATGGTTAAACTGAAAGTTGTTTAATTTTCTGAAGATTATCATCACAAACTTAAAGATCAGGGTGCTGCAGTTTGGTGTATAGACTGATATATACACGTGGTTTTTTGACGATAAACTGAAGCACTAAAACAAATTTCTGAATAAGATCCTACGCATCGAGCAATACATATTACACAAGGAAGGATGCTGAATAATTAAGAAATAAAGAAGATACTAAACGGTTATTATCACACATCTATTGGCACAATTGTTTCATAGGGTGCAGTGACATCTCCCAACACAATAGTATAAAGCTAAAACTGTAACAACATGAACAAGTGTTTTGCTTTCTTTTAATACGTCATTACGAACAAATGGTGTGAGTTTTGTTTTTTATCAAAAACCATACACAATTGCAGGCAGGGCCGGAATAATACTATATTTATATTTTTATTGTAGAGGCCCATGCGAAAAAGTCAATTTTGTTGATTTGTGATGTCCGCTAAAATCAGTCTAGGTTATCAAGAACATTGCAGTCATTCTTGATCTTGATCTGGCAGTTTTAGTCTTAACTAGCATTTCCCGGTGTGCGTCAGTACACTTTCTCTTGTAAAGAGGCCGGGGCATTTCCAATTAAATTAAATTTAAGTATGTAAATTTTATCAATGCAATATATTTACTACCAAATATAATCTTTGTGCGTTAAATAGTTTCAGAAATGTGGCGTATTTTAAGGGAGTGGTACCTACCGCCCATTTTTCCCTTGGACATTATTTGTCCCGATACTCTTAATACATATATCAAATCTCATCCATGTCCGTTAAATATTTTTTTTTTTTTTGGAAGCAAGAAAAAAACGAAAAAAGATTTTTATAATTTCACTGTACTAGTTGAATATTTGGTCTGACGGGAAATAGGTCATTCTTACCTAATTCGGGCATGGGGAATTAAGTGGTGTTAACCGTTTTGCTGGATTGGTTCATCGCCCCATACAAAAAGTTCAAATCAAAATTTTGTCTATTAAGTGGTGTTTTTCATAAAGAATTTCTTATTAAATTGTGATGAATCAATGATTTTTTTCCAAAAGTATGAATTCCTATTTAGGATGTATTAATGGGCAATAGAGTTGCTAATTTTTTTATCAAATCATCGGATACTTCTTAACTTTAGCGTTAATTTTTACCGAATTTTCTTAAAGAGTGGGCGCTAGACGGGCTTGAGTATGCAAAACATGAGTACGAATAACTAAACTGAGTTTCTCATAAGTCTGACTACGAGTAACAAGAAAGTGGATGCTGCCTGGATCTGCGGTGGTCCATGTTTTAAAGCCCCTACCCCGCTCCAGTCCAAATATGGTTTTCCGTTTTCGGTTTTCATAACAATTTGTGATGGATCATGACCTTTTTATTACGATTATGATCTTGGTTTCTTTCTATCACGTCAGGATCCTAAATTATGCCTGCACAAAAGTAAAAAATTCACTGTTATGAGGTCTTCGAAAAACTATATAACAAAAACAGCAAATATTAAAATTAATTTTTGTTAATGACTACGGATAGCAAATATTACCCTTAACAATCTGTACTGTAACTATTTTTCAATTGGATCACCACATCCTGAGTTATAAGCCTTTAAAAAAAAGAATATCTCACAATAACATCCAAAGGCTATTTCCGGACCGAAAACTAAAAACTAAAAATTTTATTATTTTATTGGAAAAATTTCAAGCCTTTGCAGAACAAAATCATATGACAAATGACAGTTTTATTCTGGATTTAGTGAATAACCCACAAATGGCCGAGCAAAAATTATAATTTTAAGAAAATTCGAAAGAAATTAACGTTAAAGTAAAAAAATATCCCATGAGTTGATTTAAAAGTAAGCAATTCGAATGTCTTTTAACTAATCATGAACTGGAAAATATACTTTTGATGAAAAATCATTGATTTATTAGAAGTTACTTAGAGATTCTTTATGAAAAACACCTCTTTCTAGACGAAATTTTGATTTGAACTTTTTGTATGGGGTGATGAACCAATCCAGCAAAACGGTTAGCACCACTGAATTCCTCGTACCCGAATTAGGTAAGAATGACCTATCTCCCGCAAGACCAAAAAAAAAGGTACCAAAAACTAGTACAGTGTTTTTGTTTCCCACATCCAAGACGACCCACAGTGTCTCGTTTTAGTGTGCTAGACGTGATAAATTCAAAATTTAAATTTTAAATTTTTGTATGCATAAGTGTTCAAATATGTCCATTTATCTCCAAAAATTTATTTTTATGGTTTTTGACTAACATTTAGCACATAAATTTGCACTTTAAAGTTGATATTTGGAATTTAATAAAATTTTAAAAATTTTAGAATTGTACCAGATTTTACAACAATAGCTACACTAGGTGCAAAGGTAAAATATTGCAAATGTTTTTTTGTGTGGGGGTATAGTGCTCCCCACTTTTAATTTTTCCCATGATGTTTAAAAGATGTTACGAACAAAATTTTATAATGATAAAGGTACTTAAATGGAGTTTTTTAATTATTTTTGCGTAGGGTTGCAAGTCCCCCATATTTTGACCCCCTCACTTTTTGTATGAATTTTTGCAAATGAAATACACATTCTCAATATGAACATTGTAGTAATAACTGCTTCAGGCGCAAAGAGATAGCAATTGCTATGTCTTTTTGTATGGGGGTGCAACGCCCCTTTGTTCAAATTCTACCATATTTTGCAAGGCGTTTAATAAACGCAGGGTACTCCTGTGTACGAAGTTTTATGTATGTAAGTTAAGTTATAGCAATTGATGCGTATTTTTGTATGGGGGATGGAATGGCCCCTTGTTCAATTTCCCCCAATTTTTGTAAGACGTTTGGTGAACGAAGTATACTCTTGTGTACAAATTTTTTGAATAATAACTGCTATAGATGCAGAGATAAGTAGCAATTGAGGTGTTTTTTGTATGGGGGTGCAAGGCCCCCTTGTTCGATTGCCTCCAATTTTTGCAGAGTGTTTGGTGAACGCAGTATACTCCTTTTTACTACAGGTGCAGTCGAGATTTGTTATTTTCTTTCGTATGGGGGCTTCCCCCCATACCCCCGCAAAAATCAATTGACTCTATTTGGCGAAGTCAGTGGACAGTTTTGCATACTAAAAAACGCATTTTGAATTTTTCACGTCTAGTTTGTATGAAACAGTGAGTGCACTGTGCGACCCCTGGTGGAAAATTATTTTCTCTAAAATCTCCCAAAAAGTCATGAAACACGTTGACATCGCGAAAAAAACGAAAATAAAAACGATTTTAAATTTTGATTCCGCCATCTAATGGGGACCGTTAGTTAAAAAAATTTTTTTTTCCGCTAAAATGTCCCAAAAGGTCATGAAACGCGTAGAAAATACGAAAAAACGAAAAAAAAATTTGGATGAAAAAAAAAAAACATCGAAAAACTAATGATGCAGAAACACTTCCGTAGCCAAAAACATAAAAGGAACATACAAACATTCATTTTTTTATACATAGATTCTTATATTACGATCAAACCACATAAGGGCATATCCGAAAATAATCTTCTTTCTATAACCAAATGTGTGTGTAAAATTAAATTTGCAATAGGTGAACAAGTAAATTTTGCCATGAGGGGCTGTCAGGAGGTGGTTTTACATGAAAATTTCGGGAAAATCATAGTGCCACGCCCCTAAATGGAAGAAACGCTCTCAGGGCTAAACCACTGCATCAATTTTTATGAAATTTGGCATGGAGATGGGGTTAGCACTAAGGAACGATAACATGACCATTATGTTTATAAGTGGGCGGTGCCACGCCCTTGATGGAAAAAAGTATTTGTTTCATAGTGAGCAGTTCCTAGCTTCTAAAAAGAAAATATGCAGTTATTGTAAGTAACCATAATATAACTTATATAGTCTCTTTAAAGTCAAATTGACGTATCGAATTTTTGCCGTAAGGCGAATTTTTGCACAAATAATTGCCTAAAAATGCTATGCTGGGAGAGTTACGTATGGTAGTATAACCAAACTCTGTACAAACACAAGAAAAAATATAGGTTAGCTATAAAAAAACTTTGAAAAAGCCGTCTTGGTCTTGATAATAATTATGAACGCTACTAAGACAGCTATAATCTTAGACAGAATAACTTAAGGCAAAACTTTAGAGCAAAACTGATTTTGTTCTTAATTAAATCTTTCACGCGTTCCTTTTCGGTAGCAATATATAAATCCGTATCTTATTGCTGATTTGCCACACTTTGCTCTAACTTGTGTCAGAAAAAGTTTTAATAAAAAATTAAATATTATTAAACTCGTATACGTATTGTCAACTCATTATTACAACTAGGTTAATGAAATATTCTAGTTTTGAGAAAATTTAGTTTTAAGATTTTTGGAAATTTGAGTACAACTGATTTCAGACTTTACTTACTTATTTACATATTTTTCTTATAAATACGCAATGTGGTAAACTTAGAAACATTCTGGTTGGAATAGATTGTGCACCAAGCCAAGATGAATATCGTAGGCCACTTATCCCAAAATGAATAATTTTGAAGTTATAAAAATGGAAATATGTAAATATAAGCAACTCACCGCATATCCGCATTTGGTGCTCTCAAACTGTGGCATAGCTGCAGCAAAATCATTTAGACCGATATAAATGAAGCATGAAATTGCTGTTGCAATAAGATGCAAATTGCCGAATTTGACTAAAAACATAACGAATTATTTATTTTTAATTTAAAAATAAAATAACTCAAAATTTCAACTGGAAGAAAGAAAAAAGATCATTAATATGTAAACAAAATATTCCTTTTAATTTTCAGCCAGGTACAGTACTTGATAACTTCACACTTGGAGCGACAAAAGAGAACTGAATTAGAAAAAAAATTTTATTGTTTCAGCTCAAGTTTAGAGCTAATAATTAGTTCTGCACAATAAAAAGATTTTTTTTTTTATTTTTTTTACAGCTGACAGCTGGACGTACATTTTGTAAATAGTGCAGCAATTGAAACATATCCTAAACAGTTACACGCTTATGTGATGAAATATTGCAATTGCAATTTCATATTTTAAGTTATTATCTAGCAAATATTTTATTTGAATAGAAATATTACAGATTTATTTTTACTAGAATCTCCCAATAGTCAAAATATGACCACAAATGTATTATATAATTCTGGTACTTTTTGGAAATTTTAAGAACTTTTTTTTGCTATTTGGTACAAAATAGAAAAGCTCATTTATCATCTTTGGTACAATGACAAATGTAAAACGAAAAGAAAACAAAAAACCTTGAAGTCAGTGTCAGTCAGGTTTTTGCCTTTCTCTTTGTGCTGTATACTCTATTCAGCTCTGTGTGACCATGTATATTGTCGTTGTTGATATTGAAAAATTTGCATATATTTTACCTGGCTTTATGCCAAAATATTAAAATAATTTCAACTTTGTGCAAATTTACACACAAATACCTTTCTAACGGTGTATAATTAAGTGTCGTACTCCATTTCTAACATGATAAAAAAGGTAGGGCAAATTTTTTGTCTTGCATATTGATATAAAGATTTATATGTCTTTATCTCATATAGTTTCAAGAGATGACTTTCACAAATCCATCTCTTTTGTGCACGGTGTCTAGCAAGTGTTTGCATTTCAATCAAATATTTCCTCGTTACGGATGGCCATATTTTCTATTTTAAGGACAATCTCTTTGGTGATAAGTAGAACTAAAGTTGGGTAGTTCTTTTTGCATGTTAGAGTCTTTGATACCAAGAAGACATAAATCGGTACCTGAAGTGAGATCTATCTTTTACGGATTTAGTCAAAATCTCAGCAGATCAAAAAAAAAAAAAAAAAAACTTCAAGTCATAAAAGAAAATATGTATATATTTTCATCAATAGAAATTTTTCAATGTCCACTTATCTTAATCAAGATAAGCCCAACTCATCCTCTATAGCACATCAGACACCAACACTTACACATTATACATTAGGAACATCTTATCAAATATGGTATCAAGTAATTTTATAGACGTATAGTATGGTATCAAATATTTTTATTAGACTTATATTACATTTATATTATCATTCCAGTTCTCACCCATACCGATTAATCCGTAGCTGTGCATAGCTTATTATCATCCTTTTTTTCTTGCGTCTCATAGGTAGGGATATCACATATATCACATAGACCGTGACATCTCTCACAGTTTAATGTTGATGTATACCACTCTCATTAGTGAACCCCATAGTATACTCCCTTCCACCAATACCACTTTTTCTATCCTAATAAGGATAACATTTATTACTCACAAATATAAATTAATCTATTCATGTTTCTAACATACTTGGAGTTGTTTGCTTAGGTAGGAGAGAAACCTCTGGCACAGGAGGCTTAAGTTCCCCATTTTTGACCAATACACTCACAGTTGATACTTTTATTACTTCTTATCAAGATAATACATTGGTCAAAAATAACCCCATAATGAAAAAGTTTTTTATTTTTTCATTATACTCTGCACCATGTACTCTACCTACGTGGTTTCTCCAAATGTGGAAATGTTTAAACATGCATTGGTTATGATCACCCAATAAAATGGGGCCAATGGTATAACAACATTTCCACGGGCATTTGTACATTGTGAATTACATATGCCACAGAGTACATCGGGGGTGATGTACTATGTGACCTATGTTTTTTGTAAACAAATGACATTCCAATAATCCCAATATACATTGATATACTTAAGAAGTCTAACTTCTTCAATATTCAATCCTTTGGGATATTGGAATTACATTAATTAGCTAGTTGGTCGCTGTTGTCCCGACCAATGTATTTATTTTTTATTTATTATATATTTCTTTATGTATATGTATATTTGTTTATTACTTATATGGGTGATTCTTAGATAACTGTGCTTTTTCGAGTTGTAAAATTGGCAGATAATTTTTTTGGATTTTTGCAAGTTTCTTCATGCTATCTTGTGTAAACACACTCTTAAAACTCACCTTTTAAGTAGATCGACAACAAGTGTGAATTTACGGCTTTGAGGTCGAAATTAAGAAATTTTGCTGCCACGTTTGTGACCAAATTGCCACGTTTGTGACATTTTAGCCACAGTATGGAAAAATTATGGTTTTGAAGCGTTTCGATGAGAGATATATTGCATATAATGACAAATTTACACTTCAAGACTAATTTTGCAACAGTGTCATGTCTCCAGTGGTCCATTTTTTTTAAACTCTATCGCCCTAAAGATCAACAATGGTTTCCTGTTCTCTGTTTTTATAGCCGTTTATGGTGGATTAGGATCTCTTAATTACGAATCTGATCTTGATTTTTTTCTATTACATCAGTATCCTTAGTTATCCTTGCTCAAATGTGAAAAAATCACAGTTTTGACATCTACTTAATAAAAACAGCAACAAGTAAAATTAATTTTTGTCAATGGATTCGGACAGCCGAATTTATTATCAACAAGACATAATTTACCGTTTTTCAATTGGATTCATAGTTTCCCAGTTATAAGCCTTTAAAAAAAGGATACTTCTCAATAACACACAAAGGATTTTCTGAACCGAAAAACTAACAAAAATGGTAAGTTTTATTATTTTTATCAAAAAAATATTTTATCACAAAAATTTTAAGCCCTTGCAGACTAAAATCGGATGAAAAAATTAGGCTCTATTGTAAATTTAGTGAATGAACAGATGAAATTTTGATTCTGTTAATTTGCAAAGCAATAGTTTAGTAGGGTCATTCACTAAATCTAGCATAGAACTGTCATATTTTATGCGATTATGGTCTGCAAGGTCACGAAATTTTTGTAATTAAATATGTTATTGATAAAAATAATAAAACTTGATTTTTTGTAACTTTTGGGTCTCGAAAAATCTTTTGTATGTTATCGAAAGAAGTCCATATTTTAAACGCTTATAACTCAAAAGCTGGGAATGCAATTGAAAAACGGTAAATTATGTCTTGTTGACAATAAATTTGGCTGTCTGAATACATTGACAAAAATTAATTTTACTTGTTGTTTTTTTTTGTTCTATAGCTTTAAATAGATGTCAAAACAGTGATTTTTTCACTTTTGAGCAAGGATAACTCAGGATTCTGATGGTGTAGAAAAATTTTTGTATTAAAAACACAATTAATAGCCTTCAACTTAACATCTGTATACTCAAACTTTATATCGAAATATGATTTTTGCAGATAAAAAGTGCCACGTTTGTGACATTTTTGATGCGCCACGTTTGTGACATTTTTGTAGTTTATCGCTCATTGTAAAGCACGCTTTTGAGTTCAAGATTTTTCCGAAAGAATTTGGGGTCATGTATGCAAAATGCAAATCCTACAAAAAAATTGTTTCATGCATAAAATAAAATGTACTACCTGGGAGTGCCGAGTGCCACGTTTGTGACCATAATTTAAAAAAAACTGCTTTTGTTTATAAACTGCCCTATAAAACGCAAACAGATTTCTTTTTGGACTCGTCTTGACATGATGACCTTTGGGTGATGGATAGTGTTCAGAACTAATGCATATGTATTGCAATCTATTGACTGAAACAGTAGTACCATGCAGTAGTAGCATAATGCTTTCAAGAAATTTTTTTTTTCCAAATTGTGCCCTCAAAAAATTATTTAAAACTGTAGATGAGCTCAGAATATTGTAGCTTTAAGTATTTACTTAATATGTGCAGTAACTTGTTTTCTGTTCTATTTCCGTTTTTTGGTCGTTTTTCATCGTTTTGTGTATAAAAAGTAGGGGTAGGACATGCCACGTTTGTGACATTAGGGGTATATTTGCAAACTTTCAAAGTAGACCAATAAATATTTGGTGGTAAAATTGATACGCTCTATTAGAAAAGCATAGTTTCTAACTTATAGCGTAATTTTTTGTGAAAAAAAGCCTACTGTATAGGTGAAATCGCCAGAGGACACAAAAAGTACAGTTATCTGAGAATCACCCATATATTACTAACCATGTAATTTTTAATAATTTTCAATTGTTTATATATATAATTTAATTTACTAATCAGCTAACTAGTTATTATTAGGTGTTCGTTCAACACTTATAACAAAATTATGTGGGTCAATACATAATTCCCCCTTAACCATTATTTTAACGCTATTATGATACTCATTACATAATTGCATATCTGTGAATATAAACAACCCCTTCTCTTAAATGTTGGGCCCACCGCCTAAGTATCTAATCTTTTTATAGGCCTAAACTCTAAAACATATTTATTAGGTTTAAACTCTTAAACTAAACTAATAATTAGCTGAATTTTTCACGATTAGTTATTTAGTTCCTTCTATAGAATGTTTAAATCATATCTTAAGACCATGACAAATTCATCTCACAGGTTCTTAAGTTATATTACCAAACATTGGAACGTCTTTTTATATACTAATTATATTTTAAATTTAAAAGACTTGCTATGATTTATATTAATAACACCCTACATCACACTAACCCCACATACAAATTCTGTATCTACATTTATAACAGCCAATATACCCTCTTCTGCTACTTTCTTCATAATATTAGAGTGAATTAACTTGAAGTTGACTATTGTATTTACTTTATTATTTTTTAAAAAATGATATTCCAAAAGTATTTGATTCTTGACATAGAAAATAAAATACACAATTTCATTCAATTGGAAAAACTATTCTCAATTATATTGTGAAAAAATTAATTTGTCCCATGGTTACAATTGTGTTGTCAAAGTTAATTTGTCCCATGGTTTCAGTGAAGTGAGTTAAAATGTTCATTAGACCATATAACCAAAACTATGAACTAATGTCAGCACCCAAAAAAATAAGAAAAAACAAAAGGAGCATCCAAAACAACATTGTAGACTAGGGCGAATCTGAAGCTGAATTAAGCGGATTTAAACCATATTATTCATGCCCACAACACGTGACCCACCATTTTCATCTGAAACAGACTCCTTCACCATGAATGGATACTTTTTTACAGATTCATGGAACCATTACATATGCAACTTAAATATCTGGTAAGTAATATCCTATTACTACATTTTAAATATCATTCCCCATTACCACATTGCCAAGGTTTTTTTCATAATTACCACAAACCTTATCAACCCACATCTTCACGATTCATTTTAAAAGCCAACTGATGAGTCCTATGGCAAGGACGAAAAACGTTTATTGGTAGCCAATTTTTCTCCCGATCCTTCACGGAATCCATATACCTTTACAGTTACTTTTTAATTTTCTTTCTTTTCACAGTATTCCTACAACAGCACGAAGTACCAAAAGTAAGTGTTACGTTTTCATCAATGATCTAAATTTTTTTACATATACCGAATGAAGAACGTAAAAGTCCACTTATCTTAATCAAGATAAGCCCAACTCATCCTCTATAGCACATCAGACACCAACACTTACACATTATACATTAGGAACATCTTATCAAATATGGTATCAAGTAATTTTATAGACGTATGGTATGGTATCAAATATTTTTATTAGACTTATATTACATTTATATTATCATTCCAGTTCTCACCCATACCGATTAATCCGTAGCTGTGCATAGCTTATTATCATCCTTTTTTTCTTGCGTCTCATAGGTAGGGATATCACATATATCACATAGACCGTGACATCTCTCACAGTTTAATGTTGATGTATACCACTCTCATTAGTGAACCCCATAGTATACTCCCTTCCACCAATACCACTTTTTCTATCCTAATAAGGATAACATTTATTACTCACAAATATAAATTAATCTATTCATGTTCATTTGCACCAAATGACTTAATGTTAACAATACTATCTCAGATATCTTCTCATCTTTTCTTATACGAGCTAAAATTGTATGTATGTTTATAAATATATTAATATATAAATACTTACTAGCTGGCTCGGTAGCAACTTTGTTCGCCCGTTCCCGATGACCGTTATATATGTTCTAAGTCCCATCCATCTCTGTCGTCCTTCTCTTCCAACCCCTCAGGTTTTTCAAGGTGAATAGAATATACATTTATGTACCAACTTTTATAATGATATCTACTATAGGCGTAGAAATATAGCATTTTGAGTATAGATTTTGTTAACTTTTAATCGTTTAATCCCTTCATGCTGAATAGTAGACGCAGTAAACACCCATGTACCAAGTTTCATAATGATAGCTGATATTGGAACACTGATATAGCATTTTGTGTTTTTTTTTTTTCATATGGGGGCCCAGGGGCCCAACGTCCTCTGGTTCAATCCCCCTCAAATTTTGCATGGTTGATGGCAAATAAATTATGCATAAGTTCACTTACTTTCATAATCATAGCTTGTATAGCTGCAGAGATATAGCAATTTTTGTATTTTTTTCGTATGGGGAGTGCAACAGTGCAACCCCCGTCCCCCGCAGCGGCATCTCACCCCCTTATGAACCTCCTACAGATCATAGCAAACAATTTAATAAATTAAATTACTTAAATCATCATCAGTGCATCGCATCAAATGGAGAATTAACAGGAAAATGTTATTTTTGTTATTAGCTGAGATTTCCACGACATTTTTTCATTAATCTATTTTCGAAAACATACAAAAGAAAAAACAATTCAAATGAAAAAATCGTTAAACTGTAAGATGCTTAGATGCTTAGTGCTTAATAAAGTGTCCACAAAAACACACAAAAGAAAAACCAATTTAAATGAAACAATCGTTAAACTGTAAGATGCTTAGTGCTTAAATAAAGTGTCCACAAAAACACACAAAAGAAAAACCAATTCAAATGAAACAATCGTTAAACTGTAAGATGCTTAGATGCTTAGTGCTTAATAAAGTGTCCACAAAAACACACAAAAGAAAAACCAATTCAAATGAAACAATTCTATAGAAAAATGTTGGGAGAATTTTGTAAATAAAGTTATTCAGGGTAAAATTTTTAAATTTTTTTAAAATTTCCAGTGGCATTAGAAATAAGAAAAAGCATTATCTCTTCTGGACATAGTATGTCAGCGTTTTTCAGCGTTATCATCTTAATCAAAATCCTTTAGTAATCCGGGAAGAGCTAAGTTATTGAAATCACCTTTTGCGTTTTCTGAGGATTTTTCTCCATGGACTTTATGAAAGACGACGCTTTTTTGCCACTTTGGAGTAGGACTTAAATCTTTATTGAGCTGTATTGAAAACTGTTCAGATTTTTCCATCATTAAAAAGTTTTGTTACTTTTAATATTGTTGATCTTTTAATAGTGGTATTTTACATGTATTTTTCAATTGGAAACCATTTTCTTCCTATCAATTAACCGGGGACTTAAGTGCATTTTTCAATGATAACGATAACTTTAATCTTTTGAATTGAAACTAAGACCCCATAGCAAAAACTTTAATCTTTTCCAATTGAAACTGAAATTGGTAATTTTTTTATATCGATTCGTTCAACGTAAAAGTTGGTAACTCGTAAATCGCAGTTTTTAGTAATGAACATTTTTGTATTTTACCTTTATTTTATAGAAACCTATATTAAATAAGTTTAGGTTGTGACTCAAATTTCAACCAAAAAACATTTTGGCCAAAAAAAAAACATTTTTGTGGCAACACTAATCGTGTAGCAATTTTCGTTGTTGTGTATCATTTCTCGTTGTTTCGTCTAATTTTTCGTTAGTTTCAACCATGATACAATTATAGAGAATTTCAGTCAATAAAAGCAAAAAAGCAAAACAGAGACAAAAAACTTGATAAAATTTTATTAATGTAATTAATTGTTGTGTTAAATTGCTTAATTGCTTATTTATTCGTTCGGAAACAAAAATTGCAAAAACTATTAAACTGTTTCCTACGTTGCAATTTTGTGGACAACAGTTGTCCACATTGTTGTTGATCCATTGTCCAGAGTATAACAGTGGAACAATACAAAACAGGTAAAGCTTTAAACAACATTTAATATTCATGAGATATCGCGCTTTAATAATCAACATAACTTTTAGGCAGTTCAAAGTACAATTTTTGAATGAAATATCTTTGGGACTGAGCTAATTTCCAGTGAAACGGAAGATCGCTTAATTGAGATGATGTCCATGGAGGTGACTTATTTCACTCTATGTCACTTATTTTGGATGATATTCGTTACTTTATAAATGGATTGCTATATTGCTATTACGTTTCCTAGTTTCTAATTAATCAGTGGAATTGCATTGCCGCATGAAACATAAAGCTAGATTATCGATATATCATTGTCCAATGACTGATTTTGGAATGATGTTCAATTGACCTTTTATGTTTTAATAATGGGATGTCTTTCATCTACATTGGTTTGCCTTTTTGCCTTGGAGAGACAATGAAAAAATTTATTTATTCACAAAAATTGATTAACTCATTCCTTAGATTTAAGAGATTTTAAGGTTTAGACACCTCATTTTAAGAATAAAAAATCTTGCATAAACTTACCTTTCAGACTTGATGTGATTCCAGTACTTGTGCTAGGTATAATGATATTTTCTACTTTAAAAAAAGTTTTTTTTTTTTTTTTCATCTACAAAGGCGAATGTCCTCTTAAAAACAATACAATAAAAACAATAACTGTTACATTTTATTGCAAATGTTTTATATTATTATTGCCTTATAATGTGAGAAAAACACTTGAGTTATCTGTATCCCGGTGGCGTTTTTGAGCGACATCGTCCATATGATATTGTCATCGATGAATCATCAAGAAATTAAATTTTCCGAAATGATTTTTTCATCGATGACTCATAGTGGGGATGTACGGAAGTTAGTATTCTCTGCCGGAAAATGTCATTTAAATGTCTCTGAACTTCTTAAATGTTCCGAATCGGTGAAATTGTCTGTTAAAAGTCGATAACATGACATTGTCTGTTACATGTCGCCATCAACGAGTAAAAGTCACGGATACAACCGATTGTTATTTTTGCTGTCAGTTTGTCAAGCGAATTGAAATAAATAAATAAAAAATTTCGTGTCTTCCTATAAAATGTGATTAATTTTAATTAAAAAGATATGTTTTGAAACTGTTAATTTAACAATGAATACGACCCAGACTTACCATTTTGAGGTGAGTTAATATGTCCTTAAGAAAATTCTTTAAATATAGTTATTATAATGTCTGAATTTTATCATTTAATAGATTTCCGTCGTCGACCTACTTATAAAGAATATAACCGAGAATTTTGCTATTGGATGGATAATTTGCAAATATAGAATAATTGGCTGACCTACGCCATAGTATCAAATATGAATTTTTTTAAGTGAGATATGAAGTTTTGTTTAAGTCAAATGGTGCTTTCGTTAGATATCGGGTGGTAAAAGTCGAGAAAATTAGATTTTTGCAAATATCTTGGGGTATTTAAAAAAAAAATTCATAATTTTTTTATAGGAAATTTTCTGAGCAATATTTCACCAAGGCACAATTTTACTGGAACGCAAGATTATACCTACTTTTGGAATAACACCCACCAAAAAGTTCAGCTTTGATACTATGACATATTTAATAGGACTTAATTATTTTCATTTATTTATAAGTATTCTTATTTAGGGCCAAAAGCCCGAGTTGCTAGTGTCATGTTTTAAAAGATTGTTTATTTAATTAATGTAAATTGAAATATATTAATTAATAAATTTAAATAAAACAAATGCAAAACCAAAAAAAAAAAAAAAAATTTCCAGGTCCTGACTTATTTGTGACAAAATCATTAGTGAAAACACGATGACATTTTCCTCTACAACTCACTCGGAAATATATGCATAAGTGACTTATTCATGAGGGAATCATACTGATATTGTATGCTACAAGTCGACTCAGTGATATTATTCAGCATAAGTCATCAGTGATTTTTTGGACATTTGTTCTAAAAGTTCATGCATGACAAACAAATGCGTTTGTCACCTATGATCTAATTTTGTCTCTATTCGTCATCGATAAATCGCCACCGGGTAGTTTTATGTTGAATTTAAAATAATATCTCTTTGAACTTTTAGTGGCTCTTAAAAGAGCCGAGAGCCGTTGCTTAGTTGCTTAAATCAAAATTTTTAATAGTTTGTTTATTCTTTTGAAACTTCAAACGTCGATTCAAATTTTTAATTCTAAAAGCTTATTGACCTCGTCGGCAATTTTCGATATGTTTTGCATTTTTTTTAATAAGATATCTTGCAGAGAAAGTGGGCGATTTCATTGCCATTTACATTAATGAAAATAATTTCAAGCTCCTTAATTTTCATTAAAAAATTTGGTGATGGTTTTTTTAAGCCACCTTTCTACCCAAGTCCAAATTTGACCGGTCCGATACCTCAACTAATGTTTTCAATTTGTGCATATTCTAAGCCGTCTTCATGAAGGAATTTGATCTATTTGACATGGAAAAATCTTCCAGTTCATCATTTTCTTCTTGTTGGTTTTCTTTTTCTTCTTACATGGAAATGTTCAACCAACTTACTTCGTCGGGATTAACATTTCCCATGGTATTTATTATAACGTGCTATATAACGAAAAATAAACTCTAAATAAACTTTAATCGAAGAAGGGTATGGCAATTTGATTATTACAAACCTAGCAATTTCCACTTGATTGAAACAAACACGACAATCTCCAAATTTCTTATTGAATCTGTCCATAAACCCCTTTGAGGATTTGGTTTAAACTTGATTTACATCCTCATCTAACTCTATTCTACAGAAATTGCAAAACATACAGTATACTAAATTCGTGTATCTTCAGAGATACACGTTTTTGTTAGTTTTCACAAAATTGAAAAAGTGGAGATTGTTCGCCAGAAAAAAAAAAAATTTTTTTGTGGCAACACTGTGTAACAATTTTCGTTGTTGTGTATCATTTTTCGTTGTTTCGTCTCATTTTTCGTTAGTTTCAATTGATTGATGGGGAAGGGGAAGATGAAGAAAAAAAACATATTAACAATTTTCATTCTTTCAAAATGATAAACAAACCGATGAGAATAATAATAAGAAAAAACTCGGAAAAATATCAAAAACTCAAATTTTTTTTTTGGTGAAATATAATTTTTGAAAAAATATAAGAGTCCTATTGGAAAATCCGTAATGATATTTTGAGAAATAAGTACAAAAAAACAAAACAAAGAAACAACATAAACATACAATTTTAACTCTAAAACAAAAAAACATAAAAGAATGAAACAAACATACAATTTTAAGAAGAGAAGAAAGATAACATTTTACTCAAAATACCGAAGTTTAATCGGTTATAATCGGTTTTTGAAACTAACGAAAAATGTGACATGTAACGAAAAAATGTAACGAAAAATGTGACAAGTAACGAAAAATGTGACATGTAACGAGTTAGAAAAGCACCGAAGTTTAATCGGTTATAATCGGTTTTTGAAACTAACGAAAAATGTGACATGTAGCGAAAAAATGTAACGAAAAATGTGACAAGTAACGAAAAATGTGACATGTAACGAGTTAGAAAGCAAAAAACAAAACAAAAAAGCAAAAGAGCAAAGTTTCTCTCTTTCTCTTGTCTCTCTGGAATTTTTGGCGCCCTCTAAACTTGATTAACGAAACAAACAACGACAGCGAAGACACGAACCACAGTTTGAAGATTTTCCCTTATCGTTGTATTTAACATATTTTGAACATTAAATTAACAGAGTTTCAACAGTTAATTTGGTTAGTTAATTTTAATTATTAAAAATTATTGCATACTTGTAGGCCAATGCTAAAATGTTAAGTAACATAACGTAACACAACGTAAGGAAAAATACAAAAAAATGGTTTTTGAAATATCTTACTTAAACAAGGAAAACAAAACACACCGTAAAAAAAACTTTTGTAAAAAATAACGTTTTCAACGTAAGAAATGTGAGGGAATGAATATGATTTTATTTCATAATAAATATTTCATATTTTTTTTATTCGTTCGTGGTGTGGTGGGTAGTGAGTAAGGTTTTGAGTTTTTTTATTAATTATAATTATTATTGTTTAACTATTAAATTGTCACTGTTTCAAATCCTTTTTTTTCTTAATTATCCTACTGTTCAACCTGTTGTGCACGTAATCCACGTTGTTCGGTAATTTTAAATTGCAGTAAAACCACCAAATATGTAGCCATAAATGATACATTCTGAAAATTTAAAAAAATATTTAAAATTACAACTCAATTTCAATGCCCCAAAATCTAACTCACCGATGTTATCAGTTCTCGATTAATATTCGCATAACCATCCAAATTCATTATCGGCGGATTTTTCGCAATAGCAACTAAAAACATTTCGACCTCTTTTTGTGTAGCACTATCCACAGCAGTTAAGTTGACATTCAAAAGTTTTGTTTGAAATTCCAAGCCCACGCGTTGTGAGGCATAATGTGCTTCATTACAAATGATATACAACAATCCCATGCAATAGAAGACAATGACGAAAAGTCCAACTTCTTTATAGGTAGCGCCATGATCAATAATTTCACTGAAGGAACCATATGTTGCAATTATGGTGGTAAAGAAAATCACCAGACAATACATGCCATACATGTTGGAATAGGCGCGTCCTGTAGAAAAGAGTTATAATGATTAAATTTATCTATTTTGGAGGTATCATATATAATGGGATGTGCTCTGGAGAAATTTCTGAGCTGGTTCTATAATCTCAAATACTCGCTGGCAGCAATTGGTCGCCTCATCAGATCATTCGAAATAGAACAATGCAACTTTTCAAATAAATGGATGAGTCTAATAGGTATGTATTTAGAAAGATCGCAAAGCTGTTTTGAAAGTTCTCGAGAAAGTTCTATCTATTGATGGAAAATGTTTGAAAAGCAGTTGAAAGTTAAGTAGAGATCGAGTTTAGCTTATCGTTGACTAATGTGCTGTGAGGACTAAGTGTTTAAAGTTATGCAAAAGAAACCCGTGAAGTTGTTACGAGAGCTATCGAGAAAGTTCCAATTGTGGACGGCAGATGGCTTGAAAGCTGTTGAAAAGCTCTTAGCTATTGTAGAAAACCAAGCAACTGAATTTGTGTAAAGAAATTTCTTGAAATTGCTGCTGA
This sequence comes from Calliopum simillimum, assembly GCA_951812925.1. Classification (NCBI taxonomy): domain Eukaryota; kingdom Metazoa; phylum Arthropoda; class Insecta; order Diptera; family Lauxaniidae; genus Calliopum; species Calliopum simillimum. The sequence goes on along the minus strand of OX638369.1, from coordinate 124,753,552 downwards.
AACTTTTGAGAGAGTTCCAGCTGTCAACGCACAAAATTATTCAACGAAAGTTCGAGCAGCCGTAACGAGAGCTATCGAGAAAGTTACAACTATAAACGATAGATATTTGAAATCTTTCGAAAGTTAGAACGCATGTACTGCTTTTTCGTGACAATTGTGATATGTGGATCAAGAGTTTGAAGTTGCACAAAGAAAGTTCGGGAAACTTTTGCGAAAACTGTTGAGAAAGTTCCAATTACCAACAGCAGATGATTAAAAAGTTGTTGAAAGTAAGAATGCGTGCTCAGCTTTTTTTGACTATTGTGCTTAGAGGACAAAATGCCCGAAAATGTGCAAAAAAATATTTTGAAATTGCTGCTGAAACTTTTGAGAGAGTTCCAACTGTCAACTTTCAAAATTATAGAACGAAAATTCGTGATGCTGTTACCAGAGCTATCGAGAGATTTCCAACTATCGTTGGCAGTCGCCTTAAAAGCAGTTGAAAGTTTTAATTCAAGTTTTCTTTGAATATAGTTCTGTGTCGACTAAGTTTTTGAAGAGTCCTCCATATTAAGTGATCCTTACCTAATTGTTGCATCATATGACTTAAGTCAACCCATAAATGACGATGTTCGGTAAGTTTTTGTGCCGGTTTATCCAAACGCAATGTACTCTGCAGCGATTTTGAGAGCGCTTTACTTGCCGTGCCAAATGCAGTGCAATTAATATACCTACAAAAAATTTTAAAATATTAAACAATCATTTTTCCAAAACAAAACTTCAAAACTCACCATAAACTGCAGAAACCATTCAACATAGCAATTATCGGATAATATGCAAACGTGTACCAAAGTTTAAAATCTGGTTGCAAATAATATTGCGATAAATTCACCACAATACTAAGACCCCAGGAGAATATACACAATGCCCATGTTAAGGGATATAAATTTGGAAAGACAATGGGTGTGCCAGTAACCTTCAAAAATTTCAATTGATAATTTGTCCACATATTTTTAAAAATTGCCACCTGTGGTCCATGGCGCCAACTAGCTACGGGCAGCAGAAAATGCGTAAATAGCAAACTGATGAAAATCACATTATAGATGGCCTCATCAAAACGTTTATCGGAATTGTTTACGAATTTCTTTACACGTTCACGTAATACCAATATAACAATGGTACTTTCCATTGAATACACAAATAGCGCCCAATAAAATTGCTTGGAATGCCAGGAGTAACCGGTGCGTGGTCGTTTCGATTTCGGTGGACTACGATGTATTGGCATGACACCCATTATTTGAAAGAGCACCAGCAGACTCTTTGTGGTATGATAGAATGAATCATGTTTATCCAGTAGCTCGGGATCTTCAACTATTTCCTGTTTACGCAAATAGATATCCGTTAAATCGGTATCTTTCCTTGAGAGTATCTGCAGTTTTTCACGATAACGTATTTCATCTTGTAGAAATTGCCTTTGATTTGGATTAAGCACTGGCATTATCTTTGTTGTTGGCGATTTGCCAAGTGTGTGTGTGGCCCAAAAAGCCATTTTATTGCAAGATATCCTTACTCTTTTGCGTGTTGCAGTGTATTGAAAGTGTCAAAAGGATAACACTTTTTATTTATACCAACGTTGTTAAATGCTTTACGATTGTGCTGGTGCTAATGTTTACATTAAATTCAAGGTTGTATTGACTTAGGTCAAACTGTGCAGAAGAGGTGGACTTTTTGATGAGTGTAAACAAATTGTTGGTGTTGGTTTAAATATGCTTATTTCTTTTTCTATTTAAAGGCATCAATTGTGTAGTAAATTCATGACTGTGCAAGAATTATTCTTTATTGGTTCAGATACTCGAAAGGAATATTCTCGCTTAATACCTTTTTCTCGCTCGTAATGCTTAGAAATTACAGAGGGAAACATTGCAAGATAACGTTATATAATATATATGTATAAGGTGTATCGCATATCGTGACGAAGCTTCTGGGAGGTGATAGAAAAAGCCTTGAATAACAAAAAATTGCACTTCAAAAGTAATAGGGTTGAAACTGATTTTCTGACTTGTTTTATAAAAAAAAAAATTTTCTTGGGTCACCCTAGCGTTTTAGAGAAAACTTTTTTGTGCAAAACTTTTAGCTAATTGTGTGAACTATCTAAGAAAGCATTCGGTTAATAGGGTTTAGAAGGATTTCGTAAGGTTCTGAACCTTCAAAATTGATATTTCAAATATCTTTCAATGTTTTTTTTTGACTTTAAAGGCCATTTAAGTATGGTAAAGGTCCTATTAAGATACCCTTTTATAATTTGTTTGGAGTCCTTATTAAATTTTCTTTAATTCGGTTGCACATTTGTTATACCAATTTTTTTATTTTGGGTCGGAAAAAAATTCTTTTCTATGTAACACACGGGTTACTCCCATGCGTTGCTGACTTTTTTGCGTCAAACTTGATGACCTTTATCCAAAGGCGGCATCAAACGGATTATTCTTGAAAAGTATTTTTTTCTAACATCAATTAAAAAATTGGTATGACAAATGTACTACCGATTTAAAGAAAATTTTATAGGGATTTCAGAACAAATTATAAAAGGGTATTTTGATAGGACCTTTTTCATACTAAAATGACAGTCTAAGTAAAACAATAGGAATAAAGGTCCAGAACTTTGCAAAATCCTTTAAAACCCTGCAAAAACCAGTAAACCCTTAGAAAGTAATTTGAATTAGCCAAAATTTTCTAAAAACAAATTTCTCTAGAACGATAGGGTGATCCAAGAATTTGTTTTTTGTAAAACATGCCAAATTAGTTTTAACACTATAACTCTTCAGAGGTACATTTTGGACCCACCCTCAGGTGAGCCTAAAAAGATGAAAGCGTTTATTTTCCTTGAGGCATATAGTAGACAAACTAGTAAATGTCCCAGGATCAGCTCTGATGGTTGTTTTCGTCGCCATTTAGAGGATGGTAGTAGTGACTATTATATGAAATTGGAATTTTCTTGAAAGCTCTCTTTACTTTTATACGGCGCACAATGGTCTAGAATGCGATTTCAGCCTGTCATAAGATTTACCTTATAATATTTAATAAAAAGATTACAGCATTTATGTTTTTAGAATCGCTGATTCCAAATTTGAAAACAATTTCTTAAAAATCAAAATGGCGGATCCAAAACGGCGGAAAATTTTCTCAAAAAATGATCATCTCGAAATTGTGCGGGGGTTCTGGACTTTGCTCATAATACAGGGTCAACTCTTTTGAAAACAAAATACCGGATCCAAAATTTTGCAATCAGTTTTAATTTAATTATATGCTCTTTAAAATCATATGCGCACATAACTAATTATTTAGCAAGACAAGAATTTTCTCCATGATTCTAGTAGATGACGTTTAAACTCATCTCATACTTTGCGGCTTGTGCAGATGATTCGAAAACGCCTTAATTGGTGTCACAGGCTACTAGAGATAAAAAAAAGTATATTTCACTAGGTTTTCTTTATATTTTGAATTTAATACAGTAGAGACCAAACAAATTATTTCTTCTGATTATTGTTACTGTATTATTTTGCAATAACATAAATCCAAAAAACGAAATTTCAACATACTACAGTGCGTAAAGAAGCTACATATATTCATATTTTGAATCTAAGTAGCTTTCTAAATGAATATAAAACAGAGGAATGACATATCAAAACCTTGAAATAAATATTTGACAAGTTAATTATGCTGAAACTAAGCAAATAATTGTGCGGAAGTATTTGCTCTCCCGCAGTACAACTGTGCAAATGACATTTTGAAATAATTTGCTATATAAAGCAGCACAGAATCATAGGCTGTACTGTTAATTAAAATACAGTAAGATCTGGAACTATAGAAGATGAAATTTCTTGTCATTTTGATGTTTATGCTGCTTGCACTTTTTGCATGTACAACAACAGCAAAGCCCCAAAGGTTCAACAACAATAGAAAAGCTCAAGAGCAGGGTATAATCCAACAAGCTATCAAACAAATGATGGAAGATAGAGGCAGAAATGGTAATAATGGATCCAATAGATATAGGTTTCAGCTTTAAGAAATAACAACAAACAGAGTAATACAATAAATTACCAATAAAAATAAATTTTTATTTAATTTTAATCTAAGGCTATTTAAATGTTATACGTATATATTGTTTGTGTATACAACCCCGTATATTTTCCATCTATCAGATTAAATGCTCTTCTTAAGGAATAGTACATAAGTGCGCAACTGCATTGGCGCCAACTCAATTATAAACTTTGTATCATCATCATCATCCTCTTGTAGTGGCAATTCTGCAATATTTTGCTTAATTTTATTCAATTTCTCTGAACGCAAGCGATTCAATTCCTTGTGCTCTTTTGAATTACGTTTCAAGCGATTACTTTCTGCTCCCAAACCATTTGCTGGCAACCATTGATGAAAATAATGCGTTTCCAACAGTGGTTTAGCAGCACTTTGCAATTGGACTTGTTCAAAGGATTTTGCAAAAATTCCATAAGACTCATAGTCAGCAGTTTCTGGATCGGGCACAAATTCCATGCGACGATTATCAAGTAGCCAGGCATTACCATCCAATGTAGTCTCACGTATATCTTCGATAGTAAAACCGCGCAAAACATCCTGTAAATTAAATTGTACTGTCTTCGAGAATTCTGGATCTTCATCCTTTTCGAGAATGTGCTCAAAACGTATAAGAATTTCGTTGTCGTGCCATGGTTCAAAGGACATCAGGTGAATGTTGCGTGGTAGTGACAAGGAAATGCCACTAAACTGTAAAAGAGAAATATGTTTAAGAATTTAGACAAAAAAAAAAAATAAAAAATTTTAGCAAAATTTTCGAAATGCATACTGTGGGTTTTTGGATAAAATCTTTCTAAGAATAATTTTTTTTGGAATTTCTTAAAAAAAGAAGAAATTCCAACTTTCATGCCACTCCACTTTTGTAGCAAACGATTTTTCCCACTCGGTCGAAAATTCCACTAATAAAAATCATTTTTACTCACAATATTAGTATAGTTCAGACGCCACTCATCATATGGGAATTGACTGGCATTACTAAAGAATTTCCATGCTGGCAATAGCTTTTGCAATTGTGTGAACCGTTCATTTGATTGCGTTGTCGGACTTTGATCCAATTGTGATGAACCCACAATTAGATAGTGAATACCTCTTGCAACCACGCCCTTGCCAAAAGCAGTTTCATTCAACGCCTCATCAACGCCAAAAGCATCATCATGCAATAGACGACGATGTATCATTAATTCCAGCGAACCATCACCCATTGAGCTTCCACCCTGCGCACGATCTGTTAATATTGCCATACGTGCATTCTCATCTTCGAGTGCTATTTTTGTTGTGATTGGATAATAATTGCCAGCGGTGTGTTCTGCCAGCTTAACATTCCATGTATCACGATGATCACGTAAACGTTTAATCATTTCACGTCCATTGGAATCCGTATAGAAGATACCCTCCGATTGTATGTCCGAGTTAAAACGCGAAATAATCTCTTTACCTATTTTATCATCAATGGGTATGGGTCCAACTTGCCATTCAAATTCAGCAAATTTCTCCTTACGATAAACACGAACCACTTGACTAATCCAATTGTTAAACTTTTGATGTACTTCTTCGACGAGATCACCACGATATATTTGTATTTGAGCTCTATCTGCTGCCGTGTGTATAGATGTATCGGTCTTTGGACGGAATATATAGGCGCCAGAGGAACGATTACGGAATTCACGATTGTCACCAACAGCGCCCTCATAGTAGAGAAATTCTTGATTCAATATGCGTGTCTGGCCATCGGCGGTGACAGAATTGAGAAAGCCATTGGTGTCGAATGATAAACGTATATGCTGAAGAAGTAAGAGTGTAAATAGATAATTATGTAGGTAGGGTGCGAAAAATTTAAAAAAAAAACCAATTTCTTCCGGGACTTCCAGAGGAAGATAAAATTTCAAAATTTAGAAAGTTAACTCTTTTCAAAGATTTGGGTTGAATTACTATTAATAATTTCGCTGTTTCTGAGAAAACTTCATAAAACTATCAAATAGACTCTGATTTTAGTCCTTTAGACCTTCATTCATGCCCCAAGTGAGCCATCTTTTCGGTAGTTTTGATGCAAACAAAGTATGCGGTCTTTTTTATAAGTCCTGCTTCTAAAATAATCTTTACTGCAACCTTTAATTTTCCCATTATTTTGAAAAAATGCTGCACCCGAATATTTTCGCATTATACAATACTCACCTCATTTCCTATGCTTGTAAAGCCCGAGCTGTCTCTTGCTGATGGTACTGGTTTCATGCGAGATCTATCTTTTGACTTAATTATATAGTAAGATTTGTAGCCAAATGGTGGTAGATCGCTGGCCAAAAATACAAGCTCATATTTAGCATTTGATTGGCGGAATGTCAAATTCGTTACTTGTGCGGGTACGGGTAAAATTTGTGACTCGATAAGTACATCTGAATGGAAGGAATCAGTATAGAAATTATTATTGAACGAATAATTTAAACATAAAGATTAAAAAGGAATTAATAAAACAACTAGATTATACTTTTCTGAATGTACTTGATGCCAAAAATCGAAATTCAAGCTCAGTCCTTTTCCACCATAACTAGGTTTTGAGATACACATATTCAAGGTTTTGAGATATTCTTACCTAAATTTTCAGAATATACTTTTTCTCTTCAGAACTTATTACTGCATCGGATAGTTAAAATATTTATCTCTCGAAAACCTTAACTTTGGTATTTTTCTTTTCGAAAATAAAAATTTCAGAACTCCATGAATAGACGACTGATATTTGCATATTCAAGTAATACAAGACTGTTCCGAAATCCGTATGATTTCACTTACTTTTAATTTAAGAGGTTTTTTGATGTAAATGGTGAATCGAACGATAAATAGTACTATAATCTCTTTTGTGGAGAATTACAGTTATCACAAATAATATTGATTTGCATTGAAGAGAAGTAACCGTTTAGGCAATATTTTTAAAAAACCGCAGAAAGTTGGAAAATTTGATATATCAAATATTTCCTAAACGGGTACTTTTTCGAAAATGCAAATCAATATTATTTGTAGAACCTGTAATTCTCCATAAAAGAAATTCTAAAACTTTTTACCCTGCGATTGCCTATTTTCATCCAAAGTCTTCCGAAATGAAAAGTAATTGAAACCACACGGATCAGGCCTGATAATATCTCAAAAACATGGCATGGTGGAAAATTTTGAGGTCGAATTTTGTTTGATAACGCGGAAACTGGACATAGTAAAAAATTTCAAGCTAATATTTGGATCCAGCGAATCAAATTTCTTCAGAAATATATAGTGCGGGGAAATTGTATCGAGCTAAAGATATTTTTCCGGAAATTTTTGGTGTTTCCGAACAAGTACTTTTGAAGCTATCTTCGCAAGCATAAATAATTATTTCCTTTGAAGTATTCTAGTTATATTGACCGATTTTTTAAATTTTACTTTTAAATATCAAAATTGCATACAGACAATACATACCTCTATAATCGAAAACTTTATAGTTATAATATGACACCGGTATTCTGACATACTCAAAAGTTGCATGCGCCAATGGATTATAAAGCGTAAGTATAAATTTGTTATTATTCTCGGAAACTTCACAGCTACTTATGTTCAGAAAATCACAAGTTTTAAATTCAAATTTCCAATTTTTATGCCCTTCTCTCTCAGTACTAGGTTTTGGCTCATCACCATCGGTCAAACGATTCAGAATATTACGTGTATTAGCGCCACAGGCACGCAACGCCACACTAATACGTCTTGCATAATCGTAGGCGACCTTTTCCTTTTCCGTACCAGTTACAGCATCATGATGTTGCATTATACCCATCGTTTCACGCAAGAATGACAGATGTGGTAGGAGTTCAGGATCTTTGCGTGGTATTAGCGATGTTAGCTGCTTGCAAACTTGTAAAAAGTGATTACCGACGCGTTCATAACGCTTAAGCGTAGGTCTTGATGTAAAGTAACCCGTCCAGTAGGCATGTGGATCTGAGGCATATGGAAAGAAATCATCATCTTTGGTGGGCCAAGTAATGCCGGCATCATGCAAAGCCTTGAGATAGCAAGATGGTGTAGAATAGAGTAAATTGATGTCGGAGCCATTAGCTTGACGTTCATTGCCATATCTGTGAAAAAGTGGGAGCTATTACTAAACATTGTGTATGCTTATAATTATAATTAATATTTTAATGATTAAACAAAAGTTGATGAAAGCCATATTATTAAAAGTTTGCTTTAAGTTTTATATAAATTCGCATTACTAAGCACATGATTGTTGTGATTTTTTTTTTTCTATATAAAAAAATTTTATGCTCAAGCTATTATTTAAGCGCAAAAGCTACTCACTTGATAAGCTTATCCAAGTTTTTAAACCAAGAGTTCGCATCTTGATAATGAAAGTCTTCCCCCATTGTAATCAATACATTTGGAGTGCGATAACCTTTTGTCATATTTCTAACAAAAGCAAAAAACTCGTCAACCTAAAATTGCAAAAATAAAAGGTTTGATTTGAATTTCTACATACGTGTATAAACAACGTGATTGACTATTAAATTAAAATGATTATGAAGTGAAACTGTAGATAAAACAGAATATTGTTACAACCACAAAACATATTTTGTTGCCCATTTTAAAATTATAGTACTAAGTTTCATCAACTATTGTTTAAATTTTTGAGAAAATAGCATTATAATCCCTTTACCGTATTAATTTGTCCAAATTTTTATAGTATACGTTAGCATCCTGATAGGTAAAATCACCGCCCATGGTAATAATAATATTATTGGTGCGATAATAACGTCTTTGTTTATCAACAAAAGCAAAGAAATCATCAACCTATATAGTTATATGGTTTGTATATAACATTAAATTACTTGAAAGTCCCTTATCCAATTACACACTTACCCGCCTATTGACATTATTATCTGGACTATGTTTGCCATCAATAATGGGCTCATCGGCACATAAAATATCCCAACAAAAGCCTGGTGGTGGCTGATATTGATTATAGAGTGCGCCCGTAAAGAGATGCGCAGCTTCACCTGTCAATATGAAACGTTTTAAGCTAAATCAACTGTATACAATATATTTAAGTAAATAATACACACCTAAATTCGCTGATGCGCGCCAAATCATTTCGGCTTTCTTTGTCATTAAACGTTCATCTTTATCCTGATAATCTAAGCGTCCAAAGAATAGACCATCATAGCCCATTTGCGCAAATATTGAAGCCATTTCACGTGAATGTCCAAATGGATCAATTTGCCAACCAATGCGTGGACGTCCACATTCACCGAAGGTATCGTTAAGACGTCTGTAAGCATTTTTTGACATTTATTCTAATCAAAACTTTGTTATTATCTAAACTCACCTTAAGCCCCATGAAAATTGATCAATTATACTTTGATAATGTGTCGTTGCTTCATCATTCATGCTCCAGGCACCACCTATGAACTCAAGTCGCCCCTCATTTATCAATTCCTTTACTTGTTCTTGTAATTCTGGTGTTTGTTCATGCCACCATTTGAAGAAGAATGCCGATTCGACATAGATGAAACGCTTATTTGGATCCTTCAGTAATTCCTGTACCACTGAATCGATGATATATTGCACGCCTGCTTTTTGTATTTGCGTCTGGCTGCCATAGTAATATTGATCGACGGTTTTTAACCAGCCCACATCATCGTGTGTATGTGCTACCAGATGGACATTTAACTTGGTTGGATCTATTTTTGGGCAACTCTGAAAATTTACAAAGATATAAATTTAGTTAATCAGTAAAAAGTAATGCTTTAATAATTTCCAGATTTATTTATCTTGCCGCCTCGAAACTCTCTCCGTCAATCGAGGAAATGCTAAGCATTGTGGCTTAAAAGTGCGCCATTACAGTGTGGAGAAGTCTCTGGAATCATTGAGAAAGTTCTGAGTAAAAGTTTAGGTATTTTTTTGGCCCAAGAAGCTTTGCCATTCGGACAGAAAAAAGTGTCAAAATGAATTCGACGAAATGCTTAATATCATAGTTGAACAGTGAGCCACTACAGTGTGGAGAAGGCTCTATAATTATCGAGAAAGTTATGATTAAGTTAACTCAGCTGGTTAGGGCGGAAATTTTTAAAACGAAAGTCGTGAGTTCAAACCCCCGTGAATACGAGACGTATACATAAAATAAAAGCGAAATTTAGAGTTTTGAATAATTGAGCCTTACAATCAAACTATTGTTATACTCTTATCAAAATGTTTGTCCCAACATTCACATCGTTTATTAAAGTTGCGATCCATTCTTGCTATATTCTCCATAAACAGATGTTGATTAGACCATAAACTATTAATTAAAAGTTGCAGTTTATTGTTCTGACCAAATTGCTGATAATGATAGTGTAATAATCATAAAAGACTATTTATCAAACCATATTTGAGACCATTGATTTATTGACTTACAATAATAATCTTTTTTATATACATTTTAGTAACAATATCACTTTAAGTGGCCATAAAGATACTTAACTTACTGAGTGCAATATTTATTGCCATTTTATTAAAATCCTACTACAAATGGAAAATCTCCAATTGAAGACTTTGCAGCAAGTAAGAACGAAGTAAGAACTAGATCCTAGTGTAGCTATAAGCAACAGGAGGCATATAATCTGGTCGTTGAGTTTCAAAGATTTTAAAGCACTACAATCCAAAAAGAAAACACAAACTCTAAAAACAACCGATAGTTCACCATGGGTTCCAATATTTGAATGTTTTGAACAGCAAGAAACCTTTGTGCTTAAAACAATGTAGAAGATAGTCTATTGTATTGAAATAAACAACAGCTGGGCGGATGGAAAAATTATTTCTGAATAAGGAAAATTGACAAAAAATAGGCCTCTACTGAAAATTAATGCTTCGTTTAACGTAGTTAAGTCAAAGTTTCTGATTAGTAAACCAATATCAAGGCTATAACAGCTTAGCGCTCTGCTGCATATAATATAGGTTATGATAATTTCCCAGAAAAATGCTTGATGGCATTGTCAATGGAAGTTATAATGCGCATTTTCCTAAACTGGTCTATTTTTTATCCAGTGAATTCCTATGTATGGAAAACCTGCCACCGACCTAGCAATTCTTGAACAGCTAAGCAACTCTAAACTCTTTAATGAAATTTTCTCAATGCACTCCAATGTAGTCTTGTAATGTTTTGAAGTCCTTAAAAACCCATCTAGAACCAATGATGTAACTATAATCTGGATACTACATATGACAAAAAAGCCATTGAAAGGGCAAATTGCTTAGCCAAGAGAGGAGCATTTGATAATTTCGTTAGTGATGAGCAAACCAAGACCAAGACCAAGACCATAGCAGTCTTGCTCTTGGTCTGGTTCTTGCACATTAAAAGCCTTATCATGACGAACGAAGAAAGTGACTGATTTTCACTCAATAATATCAACTGATTTGAATTTTTTATTAAGAACTGACTATGACCTAAGCGTTCATTTTAGTTCAAAGAATAAAGTTTGTAAGCATAAAGTTCAAATCATCTCTTTACTTGAAAGATGAAAGCAGTTGAAAATCAGTCACTCGATCGTTCGCCATAAGTTCGCTATAAGGCCATAAGTCTTAGTCTTCGTCTTGAAAAAATTTTCAGAGATATTGAGTCTTCAAAATTTCAAAACCCTATTTTTCCCAAGTCTTTAAGATGCCAAAACTATAAATTATATAACTATAAATTACCAAGGCTGAAAAGCAGTCTTGGTTTTGACGATTATCGTGTGCAAGACCAAGACCAAGTCCATAGCAGTCTTGGTCTTGGTCTTGCAAAAATATCAGCGTCTTGGTCCAAAATTACCAAGACCAGAAATATGTAAGCTTTGCTTGTATAGGATATGCCACACCCTCTTTTTCGATTTTGCATAGTTTTTTTTTTTCAGAACTTGCACTTACTGTTCTTAGCGTTTGAGTAAAACTCTGTTGAATTATCTCAAAAAACGTTTTCAGTATAACATTTTGAAACTTTTACTTATATGAGAGGTGGCACGGTGGCACGTCCTCTTTCCCAAATTGGCTTTGTTTTTGCTCAGAACTTGTGCTTACTATCCCTAGTAATTATACGCATTTTACTTGTGTTACCGCAAATGATGCTCTTAAGATTGCTCTTTGAATATTTATATCCTTTTCTATACCTGCCATGCCTCCTTCTCTGCGTTACAAACGAAAGAACAAAGTGAATGTACCCTGGGTGTAGGGTATAAAAACGTTCAGATTGAGAACATACACAGTTACACAGTAAATGAACACTTTTTTTGCGGGTTGGTACAATTCCATTCGTTCATATTGGTTGAATTGACTAATTTTGTTTTCTGTCTAGACTCTGTTAAGACGTTCTGAAAACAGCAAAACATGTATAGAACAGAACGCAGAATCATTGACATTCCAGAGTTATAGATTTCACCGACTAAGATGAATCCCATGCTAGTGACGGGATTTATGAATAAGTTGTCTAGAACTGTTTTAATTGGGATTAAAGATCAAAGCTCTCAGAAACAAATATTGCTTGCGTATTTGGGAACCCCGGTAGTTGATAACACTGTATTTACTGGAAAAATATATTTTCAAAACATAGGTACCTATCGTCACACTTATGTATGTAAAATAATTGTCAAATAAGTCAAAGAATTAAAATACAATACAATTGTGTGCAACTTACCGCATATCCGCACTTGGTGCCCAAATTTAAAATAGACTTCGCCTTACTCTGTGGTCTTGCAACAGCAAAATCACTTAAGCCAGCAAAAATGAAGAACAAAATTGCTGACGCAAAATAACACAGCTTGGCCAAATTGCCAGTAAACATTATGAATGTTTGTATTTATTTTACAACAAAACAAAATTTATTAATATTCAAACACTGATAAATAAAAAAATGTTCATTAGAAAAAACAAAATTTTCCTTTTAATTTTCGAAACACCGTAAATACCACGAACGACAACTGAACACTTTGAGCGACAAATGCGCACTAAATTTGTAATGTTCCCATTTGAGCTCAAGTTCAGCTTATAAATAGTGGCTTCTGCTAAAGTATTTGTACTTGAAATGAGCGAGTAATAAGAGAATGAGAGAGTGACAGAGAGAGTGTGTTTGTGTGTGTTTTTATTGCACATATATTTGCACCCATATTTGTTTATTTAGTGCACATACGACGACGACGACAAGGGACGACGACAAGCAACATGGACAACTAATGAGTACTCGATTTATTGCCGGCATGAGAATTAAGCCGTAAGTCGCTAATGTCATTCATGCAGAGATAAGCCAAGCCATAGGCACGGACTTTGTTTATTTGTTTACACTCAAGAAGAATATAACTGAACTATATACAGAGATATACCTACTTAGTAGTGAAGTGTTGTTGGAAAATAAAATCAAAAAAAAAAAAAAAAATTATCGCATGAAAACGAACTCAATTGCCGGGCCGGTAAGAGCAGTAGAAATTAGCAATAAATTTTGTTCAATCAGTGGATTATGAGCTCCATAAGTGATGTGGTTGATTGAGTGCGAATAATAACCGACTCCAATGAACCGAACTTAAATCAGCGGGATTCTAATTTTGTATCTATGTATAATGTACATTGTAACATAAGCACACAGAAAAAAAACTTGTATTTCCAACAACTTTATGTTTTGATTCAAGAATTTATGTTGGTTGAAATCTTCCCAACAACTTTTGCACTTGTTTTAAATACGAAGTTGTTATTTATTAAATAGAATGAAAAATTGTTGAATCAAGTAAAAAGTTGTTGGAAATTTAAGAGCGGAAATTGTTGTTTCAAAAGCGAAGCTGTTGACAATGTTTAAAAACGATATAGTAGAACGAAGAATAAATGATTGTTGAAATGTTTGTGGTTTTATAAGTATTTATTTGGAATCTATCTTACTGCAATTGTAATGAAACAAAAGCAAGGACATTGGGTGACATATGAGATGAAGCGAAGAGAAATACACGGCGTTTTCATACGTGTGAGTGAACTGCTGCTTTATCGGCAGAAATGAAGAAATTTTTTGCACCTTATCGTGACTTGTGATGGAAAATACAGTACAGTACGAGATTCCTAAGAAAAATCTTGAGATAAGCGGAGTTCATGCATCGAATTCATCCGCAAATCCAAATATCCATGATTCGAAGATTCTCTGCATTTAGTGGAATGCATATTCTGCCAGAAAAGAAAGATGCGTTAAAAGATGAGGAATACTTTGGGTGAAATGTTTCTTATCCTTATTCGTTAATTAAAGCTTTTTTAAGCAAAAAAACAGCTAGAACTTATTTTTTTTTGCAAAAGTGAATGTTTGAAGTTTTGTACTTTAAAAATATTTTTTATGACAAATGCGTAAAAAATTAAGTATCAAGAATAAAATTGTTGATTTAAGAATGAAATTCTAATTCCAACAATTTAGAAAAATAATTTTTTAAGAAAGAAAAATTGTTGTTTTAACAATCTTTTTTTTTCTAAGTGTACATAAAAAGACATAGGAAGGAGCAATGCATAGAATTTTCTTTTCTTTTAAAGTGGGCGATGCCACGCCTCTAAATGGAAAAATCGCTCTCACGGCTAAGCCGCTGCATCGATTTTTATGAAGTAAGGAGATAGAGTTAACACTAAGGGAAGATAACATGCCCATTATGTTTTTAATTGAGTGGTGCCACGCCCCTAAATGAAAAAAACCCTCCCACGGCTAAGCCGCAGTTTCGATATTTATGAAATTTGATATGGATAGAGGGTTTACACGAAGGAGCGATAATATGACCTTTATGTTTGTAAAAAAATGCACAGACACGGTTTGTGATACGATTTTGTTTGTTTAAGTTTACAGTTGGGTTGTCTTTTTAAAGTCAAATCGAAGTTATATTAGGTGATATTTCTGGATTCTATTTGCGGCATCCCCAGCTAAGTTCGATTTTATGAGAAAATAATATGTGCAAAGAAAAGGTGCCACAGAGCAACCAAAAATCGGAAATGGTATAATTTCACCCCTCCCCCATCCAAAAAAAATATTTAAGTTCCCTCGTTTATCGCAAAATCCCACACGTGCATAGAAAATAAACAAAAATATTTATCTTTAGTTCTTTAAATCATTGATAATAAAGTATTTCGAACTAAGTGAGTTCTATATTTCAACTAAAAGTTATAATTATAAATTATCAGTAGTTTAATCTTTAAAATAATTTCTAACTCAAAAAATTATTGTGAAACAAATGTACGTAAGGTCTAACAAAAGTTCGCTGAGTTGGCTGGAGGAAAAACGAGAAAAAAATTATTTTTTATTTATTTTTGATGTCATCCTTTCTTATCTTGACCACTAACATAATCGCAAAAAATTTATTGAAATTGACTTTTTTAGCCTGTAGATCACTTCCTGAAACAGTTCTCAAAATTGTGTTGTAAAAATTTGTGCATTTCGCATCTGACCTCAGAAATAAACGTGTTCGTCTTTTCAACCTGAAATATCTCAAAATCTAGAGCCAATTCTGACCTCGAATTCTTGGTAAGCAATCTTGAGAATACTTACTACTTAACCTACCTTACCTACCAGCTGCGATTTTTACTCTGTTGAAGTAAATAGACATCATCACTCTTGATGATGAGCTCCTTCCAGGCTTCATATTGTTGTAGTTTTATTGAAGTCAAGAGATCTTTCGTTATCGAATTTGTTTAGTAAATATTGGACAAAACGTACTCGGTCTTTTTTTTAGATCTCATTTGAAATTCATGGAACCCATCGAACATAGTTCTTCGTGTACAGCAGATCATTAGCCAATAGTTGCAACACAGGCACGGCATTTAGCCCCAAATCGGTGAATCCGCCCAGCTTTACAAATCGTCATCTACCATTTCTTGTGCTCATCGCAGATTTTCGTCAATTTTAACCTTGATCAGTGTCACATTTCTGCCATCGGACTACAATTTTCAAGGACCTTCTCCTATCTCGTTCTCTAAAAAAAAATTTCCAGTCTGGAGCCTTTGAAACCACTTTGAAACAATTTGAATAGATGATATAGAGTGCTCTGCAAAGGCTAAATATTTTAAGATGTCAAATTTAGAAGCTCTACATACTATAAAAGCCAAGATAGCGCATTTTGAAGGTTTCTGTAAGTATATTGTACAGGTGGTGAAATTATAACATCTTCCGATTTTTAAGGGCTTTACGGCATCTCCTATTTGCTAATAAAATGGATTGAAACTGGTGGCTCATGGAACTTTACATTTTTGATGCCAAAATGTTTGCATATCAAAAGAAACGATTAATTAGCATATGTACTATTACCATTGATACTTTACCTCAAGTACCCAAAACTATATAGGTACTCAACATGAGCGTCACTAACACCGTCACTTAAAGGTTTTTGAACTTAAACTGATAATGATGGTGGTGGTGGTGGTGGTGCTGCTTCTTGCATATTGATGTTGTTATCACTGGAATCACTTAAAGTACTACAGAGTTAATGAAAAATTCTTGTTGTCAGGAAAACTAACCAGTATTTGAGTATCTCTCTGCACCAATTCATACTATTCATTTGTTTGTAAACAAGTTTTCACATTCGAATAGACACTTAGATACACGCTCATGAACTTGTGTATTTCACTTTTATTATATGCGGGTATTGGAAAATTAATGCCAAACATCATAATTCATAGGACAGTTGTAAAAGCCATAAAAGTCTTATTAACGCGTTTTCAAATGATTTATTAACTTAACGCTATGAAACGAATAAACAATTTAGAATAAACAAAATTATTACTTAATGTTCTTTGAGATAAGCAACTACACTTACTTACTTCTTGAAAACGCACTTCAAAAGTGAGTAATTTCTTTTTGTTTTGTATTTATACACTTCAAAAACTACTTACAGATTTCGAAATCTTATCACCGTTTGGGCATAATAAATTAAATAACGTAATTTAAATTAAATCGCCTTTTCTAATCAATTTGCTTGAAATTACTTACTTAGTGAGCAGTTTTCTGTTAAATGTAGCAGCAAATATTCATTTATTGCTTCTTGAGTCACGTTGGAAGTTGCTCTATATACATTTTTAGTGAGATTAAACAAACCGCAAACCATTAATACTTGTGTTTTGAATTAATAAAGCCCCATATATTTTCATAAAAGGATTCGTTTGTCTTATCATTGAACTTAGTAAATGCTGATTTGTCATGATTCAGAAAAATTGGCTTAGAAACATATTGTTTGTGATTTTGCAATTCAAGAACTTTCGCAAAGAGCGCCAATAAACAAGTTTTCCCATATCCGCTGTTTTGTCACGTAAAATAAATTTCTTCAAGACCATGATAATATAATGAAAAATATTTGCACACAAATTCGATGTGATAGTTTTTTGGCTGTCAATAAGCAGGGATCAGATGATTTGTTTGTTTTTGTATACTATACTACATGTACTATACTATACTATACTATACTATACTATACTATACTATACTATACTAAACTACAGGTGTATATTTATCTCCTCTCTAAGCATAGGCCCTACAAAAAACTCTTCTTTCCCGTACTGTGACCTATCCAAGTATTGAATTCGCAGTGTATTATATCATTTAATACGGACATTTCATGTCGGACGATTCAAACAATATCCACAAGGACAGGTTGATAAAAAAATAATTGGAAAATCAGCCTCCTTTTTGAAAACTTACTTTGAGAGTATCTAGGAAAGAAAAATATTTTTTTTGGACCACTCTGAAACAGCCAAAATCTTATTTTTTTCCATAACTTCGGCCGGTAATGTCTGATGTTTAAAACATATATATTGTTGTAAGGAGTTTAAATAAGCCTTGACTAGCCTTGAATTAGAGAGATACGAACCAGAAAAACTAGGTCCTACCAGTCGAAATTGTGGGCCTAACTAAGCACGATATATTATTTTAAAACATCGGACATCAACAGCTGAAATTATGGAAAAAAAACATTTAGCTGTTTTTAAAGTGCACATTTTTTTGTTTCCTAGATGTTCTCAAGATAAGCTTTCAAATAAAGGGGAGTTTTTCCAAACTTGTTTTTTTAAACAGGCTGACCAGGCCTATATTAAATTGCTTGTATCAAAATTGTTTGGACAAAATGCTTTACAGATATTTCTAGAAGTGGCTTCGGTATTATATAAAAACTTTAATTTTGCGTCGAGTTTTTGCGAAAAACTGGAACAAAGTCCTAAACACTGGAATCATCAAGTCTCTGGATTTTGATTTGAACTATGTATGAACGATGAAAGGAAATTAATTTGTATCTGGGAAGAGCAAATTTTCGGCCAATATGTGGATAAAGTTTACCAAAAGCACTCTGGATGTTGAAAAGAAAGTTTTTCTGAAGCAATTATTTTTTTATACCCTACACCCAGGGCATATTTACTTTGTGCTTCCGTTTGTAATGCAGAGAAGGAGGCGTAGCAGGTATGGAAAAGTATATACATTCTTGATCAGCGTCACCTCCTTAATCGATATAGCCATGTCCGTCTGTCTGGCTAGCTGGGTGTCTGAGCGTGGAAATACATTTTTTAGGAAAACTAAGCAAGATAATTCAATGAAATTTATTACTCTGCCTACATCGTCAAAGTTTGCTCGAGGGATTAAAAATGAGCAAAATCGGTCAACAGGAGTGTCCGTCAATACAAAGAATATGTTTAAAACGAAATATTAGGAGCATTATTTACGATAACCCAAGCAAAATACACATAATTACTAGGAATAGTAAAGACAAGCTCTGAGAAAAAAACCAGGCAAATTTTAACTAGAGGGCGTGGCATGTTCCATATAAGGAAAAGTCAAAATACTATACTGAAAGCGTTTTTTGAGATAATCCAACCAAATTTCACTTAAACACTAAAACCAGTAAATGCAGGTTCTGACAAAAAAATGGGCGAATTCGGAGAAGAGGGCGTGGCACCTCCAATATAAGGAAAAGCTTTAAAGTGCTATACTGAAAGAGTTTTTTGCGCTAATCCAACTAAATTTCACCCAAACACTAAGGACTATAAATGTACGCTCTGAGCAAAAATGAGAACTCGGACAAGAGGCCGTGACACCTCCCGTATAAGCAAAATTTTTTAAATACTGCAGGGTTTTTAATGTTTGGCCAGGCCGAAGGTAACACCCTTACTAGTTTTGGATTTTTTTACATAAAAATTTGCTTTGGTACAATTTGGGAATTTTTTATTTTTTGTTTTTTACTTCAATCAATGTGTTCAAAAATGAATACAAGATTACACTAAAAACATTCCAAGAAAACGAAAATTTAATAAAAAAAATTTTCCGCCAAAAGATGCAGAAATATGGACGAGATGACTCAGACTAGTACCGATACTTGGAAAATCTCGATTTAAGATTATTTTTCCATCAAATGATGGGGAAGTGCTGAAAGTTCGTTTTGACACTTTACAGTGCCGTTTCTGTTTTACATTGTAAATTTATCTCTTTTTTAGTCAAGTTTTATGAAAAACATGGTTCTCGACACTTTCAAAACCTCATAAAGAGCTTTACCGGGACGTGTTTTTGAAGAAGCCGACTTTTATATCAAAGAATATAGAAATTTAGTTATAAGAACTCAAATAAGAAATCATAATTTATATTAAAAAAAAGTACCGCGATAAAGAGAAACATTTCCTTTCAAATTTTTATGATATACCCAAAATAGCAACCAATGAAATTGATCTCCGAAGGAAGTGCGATATTTTTAAAAAACATTCTTTGAAATGAATACGTATGCTTAAAATTTTAGTGTTGATAAGTTAATTCTATCACAGAATTCAATAGTATATGGCTTGTTTATAATTGGCCAACATCTGGCGATAAGGAGTGATTCCCCTGTGCAATAAAATACCAGAATGTCCAAAAGGTACAATTTTCTAATTATGCATAGTATACTAAAGCAAATAAAATTATAAATAGAAATTAGATATCGTATTGCCAAAATATTTTATAAGGATAATAATCATTTTGATTAAAGTTATTAAAAGGCCACAGACTGTTGTATTAGCTAATGGAAAAATAATGCAATATATTTAGATATCTATTTCTTAGTATTCATGCCAAATTTCCCATCAATCATCATCGATTGTCTCGCAATAATAAGCATATCAAAATGCCACTCATTTAGATGACAAAATCAAATTGCGACTTTAATTAATGAAAAAAAAAAAATTTGCAAAACTGATTATCTTTGTATTAATTATGTAGCTGCCAATTTGTCCAATTAGGTTTATCTTTGTTTTCCGTTTTCACACGCTTATCAGTTTTAGTTTAATTCGTGAACGATACTTTCTATAGCTCATATCATTTTGGAGTTTCACTCAAAACATTTGAGCACTTTATCAGTGTCTTATCAATATCGCAATTTTGATTTTCTTATATGTGCCGTGTATAAATAAAACATTTACTCAGCATTTACATTTAGTATTATTTCGAGTTTAACCGGCGGTAGTTAAATTCACAGTGATTTTTTTTTAGTACTGTGGTTGGCGGTTTTTTAATAAATTAAATTTAAGTGAAATTTTTACGAATTTATAAGTTGCTCGAAATTAAAAGTCTATAATGCGTACATTTTACATAGCACTTAGTGCAGTGCTTTTCATCTTCACAGCTGGCATTAATGCCAAATGTGGTTATCAGGTAATGGTTGCGGCAACGCAGTAGTTTATTAAGTAATGTTTCAAAGTTGTGTTTTTTTTTTGAGATTAAGAATGTAATAGTTCTGAAAAATTAGAATCTTGACTTTTTATGGAATAGGAATTTTCAGCTTATTGCAATTATCTTGCTAATGGTTCCTGTCATAGAAAATTATTGGTCTATATTTTTGTAGCTCAGGAAATTTTCAATGGAAAAGTCCAGAAATTTGTTTTCGTATGACTGATAGCTTAGGATATATCCTAATTAAAGATAAGTTTATCCAGATTTTATGGCTGAAAGTTTCTTGCCCTGTTATATCGCTTAAAAATAACCGAAAAACACTTTTAAGTTAGGATATCTTGGAATTCTGAAGTAAATATAGTATAAGAGCAGTTCTTTGGCGAATTCAAAAATGACAATGTATTACTGTTCCGCTTTTCGGTTTTCTTATATTCGAAATATTTTTATAAAGAAATATCAATTTTGATTCTCGATCATGCATTTTTTTCGATCAGTTATGATTTTGATGAGATCAGTTTCTGAACTAGTTTTTGAATGAAAATAAGACTGTATTTAACGTTTAAATCGTTACTTTTCTATTTTACAATTTGAAAACATGACTTGGGTGCAAAAGTTCTACCTCGAATAGTGATGAACACGCTGAGAGCAAGAATGTAAAAGTCTTGGTTGTGATCTTCCGTTCTATTCTTGGTCTTGTTTTTGATATTAAGTTTTGGGAATTAAGTCTTGATCTTGAAAAAATTTGATTTTTAGTATGCAAAATTTCCGTACCATACCGAGAGATGATTTTATGTTGGTCTTGGTCTTGGTTTTAGTCTCAAAAAATTATCAAGATCAAGACTAATTTTGCGCATTACTAACTTCAAATGTGGATAATAACGCCAAAATATTATAGTAAGTAAGTTTTCAAATGAATTCCTGCCTTGCTTAAAAAGAAAGTCCCATGGTTTTTGCAAGGCAAGAATTCCAGTAAGCCACTGACAATTTAACTAGTATGATTTGAACTGACTTTTCTTGCTTTGTACAGTATTTTATAGCGCCGTGAAACTAAATTTTCTTCATATTCTTCACGCATGAGTTACTTGTTCAATGATAACTCAGACACTAATGAAGCATTTAATTATGTTAAAACTTGATATTTATAATAATAACAATTACTGATTTATCTTCAATTTGATGTTAAATATTCTCAATGGAATCTTACATTTCACAATATCAAATTAAATCATCTTGCTCAATTTATTGATTTCTTAAGGTTATAATGTTATAATGGAAAAAAAAATAAAAATAAAAACAATAACAATAACATTTCAAAGAAAAAAATGCAACTGAAACAAGACTATTATATTATAAAATTATGTATATATAAAATTTCAAGTCAATCGGAATATTAGTTTTTAAGTTACAATGGTAGACTTTTGGGAAAAACCAATTTTTATCTATAAGAAAAGGCACCTAATGTTTCAGAAATAAGCTATAACTTCAATAATTTAACGAATCCAGGTCGAATTTTATAGTACTATAAAAATTGCTTTAAAACTGCTTTTTCAAAGTTGCCACGGCTATAAACCGTAAACCGTTTGAGATTTTGTTTTTCTATCTTCAACAAAGTTATAGACTAAAGGAAAGAAATTGTTCAAAAAACTCTCCCGAAAAAATTGGGTTTTGGGCCTTAAAATCACAAAAATGTCGAAAAATTTTACCATTTTTGGTCATAGCTACAAAACCGTTCCGTATTTTGCCAAACAATTAAAACAAAATTTTAGCCAAGACTTAATTGAACAACTCTCTAGAGCATGTCAATAGCATGCGAGTACTCCTTGATACTAATTTTAATTAAAACATTGATGTATCAAAAAATCCTTGGGGTCCTATGTGACCCCATCGGTCTCAAGAGGTTAAAGGATAAAAAAAATTGTTTTCTTCGATGTACATTTTATTTAATACTTTCTACTTGCAATTTGTTGGGTTTTACTTATATTTAGCTCTGTGGCATAAATTTCCCCGAACAGATACCAATTGATATGAGTTTTAGAATTTGTTCGAAAAGCTTTCACGATGAGGTTGCATGAAACAATTAACTAATTAATACCATAGATATTTTTATAATTTATAATATCACATATCAAAATAAGAATCTCAGATGCACAAGCGTGCTATTCGTAGAAAAAATTCCTTTAATTTTTTTTGACTTCTAATCATTTGCCGCAAAAGCTTGAGATAACTATGAGTTCTTATCGATTTGATATGCGAAATGTTGTAAATCTTAATAAAATGCTTATCTTGAAATTAGCGCATATAAAAGACGGTATGCCAGCATATAAAATTTGAGTTGCCAAATTTGTTTCCGACGAGTTAGGTAGTTCATACAAAAAGTGCGCACAAAATGCTGAAGGCATTGATTTTAACGACACTGCTATTGGGAGTATTCACAACGACAGCATTAGCTGTGTGTGGTTATCAGGTGAATAATGTTAAAGGAGCAAAAAAATTAAAAAAACTATGTACTTGAAAAAATTGCTTCAGAAAGATGTGAAAAAAATAAAAATATTTAGAGATATGTATTTATTAAAATATATATAAAACATAATGTACATATATAAATAAAAAATGACGTAACCTCAATTTTTCCTGCTTTCTAGGCCTGTCCCGCATTAAAGAACAACTTGATTAACGTTCATGTGGTACCACATACACACGATGATGTTGGCTGGTTGAAGACAGTCGATCAATATTATTATGGCAGTCGAAATAATATACAACATGCCGGTGTCATGTATATACTGGATAGTGTTGTTGCTGAGCTACTTAAGGACGTAAATAGAAGGTATGTTATTATTTATTTGAAAATCTTTTTATTTCGAGTTGCATAGTTACTTAAATTGAAAATATCTTTTATTTTTAATGCTTAGATTTGTTTTTGTCGAAACTGCCTTCCTTACGAAATGGTGGAAAGAACAAACTGCTGCTACGAAGAAAGATGTACAAAAATTAGTTGATGATGGACGTTTAGAGATTATTGGTGGTGGCTGGAGTATGAACGATGAGGCAGCTGTACATTATCAGAGTGTTATCGATCAATTTACATTTGGCTACAGGTGAGTTATGCAAACTTTGTTAAAAAAAAAGAATATTTTGATTTCGAGGATGTTGCCGTTAACTTAATAATGCCATAAGTTCTTCAAAAGTCATCAGAATGATAAAATTTATATTGGATATGCTTGACAAAAGATTCAAATTTACGATAAAGAAATAAAATTTGTAGTATTTATGCTGGTCAGAAGTTAAATCAGCCGTCTCAGCTAAAGCACAAAAATGTTCAAGAACTAAAAGGTTATACTTAAACCCCACAAATCTCTCCGGATTGCTATAACACATATTGCATATTCTCGAGAAAAGCCCTAACTTTACGATAAAAAAATAATATTAGGAATATGAACATATGTATATATTATATATCCAAAGCCAAAGCTAGCCATCTGACCCAAAACAAAAAATAGTTCATTAAATAAATATTAACTTTTATAGAAGTCATAACATGGCTAAAATTTATATGGAATATATTTGAGGAAGTACATAAGTTAACAATAAAATATTAAAAACAAGCATTTCTCGTTACAGAGGCCGGGGCATTTCAAATTTAATTAAAACAAAGAATGCAAATTTTTCCAATGCAATTTGTTTACGAACCAAATATCTTCTTTGTGCGTTAAATAGTTTGAGAGATATGACTTTCTTTAAGGACGTGGACCGCCCATTTTTCCCTTAGACATTATATGTCCCGATACTCTTAATACATATACCAAATCTCAACCATATCCGTTAAATATTTTCAGAGATAAAATATATAGTTTTTTTGGAAACACGAAAAATACGAAAAAAAAAATTCTATAAATTTTTGTGTCCGACATCCAAGATAGACCCTGTGCGCAAAAAATTTTTTTCCTCTAAAATCTCCTAAAAAGTCATAAAACGCGTAGAAAACACGAAAAAACGGATATAAAAAAAAAAATTTTAATATATGGTTCTGCCATTTTAGGGGAGACCGTTGGGTGAAAAAATTTGTCTCCACTAAAATGTCGTAAAAAGCCATGAAACAACGCGTAGAAAACACAAAAAAAGGAAAAAAAAAATGTTTGGTTCCGGCATTCTAGAGGGACCCTTAGGTGAAAAAAAAAAAACTAATTATGCAGAAACACGCGCCGTACCCAAAAACCTATAAATATAAATTTTTACAGTGATCGGTCCAGCCGTTTGGGAGTCTATAATGAACATACAGACAGACTTACAAACAATAAATTTTATATAGATTTTCGCATCTACATTGCCCACAAGCAAAACCAGCTTTTTGAACTAAAATACAAAATTGTTCATGAACTACATAATGGCTAACTATTATAGCAGTCATGAAATCGCTATAATTTATATTGCATATTCTTAAGAAAAAACCTCATCTTTGCAATAAAATATTAAAAATTTTCGCATCTACATAACACACTAGAGAAACCAGTCTTTTGAACTAAGATAAAAAATTGTTCATAAACTTAATAATATCAGAACTGCTATAAAAATCATGAAATCGCTATAATTTATATTGCATATTCTTGAGAAAAAACTCAGCTTTTCAATAAATAAATAAAATTAAGACTTTTGAATTGCCAGGCGGGAAATCAGCTGCCGAACCTCAAATACAAAATTGCACTTTCGAACATTTTCAGTGGTTCCTTAACTGCATTATGGCATAACTCTTGTAGAAGTCATCGAATTGCTATAATTTATATTGCATATTTTTGAAACGAGACTCAACTTTACAATAAAGTATTAACATTTTTCGCAACTACATTGTCTACAAGCAAAACCAGCCTTCTGAACTAAAATACAAAATTCTTCATAAACTTAATAATATTTATCATAACTGCTACAAAAATCATGGAATCGCTATAATTTATATTGCTTTTTCTTAAGAAAAAACTTACCTTTATAATAAAAAAATAAAATTAATAGTTTTGAGTACCACACGAGCACAATAAGCCGTCTGGCCTTCAATACAAAATTGCAAATTCGATATAATTCTGTCATAGGCCAACGAAAGCTATTTACCATTCAGATAGTCACGAAATCAGCTTAAAATGTTAATTGCTGTCTATTATAATATTTCTAAATCTTCTTATGTTCTATTTTAGAAACCTTAAGGACAATTTGGGAGCTTGCGCACGTCCACGCATTGCCTGGCAAATTGATATGTTCGGTCATTCACGTGAAATGGCATCAATAGCTTCACAAATAGGTCTCGATGCTATGTTTTTCGCACGCTTAGATTGGAATGAAAAGCGCGAACGTCTTAATAATCTAACGGCTGAATTTATTTGGAATGCCAGCGCTGATCTGGGTAAGTTTTTTCGAAGCAAAATCTATAAAAGATGAAAAATTTAATATAAAATTTTTTTTATAGCACCAGCACGCGTTGAATTGTTTACTGGTGTTTTGAAAAATCACTATTCGGCACCACCTGGTTTCTGTTTTGATCAACTTTGTTCGGATGCACCAATTATTGATGGTGAAAGCTACGATAATAATGTTGACGCTAGGGTGAGTTCAAGATAACAGTATTTAGTACCGTTCGAAATGATTCATTTTCATAAAATTCTCAACAGGTTGATGAATTCCTCAATTATGCCACCAATATGGCCGCACAATATCGTGATACAAATTTAATGATGCCATTTGGTGATGATTTCAATTTTGAAAATGCCAACATGTATTTTAAGAATTTGGATAAACTAATTAAGTAAGTTGTATTGAATACCCCACGTTAGTAAAAAATAATAATTTTACACTCCCCCTCACCCAGATATGTCAATGCACGTCAAGCACGCGGCTCTAAAATCAATCTTGTCTACTCAACACCAAGTTGTTATGTAAATGCTCTACATGAGTCACGTCTAACATGGCCGAAAAAGACATTGGACTTCTTCCCATATGCAACTGATCCGCATACCTTCTGGTCGGGTTATTTCAGTTCAAGACCAACACAGAAACGTTTCGAACGCTTGGGCAATAATTTACTGCAGACAGGCAAACAACTTACGGCCATTGCAAATTTGACAGGCGTGGCTGTGGATAAATCGCTGAATGTACTACGTGAGGCAATGGGTGTTATGCAACATCATGATGCTATTACTGGCACAGAGAAACAACATGTATCCGATGATTATGATCGTATTTTGTCTGCGGCTATGGTTGGAGTACAAAATAATACACGCGCTGCCTTACAGAAGTTGACAAATCTGACAACTGGTGAATTCATCAGTTGCCTGCAATTGAATATCAGCTCATGTGAATTCACACAAACAAGTGCGAATCGTTTAGTTGTGACTTTGTTCAATCCATTAGGGCATCCTAGAACGGAATTTGTCCGGATACCTGTTAAAAATGGTGGCTACGTTGTAAAGGACTCAACTGGTGAGTAGCATTTTTTATTTTTTTTGTTGCCAAATTTTATAAGTTAGCTTTGCTTAAAGAGAAGGTAAAACTATGCACAAATAGTTAGCGCTAACTGGAAAGTACTGAAACTTTACAAATGCATTTGGTACAGAAAGCAATGAAACAATACATTACACTGCAAAACAAATAATGGGTTTTTGATTGTAGCACGGAAGTTTCATGTCAATTCTCAAGGGACTTTCTGCGTAGAATTCGACTCTGACGTCAGTATTGGCCCATCAGCTCTAGATTTTGAGATATTTGAGGTTAAAAACCCGAACACGGTTATTTTTGAGGTTACATGCTGATTCCAAAAATCTTTTTTTTATTTTTTTACATAATTCATAACCTAGTGCTACTTTCTCCTCAAAATGAGCTCTTGAAAAGGGTCATACGATATTTCCTTCAAAATTTATGGTCGAATTAAAATGATATCATGAAAACCTACATAACGACTAACCCTAAGCAGTCTATGAATTTTGTGATGTCATCTAAAGTCGACCATAATTTCTGAAGGAAACATTGTACGACACTGTTTAAGAGCTCATTTTGAAGAAAAAAACTAACACTACGTGATGAATTAAGCAAAAAATAAATAAAAAACTTCGAATTTGGACTCTACGCCGAAAGTTCCTTCGGAAATCACCTTCAGTTGCCCTGCAACAAAATCATTGTTTCATTGTTGTACTGTGTTATAATAGCTCCTTATATAAATTAAATACAACTCTAACAATGTAATATTAATGATGTAAGTATTTTTCGGTTAGCAATAACTAGTAAAATTTTATTAACAGCTAAAACTCAGATTTTCAAGCCCTCGGTTGTCCAATTGCTTTACCTTTCAATCCCAAAGGATGTCACCCAATTTCCCATTTATTTATCTATGAGTTTAAAAAAATGTATACAAGTTATAGTTTCAGTATTTTGTGGTTAACGTTGATTAATAATGGGATTGATGTATCATTGATTCAGCTTAGAAGATTAAATAACTCGACACACATTTTCATTCAGAATATGAATTCAATACGATTTTAGTTCATTAGCAACCAAATTGTGTATATTTTAGAGTTTAACTGTACTTTGGTTAGCGCTACCAAAATTTTAAATTGGTACTTTTAAATTAAGTTTTATTAAATAAATTATTTGAAATTTGATTTTATGAGTAAATTTTGGAAAATATGACAAAGTCGAAGTTTCGGTAATTTTCGGTTAACTTTCTTGAGATTAGTACCTCTATTAACATTTTTATTTAGCACCCAAATTTTGCATTGTACAGAGTTTTGGTATATTTTTGGTTAGCGCTACCAAAACTTTAAATTTGTACTTTCAGCTCAAGTTTCATTAAAGTATTTGTATAGTATTGAAAGTTTTGGTATTATTGAAAGTTTTGGTATTTATCAGTTAGTACAGCTATAATTCAATATGCCGACCAACATGGTCATCTAGAACAGCATTAAAATAGAATTTTAGTTAATTATCAACCGATCAGCGTCTTGTTTAAAGTTTTCGTATATTTTTGGTTAGCATTACCAAAAGGTTGAATATGAAATAAACGGTTTTGTTTGCAAAATTAATAATATTTGAAATATTAGATAGAAGTAAAATGAAAATACCCTTTCATGTTAATAAAACTAACAAATAATGCAAAATTGGAACTTTCAGTATTTTTCAGTTAGAAGTAAAGTTATTTCTAGATTTCAGCTAATACTTCAGGGTGTTAAGTAATAATATTCGAACTGAGAGATATTTTCCCACAAGTTACCCAGAACTTACCATGTATTTTAACTACTTTCATGAACTCAAAAATCATTTATTATGTCGTTCTTGCATTCAACAAATACTTTCATTTTGATTTCCAGGTCGCGTTGTACGCTCTCAACTGATTGATCTGCCAAAACCCGTTGTCGCACTAAAGTTTCGTCCCAATACAACACAACATGAATTGGTCTTTGAAGCTTATGTGAACAAACTTGCCAGCTTTTATATTGACTTATTGACACAACCACGCACGGCTGACGCAGAATTGACGCACAATCACATTTCCATACCATCACGCTTCCAACGCAAGCAAGTTGAAGTACCCGCCGAGGAAGAATTGACCAGCAATCGAATTTCACGTTTCCAAGAACGTCAAGTGCAGCCAGAAACACGCGCTGATACCATTGTTGAAAATAGCGTAAGTTCTTATTTTTTCCATCTATATATTTCCGAATAGCCTTCAATCTATAATTCCATTTACAGGCTTGCCGTCTGACTTTCAATGATTATGGTCTACTCACAAAGGTGCGCATGAATGGCATTGAAGAAAATGTTTTACAACAATTCTACTACTACAAGAGCGCTGCTGGCAATAATGGCGAATTCAAAAATCGTTCTTCCGGTGCTTACATCTTCCGTCCTAATGGCACGGAAATACTTGTTAATACCAGAGCTGAAATAACCATCATCAAGGGCACAATCGTCACTGAAGTACACCAGAAATTCAATGATTGGGTCAGTCAAGTGATACGTCTATATGATGGCGTCTCACGCGTCGAATTCGAATGGTTAGTTGGACCCATCCCCATACAAGATGGCATTGGCAAGGAAATCATAACGCGCTTCACAAGTTTAATTGCCTCAAATACCAAATGGGAAACTGACAGCAATGGTCGTGAAATGATACCACGCACACGTAATGAACGTGAATACTTTAAACCCAATATGACTGAAGCTATTTCTGGTAATTACGTTCCCGTCACTTCACGTATCTCCATCAAGGATAACACACGTCGCTTGTCTGTGCTGAACGATCGTGCACAGGGTGGTAGCAGTCTTAAGAGTGGTGTCGTAGAATTGATGTTACATCGTCGTTGCTTACGCGATGATGCTTTCGGTGTTGGTGAGGCTCTCAATGAGACCGCTTTTGGTGAGGGACTTGTTGCACGCGGAAAAGTTTGGCTAATGCTTGGTGTAAACACTCAAAAGCCAAGCGCCAACGAACGTATTGCAGAGAAACATATACATCAGCCATTGTGGGCTTTCTTCAGTAACGCAACGAAGGCTGTGAATAAGGTGTTGCCACCAATTCCCGATTTCTCAAGTTTGCCATTGTCTATACAATTGCTGACGTTGGAACCCTATAGCGATAAGGAATATCTAATGCGTTTGGAGAATTATATGGATGGCACTGAAACAGTGCAGGTTAAAACCAATTTACGCCAAATTTGCCTAGGTTTAGGCTTTACTGAGATACGCGAAACAACATTGGATGGAAATCTGCCATTGGGTGATTTGAAACGTTTCAAATTCACACAAGATGGTGCCACAAGGCCCAGCAAGGCTGAATATTATACTTCTCTGCATGTACCATTGGCGGCAAAGAAAGCAGATGCACTTGCGAAGTTTGATGTCATTTTTGATCCAATGCAAATACGCACTTTCATCGTTAAGAAGTAAATTAGGAGAAAGAAAGAGATTAACATATGGATCTTATGTTTTGTAAAAACATTCAATAAACGATTATTTGTAAAAAAAACAAACAGTTGTTTCAGTTTTATTAAAAAGAAATGTTTCGGATAAATTATTGGGCCTTATCATAAATATGGTATGGAAGCTTTGGAGATTTAATTGGCCGAATTCATGGACCATCACCAATTTTGCTTTCAAAATCAAATGGAAAATATAAGGGCTGCATATTTGTTTTTTATCGAAAATTGGAAGAAGAAAGCTTCTCTGCTGGAAGGGAAATTTCTTTTCTCAAAATATATGAAAATCAAATGCTCCCTCTCGAGAAGGGAATATATTATCATTATGGAATTTCTCGATAAACTCACGGTAATGCCCAATTTGTAGTTGAAATTATTTCGGATTATATTGTTGAAATAACCCAATGTGCGCAAAAACGGATGAGGATCCGTTTCGAATCCATTACGAGTTCATTAAGGTATAAAAAACGTAATCCGCGGTAACGGATCCATTTCGAACCCGTAACGTACATCAAAAACGAATTCAAAACGCTTTGTTTAGATAAAAAAAAAACATTTTGAAGCGCTTATTAGCGAATAAAAAAAAAATTAAATTCCGCAGTGCGGGCCCGTTTCGAATCCGAAACTTATGTAAAAACTAATTCAAAACGGATTTGCTTTTAAATATGTTAATGCTGTATATTTACAGAAAAAAACCATTTTGATGCGCCTATTAGCAATTAAAAAATAATAAAAAGAAAAAAAAGGAAGAAAAATAAAGGGTAAAAATCCACCTCTGATAGGATTCGAACCTGGGCAAATCCGTTTCGATTCCGTAAATACTTCAAATACGAACTCAAAACGGATTTGCTTTATTTAATTTTTATGATAAAAAAAATATTTTTGATTTGTTTTTTTTTTCTTTTTATTTTATTGCGTATGATTTTTTGTAAACTTTTCAAACTCTGTTTGAAAAAATGTTTTTGATTCCAAATTTGAGTATATAACATTTTTTATCAAAAGAAGGGAAGAAAAACAACACAGAATACTTATAAAAAAACAACAGGAATTTGTTTAATATACAAACTTTAAATCTCAACATCAAATAAGTCTACATCAGTTAAGTAAACATCATATCGGCCAATAGCCTAGTTGTCTAATGTCTCGTGTATGAAAGAGTAATACCCCGGGAGCCTGAGTTCGACTCCCGGCCGGGCTAGTTAGTTTTTTTTTTTTTTGTTATTTTGTTTTTTTTAATTAAAAATAAGCGCTTCACCCTGTTTTCTTTTTTTTTATAAGCAGCATTAACATTATTTAAAGCGAATCCGTTTTGAATTCGTTTTTGATGTACATGTTCGAAACGGATCCATAAAAGAAGAAAAAACGATTCGTTTTTTTTTTAGGAATCCTTCCCGCAAACGGATCAGTAACGGATACGTAACGGATTCCGTAACGGATAAAAAGAACGAAAATATGAACCCGTTACGGATCCGAAACGAGTCCGTTTGGCACACTGGGAAGTGAAAATTTCATGAAATAGTGAAAAGATTTAGATATCGCATGGCATGATGATCTTTCTTCCAATTCTTCCAATAGTAGATACGTTTTTTTCTTATACGGATACATATTTTCTTCATTATGAGGCCATTTGTTTTTGACCAAGCTATGTCCGTAAATATATGATTTTACCTTTGCTTTTTATATCAAATATGGGGTAGAGGATTTATAACTCAAGTTTTTCATTTTACGATTTCAAAATGCCATAACTCAGTCAATTTTTGGAATTTTCCAGTGATCGAAGTGTCTTTTTATTCAAAATTGTATATATTTTTAGAAAATGTAAAAAACGGTTCTTTATTTTGTGAAGATAAGGCACCTTTTCCACTGGACGGTCACGATAGAAAACTTATGTGGCTGAAAAATACCTTATGGGCAGACCTATTTTTAATGGGTTAAATGACCTATAATTATAAATAATTCTAATCCAAAGGTACTTTTATACTGTTGGTAAAGGTCGAATTTATGCAAAAAAAAATTTAGTTTATGATTTGTTTCCAAAAAAAAAGCATAGACAGACCCGGAAAATTCAAAAAGTCGAGCAGTGGCGGTTCGTGGAAAAAAAATCTGTATACATAAAAATCTATTACTGTGTGATTTACACGAAATGTACACCACATCATCTTTGAATTAAAAAGAGGAGGGTTAGTATGTTCGGGCAAAATGTTGAAGGGGAAAATGCTGCTAAGTTTTACATTCTTCTCAACCAGTGGCACTCTGGAAACCCTGCAAGCGGGGAAAAAAATTAAAAAAAAAATATTTTTTTTTTTGCAGGTGTGTCTGCCTAAGGATATGAGATAGGGGGCAGACATGTTCACGAAAAATATTAAGAGGGAAAAATAATGGGTGTTGATCTCACATTTTATTCCCCTCATGGCAACAATTGTCGATCATCTTCACATTTTCTTAGACTTTGACCTCAATAAGTCGCCACTTAACACCATCCAATCAACACCTTTCTTGGCTTTATTTGATCAAACCTCTCAAAATAGAGGGTTGTAGTGTATTCAAATCGAGAAATCGTGCAATTTTCATGTCTAATATGCATACTCAATATGTAAGCTGAATTGAGCAAAACCGCCATTGTTCGAATATATGTATCTATAATAGGTAAACAATTTGGACAACGGATTCGTGCTTTTTCTAGATTTGAAATTTTATTTGGCACAGCAGAAAATGGGCTAACAGCACTTTCGTGTCTAGGATGAATAATATGGTATCTTTTCTGCTGACGTTATATGTTAATAGGTTACACCTCTATCAACTTTTCAAGCGTGAGCGGAGAGGAAGTGATCATTGAAAAATTATTCGAAAAAAATCGATTATGGCATCGAGACGTCGCACAGTGGGGCAGATACTCTCAATACCTGGCGATAATTCAAAAAATTAAATGTTATTTCAGGATATCGTTTTATATTGGTTAAGTACAATATTAACCAACGTACTATTTGCCATTTTTCAAATGACTTTTAACAAACCCCTTTCATCATTACAGCACGCTAAACTTTAACTTTGTAGACTGAAATAATTTTTATAAGTTATTTCCATATTAATCAAAGCAGTTATTTGCTAAAGTTTATTAATTTTTAATGTTATTTGACCATAGAGCCTTCATCTTCAGGTATGTAACCGTAAATAAACATATTTTTTTCCTTAAAAATGTTAACACATTAAGGTAGGTAAGTTAAATAAAATGGAGAAGAAAAATTTTACGAAATTAAATAAATAATAGATAATTTAATTAGGTTCCAAGCCTTTCCAAGCATTAGTTATGATTCAAAAATATTCCGTTTAGTATTGACTTCTAGAATCGACAAGAAAGTTTTGCTACTTTTTGCTACTTTAAATTTTACATCGATTTTTAAAATGTAACCTCAAATAAAATATTTTTTCTTGCATTGCCGACATTATTCAAAATATCTAATTTTGTTTTACAAATGGCCTCTAACTTATTATTTGTCACGAGATAAGAACTTATAAACATTATGTATAGTTCTGGACAGGATAATTTTGAACAGCAATTCGGTTTTTTGTTAAAACACATGGAAAAGAGGACATGTGGTCATCACGAGCACTTAAGTAGAAATTATCTCATTTCAAGTCCCAATATTGGTCAAAATACCTGTGTTCATGCCAGATGGTTACACTAATCTGTTAATTAACATTAAGCCAAACGTCAAGATACGGCAATCTTTTTATCCGTTTTTAAGCCGTACATATTACAATGTTGGCAATTATTTTTCCTAAAAATAAAAAATAAGCCTTTTGATCTAAACCTCAAAATTGACCTTAGTCACTTTGCGGCATAGATTCAAGGCGTTAAGTTCTCCATAATCAACGTAAGTTACAAACTAATAAAGTGAAATATTCCATATCCTAAATCGCTTCTTTTATTTCCAACATATAAAATCTCAATTTCTTCCGAGTTTGAGATTTTATTTCATTTCAGCTTTGATTGAGAAACTAACTATATTTCCATTTCCATCGGCCTCTTCATCCACTGGATTTCTCCTTGTTAACAAAGTTCACAAATTCACAATGGTCCAATTCGAGCCGGATTGAATGAAGAGGAAATCTTTAAAAAACTAGTTTCTGCAGTCAAAACTCCAATTCGACATCTCCGTTTAGCTATCAAAAGCGATATCCAGCTCTCTTCAGCTTACTCTCCAAGAAACGCTTGTCCGAATAATCTTCGAAAGGTACGTTTGCATTTATTTCTTTATGTAAGTTAGTTCTTGAGAGACTTTGCGTAGGGTCAGTGCATCGCGCGTATTTTATTCGTTCGGAAAAGAAGAACATTATTACGTAAAAAATATAAAAAAATCGCGGTTATAAAGGCAAAAATAAATTCAAAGTGAAAAATTTGAGGAAAAAAAAAACAAGTTTAATCAATTCGCGCGGCAAAATTCCAAAAAGAAAAACAGCCATTTTAGCAGGGAAAACCGGCCAGCAGACAAATTTGTAGTGCTAAGGTAATTAGCAAATTTCAATTGTAAAATTTTAAGTTAAAAAGTGCGAAAAATCCGGGTTAAATACGAAAAATCAAGTGTGTTAGTTTGAAAAATTTGTTTAAAAAACAACAAAAAAAAACCAAGAAAAAAAATCTTTAAATCAAAAAATAGTAAAATATCAAATCAAATTAAAAAATATGTACATATAACATTTTTCGTATATAGCTGCATTTTTCCCGCTAAAATTGTCGAACATATAGGTATACATATTTATATGCATATGTATACATACATATATACTTACATAGCACATATAAAATATATTGCCATTTTACCGCGTCAATTCATATACATAATAGTAGTGTCCGAAAAGTTTTTAGACACAGTGTAAACAGTGTATGTTCTCAACATTGTTTTCAGCAACATTTCTGCAATATCATTTTTTCGCAACATTTCTCTTTGTTTCCAAAACTAATTTTTCGAAATTTGTTTAGTCTGCGCTCTCCCGCAGCTTTTCACTCTTTCGTAGATTTTTTATGCAAACGTGTTTCAGCATCGCTGTTCCAAAGCTTTGCCGTGAAATTACTTTTTTTTCAAATCGGTTTTGTTCCTATATTCCATTTTCATTTTGTATCTTTAAGTTCATTGAACTTTTTTACATAGAATTCTTTTTTATCTACTTTGTATTCTTTTTACATGCACTATTATCCTTTTGCAGCCTGGTTAAAAAATCAAAATTTTAGTTTAACAAAAAAAAAAAAAAACTCTTTATTGATACAAAATAATAAAAAATTTTCAAACTGAAAAGAATAAATCAAAATAAAGTGATAAAAAAGAAATCTTGTGCAAAAGAAAATTACTCTGTACAGTGGGAAAAAATTTTTTCTATCCAAAAAAAAATTATTCTGAATCAAAAAAAAAATTTTTTATTTGTTGCGTGCACTGAAAAGATCATTTTTCATCAATCTGTATGCATATGTGTGAACTAGATTTTGTTTAAAAGGTGAAGGAAAAATTGTATTAATTTTTTTTCAATTTGGCTTGTTTCATAAATTCAAAACAAGAAACTCAATTCATATTTAAACAAAATCAGTTAACTATTCTCCTTTACGTGAACACTGAAACGATCTAAATTGCAATATTTATTAATTGTAAATTGCAAGGATTGTTTTCTGTGATATTATTCGTTGAATTCTTTCTATCAGTATCGCGATAATTAAAATTTCGTTCTCGAACATTTTTTCTACAAATTTCGATATAAAGATTTTGTATCCTAGGTTTCAAAAATTTCGTTTTTTTTGAAATTTCCTCGTGTCAATCTTCCACTTTAATATTGACAAAAACTTTGTTTTTCCCTTGGTCTTTTATCCTTTGGCTTAAAAGAATTTCTGGTTCTAGTTTTTTCTTCAATTAAAATATTATCGATATTTTCAAATCTTCAATTTAAAGAGGATTTGCTTCCATTTCCAAATCTTGTTCTGTGTCGTATTTAAGTCGATAAGTTCCTTTTTATAAGAATGTCTGAACTCGACAACTTTATACTTTTGACCGACACTTTAGTCGAGTTCGAAGCTAAATTTACGGAAATGCCAGTTGCAGAGTTTTCCACGTTCACTCTGGATGTTCACAGAGAAGAGTTGAGATCTATTTGGGACAATGTTAAAACTGCATACAGTTCCTGCCTTCGAGAGATAGCTAATGCTGCTCATGCTGATGATGATGAAGCAAACATCGAGTCCATTAAAAACCGATATCATAAATGTTACGCAACCTATGTCCGTAACCTAGGGAAAATTGGTGAATTTGTCCAACAACTCACTGCAGCAGCAACCTCACCAGTCGAAGTCAGACACTTAGAAAATTCAAGTAGTAATTTTCGCTTGCCGCCCTGTGACATGGACATATTCAACGGTGACTATCTTTCTTGGCCATCATTCCGTGATATGTTCACCGCCATCTACATGAATAATTCCAGGCTGAGTCTTGTTGAAAAGCTGTTTCATTTAAACCAAAAGACGAGGGGTGAAGCACGAGATATTGTCAAAAAGGCACCACTTACCAACGATGGATTTCTTTTGGCCTGGAAAAACCTTCAAGACAGATTCGAAAATAAAAGAATCCTGGTGAATAGTCAGCTTAGAATTTTGTTTAACCTTAGTCCCGTAACATCTGAATCAGGTACTTCACTTAAAAAGCTGCAGCGCGATATACAAAGTTGTATATCCGCACTGGAGTTATACAAAATCAATATTGCAAACTGGGGTCCTATCTTTGTGTTCTTATGTTCAAGTCGTTTACCTGATGCAACGTTGGCTCTTTGGGAGCAGTCACTACAAAACAAGACTGCTATACCGTCCTGGGAAGATCTTGATTCATTTTTAACTAGCAGATACCAGACGCTTGAAACCGTATCTGATATCAAGTGTATAATTAATTCCAAGCCCACCATTCCACAAAAACAAAATACTTCTAATCCTAGTTCGAGCATCCGAGGCTCAGTGAAAAAAGTTAGTACATATCATGCTAACACAATGATTCCAACGTGCAAAATTTGTTCTAAAGAACAACATACTATCCGTAACTGTCCACAATTCTTGAAAATGACCACTAATGAGCGAATGGTTTCAATCAAAAAGTTTGGGCTATGCCTTAATTGTTTTGCGCGAGCACATTCTGTTAAAGATTGTAAAAGTGTACATAATTGCTTTAAATGCAACAAGAGGCACAACACTTTATTACATCATGAGACCGTTGAGCCAAATTCCACTTCTTTGAATCCAATTTCAAATCCTAATAAACCAAATTCAAGTGCTCATAGATCTCATGCGGTTCAAATACAGTCCACTGAATCCATTAATGTGTCTGATACAGTGCAAACATGTTTTGCATCAAGCTCCAAAAGTGTTCTTTTAGGCACTGCAATAGTACATGTATGCAATTTAGGCATGACATATTCCGCTCGTGCTTTGATCGATCCGGGTTCTGAAGCAACCTTCGTTTCAGAAAAGCTATTCAAACTTCTTAAGCTTCCTTCGCGTTCTATTCAAGCTCAAGTATCTGGGTTAAATAATGCAATTTCTGCGAAAACACAAAAAATGTGTACATTTGTTCTTCGATCTCCAGAAAATGCTGCTATTCAAATCGAAACATCAGCATTAGTTCTACCCCATCTCACAGGCAATCTTCCTACACGTAACGTCGATTCCGCAATAATCAAAAATCTTCCGAACATAAAATTAGCAGATATAGATTTCTATAGAAGTTCACATATCGATCTTTTGATTGGCGGCGATCTTCTTCCTATAATTATGCTCGACGGTATAAAACGTGAAGTTTGTGGTTCATTAATAGCTCAAGAAACCATCTTTGGATGGATTTTGACGGGTCCTATCATGAACACAATATCTTCTTCAGCCACTTATGTTTCGTATTTCAATGAAATATCGTTGAATGACGATATTTCTCGTTTTTGGGAGGTGGAGGATCTTCCACAAAAACGTCCCATTACTCCTTCCGAACGTTTTTGCGAAGAATTGTTTGTTAAAACGACTACAAGAGACCAAAATGGAAGATATGTAGTTTCACTTCCATTCAAAGAGGGGTATCCTGAAAATCTTAAAATTGGTCATTCTCGTGCAATCGCAAATGCACAATTCATAAGAAACGAGATACGACTTTGCAAAAACCCAGAATTCAAAGTACAATATGATAATGTCATTCGGGAATATATCGATTTGAATCACGTAAAACCTGTTTCTCCTCCGTTGTATTCTCATTTTCCTAATAATTATTACTTGCCTCACCATGCTGTAGTAAAGCCTGATAGGACCACTACAAAAATACGCGTAGTGTTCAACGCGTCAAGCCCTTCTTCCAATGGTGTAAGCTTAAATGATATATTACACATTGGACCTGTATTACAATCAGATCTCACACTTTTAATTCTAAAATGGCGTTTCTATCGTTTTGTGTTCAACAGCGATATCGAGAAAATGTATCGTCAAATTTTAGTGGATCCAGGTCATTCTCCATTTCAAAGGCTTTTATTTCGTGACTCACCACAGGAAAATATTCGTGACTACGAGCTCTTAACTGTGACTTTTGGGGTAAACTGCGCTCCATACTTAGCCATCCGAACTCTCCTACAACTGGCCGAAGACGTTCGTGAATCTTATCCATTAGCGAGTGACATTTTACTTAATTCGATGTACGTTGACGATGCACTAGCAGGAAGCCACGATGTCTCCACTGCCATTAAGGATCGCGATGAGCTTATTGCTGCTCTTGGATCAGCAGGATTCTCATTACGGAAATGGACTGCTAATTCCACTGACATCCTTAAAGGTCTTCCTCGCGAACATCTTTTAAATGAAGATTTTCTACAACTAGATGATTGCAGCAATGCCAAAACTTTAGGTATCAGATGGAACGCAAAATCTGATGAATTTTATTTCTCAACAAAAGAACTTGAGCTAAAATCTACTTTTACAAAGCGTGAGGTTCTGTCCCAAATTTCAAAATTGTTTGATCCAGCTGGTTGGCTTGCCCCTTCTATTGTTTTAGCTAAAATCCTTATGCAACAAATATGGTTGTCGAAAATAGATTGGGACGACGAATTAAATGCGAATTGTTTACGAATGTGGCAAAGCTTTCTCAACAATTATCCACACATTAATTCTATAAAAATTCCTCGATGGGTTAACTTTTCTCTAGATGATGCAGTAGAATTCCATGCATTTTGTGATGCATCGGAAAAAGCTTACGCTGCAACTATTTACATCCGAACTTGCAATACTTCCGGTAACGTTTTTACCACTTTATTGACTTCGAAATCCAAAGTGGCACCTGTAAAAACATTATCTATTCCAAGGCTCGAGTTGTGCGGAGCCGTGTTGTTGGCTGAAATGGTAGACGCTATCATTCCACAACTTGATGTCAAAAACTATAGTACGTATTTTTGGACAGACTCTACTATTGTGCTTGCTTGGCTTCAAAAGCCGCCATGTCAATGGCAAACCTTTGTGGCCAATCGAGTTTCTAAAATTGTCCAAAGTGTTGGTCCGGCAAACTGGTTCCATGTGAACTCTCAAGCTAATCCAGCAGATCTTGCGAGTAGGGGAGTCGCCCCACAAGAACTTATTGGCAATGATCTTTGGTGGCATGGTCCTAATTGGCTCAGACAAGATCCAGTTCATTGGCCAAATTTCAGTGAAAACTCCAACCATGACACGGACCTTGAGAAAAAGGGAATAAAATCAAATTTCGTCTTCTTTCAGAAATTCGATGACATCCTTGTACGTTTCTCTTCGTTTACACGTGCAATGCGAGTAATTGCTTACATCTATAGATTCTTTCATACATGTCATCCAAAGCATCGTAGTAATTTTAAATACGATTCAGAAGAGATTAGTTCCGCAGAAATCAATAGCGTAAAAAATCGTCTTATGATCCTTAGTCAGAAAATTTCCTATCCTCTAGAATATAAAAATCTCACAGATAAGCAACCAATTAAGTCTTCCAGTAGTTTGCTTAATTTGAATCCTTTTATCGATTCAGACGGAGTTCTTCGCGTTTGTGGCAGATTAATTTCTTCACCTTCTTTGACGTATGATGAACGTCATCCAGTTATTCTCCCGTATAACAGCTCTTTTACTCGGCTCCTAATTCAATTTACGCACCAAAACTCCTTCCATGGAGGAAATCAACTCATGCTAAGATTGATTCGAATGCAATTTTGGATTCCCAAAGTTAAAAACCTTATTAAAGCAACCATTCATAATTGTAAAATTTGCATTCTCCATAGAAAAACCATCCAAACGCAACTGATGGGATCATTGCCACCAGAAAGAACTGTTTTAACGCGTCCTTTTGCACATACTGGCCTGGATTTTGCTGGGCCTTTTGATATAAAAAATTACACAGGCAGAGCGTGCTTCATAACTAAAGGCTATGTTTGTGTTTTCGTGTGTTTCGCCACTAAGGCAATTCACCTGGAAGCAACAAGCACTCTATCCACTCCTGCGTTCCTCGCTGCCTTTAATCGTTTTATTTCAAGACGTGGGTGTCCTCTCCACTTATATTCCGACAACGGAAAAACCTTTGTTGGTGCTTCCAAAAGTTTAGAACGAGACTTTTTTCAGACTTCCCGATCTGCTTTAGTGTCTAACTTTAGTAATTTTCATTTAAATTGGCATTTTATTCCTCCAGCTGCTCCCCACATGGGGGGTTTGTGGGAAGCTGGCGTCAAAAGTTTTAAGACACACTTTAAAAAGATCGCTGGATCTTTTAAATATACTTTTGAGGAACTCTCAACGTTGCTAGCTCGAATTGAAGCGTGTCTTAATTCTAGACCTATTTCCGTAATGTCCGAAAATCCT
Organism: Calliopum simillimum; assembly: GCA_951812925.1. NCBI lineage: Eukaryota > Metazoa > Arthropoda > Insecta > Diptera > Lauxaniidae > Calliopum > Calliopum simillimum. The sequence continues at coordinate 124,712,031 of OX638369.1, read as the reverse complement.
AACGACATCGCTGCTTTGACTCCAGGACATTTTCTTGTCGGCGGTCCACTCTTAGCACCGATTGAACCCCAAATTCATGATAAGCCGATCACTATTATTCAGAGGTGGCAACGACTTACAGCGCTTCAACAGCACTTTTGCACTCGTTGGAAAACCGAGTATCTCAAAGAGCTCCATAAACGTAATAAATGGAAAAGTCCTCAAGAAAATGTCGAGGTTGATTCCATTGTTGTGATACGTGACGAAAACCTTCCCCCACAAGAATGGCGCTTAGGTCGCGTTTCAAAGGTTTACTGCGGTAAAGATAATTTGGTTCGCGTCGCCGATATTATAACTGAGCGCGGTCCAATTACGCGCCCTATAGTGAAACTGGTTCTCCTCCCAAGAAACTAGTTTACTGTACCTCACTCGAAACCATGCAAAATCTTACTTTTCAACTACTTTTCAGTTCCTTCAACATGCCACGAATTGTTCAAAATAAATCCACTCCACGCAGCTCAGTTCAGGACCGTCTTTCTACATGGCGGAACCAAACTAAAGCCAAAGAAAGATTTCAGTGTCGTCTCTGTCGACAATATCACGCCCTCCGAACGTGTCCCAAATTTCGTAGCATGAACACGGAACAGAGAATGCGTGCAGTATTAATCCATAAATACTGTTCAAACTGCTTGGCACATCAGCACTCAGGAAATTCCTGTCGTAGCAAACTTGGCTGCTACTATTGTAAGCAAAACCACCACACAATGCTACATATGAATGAGCGCGTGCAACCCAATGACGAGATTATTCCAACCAGTTCAAGGCCAGCTCGACTAACTACTGTAGCCTCCATAATTTCGCAACACGTTGTAGCTATATTTCCTACAATATTGCTAAGAATCCAAATTGGTGTTCAGCTATATAATGCAAGAGCACTTTTAGATCCTTGTGTAGCAAATAGTCGCATTTCAGCTAATCTGGTAGAAAACTTGCGCGTACCTGTCACGAAAATGGGTGATGAAAAAATGTGTTCTTTAATTATTCGATCTCATTCTGATCCGCAAGTTAAAATGGAAGCTACGCTACAAGTCTTCAATCGAATTTCACTGAAGACACCATCTAAATCGTTGAATGCTAGTGTCAAAGAAAATTTTTCAAATATGATACTAGCGGATCCAAATTTTGATAGATGCGCCGCCATATCCTTGGTATTAGGTGCAGACTTATATCAAAAAATAATTCGGCCTGGAGTCATTCCAAGTTCAGGTGGTCTTCCAGTTGCTCAGAATACCATATTTGGTTGGATCTTATCCGGATCCTGCTCAGTATAGTAATTAACTTCTTGTCCAAATAAAAATAAAATCCAATTAAATGAATTTAAATACACGCAATAGAATAAAAAAAAAAAAAAAAATTTAATCTCTCAAGAATTAATAAAAAAGAAATATGCAAACGTAATACATATTATTTATCGTTTTTATAATAAGTTCCATATTTTTTAAGAAAAAAAAAAAAAAAAATCTAATAATTAAATATTAAAATCACATAAATATCTGTATATCTAGATTTTTTTTGAATTTTTAATTATATATAGAACTTAATTGCAGACATACTGCAAGGCGGGCGGCGATGTTCATGCCAGATGGTTACACTAATCTGTTAATTAACATTAAGCCAAACGTCAAGATACGGCAATCTTTTTATCCGTTTTTAAGCCGTACATATTACAATGTTGGCAATTATTTTTCCTAAAAATAAAAAATAAGCCTTTTGATCTAAACCTCAAAATTGACCTTAGTCACTTTGCGGCATAGATTCAAGGCGTTAAGTTCTCCATAATCAACGTAAGTTACAAACTAATAAAGTGAAATATTCCATATCCTAAATCGCTTCTTTTATTTCCAACATATAAAATCTCAATTTCTTCCGAGTTTGAGATTTTATTTCATTTCAGCTTTGATTGAGAAACTAACTATATTTCCATTTCCATCGGCCTCTTCATCCACTGGATTTCTCCTTGTTAACAAAGTTCACAAATTCACAACCTGAAAGCGTGTCTCTAATTTTCCTATCAGAGCTGACCTTTACTATTCGTAGCAATTGTACCAAATTTGCTTCGATTATCTCAGAAAGCACTCTCAATATAAAGTTTTTGAGATTTTGCTCGTATGGGAGGTACCACGCCCTCTTGTCCGAATTAACAAATTTTCCTACCAGAGTTTACCTATACTATTGGTAGCAAGTGTACGAAATTTGGTTTGATTATCTCAGATAGTACCCTCAGTATACTTGTAAGACTTTGTTTGTATGGGTGGTGCCACGCCCTCTTATCAGAATTCGCAAATTTTCCTACCAGAGTTTACCTATACTATTGGTAGCAAGTGTACGAAATTTGGTTTGATTATCTCAGATAGTACCATCAGTATAGAGTTTTTAAGATTTGGCTTGTATGGGAGGTGCCACGCTCTCTTGTTCAGATTCGACCAAATTTTTTTGAAAGCTTCAGTGATCCATTCTTAGCATGTGTATGTAATTTGGTTGCAGTGCGTAGCTCCATTTATTTGATGCCACTAATGAGAGCTCCTTGCCCCACTGTGCGTCGGCGAGTTGGAAAAAATTATTTATTTGTATTTCGATTTTGAAAAAAGTAATTATTCCAAATTGAAGAGTAATACAGTAGTTTCTAAAGTGCATTTATATTTTTCCATAAGTTGTTCCTTACTAAGTGATAGGCCTGAATATATTTAAAGTGTGCCAAATGGCATCACTGGCGGGAACCGCTTATGTAAAGTTTAGAGGTAGATTAATTTCCATTTATTTCAATAATTCAATTCATAAATAATTTATATGGGGAAAATATCTACCTGAGGGGGTTTGAACACCAAATGTGAATGGGCGTGGGTGTCATATGAAATTTTCGAGCCTTTCTTTTATGAAGATGTGCTGTAAATGATTGTGGATGCATCTAACTAATGGGATTATGCTTATCTTTTTACAATGCTTGTAGTTAATCGTGAAGATTATTGGATCATTAAAGCCACGATTTTTGCTGGCATGTCTCGAAATAGTTTCAATCAAATAAGTCATTTTATTCACTTTACACTGAAAAAACACATTGATCCCTTTCACCCTGAGCATCATTTGATGAGTCCATGACACCGTATTTCAGACTGCTCTCATGCAAACAGTTTATTTGAGCCAAACTTCTTCGATTTAGATTCATTGCATGGTGTCTGTACACTCTTGGAGGGTATTTGGTGTCCTTTGGTATTTACCGAGGAAAGTATTGTTGTATTCACTTTGTGGAAGCTCTATTAAAAATGATCAACGCCCTTAATGACGACGTTTGTGCCCTCCTATTCCACTTTTACTTCGATAATTTATTAACTGGAACCTCAGAAAACAAGGAATTTGACGTCGCCATTGTAAAGTGGAATGATAATAATTGCGTTTTAGTTGCTTCTACTTCACATAGAAGAGATCTAAAATCGATAGCTACGCTCTTTTGTAGAACATAATGGAAGCTATAATGGTCGAAAGTCTAAAGGCAGTTGAACCATATAATAAATGTATGGAAAGAACTAATCGAATAGATCAAAATTCACGTTTTGATGGAATCGCTCATTACGTTGGTGAATGTGATCGACGTAAGTAGATGCAAATATAGACCGTGCAAAAACCAATTCTGAAACAGGTGCATAAGATGCAATGTAGATTTATGCGTTAGATGTTTCGTCAAATATCACACTACTGCGGATTAGTATGCTAACTTACCATTTTTATTCAAAAAATATGTATGCATACGTGTAAAAAACGAATTTTATATAAAACTCAAAGTAAATTTTTTGCTAAGAGGTTCCCGCCAGTGATGCCATATGGCATCAGGGCACCATAGAAAAATGGGGCGTTGTCGCTGAAAAAGCTAACCGGATTTGAACTCAGGAACCTTCTTTTACCCCCCAAACAAAAATTCACCATCAAATTCAAAAAAATAAGTGCTGGCGGGGAATGGGTTAATGAGTTTTAGGTTATCCCACGTTTTCGACTGCCGTATGTCTTCTTTAGCTCCGCCGTATTTCGTCAGGTTATTATTCTCTTATTTCCGAATAAAGACGATTTTCAAGCTATTTATTGCTCACTCATTAGAAGAGTTCTAGTTCTACGAAAGTACTGAATACACGTTTCTTTTCTTTCGTATCACTTACGTCTATCGTGTTCTGGTATTCAGTTTAAAGTCACGTTATTCCTCAAGGAAAGGCTATTGAGAAGTTCAAATCTATCTCAGCCTTTGAGATTATCTTTATCAATCTTTAATATAGTTTTCTATGAACTTCAACGATTACTTAAGTTATATTCAGCAATAACGTTTATTTAAATATTTCCAACTTTTTAATAACAATTTCAATACTTAAACACCTAACTAAATGATTAAAAATAAAATGACTTTTTTTGTTTGTTTTTGAAAAATGTTTTCGATAAGGCTCAAATATTAATAAAATGGCTTTTTAAAAATTTTAATAATAAATGTCACTAATTCTAAGGAGCAAAATATGTTTGTTTCTTTAATATGTAAATAATCTACAATACGAGCTAAAAAATTAGAATTTTCTTTTCTTTTAAAAACTACAAATATTATTGAGCAAGCAAAGTTTAACATTGCAATAAGGCACATAACTACTTTTAAAGCCAAAAATACCCATGCTTTATAAAATTGATTTGAGCAAAAAGCATTATGTATATGTTAAGTTTATGATAAGGTTAACTTGAGCTATATATTGCTCCCACAAAACTTAAGTTCTAATTCTTTTTTTTTTTTAATAAAATGCACCACTTATTCTATAAAAGTTATGCATATATATGTCTAAAAATCAGCATCCCAACCAGAAAACTCATCTGGCGGCTCATTTGGATCACATGGAAATCTGTCGAAGTAACAGGTATCAGTTGGATGTGCTATAGGACGCACAAATGGCGGTATAAGCAATTGACTCTCAAGGCCATCCCAATCAAAGCCCAGGAACCATCTAGAAAATAAAGTTTATTATTTAGCTGGTATTAACTTCGCACTTTAAACATGAACTTACTTGTGCTTTTTAATGTTTTGTATGCCACCCTTTTGATAGCCCAAACGCTCTGCGGGCACATCACGACAAAGTTTTTTAATAAGCTGCACTGCAGAGCGTGTCATATGCTTGGGGAAAACAATCATATCGATACCTTTTAGTATAATGTTATATGTCTGCATAGGATCACTGGCAGTAAATGGTGGCCTATGAAAAGAAACAAAATTTTATAATGCACCACTTGAATAGGTATTCCCTCCTCCATCATCATCAACTTACGTGCCATTGAGTAACTCATGTATGAGCACACCTAATGCCCAATAATCGACCGCACGATCATGTCCCTTATTAAGTATAATCTCGGGTGCAACATATTCCGGTGTACCACAGAAGGTCCAGGTTTTATTACTATTACCAATATATTTGGCAAAGCCAAAATCAACCTGAAAAAGTTTATACATTAGATTCTGAGCATTTAAGAGACCATAACAAACACTTACCAACTTAACATAACCACGTTCGTCGAGCATCAGATTCTCTGGCTTAAGATCACGATAGATAATGCCATGTGAATGTAAATACTCAAATGCTTGCAGCACACAACCGATAATAAATTGTGTTGCATTCTCATCGAATGAACCACGATCCCTCAGCATTGTCCAGATTTCACCACCCATACAGGCTTCCAACAACATATAGACATATTTCTCATCGCGGAATGTGCGATACAGACGACAAATAAATGGCGAATTACAAGACAACATAATCGTACGTTCACTGTAGACATGCTCCTCCTGTTTGGTCTCAACGATATGTCGCTTCTTAAGGCACTTTAAGGCAAAAATGTCTACACGATTATCACGATAGGCTTTGACTAGTTCGACACGTCCAAAACCGCCAATACCCAGTGTAGCGATCACTTCAAGATCGGTCAGTTTCATCTCTGGGAATTCTAAAATCAAGAAAAGTTAATTTTAGTTAATCGTTTTGGTTATAAATGATAGAAAGTTTTAATAACAGGCTTTGGCAGTTTCTTTGAGTTGGAATATCACTTGATTTGGTATATTCGAAGACCATAGGCATGGACTGTGTTTCAACACGAACACAAGCGCAGTAAAAACTTCAGTTTAATTTTAAAACCAAAAAGTATTTATATGGAACAATGTAATTAAAGTATTAATTTTATACTATTTTGGTATAAATTCTATACTTTTCTGGAATAAATTTCAAACTCTTTTGAAAAAAAAATCGGAATTTAATACCAAAAAAGTTAAAAATCAATACTAAAGTAAATCGAAACTAAGAAAAGTAAACTATAATTTTTTATTGTGCATACAATGCCTATTGTCGAAGGGAAGCGGTGTCACTGCTGAAATTTATATGCAGATTTAAAATAAATCTCCTCAGAAATAGATTTATTTTTGTGCGATTAACGCTAACTCCTGAAACAGCCGTAAATCACCTCACAAATTTTCAGTGATCAACCCGATCCAAACTTTTTAGGGCTTAAGTCCCTGTTTACAAGACCACTTACCTTGCTGTATGTTTGATCCAAAAACTTCCTTCTCCGTCTCAGCATATTTCATAGCAAGCACACGACTCTCATCGCCATAGTTCTTCTCCTTCAGCTCGCAGAGATCACCAATTAAATGTGTAAAGGAGTCACGATCCAAAGTCAAGCATTCAACGCCTGGAGCCATGGCTATAATATTGGCGGTACGTTTATCCTCATTGATAAGAGCCTGCTCACCAAAGTAGTCACCACTCTCAAGCATGCGTATTTCTTGCTCTTCAGTATTAGGACCAAATTTTTGAGTAACTTTAACTGTACCTTGACTTATCAAAAAGAATGTATCACCACTAGCGCCTTGGCGTATGATATAGGTGCCAGCAGGGTAAAATTCCTAAAAAAACTCGTTGCGTTATTACATTTCAGAGCATAATTTTATCAAACTTACCACTTCCAAGACATCAGCAATCTTTGCCAAGACCTCAAAACTCAAATTCTTCAAGAGTGGCACTGATTTTAGGAAATTCACGCTATTCTCAATGCGTTGCATGCCCGTACGCATCATAATCTGTTGAAAGACACGTCGATCCAATACCCACAGGCTGGCATCGGAGAGCACACGTATCGACGCTGTGCGTGTGCAATTATAGAGTATGGCCAGTTCACCGAAAGCCTTACCGGGTCCCATTATGCCAAGTACTTTGCTATTTTTCACAACCTCAAATTCACCAGAGGCAGAGACATAAAGATGTGCGCCCACTTCACCTTCACGCACAACAAATTCACCTTTGCCAACGGAGAGTGAATACATGGACTCAACCAATTCACGCACTTGTGAGGAATCAATATTCTTGAGAAAATCATTATCCATAATTGCATCTTTGATAAGTTGCTTGGAGCTACATGGGCGAAGTAAAAGTGTTATTATTATGTAGAAAACTCAAAGTAATTTTGTTATGTACCTGAAATCTTTGTCATATTTCGGTATTGGTTCATTTACCGATTGTTGCTTCGATGTCTCACAACTTTCACCAGACACACCCTGTTTCTTGAGCACTGGCGCAGCAAGCATTTGCAAGACTTTAGGTTTTGCACCAGCACCAGCTTGACATGGCAGTGATGTATCAGCTTCATCTAATATATCTGTACTGCCACGTCTGGAGTCACCGTTACTGGCGGCCAGTGCACAGGTGACAGCAGTTGTGTTGGCGTAAGTTAATGAGTTGTTGTGATTGCCATTGCTTGTTGCTTGTTGTTGTGGTGTTGCACCATTACTTGATGAATTGCAGGTTTGATAATCCCCAGAATCCAGCGAACCATTACTGTCGGAGCTTGGACCAGTTGTTGCTGCTGCGGCAAAGCTTTTGCGACAACAGCTGCAGATTTGTTGTCTACCATTGTCACCATTGCTGCTGGTTATAATATTACACTGTTGTTGGAGATGTTTATTTGTTGGTGTGGGCTGTAGTAAATCATCGTGTGCAATGGGTATGTGATTGGTAGTTTGCTGGAGGACACTCTGAAAGCAAAAGTCTCGGGTTAGTAATGTGCATTTGTAGCAAGAACTAAAACTATTTGGTTGTTGAACGCATTGAAAGCAAAAGTTTTTTGTCAGTACTGTACGTTTGTAGCATGAACAAAAACCTAGTGGTTGTGGAACGTGCTTAAAAGTTTTGTTTTCATGTTAGAGATTGGCTAACTTATTGAAGAAACTTTAGCAAAAAGGCATTTTGAAACATATGCTATCAATAGCTTCACAATTAGTTTGATTCTTGTGTCCCTGGCCAAACATGATGAATGTTTATCAATGATATTTCAAACTTACGCAAAGATTTAAATTCATTTCTGTGCCACCCTGTTCACGCTGTCATACAATAGTAATCATTATTTATGTAAACAACATACATATGTCAGGAAAAAAGTCACAAAATACATAAAAGAAACAAATAGAACAAAAATGTCAACGATAAGTCAAGTATGGATATGAATTGTTTTGTTACGTATGGATATATCTCATTTCTCTTTCATGCGAGTATTTCAATTTTTTGGGTTTATTTTAAAAATTAATTTGCATTTACAAAATGCTTCTCTAGCAGAGGGCGTCTTTTCATATCAGTATGATTAACGCTCAGATAAACGCTTGACAACATATATGTAGATTTGTTAAGAAAAAATAAAGTTCAAATATTGAAGCGCGTGTGCAAAAAATACAAAGAAATAATATGAATTCACTTTTGGACAACAAACAGCTGATAGAAATAAACAACTTTTGTTTGTTTTTTATTTTAACTGTGAAAAAAATATAACAATTTTAAAATGTTTTTTTTTTTTGTTTTTGTAGGTATTATTTATTAATTTTATTTGTTAAATGTTTTTCTTCGCAGCAATGTTTTCTAAATGACTAATATTTAAGGTGGGGCTTAAAAAAGTAGGTCTGACTTGCTTTTTGTACTGAATTTTCTATGTAGTAGGTACGACTTTACCTTGCTCTAAATTTCGAAATTCTAATCTTTATTTTAATTTATGGTTAGATACTAACAAAAGAACATAATTTTTTTATAATTATGTGTTTTAAACAAAAATTACTCATATTTATTTCGCACTTTGTTTTATCTTTAGCCTAAATGCCTTAAGTTTATTGCCTACTTTAAAATAAATGTTCTTCTTGTAGAACAGAATTCATTTTTATTAAATGACGATTTAAGCATACGTATACATACTCAATGAGTATTACTCATACTGTAAAAATGGGCGTAATACACACACTTTGACCAGTGAAGGGTATTCATGATCTGCACCTTTTTTCTGAATTGCATCATTAATGTAATGAAATGTGACGAAAAGTTTCAAAAGAAGTGTTAAAAAAGGGTCGGAAAAGTTTTGGAAAAGTTTTGGAAAAATTGCCGTATAAATGTCTGAAATAAAGTGCAGTAAAAAAGTGTCCAAAAAAGTGTCGCGAAAATGCGTCGAAAAAAGTGTCGCTAAAGTCTGTTAAAGAAAGCATTTAAAAGTGTGTCGAAAAAATGTATAAACGGATCGTAAAATAGTGTCGAATACAGTGTCGAAAAAAGTGTCGCATTTGTGTCAAAAAAAAAAAGAAAAAAAACGAACACGGTTTCGCAAAAAGTATCGTAAAAAAGTGTCATATGTGTCGAAAAAAGTGTCGTTAAAAGTTGTTATTAGAGGTGTTGCAAAAAAGTGTAAAATTCCATTAAAAAAAGTGTCGTTAAAATATCTCTTAAAAATGTGCCGATAAAGGTGTCGGAAAAAAGTGTCGATAAAAGTATCGCAAAAGATATTCAGAAAATTGTTGCAAAAAAGTGTAAAATTGTTTCGAAAAAAAGTGTTGTAAAAATATCTCGAAAAAAGTGTCATAAAAATGTGTCGAAAAAAGTATCAAAAAAAATTGTCGCAAAAAAGTCTCACAAAAATGTGACGTAAAAAATGTCGAAAAAAAATATCGCAAAAAGGTGGCCAAACTAACGAAACAAGGCATAGCGAAGAAAGGTTTAAAACAAGGGTGTCAGCGTTTTCAAATCACTGAGCCAAGCGCATGCAGCGCAGTCAGCGCAAAATTTTCACTTTTACAACAAATTCAAATTCGAATTAAACAATCACAAAAACAATTTTTTGTTGTTTTTTCATGCCTCTTTTACAACAACAATAATATTTCAACAATTTTCAAAATTCCTCAGAACTGGGACAAACACAAAAAGTAGGGGTATTCACGCGTTGATGCGCAATGCTCTTGCGTCGTTGCGGAAGTGCGGTTTGTGAAAGTTTGACATTTGTAAAGCATCAAACACATTGCCGAAAATTTCGCACAAGTTCTGCAATTTCTCAAGATGGAAATATTCACATTGAACGGTCAGGCGTTAGTGCGTAAAAGACTTGCATTTTCGCAATTGCGCATCAACGCATTAATTACCCATATTGTTTCTTGTTTTTGTTTTTGATGCGACGCGTCGTAGTCGTTTATGTTCTTTTATGTTGGTTCGAGTTCAATTTTGTGTGTACGCAAAAAAAGCAACAAAAACGCGAAATTTTGACAAGCGTGAAAAAAAAAACAACAAAAATTATTTCTGTGAATGTTGTACAGAAATATTGATGTTGTTGGTCGAGCCAAAATTGGCTCACTTTTGTTCTACGCTAACACCCTTGGCTTAAAAGAAAAATCCCTTAATTTCTTAAGAGTTTGACTTATTATTTCCAGTTACGCCAATTTGTTTCGATTTATGACTTATAACATTTGATTTTGATTCTGAATCTTTCTCTGAACCTGTTTTTCTGTGAATTCCACCAAAGTTTTGATGGATAAATTTCCTGATAGGAAGTATCAGCGGCATATTCCATCCTCCAGAGGATACCTAAAATCCAGAAGAATTCTTATTTTTACTGCCTGAGGCCTGCGGTTTAGTGAACCGATCCAAATTGGTTGTCGATGATAAGCGATATCCAATGTCAAGAGTATGTAGAGTCATCAAATAGGACAAAAATAGTCGGGAAAAAACTAGTATCAAACCCTTTATGACGAAAATTTTTATATGTGACCAACAAATTAAAAAGAGTATATGGCATATTCTTTTCTGGCAGTCTCTTAGGGGTGCAGAGACATATAAATTTTGATAATTCGGAGTCCCGATGCTCTGAACGTTTTTATGCATCTGCCTCTCTGTGGGTTCTACCAAAGTACTGAGGGATAGATTTCCTTGATGGAAGCATCATCAGCGGCATATGTCCGTTCTTCGAGATGATCCCAAAAAACCCGATGATTTCTACTTTTCCCGCATGTCTGAGGTTTAGTTTACCTTTTTCTTTATTGTCGATAATAAGTGATATCTAAAACTAAGAGGGAGTATATTCAACAAAAGTTGTCAGATAGAGCGAGGATCAAATCCTTTCGGACGTTAATTTTTCCAAGCACTTAACAAATTCAAAATAGTAAATGGATGGTATATTCTTATCTGTTTGTCCTTAAGGGGTGCAAAAAGTCTTACAGGAATGAACTTTTGTTCACAAAGAGTTTTAAGTCTTTTTAATTGACATTTTTTCACCAAAGCTACTGGTAATTTCTATTTATGAGCCAAAATGAAAAAAGTGAACAAAGTAGCGGACAAAAGCGGACCATTATCTGAGTAAAAATAACAAGAGTAAGTTAAAAAGTTATTTTCATATAAACTAAGTTTAAAACTTTGGCTATTTTACTGATGCAGAAAGATAAATTTATTAAACAAAGTTTCTTCTAATATCAGTCCATTATAAATTACAAACTGAAATGCGTAGTAAAAATAGAAAATATTATCCCTTTCCAATGTGTCAATATTTCAGAGAAATTGTGAAAAATCATAAGTATTTCGAGACAAAAACATAAGTCCTCATATGTGGACATTTATCTCGAAAAGGAGCTCTAGGTGGTTTTAGTTTTAAACACGAAAGCTTAAAGGTAGCGTTTTGGCTCAATTAGGTAAAGATTTTGGATGATGATTCATAGTAAAATCTCAGAAATTTCGCACTTTAAACAAAATAATTTATTTATTTTTCTTATATCTGTTGAAAAGCAAAATTTCTAACTG